>OU744252.1:1252500-2502500 GCA_916610215.1 Omphaloscelis lunosa
CGTCAGGCTAGATGAAGAGAAGAGATTTTGTTGATAAATAGTGGTTATCGAATTATTATGAGTTAATGACTTTGTATACTTATTTATCTAACATAACCTAATAATGTATTGAGTACTCTTCCGATACCGGTGTTAACAAGGCTTTGTAGGACATTGTTATCCATAAGTTTTACTCCTACATAAAAAATAAAATAATATATAATTTCAATGAAGATATACAATGGTTAGCTGTGCTGTAGCGAATTGCAAAAACACGTCGGCAAAGATATCTAAAAATAAAGATGGAATTACCTTTCACAGGTAAGCACTTTATGTTAATTTTGGTTATTTTTAGTGTCATTCAGACAGAGATTTGTACGAATCTGCACTGACTGTGATAGTTACCTCATGAATTAACAGAAAAGTCTGGTATTAAGAAAGTTTCAGTCAAGATTGGTCAAGAACAGAAAGACAGTTATAACCAAATAGGCTCTTTTATCATGTTGCAGGTTTCCCCGCGATAAAGGAAGAAGGAAGCAATGGGAGCTAGCAGTGAACAGAGAACGGGAATGGTCTTCAACTGCTTCCAGTGCTGTTTGCTCGGAACACTTTGAAGCTAAAGACTTTTACTTGACGGAGAGTGGACTGAGGCGCTTGTCTGTGGAGGCAGTGCCGGCTATTAATATATCTGTGAGTATTTATAATTATTAATATTCTACATCTAATCTTTCATGCAGAGCAGGAGATGGACAGGAGGGATGTAAAAATATTGCTATTGAATTGACATTTAAGTTTTAAATTCAAAAGTTTTTGTGGTGATCATTTTACTAATTTGTATTTGAATATGTTATCTATGTTTAATTGTTTTCTGAAAAAAGAAAGTGTAAGTTACAAAAAATCATTTTAAATCATTAAACATACAAATATAAAAACTAAGACCTCTCTTAGTTTTAATATTTGTATGTTTTTATAAAATCACTAATTTACTCATCAAATATTGTTTTCCAGCCATGTCAAGAACTAGAGCCAACAATATCTCGTGTTCAACCCATTGACATTCAACCAACGGACTCCGAAGAAGTAATCAAACTCAAATACAAAGTCCATAGACTAGAAATAATAGCAGAGACAAGAAAAAGAAGACTGAACCTCATGTGGCAAGGAAAGAGAAGACTGCGAAAGAAGCTGGAGAGAATGAAATGCTTGATCAAACATTTGATCAAAAATAAAAAGGCTAATGCAGTAACTAGCTGAGTCAAATAGTTACTTAGAATATAATGTTGTGAATCAAGTATAGTAATGGATTGAATTGCTTCTGAGTATTATTTTTATTTAAATACAAATAATTATGATCAAATTATGCTTAAAATAAAAACCTTTAGTGTGGACAGATTACACATTTCCTATAGTATTTTTATATTTTTATAAGTAATAATAATGTGTACATACCGGAATGAGGGAAATCAATGCAAGGAATCTATGCTTAATTTTATTGACAGATTATTTTCAATTGAGAGTAGTTTTTACTTTTTATTTTATGTGGATGCATAATTACTTCCAATCATAATGGAGTTTGTTTCATCGCGATACATCATTTACTGCCTCATTGGTCTAGTGGTCGCAAGCGCTACTGCTGAGCATGAGGTCCTGGGTTCGATTCCCAGGTCGGGCAGTGTTATTGGGTTTTTCTAGCTGAAATTTCTCAGTAGCAGCCTGGAGTCTGGATTTGCCCGGTTGATGGCAATAGGCTCGCCCCCTATTACATGGGACTTAAAACATAACTGGCAAAATGTGGGTGAACCTGCTACAGGGACACCTCTGCCCAACCCTTCGGGGAAAAAAGGCGTGATGTTATGTTATGTGTTCTGATACATCATTTAGCTTAAAAGTTACACTGTTACAATTTTTTTTTTAATTCTTCCGTGGTCTTTTCGTGGGGAAATTATGTTTGTAGACGCAAATTTTAACTAACCATTAAAATAATTACAACAGTAAAAAAAAAATGTTTTTGTTGGCCACTAATAATATAGAAACTCAAAATGCGGCGGGAGTGTACACTATAGTACTGTACCTGTTGTTTTCTAAGGTCGGAAGATGACAAGCTGCTCATACTACGATACGTATTGCCAGCTAATGAACCCAATTAAACCCTTGTATAATGCGGCATCATTTTACGGAGTGTCATAAACATCTGATGAAAATAAGAGTTTACAAAAACAAAAATAATCCTTCGAGCCGAATTTGAACCAGCGACCTATGGATATCAATCGTTCAACCTCTACAGTCCACCGCTCTACCAACTGAGCTATCGAAGGTATGTCTGGGAGGGTAAAAAAAACAATGTCATTTTTTGTATGGAGTCAAATTTAAACACGACGATTTTGGTGAAGGCACTGATGAATACAGATAGGAAACTCCGCAGTTTAGGTATGAAGCTACTACAAATACGCGGCGGACTTGACTTGTTGGGCCATTCAGTGCGTGTAACGTAGTCAGAAGATCTATGATTTACGCGATAGAAAGAGAGGCAAATTCTAGGCAGGGTTGGCTTTCTTGGTATAAAACAAACAAGTTGTTTTAAAACACGTATTTTAAACAGTGTTTAAAACAGTTTGAATGAAATAATGTTTTTTATTAAGGGTTTAAAATCACAATATAAAACAAGTTTAAAATAATGTTTTAAATTTTAAGAAAAAGAAACATGGTTTTAAATCGCGAATGAATGGAAATAAATAAAAAGTTATAAATTTTTAGGACTTGAAATAGCTCGAAAAGAAATAAAAAAAGGTTAGATAGTTTGATACACTTCGTCGCCGGTCGAAATGAAGTAATTCCCCGCAACTATTTTGGGAATTCCCCTTATTTGAATAGGACTATATCCTACCTAATGTACCTATGTCTATACTTCGTCACTTGTCGGTAAGAGCGAATTCCCCGCAATCATTTTAAGTTACATCTAAGAACGAAAATCGGAATTCGCAATTCTGAACATACAAAGTGTACTGGGTGGTTCAGTATCTGTGGTAACACAGATACTGAACCACCCAGTACACTTTACCTACTTAGATTGATTACAAAAACAAAATGTTCTCAGATTAGATAGTTAATTAGTCAGTACTAACTAATAAACGTTGTTGTGCTTATTATCTTATTCTGATAATTTTTAACCGACTTTAAAAAGGAGGAAGTTATAATATATTCATAGCGTATATTTCAATACTACATATTTTTTTCCCATTTAGTATCATATGGATGATGAAGTTCTTGTCACTGTTATTTACATAGCAGGTAGTGGTATTCGAATTTTTGTGGATTTGTGTGTTGATACCACAACTAAAAAATGAAAAAGGAAAACTTTCCCCAGAAAAAAAATCAACCGACTTCCAAAAAAAAAAAAAAAACACTACAAAGCGAAAAATAACTAATTTCGGAAGTCGTAGGCAAACAACGAAAATTCAAAACCAAAGACACCGACTTCCGAAATTAAAGTTATTTTTCGCTTTGTAGTATTTTTTTTGGAAGTCGGTTGATTTTTTTTGTAAATGTTACCTCAGGTAAAGGAGATCATTCATTTTGGGCTAAATTATGAAAGTGCCAAACAAAAAAAAAAAAAAAGTTATATTCCGTTAGAACAGAAAGAAAGAAAAATATTTAATACAGGAAATACAAAACAGTAATAAAAAAAAAATATTTACAAAAATAAAAAAGGAGCATTATAAACTAACAAACAAAATTACTATAATTACGTAGGTATAGATTACTGTTATTCTGAAAAACATACTGAAAACAGTATTTTTCAAACTCGTATAACAGCGCAGGAAATGGCCCTACAAATTTGGTTCCATAGTGAAAAGCGAAGAGAATAACATATTCTAACTGAATATAACATGTTTTCTGTTTGACTGGCACTTTCACATTTAGCCCAAACATGTATGGACGGTGAATGTTCTCCTTTTAAAATAGTCTAGAAATGAATTATATTAGGCCTGATACATTTGTGTTGACAATTTTGATAAATCGCTCATTGAAAAAAAAAAAAAAAGAAACTTGTTTTAAAGCATTTTGAACAGTTTGTTGTATAAAATTTAAAAAAAAGATGTTTTTTTTTTCCAACCCTGCTTCTAGGTGAATATACTAGGTAATTGGCGCAGTGCGACCTGAAGTGCACTTTATTGTGCCGCAGCAAGTTTTTTATTTAAATGATTTTGCGGAGTGTCCCATCTGTAATAATCTGTGGTGAACGCGCAAAGTGCAGATAAGCTGGCTACTAAAGAAAGACTAGTGGGATTTTAAAATGGTGGAGAGACACAAAAGAACTGAGAGTAGGTATTTAAAAATAATTTATTTAAAATATAATAGATTTAAAATACGTTTGTCAGTAGGTACCTAGTTGATTACAGCTTTTAATTCTAGTCTCAGTAGTGATGATGATGACGAACAGGGCATGGAATCCACGGCTTAGGCGCATGCAATTCATGCAATTCTCAAAATGGCAAGTGAGTCTTTAATGGACTAATTCTCAAAACGGCTACTTCTCAAAATACCCAATTCTATAAACGAGTAATTATCAAAATGGCCAATTCTATAAATATCTAATTTTCAAAAAGGCGAATTAGTGGGAAAATATGCCGAAAAAATACCCGTGAAATAGGAGCTTATTAGCAGAGATGTACAAAATAGTTTTTAAAAAGTATTTATGAAAATGCAAAATACAAAATGCAAATAGTTTTCTAATTCACCATTACAAATACAAAATACTTTTGTTCTTTGTATTTTAAATACTTAATGCAAAATACGTATTTTCAAAATACTTTATTCAAATAAAATACCTTTAGATGAACTTAGTGTTAAAAATCCAACACTTTCTTTTTTATAATAAACAATATTAACGGCGTCGACCGGTAATCGAAGTAAAATCAATGTTACAGGCTGTAGCGTCATGTTCCACAGATAACGTTCATTATGTTTTGTCCTCCTAGAGTAAGTATGTTCCTTGGTTTTGTCACTTTACACACAGACTCGCAAGGTTGCAGCACTTGAAGCGGCTCTAGTGGCTATTTGTCAAAATTTGTGTGGTAATGTTGGCGAAACTTAGCAGTAAAGTAGGTATTTTGCATTTTATAAATATAAAATACATCTCGAAAAGTATTTCAAATAAAATGCTAAATGTTTTTTTTTTAAGTTATTTAAATACAAAATTTAAAATACGTATTTTGCATTTTGTATTTTTTTTTAATGCACGTATTTCAAATAAGTCGCATCTCTGCTTATTAGACGCTTATAATATCGAAATAACGAAGGGGTGAAAACGTTATTTCTCTAATCTTCTAATCTAAGTAGGTATCTAATCTATAGGTACCCACATTACCCACAGGGCGGCCCGAATTTTTTTTTAGACCTCTCTCCATAGCCTTTCCGAAACACCCCTTTATGTTCAGCGATTATTTATAGTTTAGGAGATAGACGGTTTTTAATATTTTTTGGGTAATTCTCACTTTAGTTTTTATTTTTCTATTTCTGTGTCACATTTCATGAATTTTTTTAAAATTACCTATCTCTAAATCCTTAAATTCTGGACAATGATCGATAAAAAATACTATCTATCTAGATAAACATTAACCAAAGTGACAAAAACTCTGAAGCTACCAAACAAAAAAGAATCATCAAAATCAATTCATAATTTGGCGGACTAATCGCGTAACAAAATCCTCCTCCTTTTTGAAGTTGGTTAAAAATAAGAAGGGTGGTAATGACCCCGAAGTTGTTTTAAAAACTTCGTAATTTCGTGTTTCGGGAAGCCCGTGGGAGAGGCTTCTAAAAATTTTCTTTTGACGTCGTTTCACGTGCCACTCAGTAGATATATTACAGGAGAAACTGACTGACTAACTGAACAAACTTCTGGGACAAGGGACTTTAAATTTTTTTGAGGGTGAAACCTCACACCGGTTTCTAGAACGATTTATCAACGACGCCGACGACGCACGAAGTGTCTAAAAATGTAATAAAAATTATCTCTTTGGATGTTGAAAATTGATAACTGTCTACCAATCACAGCAGTTGACGTGCGTTTGACAACTTGTTACCTATTTTTTGAGAAAAGAGAAAGAAAGAATATTTATTTGTTTATTCTGTACAAACGAGACGCACATTACAAAAACTTGAGTAGATTTTAGTTCTAGATTCCAGAGTACCTAACGGTAACAATGAAACACTGACAGAATCCTTCCTTCTCCTTGAAATACTAGGTGCGGAATGTAATAATTTACATTTATTTATATATCATTAGCTTTAGACCGCGGCGTCGCCCGCGTGGATGTCGGAAAATATGTCACGGGATCGTATTACCGGGCAGTACCAGGATTACATACCTAATAGTCCAGGAAAAGGTTATTGACTCGTACCGCTGCGCTCCAACTCCATAATTATTTTGTTACGCGTAATTTTGAATCTATGATATCGATATCTTTTAAACCATTCATTTAAATATTGTGATGGCATATTTTAATCTAAATTAAATGCCCAATTTAAATAATATATTTTATTGGATAAGGACGGTTACTGTGGGTCATCCTTAGAAGATAGACATATGACATCTTAGCCATCTTAGCCAGACTTTTTTTGTTGAACTTTTTAAGATCTTCAATCCTGTAGAACATAAATTTGATGTATCTCTAACGGTTTACGCGCCGCACGCCAGTAAAGCTCCCAGTTGGCACGATTTTTTCCGACATCTTCGACAATAATCGTCATATTTCAGCCAATTTACACCAAAACCTTCCGCAAGAATTACTCCGTCCTTTGGTAAAAACAGTTTGAAAATCCGTTCGGTAGTTTTTGAGTTTATTGTGTTCAGACAGACAGATAGGTAGACGCGGCGGGGACTTTGTTTTATAATATGTAAGGATGCATAGGCATCTTGTTATTTGTTAGTGTTTTATAATTTTATACTTGATTAAGTCATTCGTAGTTTATGTGAGTGTACTATACGTATATGTAGGTACACCTCTGTCTAACCCTTCAGGTAAAAAAGGCATGATGTTATGTTATGTAAATAGATACCTAGACTACAAGTGTGATTTACTATTGATTACTAGGTAGGTAATATCCAAACCTTAGCCATGAATTTAACACCTAGGAATGCAACAGTAAAAAATCTATCTAATAATTTATACAATGCTAGACGGTGCAAATTGCTTGCATCCAATGCACAACCACTAATTATCTACAACGGTACCTAACCACAAAAGGTGACATTAATTACGCGGACAGTTTTCTCTGATAAGCTATCTGTAGAAACCTCAGCTACAGTTATTGCCGGTTCTCGATGGAGCGTCCATTGATCGTGCGCGCACGCAGGTGGGGGCACACCGATCTCCCACCAACCAGCGCGCCAGTACCATCGCTGCCAACATTGAGTGACGCGCGTATTTACGTTCTAATTTCAAATAATCGATCCGAAAAATTACGATTGTTTTTTATTTTTTTAGTATATTTTTTGTCTATGCTAGTGTTTTTGTGATAGCATGAAGTGATGTTCAGTGTCCGTGTAATGTTTCATATATCTCACCCGTGTTCCACGTATGTCATTGGATTCGTTTAGCCAGTTGCAACAAACGAAAATGTGACTGTTTGTTTTAATGTCAAGTTTTAATCGATCGTTGATCGAAAATGGGCTTTATTGACATTCTTTCGACGTAATAACGATGAAGATGAGAGAGTTTATGAGGATTACGATTGTGTGTGTGTGCGCTTTGCTGCTGGCAGTGCGTGAGACAAGGTGTGAGGATGAAGTGACCGAACTGGAGGAAGGTTTAGCCCTGAGAAGTGAGGATCAGAATGAGCAGAGGAAGGACTCCAAAGGTCCCATACCAGGTACGGAATAATAGGCATAACAAACGTGTGAACTGTGAACCAATAAAAACAACAATAATAAAAATAGTAGGTAACGGTTATTAATTTATGTAAAGAATGTTAGAGTAGAGACCGCACGTCTGTTTGTATAACCTATGACTGCTAAGTACTAGCCTAGAAGTGAAGGGACTGAGGTGCGATTTCTCTGCGATGTGGGCAGTCTGATGCATCGTTGTATTGTTATGTTGCCGAGGATGCGACCGAAGGAAACATAATGAGAATGGAAAAAGTTGGTATGTTGTGTCGAGTTGTTGTTGAAAACAGATGTTTAGTTATCATTTTAATTTTATACCGTGTCAAGTTTTTGCTCAACCTGCGCACACGATCCCAGCCCACGTATTCCGAAGCGTATGACTAAATGAACATTCTTAATTTGGTACGCCGTTCCTAATAAATCACACATTGGTTGATTGCTGTTCGTTCATATTTGCTTATTTAGTGCAAGCGTGAAGAAATTAATAGAAAATAGCTGCAAATTGGAAAGTTATAAACGATAACCGTTCCGCTATTGCTTGTCGGTGGTTGTAGTTTAACTAAAGTGTGTTGTATCTTCTGCCATTGCATAAGTGCAATGCCAGAAGATACAACACACTTTAGCTTTTAAGCTCTTTAGCTTTATATAAATATTACCAGCCCGATGGGATTTCCCATCGGCAAAAATGACAAACTTCCATACAAACTTTCATAGCCTATTTAACATATGTACCCTATACCCCTTTAGGGGAGGATTTTTGAAAATTGGAATCTTGTGCAAAATATTATACTTCTAGTAGACCCAGCGGTTTAGGCTGTGCGTTGTTTACTGGTGAATGTATCTCAAGATTGTTATCAAGTGGAAAGACATGCTACGAATCTACTAAATACGATCCATGTTGGTGATCATTACCTATCTTTATTATGATGAATGATCGTTTCGCTAAACGATCAGAGAGTATTCCCATTATAAGAGAATAATTAAATACATAATTAGTGATTGCAGTTGCTTGGTAAAAGAAATTAAGTCGCTGGTGGCCTGAAACCTGACAAAATATATTTAGGTACAGCCATATTGACTGCATCGAGTTCCTAGTCGCGAATACCAATATAATCAATCACAGTCTGCTTTCATCGATTAACGTTTTTTGGGATGTTATTTAAATATTAAATTAGATGACAAATAAAAAAGACAGCGCGGTATCCAATTTATAATGCCGCATAAAATACATGGGTATCATAATGCTTAGTGCATTATGATACTCATGTATTTATTAGACTGGCCAAACTTTAAAAACCGGTTTTACGGTTTAAATACCACACTGAGTTGGCATACGGTAGTGCTAGAATATTATAATGTGTCATAATAATCTAGTATTATATTATGACCTTTATTTATCTATTTTAGCTTTTATTCATACCTACTCGTTTGTCAAGGTAACGGTTGATGAATAATTTTGGAGATTAGACGAACGCCATTTTGTATGAGAAATAATAGTCGTCATTTTCTCTTTATCCTCCTGAACTAAGGATCATTTTCATTAACGTAATTTAAAAAATGTTTTAGGAAAGCCCTTTGAATCATTCATCATTATCATGCTTACAGTCGCGGGTGGGCCTTAGCCTGGTCGAGTATATTTCTCCAATGTGACATCTAATTAAGTACCTAATCATTACCACCCAAAATATTTTCAACGTGGGTCATAAAGGATCATCAGAAAATTCTGTTTCAGTCCACGTGTACATAGGTTGGCATGGCGCAGACATAATAAATGAAGGACAGCTTGGGAAATATTAAATTAAAATTTGTTATACGCCTTTACTGCAGTCTTGTCTTGACTGATATATGACTTTTAAAATATTTGTAGGAACTGCATTAATATCGATAGTAATATCTGCATTAGATTTTATCATAATTTTCATAACAATATTTTTTACTGTCTCGTTGGTCTAGTGGCTGCAAGCGCTACTACTAAGCATGAGGTCCTGGGTTCGACTGCCCGGGTCGGTCAGTGCTATTGGGTTTTTCCATCTAGAATCTCTAAGTAGCAGATCGCAGTTTGGATTTGTGCCCGGCTGATGGCAATAGGCTCGCCCCCTAGCGAGATGTGGGTGTAGGAACTATAAGTACACCTCTGCCCAACCCTTCTGGAAATGCAGGCGTGAAATTATGTTTTGTTATTAAAACAAAATAGAAACTATACTAAAATCCTCCAAAACGAACCAACTTACTTACAATCCTAGCTAATCGACCAAAACGCTTCCACCATTCAGATTAATTTATTGACGATTAATGACTACCTAATCACTCTTCGTTAGTTAACTGTTCTAAAACCTACGTCGGAATTAAAACAATTGACTCACGTGTAATTACTTGGATTAGTTTCCCTTCATTTGTTGATTTTATTTTTAAATTATGCTATTTAACGGTTTTTTTTATTATTTGCCTGTGCTGGAAAATCCAGAATGAAGATCATTATTTTGATTCGACCTTTTAATTGCAGGGGTTTTTATGAAGTAGATATTTTACCACGTTTTGGATCTACAAGCGACGATCGATGATGATCATAACATGCTAAATTGTTACCTAATACCACAAAATTGATTCGCGGAATCGCACCTTTCTACGACATCGACACTTAGATTCAACAACACCGGATAAGAACAACATCGTAAATCGTCAAATAAAACGGTAAATAAACAGAAGAATCCTAGCGATTGGATGACGAACAGAGGCATCGACCTTCCGCGGCTGACAACTCTTGCGCAAGGCGTGCGAACCATTCATTTGCATCACAAAGCGTAACGTACATAGGTAGGTACTCGGTTACTACTTCAACAAGACAGTGGTTGCAGCCTTTGGGTTATGTAACATGTGTGTTTCATTCAAATAAATTATGAAAGTTACGGTTTTGTGTGATTTTTACAGATGTCCATCATTCATTTGGGTTTAAAACAGAGAGTTGAATTCTCCAAAATGCTCAATAAATTACCGTAAGCGTAACTCGTCTTGTTACGTTCGTACATCGAATGTTAGTTAGTAAAACAAAGTTATTATTCCTAGAACTTTGGAAGGCCAGTTAACATTTTTGTACACCATTGATACGTGACATTTTCCACTTACTGTACTTTCCCAAAACACAAGCTTTACTTAGTTTGGGAGTTGGCATATCATTAATATCTGCTGCTGTACAACCATCAAACACCTTAAACATTGTAATTCATAGATTAAGTTTTTGGTTGTACTTTGAGAGTGAAATAAATTTATTTATATTTATTTATTACTACCGTATTGGATAACAATAAAATAATAAATCAGTAGCGCATACAGCATTTTATTTTATTGTTCTGAAAACCAACATAAAATCGCTACCTACTTATAACGTAAATCTTAAGTATTTTCTTTTTATTTGCCGTATATTTCTAGGTAAACAAAAAAACATTTATAATAATAATAGGTAGGTAATGTAAGTTATGTAACAAGAAACACTTGGCTTAGTTTCTTCTAACCGCTATGAACATCATACTATAAGCTCAATTATGAGAACCTTACCTTTTGATTTAAAATGACCCCTTGCATTTGGATGTTACAGCGGTTACAGGTTGTTTCATCGCTCTAGGGCTCCTAAATGCCAAGACACATGACGAAACATCCAGGCTACTGATTAAATCTGTGCTGCTATAAATTTTAATGGAAGAATTCAATATTAGAACAGTATACTGAATTTTAGAGCCATTTGAGGTATTTGTGGCCGTATCGTCAGCTAGGGCTAAGAATTGCCGAATCCCGCATCTATATAATTGTCTGCAATCGTTCAATGGAGGTACAATAGGCAATTATTTATCTCTGTATTACAAATTAGCCTTGTTCAGCCAATAATGTTCATCAAAAACTATCCCTGAAACACTTGTTACATTTTACCGATGATATTGCTCATACAGGTAGTAGTTAGTACCTACACCAGCCAGCTAGCCTCGACACACGGTCACATTAGAACTAAACTATGCACAACATTAAATATAAACTTGATTGTACTTCTCGTTTAATCTTGTATTAACTTAATTGTCTCTACGTAGTTTGGTATAGAGTGGGTAGATGAAGATTTTTTGTTTGCTTCTGTGATCACTGTTCCTTAATTTGTTTTGATTTTTAAGGCTTTCATGCTTAGCTTAGGGGAAAACAATTTTTGGGCACGCCACAATTGCGGCGATAAGTCCCCTCTTTGAGGAGTGGCTAGAGAGGCGCCACGGCGTCCTCACCTTCCGCCTGACGCAGGTCCTCACCGGACACGGCTGTTTCGGGAGGTTCCTGCACAGGATAAGGCGGGAGGAAACGCCCGGGTGTCACCATTGTGTGGATCGCCCGAAGGACACGGTGGAGCATACGGTGGAGGTCTGCCCAGCTTGGGCTGAGCATCACCGTGTCCCCGTGGAGGCGATCGGCGGCGGTGATCTCTCGCGTCCGGCCCTGGTTCAGGCCATGGTACGGAGCGAGAGGAAATGGGAGGCCGTCACCTCCTTCTGCGAAGCGGTAATGCTCGCGAAGGAGGAGGCGGAACGCGTGAGGGAGAGGCAAATTTCGCGCCCTCACGCCCCTAACCGCCGCAGGAGGAGACGCCCAGGGCGTCGGGAATCGCAGGGCGATTTCCGGCCACCGTAGGCGCGGGCTTGCGGACGGTGAGCAATGGGTGGCTCACCGTCCGATAAGGACCAGGCCCGGGTCAGCGGCGCGTTGTGTTCCACGCGCGCCTCAAAGAGAAGTCAGCAGATTTGAAGGGGTCCACTAGGGCCGATGCCTGCCGGGGTTGCGAAGAAAACCGAAAGGGAATCGTGGCCCCCGGCAACAGGGCAACCGAAGGAACACGGGTGGGTTTTAGTCAGTAAGAGTCTGACACGCCCTCCCGCTCCGCCCAGAGCGGGAGAAGTTATTTGATGATTTCCCACCCACAAAAAAAAAAAAAGGGGTAAACAATTTTAGAGATAGATGCGACATTATATCGATTAAAGATATATTTCAACTGTTTGAAAGAGTAATTTCGATGAAAGAGTAATTTCGATGAATGAATAATTTCGAAATTGCAATAAAAACGCAGTTATATACCATTTGATTTCTGTTACAAATTGCGCGTGATGTGGTCGTAAAAATCTTAAATACCAACAATTACATTAAGTAACACCAGTGAACTGCGACGTAACACTTATTGTATTCATAATTTCGTAATGAATACTTCAAAAATGATTGAAATAATCAATAGCAAACAACTATGACTTTTACGAAATATCGACACACGATTCTCATTTGACCCGTATTATTTCAAGTTCAAATTGTACATGAATTTATACAATTCGCTATGCCATTGATGCTCGTGTAAACCCATCAATTCAATGCATGTTTTATTAATAAATACAATGGGATCCTTGTACTTGTCATAGATTTTCTATCACTAATGTTAAACAATACCAAATGTTGTAACTTTTCGTTAGATCAATCAAGGAGTATTGTTGGAAACATGGCCTCCGTGCTAAGAACAGATTTGTGTAGCATCGTTTTCAACTTTACACCTTTCTGACGACATGTTTCCATCACAAAAGTTGTATTGATTAATTTTTCGATTCTTGCTCAACGCACTACCTACTGTTTGTAGCCTCTTCTATTTGGTACCGACCTTGTTAGTCAAATAAAGATTATTCTCTTTTGTACCTAGCTTATCGCGTCTCTTTTTTAGTGTTAGCAATCGTTGAGAATCTTCGTATTGTACTATCTCATCATTATAGCTTAAAGTAAATGTAAGTAACTGTTTCATCATTATAGCTTAGATATAACGGGACCGAATTGTAGGTACTTACTTATCTGCTGAATGATGCTGTACATAACACCGTGTTGTATAGAAAACATCCTCGTTAACTGTAGCAGGACCTGGAGAGCCACCTAGTTTTGTGAGGCAGCAAATTATTGTAATTTTTTATACCCTATCTGCTATCTGAAATCTTTAATAAGACCTTAGGATACTTTTTAGGGTTCTGTACCCGAAGGGTGCCAAACGGAATGCTTCGCGTGCGAGTCCGACTCGCACATGGCCGGTTTTTAGATACTGGGTTTCAACTTTGTACCCATGTACAGACTTTTATGTTCACTGCAGTTTTATTGTCCGTTTCATTTGGCTTATCTCTCATATTATGAAGTATTTTTCTTTTATTGAGCATTGTTCATGTTTATTGGATAACAGGTACTGTTGAGGATTTTTTTTATGTTTTGTTAGGTATGCTATATTAGGTTTTATGGTGATTAGGTACTGTCTCTTGATTGCTGTCGTGCGCAATATGAACTAATGAACTAACTGCAGGGAATAGGTACCTATGTCGTAAATATGATTTATAGAGTTGCCGTACCTACTTTACTCATCGTCATCTATTGTAACATCAATATGTCACTGACGCGACTGCCTTCAAATACATTTTTGGGATTGTATTTCTACTTATATATAACCAAGTAGGTATATGATCGAAGTTTCCCACAACTAGTGTGGTTTTGTTCAGGCTAATCTGTAACGTTTTCGTTATTCAATGTCGCACGATACGTGTGTTAAATCAACATCAAGTTTTACTAGGAATGACAGACTTTAACTTGATGATAGACGATACAGTAAGATAAGTAAAAGTCAGCTGACAGTTAAGCAAACTAAACGAGGATCCATTCGTCCACATGATGTGTTATATAGCTGCTGACAAAAGGCAACACCTACATGCAGTTAGAGCATTCAATTATTATAAAATATTTGCATGCTGAAGCTTTATCCACCGCCTCCTGGGCAATTTCATCTGCTGCGTTTTAGTCATTAGAAATTTTGATTTATGTATTAGGAATCTACTTTTCAAGTATTTTCGCAGTCTGTTTATATTAAAGTCTTTTTCGAATTAGTTTTTCAACTAACTTATTTAAATGGCCATTGTCATACTTAGTTGAAGCTTATTTTAGTTATTTTATATCTTTATTAATATTTGTTTGTAAAGTCAGTTTTTTTTGTTCTTTTTTAGACTTAAGTCTAAGCTTTTTTGTTTATAATTTTGTTTTTCATTTTAATTTTTTATAATTTTCATGTTTACCTGTAATTGGTACATATATAAGAACCCATACCGTTGGCGTACATTGTCACTTTTGGGATATTTCAACTTTTCCAGCAATAACGCTTACGTATAGGGATATTTTGATTGTGCCTTCCGCACAAGGCGACCGTGGAGGGCCAGACGGACGAAATGCATTGGTCCTAGTTTTTATGTATCGTCTATAAAATTATGCCGGTACTAGTGGAACCTTGTGATTCGTGTCGTGTGCCATCAAACATTATCCAACACCAATAATACGAGTTAATCAAACAAAACGCTGAGCATCGGCCGCTTCCTGTTAAATTCACCAAACAATGGAAAGCGGAATTTCCTTTGTGGAACAATAATGTACAGTATATACCTACTGTATGATTGTATGTATGGGAGCGTTTTCACTGGCCTTTGTCGGTTATACAAACAGGCATTGTATGGTTTGTATGGCGGCCATTCGGTTTTTTATGTAAGTACTTTTTGTGTGATTTTGTTTTATAATGTAACTGTGGTTATGAAGCCTCGTGTCTGATATTATATAGATTGGATTGGCCACAATATTATTGTGTTGTTTTTGTAGATATTATTGCGGCGTTTTTTCCCCATTGTGTTGAGAAAATAGTTATAGAAATAGATCAGACTACCTGCTTTTGCAGCATCAGATATGTGCGAAACAAAATATTTCTTTAACTAAGTATAACCTTCATGATAACTTTTATTTGGAGCTTGTGCAAGGTTTATTGTTTACTTTGATAACGAAGAAAACAATGCTCTTACGCATTGTTTTTACCTTTACTTACTTCACAATTTCATACTTCTAGGTTTCACATTTTCGAAACAATGGCTGTTTCTTGAATAAATTAAAGCGCGTTTCGTAGATACACCAGGCATTAAGTCGATCTAGATTACTTAGCGTTTGCTAATGCAAATAAAATCTGATTTTTAAGGATGCGTAAATCATAATGTGTTATTAAATCGGCTACGCGTGTTAAGAATGTTATGAGCTTTGAGATAAATGCGAATATTGCATTAAATTAGAGCAAGTTCTTTGCTTTGCAATTTACCAGCTACTTAGCATAGATAAGTGTTATAAGTATTTTTTATAAGCTCTATAACAGCCCTAGAATTTTTGGTAGCATTGTGTAGCCTCCAACGGTATCAATGCAGTCTAGAATAAATCTAGTTTATTCGATTGTTTTTCAGTTGTAGAAGTTTATAGTCGAGTTAAACAATTAATTAGTAGATGTTCTTGCAAGTAGCCTTGAATCCAGCTTTAAAAAAAAAATGTATTGCTTCAGACTTGTAGGTAGATACATTAATATATTTCAATGGCTCAGAATATGTTAGCGCCTGGCATCCGTTGAAGTCTTTAGCCGTGTGTAAAGGCTACGTAGCATGAACAAACCTTTGAAAGTGGACGAAGGTTACCATTACAATGTTGAAAGAGTCGACGAAAGGATTGTGTGGTTGGGAGATGTCAGCAGCATGCAACTGTTATCTATTTTGAAAGATTTGGATTCTTTCTTCCAAACTTCCAATTCCAATGATCCCTATTGCAATCAATCGCTGCCTGCTGATAGCCTCTGAAAATGGATAGAATGTTTTCTAGATATCGCAACAGCTGCCATTTCTTTAACTTAACACGACAACGAATAATTATTGTTCTGTTATTTAATGAAAGGTTACTCTGTCCCTTTTTTTTTGGGTGGGAAATTATCAAATAATTTCTCCCGCTCTGGGCAGACCGGGAGTGCGCGTCAGACTCTTATTGACTAAAACCCACCCGTATTCCTTCAGTTGCCTGTACGTTACCAGGGGCCACAGTATCCTTTTCGGACTTCCCGCGACCCCGGCAGGCATCGGCCCTGGCGTCATACTCTGTCCTGAGTTCTATGCCTATGTTCTACTTCTACGTTTACATTTTATCAGCAGATTCGGAGCTATTTATCTTAGGTTGTCCATTAAATGGCGTGTAAAGTGTAAAGTATCTCTACAAATGTTCTGTAATTTTGAGTCTAATTTAATCAGAATTATCCATACTGAGCAATATTTGCGTAGGTGTTAACTTTTCAATACTTATCATTAACTCTTAATGAACGGCCATTTTATAAGATCTCGCCACTGTACTCACGGCTACTGTAATTCGATATCTATCAGTACAAAACAAATTGCCTGTCACTGTCCGATTAGTTAACAAAGAGAACAATTCAATCAGTGTACATTATCACTCCACTTAATTACATAATACCGAATTTTTCATCGTAACTTTACGGTACACCTAATTGACAATGTGACGTATTGGAAACGCGATATATTCCAAGCGATAATCAACTTTATTTTTATGTAAATAAGGCTAAAAGAAAAATAGAGGTGAGCCCTAAAATAGAATGCGTTCCGCTATGCGCACGCTGCTTGATTTTAAACATGTATGTTGCGCAAAACTTACTAAATACATATTGGATAACTGTTTAACTTGATCTAAACTTTACGATGTTGTCATAAGGTTTATATTTGTTTGTTTTGTGGGCTGCATATTTGGACTAGGTGAAGTTACGGGTATGTTACATGAGCACATTGTTGCAATTAACGTTTGGTTTCGATTACAAACGCGTTCTACTGTTATTTTGTAATATCCTCGTCCTGCTGACGAGCCTCCTGTTTAATTTCGTTTATTGGTTGATATTTGTGCGAGAAACTTTTGTTTGTGTTTCAAATGAGTTTAACAACCTGTGTTGTGTTTTCTCTTTTAGCAGTTTCAGTGATATTTTAGTCAGATTCTACATCGTTACTAGAATTAGGCTGATCCATGCTGAATAACTGTCTGAACTCTAATGTGATTGATTTCTTCAGAAATTAATACTTAATCCTAAAGTGAGGTGCTCCGTTACTCTTTCTAGGCTATATTTTGGAGACATTAGGTCTGCCGCCGTTTCTTCACTCAGATTTTCTGGCACCGTCCATGTTTTGAACTATTGAAAGAAGCAAGATTTCGTTTAGTAAGAGTACCTTAGCTTATGTTCAATCCCTTATACAGTATGTCCGTACTGTATCAGGAAGTAGGTAGGTACACCGTTTCCGCACTCCTAAAAGTAACTAAGATTACGTCAAAGTTACAGCACTCATCTCTACATGGAGGTGCGTATAATCACTTAAGTAAATAAAGCGAGTAATGTACAACATTTAGCGTTCAAAAGTTTCAAGTCCATCGCCTACTTAATAATATAAAATTAAATAAGACAAGGTTATGTGCGTGGTGCGTGGGAGCCGAGTAAACTTAACGTACTTAGTACCTACGTATTGGAGTTGCTTGTGAGGCGAAGCGGTAGGTACGATATTGTATTACCGGATTTTAACTAAAATCTGGAAGTAGCAAATCAAATTATGGAAGACTAGGCAACAGCTCTTCTTAATGCAACAATTTAAAGATGAAGACTTGTTTTTAACATCATCGATTTTGGAAAATACAAAGTTTGAGCTGGAAAAGCCGTTTGAAGTGTTTATATTCTGCTTAGTTTGGTCCCTCTTTTGTTTGCTTGATCTTCAGTGGTATGGATGGACAATTAAATATAGGTATAACGCGGATAAATTAAAGATTGTCAAGCTTCGAGCACTTAGTAACCACAAATGTCCAAGAGAAAACTACTAAAGCAGCAGCTGTTTCTTTGTGCTATTCAATTCAAGACTGTCATAAAAAAACGCGATATAACCAATTTCAGTGTAACTTTTACTTTACCATACCTCAGTTACTGCAGCCATCAAGAAGAAACTCGCGAACAATATAAATCGGACGAAGAATGTTATTTAAACATGCGCCTGCGACGCTCCGATGACTTCACTCTCGCGTTGGTGTATGTACAGTGAACACAATCGTGTGAGTACGACATAGTTTCTTACTGGGCCCGTACAATAGGGGTAAAAGTGGTAAAGGGATTTCTGATAATAAACGGTGGATTTTCAGGAATAAGATTGGATTCCGAAAATAGCCGACAAAGATGTAAGGAAAAATATCGAGAATTTTCTGTTTCTTGGAACAAGGCAGATTGAAAATGAAGAATGATCAGAAGATGCTTTAGTTATGGATATACCACTGGAATTTTTTTCTCGTACTAATAAGCAGCTTGACAGGTACAGCCTGTTACGGAGTATATAATACCTATAAACAATTATTTTAAAGTATTCAAGTCGTTTCAAATGATCATCTGATTTCAACAATTGTGCAATAAAGTCTGGAAATAATAAGAAACAGTATTAAACGTAGGTAGATAATTCTTCGAAATTCATTGATACCTTATTTTTTAGCATTCATGGTCAAACTACGCAGCGCAGCACCGATGGAATAATTATAATGTTAAATTGAATTAAAACAGGTAAACCTTATGTTTTATTTTAAACATTGCCGCAGTCAATTTATTTATTTTATAATAGATAATTTGACCTAGGTTATTTGGTTCAAAGATGTGTGCCTTTATATTTTGGTCAATAACTCAATTTGAATTCCTCTTGACCTGATCATCGAAATCTAGTCCTTAAAATCTGCAGTTATTTATTTAAAGTTTTTGGGTTCCGTACGTCCAAATGAAAAACGGAACCCTTATAGGATCCCTCGTGCGTCTGTCTGTTCGACTGTCACAGCCAATTTGTTCCGAATCTACTGGATCAATTTAGTTGTAATTTAGTACACATATGCATTACTGTTACCCAAACACGAACGTTAACGCAAATAAATGAATTTTGAATATAGAGGGTCACTTTGGGGACAAATTGGAAAATTAAAAAAACCGTCAGCATAAGTTGATCTCTCATGGTACAGAAATCCTATACAATGTGAGATCAGCTTATACTGGAAATGTATAGCTTGATATATGTAGCCGTGTGTACAGTGTGACATATCAAATAAAAGGGATTGTTGTGAGGGTCTAAATTTTTATTTTATTTTAAATAAATGTTTTTTAAGTTATTTAAAATAGATAAAAAGATACCATTCTGAACTCGAAAACTACTGAGACTAAAAAAAAATACAGATAATGGTTCTTTATATATAGATTACAGGAAAAACTATAAGAAGTTTATGATCTTAAAATAACATGGTAAATCTCTCAATATTGTGCGTAAAAACTTACATTTGCAATTGGAATGTATGAGAGAACATATTTTTCAATTACAATGTTAAGTTTTTCCTTGGGATAAAATACATGCGTACGGAACCCTTACCATTCGAGTTCAACTTATCCAGCCCGTTCCATCCTTGATGTCCTCCCTCCGGTTCGGCTCCCTTCGGTTCGGTCCTTAGCGAGCGTTCACCTAGTTTTAATTAGCATAGTTCAATAACCCCTGGAGGAGCTGGAGGTTTTAAGTTTAGCAGCTTAAGGCACCCACAGGAAAGCCCGGTTAAGTCGTCATGATCTCAGAGGTCAACTACGAGATGCCCTACCTAAAAAAAAAACGAGTTCTACTCGCACTTGTTCTCTATCTAGTTAGGTACCCAAAGATATTGCACTTGCAAATGGAAATTTCAATATAACTAGCAGTTTCGAGATACCCTCTTAATGACTGAAGTTACCAAACTCACCTCAACCACGTCTCTGTATCTAACTTAAGCCGTTTTTGTGAGTTTAGCTTATATACAAAAAGATTTACTATCACGTGCATCTATCCAATAAGTTCTACTCCGTTTAGCTTCGACATCAGAATTTATGATGATTTGTCAATATCTATAAAATTATGCAAAAATTTGACTGCGCAATACAAATTATTGGTAAACAAATTCTTTGATTACTCAAGACATTCGATTTTTATCATAACCAGCTTATAATGTTCCCACTGCTGAAACACGTGCCTCCTCTCGGTGAGAGGGAGTTGGCCGTAATCTCCCACCCGGGCTCAGTGCGGGTTGGTAGATGTCACATGTCTTCGAGTTTTTTGGTTCTAGGACATACTGGTTTCCTCACGATGTTTTCCTTCCCGTTTTGAGAGTACTGGTGATGAAATTAAATACACTAAGTAAAGCGCCTGTCTGGATTCGAACCTAATTCGTAAGTCGGGGCCGTTACCACTGTGCCACCACTGCTCTCACTGCATTTGACTTTAGATCGAAGTTATTCTATAGATGTCGGAATCCAAATGTATTGCGAAATCAAATGACAATGTGAGCGTTTTAAGTCTTTATTGTAGTCTTTTAAGTTACGTGTGATTGTTTTTACAACTAGTGAGTTCGAATCCGTCTCCTTTGTCTTGTCCTTCCCACGTCTAATATTTTATTTTGTTAAACTATCAACACATTCTTAAAATTGATAAGACCTACTATCATGACATTCTTAAAATTGATTTTATTGACTTTGTTATTTTAATTTACCATGCAATGACGAACCACGGAGTTTCCTTATTTATCTATTTTATGAATCAAGTTTTTTGTTTGATATAATTACTATATTCTTGTTAGTAGTATAAACAACGATATCTGCATCGGTTTCGCAGTTGTTTTGTTTATTCATTACAAGTAGGTACCTGGTCGACCGAGCTCCGGTTGGGTGAAAATAGAGAATGCTCATTTAATAGTATAGGATAGTTCTTGCTAATTCTATGCTGTCATGATAGTAGGTCTTATCAATTCCATGCTGCCATGATAGGAGGTACTTATTATAATTCCATGTTGCCATGTCATTATTTTAAGATAGCCATCTTGTTTTAAACTTTGGGCCACAAAGCTCTGCTCGGGTGAAAATACGGAGAAAATGATTTTTTCCAGACATGAGACCCAACTGTATTGCAACGTTCATCAAAATCGTTTGACCCGTTTTTCGAGATCGTGATTACAAATATACATATTTATACAAATACTGCTCGTTTAATAGTATAGGATATCGCATTATTTATTCTAGTATTGATTTTACCTTATAAATTATTTAGTAGAGTGCCAACCTACTTTACAAACATGTTTTGAGAAATAACAAAATAATGTTTAATGATATCTCAAAAGTGAATTTTTTTCAGATCTATATATTCATATTCCTCTAAATGCTCTGAACCTTCGATTTTTTTAAAATCCTTTATTAAAAAGAACCAGGTTCTTAATAATTAATTACAATCTAGCCTATAAGACTAATAAGCAATTTTAATCTAACTTAATTTTTTACGTAATGATTAAAACCTGAACCTTCGATGACATTTTTCCGCGTAAAGGCTCTTTCAAACAGGCGCGACACGCGACGCGACACAAAGACACCGCTCGTCGCGCGACGCGGCGTACCTTTGTGTCGCGTCGCGTGTCGCGCCTATTTGTAGGAGCCTTTAATCGTAACAGAAAATAATGTTGGTACGATGTACGACCACAGTCATTGATTTTATATAAATATATACCTATAACGTAGTATTGTCCTATGAATTACTTTATTTTATAGGAAATACAACAGATTTTATGAATTATTCTATTTCATTGGGGTACTAGACATTCCTGTGGCTACAGGAATTTATACAACTTAATTTTAAAATGAAAAATGTAGACAATAGGTATTTCTTATTAGAACTAAGAATAGGAATTCTGTTAGATTAGTTTGTTGAAATCTTGGTTCCTATAACATTTTATCTAATATTGTCATCTGTAAAAATCTCAACAACGCAATAGACTCAGTGATTAACGTAGCCAAACAGAAGATATACTTACCATCAGAATACAAAGTGAGTACAATAATAGGAAAGATACCGACAAAATATGTAACACCAAGGATATAATTATTAAAACCTTTGTCGGATTAATTGCTAGAGTGGCCGTTTTAGGACAAACATTATTTAATTTTGATAATGATTCGAACACCGAAAAACATCTAAGTTTAGTTTAGTTTCTCAAGATATATGTATATAGGAAGTGAAAATCATAAGTGACCGCAGCCACCAAAACCTCAAAAGATACATTACCTACCACTTTACCAGTTCAGTAGGTTTGATCTCCCCAACCCATCAAGCAACGCCATAACAATTACGATGGTGTTATATTAGACTCTTGTATTATATAAAAACAATTTAGATATATCAAATAATTGCGTTTTATTTAATTATCTAACACTTACATAACGAAACTTATATAAGGGATAACCTACGTGTGCATGGAAACCTTATAGCGTGTTGATTTCCACAGTTGTAACTTCTGGGTGAATTTCAAGTGATATCATTTCGTCCGTAAGGGGCTTGCTAAAGAACTTTTCCTTGTAGGTTTTGGTATAATAAGGAGTTTAATGGAAGCTATTAATCTTATTATTTATCTTGTTGGAATTAAATATAAGTTTATTTCTTCTGCGGTACCTAAATAAGCTCTACTATGTACCAATCTTGTTGACTGGCGAGTCTTTTTTAAAAGATACCGTGTTATATAGTGTAGGTAATAAAACAATATGGAAGCCCGTGTGTTGTGCTACAACTTGGTATAGATCTCTATCCGGCTGTAGCCAGCAGCAAACGAGATGATTGACATTTAAAGCCAGATGCATCTAACTTTGAGTTTCATAAGCTGTACAGAATACTAATAAGTTCTATAAATAGCTACAGAAATAAAATCATTGTAAAAATATGGAGCATAAACCAACAAACTGAGAACTCTTAAAACGCAAATATATGCGTTGATCTAGATTCGGTTGCGCAAACTCTTTGGAATCGCATTACACTTTGGTTTGTCGGTGTTTACCCGGTGTCCTATTGAATGCAACCGCAGAGGTTGATCGTATCGGGGTGATATAATTAAATTGTATTGAATCCGGTGCTTAATAAGATTATTGAAACTATTAATTTAATAACGTGAGAAATATTAAAACAGTAGTAGAGCTTATCGGTCTGTTATACAATTTAAAAGTGTGTTTTATTTTGGCTGCTCAAATATTTCTTACTATTCATATAGGTAGTGTACATGAAACAGCGTACAATTTCATCTGCTCTCAAGATCTTCGACACTTAAGATTTGATTGAAAATCTGACTTGTGGGAGAGAGTTTGCTCGTAAATTTTAACTATTTTGGTATTTTCTTGATTTTCTTTGACTTTATTTACAGTTTCAAAATCGTGCGACTGTGATACGATCGGATGAATCAGAAGAAGCTTAGAAAATATTTGTGTATTTTCATTAAAATCTATTAAATCAGCCATAAGTAAGTATACCCATCTCAATGTTACAATACTTAAAATCATTGACTGTGTCAATGTTAAGCATAACCTTAACAGTACGATTAACGATTTGCCAGTCCAGCGGTTATTGTAATTAATATGTAGCGAATTATTAATAACTCGGTTTCTATTGAGCCGTTAGCGATCATACATGGTGAGGCCGTTATTGTTATGTTATGTTGTTCAATTAATGACATGGGAAGTAATAGTTACAGACAAATGAATAGATTTAAATGTTATTTTGGTTAGGATACATTTAGGCAAGTTCCATTCAATTATTTCAAATTATAAAGTTGCAGTCAAGAATTGCGAAGTTTGTAAAAATTAAATTCGGGATTTTGCCATAGAATGTAATGTTGGTACCTACCTACTCCGAATAAAATACTTGGAAAGAGTCTGAATCTGAGATAGATACTAACTTATTTAAAACAGGTGCTTTTCTTGTAAATTGTGTTTTAGTTTTCAATGAAGCTGACAATGATAAAGATGGTTAAAGAAAGATTGATAACAGTTCTTACCTACACGATAAGTTGCTATTATGCTGAAGTCTATCAGCTGTGAATTGAAATTATAATGTATGTAGTTCTGTTAGCTAACACTAAAACGTTTCGTTTCTTATTATATTGATATGTTAAAATATTTCTGCGTAGGCCGTAAAATTTCACAAGACATCGACGTAATGCCAAGGTACCTCAAGGGAACGTTTCTTTGGAAACCAATTAAACTATTTTAACCGATAACCGATCTTATACTGTTCTAAATAAAGTATAAAATAAGACATCTGTCAGTCTAATGTAAATAATATTTAGTACTAGAACTAAGTTGTGAAGTTTGCCGTACAAACATACAAAATTTATGTACCTACACAGCAGGGTCCGATCCACAGCGCGCAGTTGCAAACTTTTTAACGGAGATTGAACAATCGATAATAGTCTTTATGTGTACGCAAATAAAAGTTGCAGTGGCAGTTAAGATTATTGTGTATTCTAAAGATTTTATCACCGAGGTTGTACGGCGGAAAAGCGAAGAGGCTAGCGGCCGTTGCAAGTAAATGATGTTTATTTTAAAAACTGCGGTTATTTAATTGAAATTTGTATTACTATAATATAAAACATGTTTACATATAGCACCATCATGCATAGTGAACTATGTGATTTGGTCGATCACGAGTTTGTAAGGTTCGAGCAAACGGTCAACATTATGGGGTAATCAGGCCATGTCAATGTTGCAACTGTCATTAGTACGCTCAACGACAGTTTAGTTCAATCGACTGAACACATCTATGGAAGCAAGGACATAAATCCTTCATTTGCCAAAGGTCTAATTGAAATGGATGATGATGCAATAACATTACAGAATGTGAAAAAGGCTATTTTTTACTCCGTTAAAACCAAATGTAATGTACCATTCGTTTGAATTTATATCGAACACGAAGATGGAGGGACGAACTTGACTACTACCGAAAGTACTGGCACGTGACATGACAATGACAGTGGATAGACGTGTATGGAAACGGGAAAGGGAGGCCAGCAGTGGGACATTACGGGCTGAAAAGACAGATCTAAATGTAAACAATCTAGCTCATTTCTTAATCAAAAATAAGCCAATGAATGACCAAGATTTGTAGTTTAGCATGACTGATTTCCAAGGTGTGATGGTGGACGTCCTATACGGTACTAAACTATCATCGTGATATAGAATTCAGAATCGCCTAGTTTTTCAGACTCTTCTATGACTGTACTACTGAATTTCTTAGTTTAAAATACCGATTTACGTGGCGAGTCAGAATATACTCTATGACGGATTACTTTATTGAGAATGTTTATCACCGCGATGTATGGAACTCGCGTAAATCGTAATTTTACACTTCGAAGTTCAGTAGTACAGTCCTCTTCTACACCTTGTTTGATGTTTCCCCAGAAACAAAACTATTCTAACTGACTTAAGCTCTTTAATGCATTATGTAATTGAATAGTTACTCATTACTTTTCATTAGGGGCGGAGGTTGTTCCAGGTCAAGGTGTCCACAATGTCGTCCGCCATTGTCTTCTGATTTACACGGCTGATTGTTGTAAATGTGGGTAGTATTGTATTCGCCGTTATAATCATTTTACGCCTGTTCTGTTGTTTGATTTGTGGTTTTTGTTCTGCCTTTATCCTTACTCACTTGGGCTTGGTGTATACCTACAATATCAAATAAACGTTATTTAGAAAAGTGTGGTTCCATGTCCGTAAACTTTTCATTTTAGATACTCAGTGTATCTTTTCCAGTTATAGCCATCATCATCTTCCACACTATCAAAATGTCTATTTGTAGCATTGTTGATACCTATTGCAATTCTTTGCATCAAAGAGAGTAATAATATTGATGAAGTGAAAATTACCATTGTGGAAATATCATTGATAATATTTGCGTACCTATGCATGCGAATGCGGCAATTTATCAGATTTATTACAGTCACGGTAACGTGACCACCATAGATGATATGAAAGATGACGTGTGGGTGTGAATGGAAGGAATATTGGATTTAGATGTGATAGAGATAATACGCCAAAAGAACATTTTCTATCTTTTCGTAACGTACACGAAACGGGACTTAGGCAAGGCACTCAAATTCCAGCCCTATGGTAATTTATATTGCTGGAACTGGATTACCATAGGGCTGGATATGGATCAAAGTAATAGCAGTTTCTAGTCATTATGCTAGAAACTGCTAATTTCAGTTCTATAGCATTTTATCTACTTTTCGAGAACAATTCTCATGTTTCCAAGTTTTCTAAACATTTACCAAGCATTTTGAGCTTAGTATGTTACACGCAAACTGATTTAACTACATTGATAACTCCAAAGACTTCAATGGAGCCTAATAGCTTATACAGTTATGGTCTTATGAAAACTACGTATAAGTGCTAACTACTACAACTTAGAGACTTAGAGAAGGAGATGACGCTAAGGGAATAAAAGGGATAGCTATATATTTGACGTTTCGTCTGTCGTCACGCACGGGCCACTAGAAAGCCGAAGTTAGCTCGGGAAAAGCGCCGGCGCGCGCCTAATAGAATGCCGTATTTGTACGACACGAACACTGCTTTCCCGGGGCGTGTCAATTAAAATTGTACCTTAATTGCATAATAATATGGTGCTTTTGTAACAATTTGATAAGTGTTCAAGTGTTGGAGTATTCATATTTCTATTATTACGTGGTAATTCCGCGTTTCACGTTTTTATCGTGATTTGATTGTATCATTGTTTTAAAGAAATGTTTGTTGATATTAGCTCGATGTTGATGCTTGTTGCTCGATGTTTGTCGATATAGGCTCTTTGCCGGAGTAGGTAATGATACTCAATAGAAAACAGCCGCAACAAAAAAACCCCTTTAAAAGATGTGACTTATTTACCTAGGTTTAGGTGATATTCAACGTTGATCATCAGTTTCAAGTACGTCACATACATTCATTACCAATGATGATACTTCAGTTTTTTTATGCTTAAGTATTTTTAACAACTTTTTGTTAAACATCAGTTCCTATAGAATAAAAGTACCATGTCGTGACTTAAATGTGTATACCTAATAATCATCAGTTTCTGGAAGAAGATTTGAGTGAATGGAGAAATAAAATATTAGGAATTAATCCTTTTGTTCAATGTTTAGCAAGCGAATTCTTGAAAAACACAAACCGCAAGGCAATAGAAGCCATTAGTATTCAATGTACATTATTTTCAGTCATCATAGCAGAACCTAATTACTTACTTGATGAAAATTATCTAAATAAGGTACAACAGTGTACGAATACAGGAAAAGGAACCTTCCTTATGCTCACAAAGCAAAATTGGCAATATATAGATATCTAAATAATAAAATAACAAAACACCGTTAACACCGTGGTAACACTTAGCGAAAACGTAAAACTCGTGAATTAATCTAAAAGATTGTCGTTTCCGCCTGTGTTCTGTACATACACAATTCACATCTTCCAGCGGAAGTCGTAAAAATAAACTAAACTTAACTGACCACTGACTGAGGGAAGTGACTCACCTGTTCTCATGTTTACCTACTTAATTTATTGATATTTTTGCAACATTTTAGTAGGTAGCAGTGCCATCATTAAAACTAGCTATAAAAATGTCGCGGGTATTTGATACAAGAGATAATGTAATTTTACAGTGTTTATCCGATATAAGAATCTTTTACATCGTTCTTAACTGAAAATATAAATACGTCTCCCAGATCCAGACAACTTACAGGAGAGTTAAAAGTTTTAAATTTGTCTGATTTGTGTTTCTAATGAAAACATTAATACATGGATTCAGTACATGATACTGAACCCCTCCGTGTTGAAATTTTTCGTCGGTTATTTTTTTTAAATCTGCTGTTCCAAACATTTTGACCGCGTAGGTATTGCACTTTTCTATGAAACAGCAGATTACTATACTGAATCCATGGTAACAGATTTCGCGTCGATGTCCCTGCCACCCTATATAAAACAAGCATTAATAACTAGGTCAATATATAGCAGAAGCCTTAAATATTCTTCTTAACATATCAAAAGTCGTCTTTCAAAAGGCAATTGTGAAACATAATTTATGTAAAAAATACAAGTTTCGTAAATCCTCGTTCACTGCCGGGTTTTGGACAGACCCGTTCGCATTGACGGCATTCCGGCGATGTCCTTACTACTGCCATTGTCTTGTTTGTTGTTTGTTGTTTATTGTTAATTGCTAATTGTAAGCAGATGTATGCAGATACGAATTAAGATTGATTACTTTATCGCTTTAGAGCTTAGCTTTGATTAAAATTTATCTAATGCAGTAGAGACAGGACAGTTGCTATTGTATTTTGAGGTGGTCTTATTACGCAGTGGTCTTATTACGCGAAGCACATAGGTATTGAAACCATGGACTAGTCACTGATTAGCTACGGTACGAACTTATGATCGGGAGGCGGAAACGAAACGTATTCGAGAAATTGTTTTTTAAACTCTATTGATGAAGGCACGATTATCGATATTTATAGGTTGTCGACCTATCGTTTCTCCATAAGAACAATAACTATGTAGTTTAGGAAAGTATGCTTTCCGCTTTTCTTCAAAATATAATTCGCTATCGAAGGTTTTGATTGAATAAAAACAGTGCCCATGAAATATACACACACAACATACCAAAGCATTTATGGTAATCTGCAAATTCACTCAGAATAAAAGAGTCTACCAACACTCATATTTGAATTCCGTCTGGAAATTACGTAAAATATCAATAAGAACACATAATGCTTAGATAACAACCCGTTATGCAACACTGAAGGAGTACTAAACAGTATAAGTCAAATAGTACGAAACTGCGATATTCGAGTGGACTGGCCACTTTTACTTTCTACGGAGAAAGTCGCGTCGAGCTACTGGCGCCAGTGACCGAGAATAACATTGTTAACATGCGTTATATTCATGTTTTTAAATTTAAAATATGTTTATCTGGTCGGGAAATTAATTTGTGGACTGTACATGGAGTATGTGAGGGCGGTTTATTAATGGAAGATATTGTTAACTGGTTTTTAATACTGTAGCACTTACTGCATAAGTAAGGGTTACAGGGTAGCGATTTAGACACGTGCATCCGTCAAGGGGGTAATTCTACCCGACATACTAGACAACTTTCACAATGAAACTTATATCCGATTCGTGACAAAAAGAAACAAATTCCTACACAACAGTAAATAGACTATTTCGATTCAGGTAAGTTTTATTTTTTTACGAATTGCATAATATGTGTTTCATACCGAAAGTTGTATAGTATGACAGGTAGAATCACCCCCTTGACGAATGCAGGTCACTGGGAACCGATCACTTTTCCGATTTTTTTTTGTTCGAATTTCATTTTGCCGCAAACTATTGATCGACCCCGACGTCTTTTTTTGCTATATGCATTATTTGACATATTTTTAGATCATCGAAGTATCATGTGTCATAGGTATTATTTTACCGAACTATTTCGCCGATTATAAAATAACTTTTTGCTATTGGCCGAAGCCTCTTTTGAACTTTTAACCGACTTCCAAAAAGGAAGAGGTTGTATGTTCGTAGCGTATGTTTGTTTTTTTTTATATGTATATGCGCCGATTTCTTCGTCAATTGTGGACCGATTTTGAAAAATATTTTTTTGTTTGAAAGGGTATGCTTTCAAAATGGTTCCATATAAATTTTATTAACTTGGCTTGGATAGTTTTTGAGTTAGCTTCAATAATACGTGTTTTTTCCCCACTTAGTATGTGGATGATATGATAAGTTCCTGTCACTGGTAGCAGGTAGTGGTATTCGAATTTGTGGGGTAGGTACCACTACTGACAAGTGAAAAATTTTTTTTTTTTACAAAAAAAAAACAAGCCATTTAAAAAAATAACACAAAAAAGTGAAACATAACTTTAATTTCGAAAGTAGGTGGCAAAAAACGAAAAATCAAAACCAAAGACACCGACATTTGAATTAGCAAAGCAAGGGACAGAATATTGTCGGCAACTTGGCACATCTATTAATTGGTTGACTGTTATTTCGTATCTTCTTATCATTTACAGTTTTTAGCTAATTCAGGTCAAGTCAATTAATGATAATGGGAATTCTCACCTTCACTACAATAAATTATCGCATAATGTCTTTAGATCAGTCGTTTACGGTTTTTAAAATCGTCTTTTTAATTGTTATTGGTATCAATATTCAGCTGAATATTAACAGTAAAGTATCTATATTTAAAGTATTTAATATTCTTGTCTATTAAATAAATTGATTCCTCCTTTACTTAGGTTATTTAATAAAATGGTAGATTTACCATCCTAACTTTATCCTAATTAATATTATAAATGCGAAAGTGAGTTTGTTTGTTTGTTACGCTTTCACGTTTAAACGACTGAACAGATTTGGATGAAATTTGGTATATGGCTTGACCATGACCCGTATTAGCACATAGGATACATTTTACTCCGATATTCCCACGGGATCGAGAAATAAATAAATAAACTTCATTGTTCTCTTGGTGTATTCGTAAAGCCGCGATATTAATTAATTATTTTAAGTATCGTCTAATATATTAATTACTTAAACGACGATGACAAGCTTAATCGTATTCATGTTGTCAATTTATCCATTTAAAAGAGTTATGCAATAAAGACTTGATGCTATTTTAGCCTCTACATGTTTTATTTTAGAGGCGGTTATTGTGTGAAATCAGAAAGATGTTGTGATAACCGCAAATTAAACGTTTATGAACTCTGTTAGGTAATGTTTGGAGAATGTTTCTTTGCTCATATCACTATTTTCCTCATAAGAACGAAGCAGAATATAACGTCAGGTTGTCACTGAATGCCGAGTACCTACCGACTGCTGCACATAATAATTGTTTGTTGTTAACCTAACAGGATGATCGAAATCTATTATTAGTTGAGGTGTCCACTACATTGAAGAAACTATCAGTTGTAGGTAATTGATAGGACAATGAAGGATCTCTAATCTTTATGCATCATAATTAAATCATGAATATTACCTGGCTACCAGACCGTTACTTTGCTAAATAGATCCTCAAGAAATAATACTGCAATCCCAAGTTTTTGCGGTATTTTGCTTCGTAGCTACGCTTTTGCGTAGCGTCTACGCAATGGTCTACGCCGTAGACCTCTCAAAATATTATAATTAAAATGTCCTGTTGATTAAAATATCAAGCTGAAACGTCAGAGAATAGTTTACATAATAGGTTATCACAGAATGTCAAGGATTATAATTTTTCATTTGGCTTCTGCTAAGTGTTTATAATAAGAATTCACACGGATTCATTATCCAAAAACAAGTTGATAAACTTGAAATTTGGAGACCGATTAATTAGTTTGTAAGATAAGAGTTTGATGTCTTTATTCTTTTGTTTTATAATCTCAATGGAGGATTTTATTTTAATGATCTAAGCGCACATACCACCGGTATTTTCTATAGGGATCAATATTTAAATAATATATTTTATACATTATTAAGAGGCTATTTTCTTCATGATCTAAAACAAGCGTATTTCCAGTTTCTTCAGTAAGGATTAAATTTATAAATAACAGTAAGATATTCTTTTCTTATTTAAGTATGTATTCAGGTTCGTAGCTTATGTGATCGAAATTGTGTGTCGGCTGACCCCTGTGACCTCTCTCTAAATGTCAACGTATCATTAAATGTTTAGATTGAGAGGCAATCTTCTTGTCTTAATACATCTTGAAAGTCCGAAATAAGTAGAATGCTCGATTCAACTATCTAGTACACTAATAAACTTGTACCAGTAACTGTGCTAGCTTGCTCTACTATACTGTATCTACTATTATAATAAATAAATGCAAGTAGCTGTGTACATTCAAATTGAATCACCTCGATATACATTGAGATTGGTACACATTATAGTAATTACTATCAAACTATTTTTTAAAGCTTATTAATGGACAGTGAAACTGGTTCGATTTGTACACATATCCTGTGTCCAAATTATTCTAAAGCTATGACGCTAATTAATTATGAGTGTCGTAGTGGTAGAGATGAAAGTGGTTTGTCTGGTCGCCGGAGGCCGACGTGTTTCTCTGCACACATTGAAAAGACAGATAAAGAAGGTCCAATTGGATCAATACTAATAGCTCCTTCTAAAAATGTGTACACAGCTTTGTGCTGTTCCGCTCAAAAGCTCCTTGATAAGATAAATGCATTCAATTGCATTCTAAGGCGCTTTGATCCTGTTAAAGGATTATATTTGAATTAATTGAGATCTCGAAAATTCGGTTGCAGCTCTGGTCGTCATAAAACAATCGAAGCTAGGCACTCTGGACCTCTCGGAGTCCGACACACTGCCGCCAGTGCGCTTCTTCGGCAATTTGGGTAATGAAGTAGATAGGATTCTTTCTTTTGTTTCAAAGTGTGTTATTTAACATCTTTGAATTTATGACACTTCTGATTTTCTTGCTCTGTAATTTGCGCCTGCACAGGTTCTAGAAACACTGCTTACCGTTGGAATTTACTCAAATTTTCAACATAACTCATAATGCATTTGGGATTGTACTGTTAAAGGTTCCCACCAAACATTTATTTAGTGTTTAGACTGTAGGCCGCAAACGTAATGTTGAGAATTGTATTTTGTGGAGAAATTACTAAAAACATATTGAAGCAGTTGTTTTTCGATTTAAAAATATGAAACCTTGGCTTCGTTTAACAGGAAAATCATATTTCGTATCCTAGACAAATTTTTGATTGAAAACATAAAATACGTCACTAATCAAGGCAACATAACACATAATGAACCGTTAAAAATTACATGCCAAAATAATCACTTCAACGCTAAAAATATAAGGTGTCCAAGATAAGTACCTAATTCGCTTTACATATAAAACAGTAACACGGAGCAAATACAAAGTACCAAGTATTTGCTCTGTGAACAGTACCACATAATACCTAGGCGGCGCGGTTTCTATGAAGCCACACAAAAATAGGTACGTCCTTTCTTAGAAAGAGTTTAACAACTTGGTTCTACGAATAAAAACAATAATATTTATTGCACTTTAAATGCTAAGGCTAGTACAGAATATCTACCTATGGATAAAGTAGCAGTTCAAAATACTAATAAATAAATGTTAATTACACTGTAGGACGAAATCTTGAAAACCTCCAGAGTGCAAAAAATCAGGACCTATTCCGCAGTCTTGAGCTGCTGCCAAAAACTTAAGATTACTCCTATGACGTTAGGTAGACTGGGTTACCAGTTAGAATAGAATAGAATAGAATAAATAAGTTTGGAATCGCAAAAATAGGATTCCTGTTCTTTTTTAACCCCCGTCGGAAACAGAGGGATCTTATAAGCTTAACGTGTGTATCTGTCTGTGGTATTGTAGCTCCCAAACGGATGGACCGATTTAGATTTTTTTTTGTTTCGTTAGAAAAGTGACTTGATCGAGAGTGTCCTTAGCTATGATTCAAGAAAATCTATTTAGCCGTTTGAAGATTATCAGCTCTTTTCTAGTTGATGAATGGATGTGAGTATCTTCCACAGGTCTGATCGAGTCGCAATTTGACATTCTGTTACTTCAATGATATTAGAATAACATAGTAATCTTGAACTGAAGCTGCAGCAAAACCTGGAATTTGCAGGATACCCAAATTCCTCACCATCTTACAGCAGAGGTATCGTGTTTGAGCTCATTGGAATGGTCTCAATGAATAGGTTAAAGATAGATGGTAATCAGTGTGTGATGATGGAGTAGCCAAAAAAATGAGTGTAAATAAGTAATTAAGTTTACTGTGGAAAAAATACATACAGCTGCGCAGATTTAAGCGAGTCACGTGTCATCGTAGCGTGTTTACTAGTATAAGTATTTGTCACTTTGCTCATCTCAAATGTTATTTATACGGATAGTTCACTGCTAAATAGAATAAGTAGGTTACAACTTAGATGGTTTTAACGATTACATACCGACGGAAGTTTCTGGTCCATTGCGTAGACCCGGTTTCGTGTGTCCTACCTTTATACGACTAGGTAAATGTTTACTAAGGTTACGTATATGTTTCTGTGAACGACAGAGGTCGTGTCTGTTTGCGTGGATATGAAACACGTAGAGGACATCGGTTCACTTGAACCAAACAAGGTTTAAAAGAGGAAAATGTATGAAATCATTTGTAATGAACATTGCAGTTTGCATTTGTCATACATTGTCATTTGTTTTATGGGATTCCAAGCTTTGTTAATATTAGTTGTTGAAGATCGTAAATATTTGCTAGCTCTTATGTCCCTTTGCGTTTACTTTGTAGATTATACCTAACTTGAATGTTTGATGTGGTGATTAAACTTGAAATTGCAGCAGTCATACAACTCCTTAAGCACAATAGTGTTGGAAGGTACTCATTATTTGGATGACAGAGATAGTTTTTCTTAAATGCAATCATGAATAAACATAATTATTATAATTCTTTCGATACTGAATATTTGACTATCACTATAGAAGTATATACATTTATACCGATATTATTAAATAATCCCACCCACTGTTTAAAAACCTTAACATAATCATCCTACATTATCATCTCCATTCTTCAAACATTCAACTACCGACTAATTAAACATCAGGAAGCGATTGTATAACAATAAAATCATCACGATCTTATGAACAGGATTGTAAACCGTTTAATTATAATTACTTTACGATTTGACCCGCTCAGGCATCGAACCTTGACCCATGGGTGTACTGCGAATAATTTGCATGTCTTTATCATGTGTAATGCTAATGACAGATGAGAGGCGATTAACTGTAAATGATAGGTAGGGTAATTTAAAGCGATGGAGTCATCAAGATTCAATCGCTGCAATTGACTTGATTAGTCAAGGGTCTAGTTTCATTCTCAAAATCATATTTTGCAGTAAGTAAAATATTAATATAATAGAATAAGCCTTTTAGTGAACGAATGTTGAAGAAAAAAATGACATAGAAAATCTTTTTGTCTTTTACTACCTATTGCAGGACGATAAGAAGTTTCCTTAACTCTATGTAGCGTCACGTTAACTCCATGCGTGACTTGGCGACAAACGAAATAAAATAATAAATACAAAAAGCCTATAAAATCCCAATAAAACGTCTCTTTCCATTAACCTAAAACCAATCAAGTCGAAGACGCCACCACCTTCATAAAATTGCATTATATAAAACACAAAAACATCTGTTTCGTGAGTCGTAAAACCTTATCTCACGAAATAAAGTTTATAATTTAAGGAGTTAAGGACACGACACCTCCGTACCCCATCTTGCATGGACACATCTTGCATGCATCACGACTCTATACGGTGGTCACATTCTGCACGAATGCATCAAATTGTAGGAAAACATGAGATTACAAGATCGCAGCTGCTACAATAATTACGAAAGGTAATTTCTGTTTTGTTTAGCCTCTAATTTTGAATGCTGTGGCCTGTTATTACTGCAGTGAGTGACCTTAAACGTAATTGTATTTTGTTAGATACCCTTCAATCTTTTCAATCTCTTAGTTGGTGTTCTCATCATAGAAACTAATTGGAAACAAAAAATGTTAGACAATTGTTCTAGGTCAATGAACTGAGAGTTTCAGGAGAGTTATTAGTTAGAACTATTCCTTTAACATGATATAAAATTAGTTTGAGGTAACTGCATTTGTAAAGGCGGATAGCATCTCTCAATAAATTTTCAAAAACTTTAGCAAATACTCATTTGCTTGCCATTTTCCAAAACTCTTCACGATGCCCAATTTTTTATCTAAGTCCTTTTTAAGTTCGTCCATGTACTCTTAAAGCAAATTCCCTACAACAAATCATTAGCTTAATATTTTTGTAAATTAAAGTCAAAGATTTGCAATCTAAACAGAATGAAAGCGTCACACCACGACAGGGCTCAATTCTTCGAGGAGGTCGCGACAAGCCCGGGTATGAGCATAATCGTGCGCATGCAATTGTCAAGCGTGGCACACGAGTGGGGTCGCCGTTTCAGGAAATATGAGCGGTTCGTTGTGGAGCACCAGTTTACGAGATTTGTGAGTCAATGTCGCTGTGTGGTCTACTTGAAAACGAGGGAAAATTGTTATTTTGTTGTTATTTTGACAGTGTCATTATTTGCATGTGCTACTAGTACAGAAATGCAATTTCTGAAGTGTTTCTGTATGTACGTAATGGTCTTCACAGTTGAAATTTTTTTAACAATCATCTTGAAACTTCTAGTGTTGGATGTGTGTTTCATTCGGTTCAGAGTTGTTCTCTGCTTCTGAAGATTCCACGAGGTTCAATAATCTGCAAAAATTCAAGTTATTCTGTCACTAATTCTAATGTTATGTAGTTTTTTGCTTTGGCCATGGCCACGTATCTTGTTATTGTTCTCCGAGTGCACTCCACCGCTTAGTGCCTAGTTCCGTTATCAATATTATGTCTACAGAAAAAAATATTAAAAATCGATTAAAACATATCGCTAATTAACACTGACTAGTCACGAATTTAAAACTGGAAGACAAGCGTGATGCTTGGTATTTTTTTAAATATTCTTCTTTTTTGTTGTTATTTTTGTTAAGTTAATAACTAAGCTATTAACGAGATTTTATTTACGACTTAACGCGATTCGTGTTTCAAACATTTATTTTAGATTTCCGTTAACATGCAAAAAAATGCAGATTATTATATTTTCGTAGAACTGCTACCAATTCAATGAAATCGTGTCAGGATGGGTTTAATTTTAATTTACAAGAAGGTTGATGATGCTAAGTAAAAATATCATTATAATGTGATCCTTAACATAAGATATTTCCTAAAATGAAGATTTGATACCTACTAAACCCTACTGAACCTTTAAATGATAAGAGGAGTGTGACTAAACTAAAACAGGAGATTTTCTGTTTTGAATAATGTGCAATCGTCAATATTAAAATAAAGTAGTCGATATTTAACTAAACATATTATATCACGAATACTTGGGAACAAAACAACGACTGTAGTAAGTAGGTACCTCATCTACCCAAGTTTAAATGTGTGTCAGAGGTGGAATCTAGCACATATAGTAAGTATACTTTACAATGTACTACGTAGGCGATACGACCTAGCAATCCTGGCATTCTATGAGATGCACACAACCATGGTACACACATCATAACATTTGATAACATCTTGACATGACAGCTCTTGAATACGGTCTTAAAATGTGGGATTATTAATAATATTATGATCAATCTTCGTAAAGGGCTGGGTGGTAACTGCACATTAAATTATGATGTCAGTAAGATATAACTTGATTAGGATGCCAAAATTTCCCCTTTTCTGACGTCAGAAGTTGAAGATTGTCCAAAACAGGCTCTCAGGTAGTTCGGTGCAGCAAATCCGTTTCCCACAAAACTTAATTGTGGATTAGTTCAGCAAACTGTTCAATTTAAAAATAAGAATGACGGTAGACGTATTAAGATGGGCAAAAGATAATGAAGAAGAAGAATAACTGGAGACATATGATACCGGTATTATTGTTAAGAAGGCTTATGAGGACCAGAATTTAGGAAGATGTTATAATAATAATAAAATAATAGGTAAAATTCAGCGTGCTTAAAGGTATGTCTTATCTACTAAAGTCTGTTTATAGGTTTTCCATCGTACATAAATAGTCACCTGCCTCCTTATCGCTTTGCGGGTAATTAGCTTTTATTCATAATTCGGTTCCAAGTTGCCTCGTAAAATCTTTATTACATTACTGCCCGTTAATTTTCAATCATTACAATAACTGAGTCACCATGGTGATTTGTGACATGACAATGTTACGTAGAAGTAGTATACCGATTCATCGTGATCACAATTTGCTCAAGACTCGGATGGTCTCCGTCACAAACAAGAATTACATAAATAGAAGTCATGTAAACCATCCGGATTAAAAACTACTTCTAAAAAAAAACGTTAGTTGCATTTGCAATATTACAAAAAACCGGCTAAATCAATTTAAACAGATCAGCGCTGAGATAACCCGAAACACCTAAAGCTAATTGAAAAAAGATTTGAAATGTTGTATTTCTTTGTCTTGATCTAGATTTGCGCCATCATCAGTTGCTAAGTTTATTCCGTCATCATATTCCGGCTGTGTTTCCTTAGTTTGCTAAATTCTGCTCGGTCCGTTTAGTCACAGGCTTGCAGTGTGTTGCTTCACTACCACTCTTCTTTAAATAATGGTTTTACGCTTATAAAAACAGTTTCAGATACGGAGTAATTTGCTTGCTAAATAGTTTTTAACCGAGTTTGGGATGAAATAGTCTTGCTGTTTATTTTGTTCAAATGATGTTAATTCATCGTCGTCTCCATTTCCAGGTGACTTTATTGGGCTCGGTTAACTAGATATGAATTATTTATATTAAATAAGTTTATAAATTATGATTGGTAATTGAAAAGGCGTGGCCTACAGATAAGGCATGAACATAGTAATATGGTAATGATAGAATAATCTGTCGTGCTTGCAGCTGTTATTAAAGATGCACCTGGTTTATCAGATACAATGAAGCATGCGTAGCATACTTTAAAAGAGTTTTTTTTTTAGTTGTGCAACTGGTTTGGATGGCTACTTAGGCGGACCATGCGCATTTCCGGACACTAATCGGCTGATATGACATTAATAATTGGACTTTGCTTTAAAACGCTCGGAACATTGAGCCAACTTAGCCTAAGCCACCACTGAGGTTAAGTACCGAAGAGCAAACATCTTTCATGTCAAAACAGATAAAAAGCGAATCCTCTTAGCAAATAATGACGGTATCACGACGACCATCGTAATTAGTGCTGTAAAAACAAATTTTCAAAGACGCTGGTAGCAAAAAGCACGCGTAGGCAAGGCCAACGGAGTCCGTCTGTTATAATTGTGTGCAAAATTTGTTTGAACACGCTATGAGAATGCTGATCAGAGTATCTTATATCGTATGAATATTAATCGATTATATTATGTATTGTCAAGGTAACGCTACAAGTTCTATTGAGGATTTTATTGGATATTTGTAAATTGTTGTTCATCAGAATTGCGTTGTTCTAGCTAGATCTATGCAGCTAATTTGCAGATGCAATTGAATATTCGCATGTCACAGTAACGGATACATTGTATTTGGAGTTTTTCGGTTTATATACTCTGACATTTTCTATTTCATAATTGAATTTGAATTATGAATAAAAATCATATGGAAATTATTATTTTGTGTGCTGGATAAATCTCAGTACCTACTAAGTGTCACTGAATAAAATAGAGAGTTGTGTACAACAAAAAATTTTGAAACCCAGACGTGTTTTTGGTTTTTTGATGTTGCAGAAAAATCCAAATTCATCTTTAAAAATAATTTTATGTCTTATTTTAGGAAAATAAAGGATACTTCTTGACGTCATATGATGATAATCGTTAATGAGATATATCGTATGCAAGAACAATCTGTTGTAGATATTTTTATGCGTTGCTCTATTTCGTCGTTCTCAGAAAATAAATCTACATAATTTGTCTCATGTTAACCTTTACTTGAATTTGAAATAATTTGCATTAGTGTTACACATACATTATGTATTTTATCCGTACAGAGAGCTACATATTCTTAAGTTCCCCTGAGTTAATAGACCATTCGAGTTAATGAAAATATTTCTAACGTACGAGTACTAGTAGAAGTATTTTCATTCACAATTGTTTAGCGAGGAATGATGTGGGTACTTAACAATTAATTCGACCTTCTAAATTAATGCACAAAGATATCTAAACAAACGAATAGGGTGGAGGTCCCACGTTTTTGTTGAAGACTTTTAATTTGTAAATGCCGGAATTCGTCTGAGCTTTTGAGCTTAAATTAGCTTTAAAATGGAAGTTTGCGCAGTTACTAATAACAAGATGCTTGCTATTTAGAAGACGGCCATTTAAATCAATTAGAAATGTAATCTTTTTAATATTAATTAATTTGGCAAGTTTCAAGTTATCATATATGCATGTTTTAAACTATTCCTTTCTCTTGTTACAGGTATGTCGGCATCTACAAACATAAAGAAAATGCGGTTTGGAGCCACAGACAAGTAAATTAAAATCCCATTAAATCAAGTTTTGCAGCATCACAGATTTCGCAAAAAAGAAATCTGATTCGAACACACAATACGTAAATTCAGTTTTTGCGATAATTTTGTAAACGACTGTCAGGCGGTGGATGGAACGAATTTCAACGTCTGCAAAATGGATGGCAAAACTTTTGTTACTCTAAACGAGTTAATGGAATTTTCTAATGGAAAATCGTTGTTCCGTTTCTAAATGTTTCCGTTGTAAAATAGATTAGTGGTTATGGTATTGAGGATCTGTGATGATGGTCTAAAAACTGTCAGATGGTACTCGATTCATGAACCTTTGTAAATCACTAAATGAAAATCAATTACTAGCTATTAGGTGTTATCGATATCACGCTCCTGCAACATCTTAATTCTCTTGCCCTCATCCCAATTTATTTGGGGTCGGCTCAACAGCACTTTTTCTTCCATACTTTTCTGTTAGTCGTCTTCTCGGTAGTATTATGCACCTCCATTTAGGTATATGCAACATATGAATCCAGCTCTCATTCATTCTGCCTCTCATTATTAAGTACTCATGGAATCGTCTTTTGTTTTAAACATTTAGGAGACCAGAATCTTGCACTATTTAAGTAAAGCAAAGCTACGCATTAAGATGTCAAATTAAACAATAAAATAAAATGAGAAGCTATTCACACAACTGACCTTAAGTATGGGCGGTGCAATAAGGTCGTTATTTGTTTAGAGGCAGCTGCGTGATTGCCATAGAGGAAATTCATTCATTGCCTTCAGTCTTGAGGTTCACGCTTGATTTAGTGTGTTTACCTCCGTATCTTTGACCCACATTTCTGATAAATAACAAGCTTCATTAAGTATAGGTACTGAAGATAGGACAAAATGTATTTAGGTTTATGTTTGAAGAAAATTCGGCAAGTATCAGAAGTCGGAACCGGAATAAGAAATTATAATGAGGAGTGTGGAACATCATGCTTTAGTGAATTAGAAATAGCTCAAGCTACCTATTCTTTAACAGCAATCAATTTTGTTTCAAAACCCTTCATATTCTTACTCTTCAATCAGTATGCAATATGCATGCATACTATTTTTCTATAAAAATCTTCCATGCAACTCTGAAACAATTTGCATACACAAATATAACGTGCGTAACTTTATAAAACAATTATTAGATCTTGTGGCTCTGGCTCTAACTATAGTATAATTATATAAGCAGTCAGTGTGTCCATTGTGCTCGTTTCCTTCTCGTGGATATGCCTTATGCCTGCAGTAATTACTGGGGTTGTTATGTTACTATTTATACGACTCTGACAATAGGGTTGTCAAAATCTTGCGTTGCATGCTATTAAAGCTAAACTATTTTTTTTTTACATATTGACACGTATTTTAAACGGCATAAAAAGCTCGTCTTGCCCATCTGGATTTTGTTATATTGTATTTTTGTTAAACGTCTATTATGATAATTACACCAAATTTTTAATTATCTTGCCAGTCTAGTCGTTTTGCAACTTCATTAGAATAGGTTGCTGCTTAGATGCGGTTGAATATTATAACACTAATCCATCTATCAGTATAATTTCTAGCTAAATTACTTAATTAGATGTTCAAAGTTGAATTGGCAGCCCTGTTTATCAGCATAGAGCGTTTCCTATAGCTTGCGGCTATGGTCTCATGTAATATCTAAAAGTTTTTTATAGGAATTATGATAATGATAGTTCTTTTAATTCTAAACTTTTATCTTTTCAATTAAATGAATTAATTATAATTGCAAAGTTATTCGATTCTATATTATGTTTTGGTTGGACCTTGCCACGGCGTTTCGTCAAATGCCTTATTAATAAATGAATGCTTATTATTTAAACCTCTTCTTATTTTGTAGGCATAAAGTTAAAAAAATTTGGTGGCACTTCGGGAGTGCCGACAGAAGTGAAAACATGAACAAGATCGCCTTGGTGGAAGAAAAATACTTGTATAGAACATTGGTCCGTAACCTTATCTAAATAAAGAGCACAATTGCGTTTACAAAAAAAAAAAAACTTCTGAAACCTTTAAAGTAAACATACTTGCATAGAACATTGATCCGTAAAGTAATATTAATAAAGAGCACAATCGTGTTTACAAAAACTTTAAAGTAAAAATTCTTGCGTAGAACATTGATCCGTAATCGAATATAAATAAAGAGCATAATCCCGTTTACAAAAATGAGGTGTCGTCATGGTGTCGCGAAACCAATGGTTTAGTCCCATCTCAAAAATGCCCAACGCGCCTAAAGAAGTTTTCACTTCAAAAACTCAGAACAAATAAATCCGAAGTAGTGATTGCTTAAAACTTATGCAACGGTTGTATTATTTTGCTTCATTTAATTTATTTGAATGATTCGCTAATAAGTTGGAAATAAGTTTATTTTTTAACCTTTAAGTAAAATTATCCTAGATTTGTGGGATTCTAATAGAACACGCATAAAGATTATCGCTTATTTTGTTCGATTTTGATATTTTAGAGTAAATAAAATCGTATTGGTATCCTTGCAACTCGTATTTTATTTATCATTTAGTTTATAACTTTATACTTGCGTCATCTGCGTTAGTCGATTTTTCATCAGAAGCTCTCAAACAGGTAATAAAAAGGTTTAATGCATTTTATTCCCTACTAAGGAGCCGACACGAAACTCCAAAAGTAACCTTGGGAGTTCTTCGTATTTTGTTTTATTTCATACCTGAGGTCTTCGTCCATGCCTTATTGTTGAATATAATGAAGGGATATAGGTATTGAAAGACTAGTGATGTCTCCTGGCTCTTCTTGAATTAAATTTTCGTAATTATCATTCTTGCGCTAACATCCTATAGATATGGCGAGTATAATGTGTATAAATGCTTTTGGATGTAATCTTTTAAATTTTAGTATCCTGGTCAAGTAAATAATTAATATTATCCCGGTTTAATTTTAGGTACGAACAGAATCTGCCACAGTCAAATATTTTTCTTTGATTATATTTCTGAGATTACAAAACAGATCGTCGCACTTCACAATATGTTATGACTTGACGCCAAAGGTCTTCGTCCGTCCGTTCAATATGCTAATATTATGCATATTATACCCGCACGCTCGTCTTAACTCGTAACTTTCGCTTTTTCGTTTCAAAACGAATATTCAACAATGACGAGAAGTGACATTATGTTTTGTTCAAACTTCCATCTGTTGACTTGATTTGTCAATGGACAAATTTATCGATTATCTACGGATCATTCGAATTGAATATTGATGTTCGAATCGATTGTTAACGCTGAACTTTCGATTGCTGTGTATTTAAACAGCAGTGTTGCGCTGCTGCTAATGGAAATATGTAATCGGAGAGAATGCAGCTTTATAATTTAATTTTGCATTGTTGTTGAGCGCGGGTCTTTTCTTAGAGGCGGCGGATGTTAAAATTAATTATAATTATTGTGTTTGTGGTTTTTAGGGTTCCGTACCCAAAGGGTAAAACGGGACCCTATTACTAAGACTCCGCTGTCCGTCCGTCTGTCTGTCTGTCCGTCTCTCACCAGGCTGTATCTCATGAACCGTGATAGTAAGACAGTTGAAATTTTCACAGATGATGTATTTCTGTTGCCGCTATAACAAAAAATAAGTACTAAAAAATTGAATAAAATAAATATTTAAGGGGTTCTCATACAACAAACGAGATTTTTTTGCTGTTTTTATTGATAGTGGTACGGAAACTTTCGTGCGCGACTCCAACTCGCACTTGGCCGGTTTTTCCTTCCGCTAAAGCAAAACTTCAAGCAGAATGAACACTAATTCTATTCACGTCCCGCATTGTTCAAATTGCAAAAAGTTTAAATGCTTTAAGTTTAATCGTTAAGAGTTCAAAGTTCCAATGAACGATCCATAGTTTTTTGCAACAGTATTTCGAATTGTGATCATATTTTTTTTTGTGAATAATAGTAAAATAATATACACTGAACTTCGTAATAACGAAATGTTATCAACATAATAGAGATGAGACAACATTAGCTATTCTCATTAATCAATCTTTTTCAACTAGCCGAGCACATTGACAGCTTTAATGACCATATCCTTAATAATGCCATCAATCAAGCAACGTTTGTGCTAGAACGTTACAAAATAAATGTTTTTACAGTCATTTGAGCATCACGCTAAGCGGTCATTAGGATTGCTCTAAAGTTGGTCCAAAGTGACAAAAGTTGAGTTTTTATTTGTATCTATTGACATTTGGCTCAGCAGTTGACGCCACGAAGTCTTCAATTCGTTTATAATCGAATTGAAGACCTAACCAGATGTGTATAGGTTCAACAGTGGTCAACATGGCTTCTTTCACTGTGCACTTTTATTGAATAAATACAATACATCCAGAAATTATTCCGAAAATTGTTCATTTGTAGGTTTATCACATAAAAAATATTTGCAATTATAACTACATTTGCAGTAGGAGAATTGACCGTGACGTTTATCAATGTATGGGAGAACATATTTTTCTACTACAATGTTATGTTTGTTTTCGGGATAAGTTCATCCCAACTACGGAAGCCTTCATTGCGCGTGGTCCGATATGCACTTGGCCGCCTTTTTTTCATATTTCAGACTTGGTCCCATATTAAAAGTTTTCATTTTATAGGGATTATTCCACTACCTTAGAGAATGTCTATCTTTTAACGTATAGTGATCGTCAATTAAGTAGGTACCAGAGTGGTGACAGATATTGGGGATGAGCTTTTATATTCCAAAAGAGCAATGTATGTAATCCAGTGTACAGATGTAGGCATGTTTATATTTAAGTTTTTGCATCAGCGTCGTCTTGCAAAAGGACCGTTCCAAGAAATCATTTTGCTATAGTTTTTTGCTTTGAAATGTCAAATCGTTTTTTTTTTTGGGTACCTTTGGATGGCAGCGTGATTTCTTTAATGTGATCAAACATTTCATTATCTCTACATATCAATCTTTAATATAAGTGTTCTGTCTTATTTATATTCTAGTCAAACTTTGTAGTTGACCCATGGTTTTACTAGCCAGTTTCTGGCGTACGTATAATGTCAATTTAATGATGTAATGAAACCGTAAATACCGATATCAAATTATTATAGTACTTATTAATTCACGTGTTTTAGAGCACATGTTTCAAAAGTTTTTATTTTGCATCGTGATAGACATGGTAAACAATCAAGAGCTAATAAATAGTTTTTGTACATTCAATTTATTAAATAATCTTTATTACCTACGCATACGTATGTACATCTTCTTACTTTTTTCTGTACCTACGACGTTTTTCTACACGTGCTGTTTGAGTTGGCTTTTCACTGAAGAGGTTGGTACAGAAAGCCTGCCATGTGTTATATTGTGAACAGTACCTACAAAAATATCATTTGAATTTTACCAGTCTCTTTTGAGTGACGCCTAAGTTGCTACTTCTAAGACTCTTCAAGGCTGATGCAAGGTAACAGCATCATTTGTAAATGAGCCATTGCTATGTGGTCACTGATCTACTGGTCCAGCTTTAGATACTGAAGCGTCAGTGTATTACTAGGCTCTATATTTACGTACAATTTTTGTATGTTCCATTATGTATTGAGTTTTTTCTCGCGTGTTGTTTGGACTACTGTGTACACCTTCTGTATTTTTTTATTCAGTGTCCAGTGTTTCCAAAAGGCACGTGTTTGGAACCGTGCTGGATGAGAGATCGCTATCGCACGTGCAGTAATGGGCTATCTATCAAGTAAGAGATAATCACCCGTTTGTACATGTAATTTCTTTAAATACTGTTATTGTAACTTTACGTGAAATGGCGTTCAAAAGATTTTGAATAGAATATTATGTTTTGTGTTTGACATTTATTCGAAAACGTTTAAGCATAAAATGAACTATTAGAACTTAGTTTCAATTTATTTAGCTGGAAGTCCAATACAAGAATTTGATGAAAATATAAGCGTTATTAATGTATTATCACGAATTATTTTACTGAGCGTCTCCATAACATGACCGTTTCCTATAACTTTTAAGATTCAACTGATAGGTACAGTAATGTAATGTATTTTTACATTGCTAGGGGATGAGATTTCTCTGCAGCTGACTGTATTTACTTTTTGAACTTAAAACTTATAAATGACTGGTAAACAGCACTTCAACACAATAGCCCAACATCTGTCTTAATCCTTCCTGGTTTAAAAAAATCAAATTAATATTTTTATCAAGTTGAATCTTTAGCGGAGCTTCCATTCAAATATTTCCATGGATTTTTTCTGACCATGGCATTGAAAGCCCACATGCTAGTTACATGTTCCATTACTTTATTGTCTTGCTGCAAAAAAATAATAATGGAAACCATTATTTTTATTATAAAGAAGCAATTAAAACGCCCATGCGGTATTATGTGTCTAAATAATATATCAAAGTTATCAAACAATTCTTCAATGATGTGCCTCAAGCATTATGATCGGAATGCTGTCTCTTTATTTTTTTTGCTGTCAGCCGATGATGTTGAGTATAATAGAATTAAACAAACGATTGACGTGGTTCCGTATGTTGTGGCGTGTGGATGCACAAATATATTATTATTTTGAACAGAAATAAATATTGAAGGGGATTGCCTCGTTTCTGATTAGAAAAAAATTGGCCCTTTGTATTATTCATCACGGTTTCTTTACGATACGGCATATATCCACGCCGTAGAAAAAACGTATCTGTCAACGAGCTTCTATTGATTCATACAACACTGACGACCATGTCTACACACAGCGACTAAACCGTAGTTTTTCACGGCTACAAAAAGGTGTAAGTACAAAGGGCTTTATACGTAAGTACATCGTTCAATATACATATACGTACAGCATGTATGGGTAATATAAACATTGAAGCTTGGATGAAATTATAGCTAGTCTTAGCTTACCGTTTCTTGTACTTCTATCTTACCGGTTCTAATATTTAGGATTGCGAATGGGTAAAGACAGCCGAGTGTTACAAACCTCTGCCTTTAGGGATTACAAGCATGACGGAGATTATAATCAAGCATAATGCCGTCCTTACCTCGCGTAAGAATGACATTATGCGCTTAGAATTAATTACATTTACGTAACAAATCATTTGCTCAAGATTTTTCCTGTGACGTAGGTACCTCACGTGTTTGTTAATATAAGTTAATGGCAAAGTGCCTAAGCTATAAATCAAAGGTTAATTCCAATCAGCTTCGCCTCCTTCAGGGGACTGGCGACCATGTCAGGGCGTTCCATATGAGCCAGCTATGATACTTATAGTGGAGTCACGAATGGTCGTCACGACCCAATACTTCCGCGTTGTATAACGATTTGTTAACTTTGAATATATAATTAGCGAAATTTTTGCTGTTAACGACTGTGTGCATAAGTGATTGAGTGATTCATTGATGCCTATCGTTTAGGATGGCAATATTTTTTGGTCGGTGACTGGTTACCAGTTAGAACACATACCAATAAAATAACAGCGATGCCAATATTCCTTTCAAAGGACCTATGAACGCAGCAACAGTAACGAGCAGGTATTGAAGCCGGGTTTCCTAAAAATATATATATGTAGAACTTATCGAGAGATAAATATGATTTCCTCATGATTAGCACTTGAAATAAATTTTATAAGTATATTTTAATATTAAGTTGATAATAAAACGTGAACAGTCGATGATGATAACGATGTCTTTTACAAAATGATGAAGATTTCATATTCAATTGACAAATGCCAACGTGAAGACTACCAACTACGATCATTGAAAAGATTAGATCCAGTTTAATGAGCAAACGAGTATTGAGTTATTCCTCAGACTTAACAGATTCTAACCATGTGTATTTCAATGGAAGGCTGCAGGAAGTACAGGCTGTTGCATTAGGCATTACAAGTGAGTGCATGGATGCACGCCAAATGTTCCTCCTTAGTGCGTGATCGTATGTAACACCATTGATTTCCTTGCTCCGAGTGCTGCCAAAAATAGGCCTTGCAATTCATATTAGACCATCTATTATTCTTCTGTCTCACTCATATGTCCTTTCAATGGTGTTTGTATCAATGTATTAGAAGAGACTGAAACATTTGACGTTAAGTTAGAAACACAGGGCCACCTCGGCACCAAGGCAACTGAAGGAACACGGGTGGATTTTAGTCAGTAAGAGTCTGACACGCTCTGCCGCTTCGCCCAGAGCGGGAGAAGCTATTGTTTTGAGTTAGAACTTATGAGGTTGGTACCCCATACAGCTCCGCCCACAACCTTGCTGACTGGCTAGTATTTTTAACCCTGCATTAACTATTCATGTGTTGAGCTTCGGTTTCCTAAGAAAGCGGTGAGCGGTCACACAATAACGTCTGTGCAAGTACAGAGTGTTTTTGGCACCTTAATGTCAAATATTGGTGAAAATCACATATTTTCATGACGGCCGTTATAATATGACGGCCACTGCTTTTCTTTTTCATGTTGTTAGTGACTAACCTAGTGTCAGAGTTTAAAAGCCACCCATGGACCTCTGACTTGGCTTCAGATGATCTCCTTAAGTTCTGTCTTGAGCTCCACGATTACTGACAAATCCTTGCACTGACTGAACAGGTCCACTCAAATCTGTGTGGTTCTTTCCTCAAAATACCATTTCAGACACAAATCTACATGGTCCTCATATGGCCTGACCAAAATAATGTCTGGACTTTAAAAGAGACTGCGACCTCTGAGTTTGTTTCGGCCTTTCTTCTCAGTTCTCAGAGTAGTCAGATAGGAAATGCCAAACTCATCTAGCTTATATTTTTTTTTATGTGACGTAAAAGTGATTCCGATATCCTATTTACAGAATAAACAATTTTATTTCATTTCACATGCCATCGAGAAATATCTCTCAGGCATGCCGGTTTCCTCACGATGTTTTCCTTCACCGTTTTTAAAGCAAGTGATAATTATGCAATACGCACATGAATCCGAAAATTCAGAAGTGCCTTAGGCTCGAACTCGAGACCTTTGACTTGGTAGTCCGATGGTCATACCACTAGGCTACCTAGGAAACCGTAGCTACAAACACCGGAGCAGAATTCCAAGAACACCACACTTAAAATCTCGTGTTATTATCTTGACTATTCTTGACTCATATTTGTTAGATCAAAGTCATCGGCTATTTCAATTTGGCATTTCCTCGTTTCAATATCTATTACCTATGTAATAACTCCATAGATCGCGTCATTGTGAATTATAGAGTTTACATGTGCGTTATATTTTTACCATCTGGACCATGCTTTATTCGTAACTTTCAAGAATGGCATGAAAAAGAGGAGGCCTATATCTATATATATGCCATGCCTATGCTCAACGGAGGGTCGGTGGATGTGTTAAAACCTCCTCAACTATAAGAAGTTGTTAAACTCCACTATCTCCTTTAGCAAATAGAAATATACAAAATATGCAAATAGAAATATCTAAAAAGTAACATCTCCCAATCCTCAGTCTATTTCTGGCTCAACCTTGGTCGTTACGCCTCGTACTTTTTACCGATCGATTCGAAGCTGCAGCATCATTCTGTTACCGTTCGGTCACGGTTGGTTACCGATCATTGGCGCTGTGGAACAGGCCTAGTTACGGTATCAGCTCTCTTACGTAAGCCATTGTGTCGTGTGTTTGGATGTGAATCGGTATCGGACACGGTTACAATTGCGTTTTGTTTACTTTTTCAGATTTGAAGAATTTTCATTTATTTTGGAGCAGCTTACCGGAATAATTAATTATTTATAGGTATCTTTTTTGGAAGTCAGTAAAGGAAAAAAAAAACCAAATTTTTGAAGTGTTAAAAGTAAGACTTTCCACTAGTTATAGACTTCCAACAAATATCTACAACATGCATTATTCATGTTACCAAAATGTTGTAAATAATGCCACAACGTTTGTATTTGTGCGTAGATATGTAGGTAGGTAGGTATGTACAATTTTACTTTATTTTAAAACCTTTTCAACATTGGCAACGTGTAGGGGACATGACCTTCTTCTTATCCGATAACAACACAACAGTGTACATTAAAACTAATAAATAAATAAACACTCAGTTAAAACAAGCAACAAAAGGATGTGTTCGTCACACACATGCCGATTTATATAAAGCGTCAAATAATGCATTCAAATCGATCAGCAGTGCAGCCAAGATGACCCGTTTACATTATTTAACATAATTAACACAAACATTAACATAATCTACGCTCAGTGAAAGCCAGCGAATAATCCACGTTGCGTCACTATAATTAATTTTATTATGAACAAAGCGAGGTTGTGAACGTAATAAAATTAAAAATGTTATAAATAAGGCTGTTAGACTGATTAATGAGGATATACTTTTTCAAGTGCTGCAGACTTTCAGGTAGAGTTTGCGGATGTCATTAACGCGTGCTAAACTCTTATTAAATCTTAGTTTAATTTTATTTTCTCTTAAGCAGTATGAATAGGCTTTAGTCAAATTAATGGGACGCTGAATGCGTGAAAGCTTTCTACAAAAAGTTTTGAAACCATCATTTATTAATCATCAATGTCCACAGAGTTTTTCAATTCATATAAGGTATGTATTGTCTACTCTCCTTTACACTGTTGTGTTAAATAGTATGTCTATGTTTAAGCCATTGATCTTCCCTGTTTTGCAAGTCTAAGGCCCGTATACACAAGCTCACTCAAAACTCAAGCTTTACTTAAAACTCATTTAAAGCTTTTTAATTGCTTGAAACTAGTTTTGAGTAATGTTTGATTCTTGAGTAAGGTTCTGTAATACGGGCCTAAGAAAAGAAAAAGCATGAAAATAAATTTTATTACGTACATTTATTATTATTTTTATTGTTATTGCTTTTCTATTATTATCGAACATGAAAATCTAAGGTTATTGTCAAAGTTAATTAATACAAAAAAAGATTCACGACTATCGGTTCTGACCCTCGCGGGCTTGTTGAACAAATAATAATAGATATCAACCACGAAAACTTATATAATTATAAAAATACGATGAATAACAAAGCGTTCGTGTACTAGCCCTAGTCGTAGAAGTAGGTAGGCTATCGTAAAAATTACTAAATGTGAGGTGAGATTGAGCAAGGATCGATCTTAGTACCATGTAGATTAAAATGTGTATGTCAACATGCGGGATGACGGTGAACTGTAATATGCTCATACATCTCGCCTGTGTTCCCCGAAGGGTTGGGCAGGGGTGCTATAGTAACACACACATTTCGCCAGTTATTGAAGTGAAAACTTCTTTAGGCGCGTTGGCCTTTTTTTGAGATGGGACTAAATCATTGATTTCGCGACACCGTGATGACTTTTGACCATTAAAAAGACACCAACTCGTTGATTGCTGCGGTGCGTGGAGTAAAAGACATCAACGCTTCGATTACCGCGGTGTCGATTTTTTTTCAAGTTTTGACTTCTGTCGGCACTCCCAGAGTGCCACTGTTTGAGTCCGGGCACAATTCAGACTCCGGGTTGCTACTGATAAAATTACTAATGGAAAAACTCAGTAACACTTTACCCAAATTGGGAATCGAGTCCAGGACACGCTCAGTAGCCCAACGAGGTAATTGCTCATTAGATCTAATATTTTTTTAATAGCAGAAGATGCAATTAGATACATGATTAGGAACACGTAGGTATACAGGGAAATGTAGATAGGGCTCTTATAACTCCTCGGCGAATTACGGACAAAGCGAAAGTTTGAGATTGTATAGCCCATTAGCCTACCTTCGAGGATCATTATAAGCGCGCTAATCATACAATTAAAAATGTTATTTAAGTAGTTAAATAATGATGAATAATTAACTTAATTGTAGAAACTCTTTAATTTAATCAAGATGCAATCATAATTTTAATTAAAGTAGGCTCCCATGGCTGCAATTTGTTTTAATGTGCCTAAACTAAATTTATTCTGACACTGCACTTTTAACTAAGTGTATTACTTAACTTAAAGTATACCTGCCTAATTAATAACAAAAATTATGAATGACGATAAAATAAGGTTTATTTAGTCAATATTCAATCAATTAACAAAGAATAAAGACAAAATTGGTTTTGTTTTGTTCTGTTAGTTTTCCCATTTTCTTACCAGATGTCGCCAAGCATTGTCTTTACGATATTTCGCGTATAATTGAATTATTGTCACTGGCAATATTTACGTAACCCATTTAATTATAAACACTATTCAATTTGATGAAAAAATCTGATTAAATTTCGTAATATTTAATTTGGGTGGAATAATTTTACGGTTTTCGTTTAGGTATATTGTCGGTATTTTTCGGTTGTCGGCATTATGAAACTTGGGCTCTGAAATCTGTGTAATATTTCAAGGTGCATTTTGCAGTTTCCGAAAGTTGATTCAATTTGGATACGGTTTGTTATGGGCTGATAATTTTTTGTTTATTTATTAGAACCTCTAACAAGAAACAATGGTTACCGATCAATTTCTCATTTTCATAGTGGTATATTAGTATATTCTATTTCTTTAGTTATATAGATGTAAAACGTTTTCTTTATTTTCTTCTTTTACTGGTTTTAAAACGGAAATACGGTTTTGTTATGTCCATAAAATTAAATGTACCTATGCTTGCGTGATGTTCCCAAGTTACTTTTTCTGTACCTACTACCAATATTTTTTTACTTATTACAGGTAAGCACCAGTTCCGACATAGTTATTAAGAAAGCAATAACGTTAAGCATTCTGCAAATTATTTACTATACTATGACCAGTGATCGGAGTAATGAACGAACAAACAATAAGTCTATGAACTGGCACGTATATATTAGTATGGATATGCCTCCAGGATTCCGGGATTGGGAAATTATCAAGATTTTTTTTAAGGAATATCAAATGTTGTAATGTGTAGAATAAAGAATACATCAATATGAATAAGAAATGTTTAACCCTTTTGCTGTTATTGCATTTAATGTGAAAAAATATTAAGAAGTATAAAAAAATATTTTAATTTATTTATTCAAGAATAGTAACAATTACAAGCAGCAGATAATATACTCACAAGAAATAACTACTAAATTACTCATATTATGTAAGTTTGAAATGAACGCACAACAGTAAGATTCACTTTATTACTTGATAAATAACAAAAAACAAATTTTAAATGTTTATCCATTCTATAAATTTCTAATGTAGTAGTTTAAAAATCCTTACTATAACAATATTTGATTCAATCCTGTAAGTACCAAAATGAAATACTGGAAAAAAGGCTTATCCATGTTATGATTTCTATGACTATTCATGATGCGAGTACGTAAAATCAATATACTTACTCCGATCACTGATTATGACTAATAACAATTATTTTCACCTTTTGTAAACCAAAAAAGAAGCAGCAATTCTTACTCGCTAATTATCTAAAATTCAGCAATACTATTGCGTTAATGATAGCTCACGATTATTTAACTCGATTCTTGTGAAAATAGTAAAAAGTGTTCTGATGCAAGATGGCCACCACGTCGATGCAATGATCAAATTCCCGCCATTCTTGCAAGTTTTTTTTCTCAATAAATATGATTTTTATAACGGTACGATGTGATTTATTGCAGATAAATCTTTGCACGAAAAAGAGAACTTATCTAACTGAACTGTCGGGTTTTGACAGACGATTTATATCGAATCAAAAACTCATCTCGCTGACATAATCGCTCGATCTATTGTCGATCGAAAATCGATTGTTTCATAATGACTGTCGAAATCGTTCGCTTGGTAACAGAAGTTACAATCGGAGGGTGGTAGTATTGTGGCGTCGTACGCTATCACTGAGTTATTTCTGTGGTAAAAGTTCAATAGTTCATGTTGAATGGGGATTATTTCCGTGTAAAATTTATTTCCTACATAGATCTTACCAGTTGCAGTAAAGTGATATATGTAGTAAGAACAACATCTAGGGTTTAGATGTAGGTAACTTTTATATTATGCAAGTATATGCTTATGTCTCTCGCCTTCTACAAGAAGTCTTCAATGAAACGTTCTAGTTTCCATGAATTCAGTCATTGATTATTCGATATCAATTATTAACTGCTAAATACACTACATTCGGGCTTCATGATTTATTATGCATGTATACGTATGATTCTAAAAATTCGCGCTTAATTTTTATTTTATATCTTCACTGCAACGTCTCAATAACATACCGATGTCGTAAAATTATAACAGAACTTGTAATTCTCGACAACATACTAATTGCTATCGCGAGTTTCGTTTTATAATAACATTATGAAGCAGTACAATCAGTTACCGTTCGTTTTTCCTTGAGCACTCCCTTCACTAACCCTTTGAACTTTGCTCAAAATCGTGCCGCAAAAACGTTGTACATTAGGTTAATAAATTAAAGTAGTTAAAGATGGGTTTTCGAGTGTCAAGAGCAACGCCAAATTAACCTCAGATCCTAGACGCCTATTAAACCTCATGTTACAATGATTCGTTGTTATTTTGGACTACCGCTTAGCTCCTTATCAATAGAACCATAGAAATATAAAAACACTTCTTTCATAAATGTATGCATAGAAATGTGGAAAAATACTACACCGATAGTTTAAAAAAATTACTTGTTTTAATAATATTTTTATTTAAATACACTGACCTCTAGATTCTGAAAGCCTATTAGGTAAATCGGTAGGTAGCCAAACATAATAAAACTTTTTTTTGTTTTTGGCAAATCCGCCATTAGGTACCGCTAATATGGGATTTCTTAGCAAAGACATGATCAACCGTCCCAGAAACTGGGGTATAAATATCTAAATATCTAGGCGTGAATGGAACTGAGAAATCAACAGAATTTACTGTATCATATTTATTGCCGTCGTGATAGTGCACAAGTCATAACAGGTTGGTTTCTCTCTGCCTACCTAATGACAGGGTAGTAACCCGTTTTCATTAATCGTTAATAGGCCAATTAAATAGGCAGCGCAGCTAGAGGAAAGCGATGCATGCAAATCTTATCATTTTGACCCTTATTCTTGATTACTTTTCAGTTTTCTTTGGCTATGTGACCTCGACTGTCTTTGGTTTTCATTACTGGTTTTTTCTTAAGTGCAGGTGGTATATCCGTGTATTTTCCTGGAACTTGGACAAACTGCGGCATTGCATTTTTAGATAAGAGCCAGCCAGTCATTATCTAAGTAACAGTTCCTGTTTGTCATTTTGTTTGAATCCACTGTATACAACACATCTAGTTAGTCTTGGTAATATACAGTAGTTACTAGCTAGTAAGAAAACATGTAATAGCTTTTTAAAATCGACCCGTCTACCTATATTATTTAACATACACATACATAACATTATAGCTATACATAAACATATACCTAGTGCATAAATTATATGAGCCGAAGCGAAAGCAGGCAGCAGTATCATAACTGTCTACAAACTTACGTTTGCGGTCTATCAACACGTTGGTGGCGTACATTTGTACGGAGATAATGTATGGAAGATAATTTTGGCAGCTGTAGTATTAAGTTGGCAATGTGGTTGATTCGAGTACGATAATATTGAATGTTTCCGTACGATTTCTATCCTGTATGTAATGAGCTGTGCGGATTATTGGTCGGTTTTTCTCGAGTATATGTAGTTACTTATAAGTAAGTGTGATGACGATTAGGATCGAGAAGAGTTATTCATTTGCTGATCTATCTACTTAGTTATCAGTATAGACTAGAAGCTGTTACTACTATGTCTAAAAAAATGTATACCTAGATATTTTAGACAGCAAGATTATATTTTATAGTTTACTGACTTTCTAGGTTCGCCCATTATTACATGGGACTCAAACATACCTGGCAAATATTTTGGTGTACTTTAGGTACACTTCTGCCTAACCCTTGGAGGATTACAGGCGTGATGCTATTTGTTACTTTCTAAAATGAACAAAATCTTATGATAAGCCAGTGCCAAAACTACCATTGTTCTAAAGATTGATCTCTGTTCGAAAAAATTCCAACCCAAGCAACGTGGTAAAGAAACTTTAAACAGCACTGACTCTTCATAAACACTTTCTAACACAACATTGAAAAGGTCACATTCCCAAAAGAACAACCAAGTTAAACAAACAAATCATCATCACATGATCACCACTATACCGCCATCACCTGCGAACGATCGCCTCGCCCCACTTTAAGCTCGTGATACTAACATAAAGATGAAGGATTGACATCAAACGCAAGTATTTGTGTCGCAACCGACTGACAGAGGATTGAGATAGTTAATAGATTGATGTGAGAACCGTGAGATATCGTGCATGGGAAATTAGGTGAAGTTCAGAACAGTGACGACACGGATAAGTTAGAACGTCTTGGAGAACTGTTGTGGTGGTACCTAAAAACATCAACATTTTTATGCTTGTAATATATCAACAGAATATGACTATGACTTCTTGTGAAGGTGGCGAGAAGTCATTTGATACGAGAAGTACAGAATCGTTGTGGCGATGCATGCTTCGAGAATGTCTTTCGGCTGAATGCTGATGATGATAATGTGACATCTACCGACACTTAATATTAGCATTAACTCTGTAAGTGACCGAGGCATCATTATAACTAATCACTCATAAGCATGAGGAAATGAGTCAGATCCCCCATAAACTAATAAATATGATATATTATATCCTACCTTACACAGTCTCTTGATTTTGTTGCTCTTATTTCTATTTTATTTAATAAAGTATTATTGAATTTGTAAACTACAAAATTACTTTTAAATTCTATCTGATAGGCTGAGGTTGTATCAAAAGTGCATGATACAAATTCACCAAGTCTTCTATCGTCCACTGTCCTCACTGTACATTACGTCGAATCTACAGTCATAGTGTATGTATGTGGTAACGGGTTCCGCGTAACGGTGACCACATCGTCGGCGCGTGCCCATCGCGGACAGCGCGCATGCCACGAATTGTAGTGCGATTCCATGTATTTCGCTTATTATGCTTTTAATTACCGTTGTTTAATTAGTTGGATTTTAGGTGACTTTACAGTTACTGTGTTTATACTTGAGTATGAACCGTTCATCAATCAACTTAGTCTTATTCAATCCATAACCAACTTTGGTAGTCCAGATCTTAAGGCTAGTCAAAAACAAGCAAATACTATAAATATGGGTAGAATAAAATATTATGTGGAAGTGTGCTAATAATTCTACTAAAAATAAACTTCTAACAGATTGAACACTAGCCTGAATTATATTTGTATCTATATTTACCAAATGTTTATCCAAAGCACGCAGTCTAACCATTCGTATACACTCCCCACGGTCCACACAAGCATTCATCATAGTACAGCAAGTACAGCTGCAGCCGTGCCCACTTCCTGGAAATTAGCATGCGGTGGGTGTCCGCCGCTTTATCGCCGCTTATGTAACGGTCGTGTGCCCCCCGCACCCTGCACAGCCGGCAATGGAACCTATCTTCATAGACTCAATCGCATCCTAGCGAGATCTGTATCGCTACAGGCGTACAGTAGTTGGGAAGAATGTGGATCAGTTGTTTAGTACCATCTCCGCACCCATGAATTTATTTATCATGCTCACGAAAAATTCCCATCTCGGCATCCTGTCTTAAACCATTGTCAGGTACACATACAAAAATGGAAACACAGTATCTTTGTAGTGCGTAAATCAACCTGATAATATTTTTCAAAAATGACTGTTTATAAAATAAGTTTAATTTTAAAATACTAGTGTATCGTGGAAAATTAAAATATATTTTATAGGATTTGCACAGACAGGCGTTTGATCGCTCTAATTAGAAGCTCCAATATCTCGGCAGTCACTTGGCAAATTTTAATGCATGAGCATGGCGTTTTCAAAAGAATGTTTTACAGTTCCTAATACATATTGTAAAATAAATAAATATGTGTATACCTACTTATTTTCTGGTCATCCGACTTATCGCGGTAGGCATGTACGAGTGACGGATGCATGCACAAAGTAACAAAAAGAAAAAGCGAGATAGAAACAATTAACACATTACGATGTGACCAGCGGCCGATGTTCATGAAATGATCAATCCTAAGATCTGGCTACGACATAATAATATATACAACTGTTGATTAGTGTAATTTTATTTTAAGAGCATTATTAAGGTACAGTGATGTAAAAGATTAAAAATAATGTATGCAACTGTTGATTACTGTATTAAAAAAAAAATTGTTTGCAATTATGTCCACTTTGTTTTTTGTATGAAGAATAATAACTAACTTGCTGTGATTTTATTATTTCAGATAGATATATTTAAGACTGTTTTTTATATTGATATTATTAAGTTACTACTTATAAACATAAGAATATATACAATTCTGATTTATGTGATATTTTAAGACTCTAAGTTTAAGACTGAAAATTAATGTACAGTGAACGCGTAATCAAGCGTATGATTCAGTACCAGTATGAACGCGCTCAAAGTATGGGCACCCATATTGTCCTACGTCCCGATTATACTGGTACTCTTATACTGATTAAGCTTGTTTATTATACATATAACTGTTGATTTTTGTAATATGTTATTACTTAAATTGTTATAAAGATTTTAAAATGATTATTCATATGAACCGTTGGTTTTTGCATATATATTTTAAGATTTCCCAAGTTATGGCCAACGCAGAGATAATGGAGCCTCTAATTAGAGCGATTCAAGGGCTTGTCTGTGAAAGTACCATAGAAATATCTTTTAATTTTTCCACAATACATTATTTTAAAATTAAACTTATTTTATAAACAGTAACTTTAAAAAATATATATTTTGATTAAATAAATAATCAAATGACTGCCTCGTTGGTCTAGTGGTCGCAAGCGCTACTGCTGAGCATGAGGTCCTGGGTTCGATTCCCAAGTCGGGCAAAGTGTTATTGGGTTTTTCTATCTGAAATTTCTCAGTAGCAAGCCTGGAGTCTGGATTTGTGCCCGGTTGATGGCAATAGGCTCGCCCCCTATTACATGGGACTTAAAAAAAAAAACATAACTGGCGAAATGTGGGTGAACCTGCTACAGGAAACCTCTGCCCAACCCTTCGGGGAAACAAGGCATGATGTTATGTAAATAATCAAATTGATTTACTCACTACAAAGATACTGTGTTTCCATTTTTCGAAGTGTACCTAACAATGGTTTATGACAGGGTGCTGTCAATTGGTGGGAATTTTTCGTGAGCATGATAAATAAATTCTCTTTGAATTTAAATAAATTCTCTTTCTATTTGAATTTACGAAATAATAAAGTTAGCGGCTGAAAGGCACATCTTGTAGGTAACAGAAAATGTTATCACCTAAAGTTTTTTGAAGGCCGTAAAACAAACAGTAAATTGGATTCATAGTATATGAATGTATTTAATAAATATATAAAATAAGTAGGTATTTACAAAAACCTTTTCACAAAAATGTTATATTATAGTTTCTTCAAGGAGTCTTTTCAACGTCCGGTAAAGGACTTGAACACAGCGGGCATACTATAGCCAAGTACCATCTAGACCCAAATACGTTTAGCAAATTTTGCTTCCATTTCGTGGAGTCCATTAGTGAAGGAAATCTTGACTCATAGGAAGTCACGCCCATCACTACATTCCGTAAATGATAGAAGAACAAACTAGCAGACCAAAATATAACACCCAAATTCATAAAGACGTACAACACATACATGTCTACGATGCCCAGGGGCTCAGGTATCACGAACCTCAGCATCGGGTTGATGATGCGGGCAGCAGACAGTATCCATGCTTCATCAAACTTCAACGTTATGAAGTAGTAGTTGTAGTAAGTCGCATAAAGCATTGAGAGCATCACGTGTCCAAGGAATAAAATGAAGTATCTCTGATTGTTAAGCCCGATGCAACGCGCGAGGAAGGTGCAGTGGTGGTCCCGCTTTATGATACATTCATTACATTTCTTGCAATGCCAACTCTTCGCTGGCCGCGACATTTGACAGTATTCGCAGTACGTGCCTTCGCCAAACACGGGCGTTTTCAAGCTTGAGTCCATCATCATGCTGAAAACCATGTTGCCAACAACATTCATAAACCAGAATGATATTATGCAAATATGTATTAACCGTTTAAAGATGCCACAATCGAACATCACGACGAGATAGGGGTACACGATAGTCAGTTGGAAAACAAAGATCCCAGGAATAAGCAGAAATACCACAAAGTAATATTGCAATCTCGAAATAATGTATCCCATTATGGAGCGTCGGTGAAATGAATGCATTGTGTGAAATATTTAACGTCGACCACAATTTCTCCAATGTTGTTAAACTTATCAAAACATATCTTCAGTCTTGAGGTTGACAGTAACATTTGACACGTCGTAAAAATTCTTAAATGGCAACTGCATTATAGGTAACCAGTTTTAAATATGAAGTCCAAAGAAGTTGAACATGATTTATATTGACCGCAGCGTGACTAAAGTTCAGGAAAACAAGTCTTGCGAATATTGAGTGCTTATCGGGATACGGTATGATACCACGTGCTTAGAATTCAACGAACGATTTTATGTAGGAAATTATCTGTCAATCCTGGCACTTTGGCCCTTTGCTTGTCTGTAATTGACAGTAAGCCATCAGAAGCTATATCGGAATGTTTTTACACTTAAATTGTTTTGAATATAAAGGATAATTTATTAAATGGCCAATGGTTCAAAGTATAAGGGACTTAAGTGTTTTTTTTAACATAATATACGGTTTTTGGTTTAGGTACCTGTTTTTGGGTTCTCAGAGGAAAACAAGTTTTATTAAAAAGAAAATGTTAAAAGTCTACTGGAAGCTAACTAACTTAAACTGTTCTTTAAATTTCTTTGGGCAATCTTCTAAACCGGTTAGTCCCCCTATGCTCTAGTCCCGCTATGCTCGACTCGTAAAATACCTACTAAAAGTTTCACTATGCACGAAATTCTTCGATTCTACGTAAACAATGGAAGGTACAGTTGGAAAGAAAACTGAACTCAAGTTAAAAAATGTATAGCACTATTCGTATACGCGTAAGCAATAATGTAGTAACTACCTACTAAGTAAAAATGAAATACTGTTTGTTGGTAAGAGCATCACTTCAGAACGGCTGGATCGATTTGACAAATTTTAGCATTGAAAATGCTTTTTTGGTCGCATTCAGTAGGATAACCGTTTTCAAGAAAAGTGCGACCCGGGGCTAGCGTCCTCAATTACTAATATAGATAAAGAAAAATGGTATAAAAAATGCGTTACTAAAAGGGCTACAGTACTGTAATTTAAAAAATCGCAAATGACTGACCGTTTCTTTTTAGACTTTTTTCAAAGAATCTTAAATTTCTCAAAAACGAAAAGAGATATCGAAAAAAAAAAAAAAATAAAATCCTGGAGAATTGAAAGAACTTCAAAATGATACCATTCTGTACCCTAATTGCGTAACTTATTTTCGTAAACAATTATGCCTAATTTGTTTCATTTTGACAGTTCAGCAACATTCATTGCGTTATTTACGTTTTCAAGCAGATTTTTCTCCAACTTATGAAGCAATGTGTTGTATTACGCAATTAGGGTACTGGTGTCGATAGGATTATAATTAAGGTTGAACTAGTCGCTGGCTTGAACTCACTGGCCACTCACTCACTCACTGACTCACTAGCCAAAAAGCACGCTGTCTCACCTGGCATCGTGTCTGACAGAGATAGTATCAGTGATGAGCAGTTAGACGCTGGTCTACATGCACAACGTCTAGTTCGCATGCACACAAACACCGTTCCGAACTATTTTAGTAAAAAGCGCGCGTAAAAAATTACAAAAAGTCTTTTCGAAAATAGAGTTTTATGAAATAAAACCACTGCATAAATCAATTACAAATAAAGTTTATTGAACTCTTCGATAGCACAGGCCAAAAAATTTAACTAAACTTCTTAACCAGAAACTAGACTATACATTTCCGATGGTTTTCGTTGCGCTGAATCCGAATCTGGCCTCAGAATTGCTCTATCACGTCAGGTTTCTGAGATATCCTAACCTAAAAGAGCAAAAAGTACCGTTTTTGCCCGATTTTGAGGTTATCTTCAAAACACGATATCTCAGCGAAAAAAAAAAAAATATTTGAGCAAACTCAACGGCATTTGAAAGAAGAAGACTTGTTATTTAATATGGTAACATTTTTTTTTTAGAAAAAATAATTCGTGAGTCTACATAACCTCAAAATCGGGCAAAAACGGTACTCTTTCCACTAGATTAGGATATCTCAGAAACCTGACGTGTTGGAGCAATTCGGAGGCCAGATTTGGATTCAACGCATCGAAAACCTTCGGAAATATATAGTCTGGTTTCTGGTTAATAATTTTGTCGGCCTGTGTTATAGAGCTTTGTCGGTACTGACTTTGTTTTGGAGATTTTATACTTTTTTGCTTCTTATTTACGCCCAAAGTTGCGCTAAAATTAGCAAGAAAAAGGAATCTTTGTTGGCTCCTAACTTTTTAATGGCTTATTATTTTATTATTCTGTGTCCGCACAGATAAAATTAGTAATGAAAAAAAAACGATATCATGTTTAACTTTTGCTGTACAATGTCAAACAGTGAAGTGAAACCTCCCGAAATTTGTATGGTAAAAATTGTAAAAATGTATCGTCTAGTTCCACCTTAAGAGTAGACCCTAGGTTTACCCCTTTCGGAGACACCTTTTGGTGATTTATGTGAAATCACCAAAAAGGTGTCTTTTGTTCAGAATCTGGCCATTTGTCATATACAACTCGCTACACAGTCTCGGTGGGACGTCTCGACGAGATCATTTGCCGAAAAGAACAAGAAAAGATCAACAAGAATATAGACGAATATTCCCTCCAGACTCTCGTATTCGTCTATATAGTCTCGTGTAGTTTTGCAGAGAATGTGGAGCGGACTTTATGTATGTTTTTCTAGGTGTTCTAGTATTTTCAATGCGCCGGAATGTCATGGGACAGCCTGTGCACACGATGCGTTGCGCATCGCGCAGTTTTTTGTGCGTTGTCTAAAACCGAAAACACAGATGTTTGACAGATGACAATTTACGCACTTAGCGGCGCGGCGCCGGCGCCGCAGCGCCCGTGTGACCGCCAATGCAGGGAAATCTTTGCGGTGCGGCGTCGGAACGCATCGTGTGCTCAGGCTCGTGAGTTCTGTGGATTATTGTTTGCAAATGTTCGTATTATTCTGAATAAGGATTTATGGAAAGATTGATATGAGATTTTGTATGAATTATTGAAATTTGGACAGATAGAGAACGTCTTGTCGGTTCAGCTAGTTTATAATGAAACACCATAGTAACATTTCTCTATACATCTTATTACAGATTAAGAAAATTATTATCACGGTAATGGTGGTACACTGAAATGCTTCTTATTGCCACTGAGCAATCATTAGAAATCGGAAATTTTAGAATGTTTCACATCAAAATAAACTCATCTAAATTGATATTGTTTAAAATAAATTCACAATGACATTGACCTTAGGTACCTCAGTAAACTTCCATAGGCACGGAGGGTTCGGCGGCAAAAGTTGTTAAGGAATTAGTTTTAAGAAACTTCATCACGTTTCAATTTATTCAGAAATAATCAGATCAAAGCTGTTTGTTTAGAAATTGCCGTATTTGGTTCGTCCAAATACGATGGCTGAACTCGAATTTAGCCGTGAAGAACCAGCAATTACCTAACATCCAAGCATTTTTATTTCCCATGGCATGTAACAACCATAAAACCAAATAACAAGAGTCCTTGATCTGTCACTAGACTATAAGTGATAGTCCCAATGCACCGTTTTATTGCCATTACCAGACATATCTCATTGCAGGTCCATTAGAGCTCCATTAGACTCATACTGATGATCGATGGTATTAAAGAACAATAGCTATTTTCTTTATTGTTATTTATTAGCGATAATAGCACCTATCACTTATCTAATAGAGTCGCAAATTCAAGTTGATCTACAGTGTTGAAATGTTGGGTCCGTGGTTGAAATTGTTGGTGCGTCTGTAAGTGGTATGATACTGAAAAATGACGATAGTAGAGGTTATGATAAGTATTAAAATATCAACAAGGTGAAAATGGTATAACTGGGGTTTGTAACAATCGGGAATTTCTTTTTCTACTACGACTCATGAATTATCACCTACCTCATGTAATTTTGACGTTCCAAGAAGTGTTAACATTCACCCTAATTTTAATAAATTTACTTTTTATTTTGATATTTTATCACACTTTTCTTGAGAAAGATCCAGAGGACTTAGTAAAAGCTTAGCTAATGATAAACTCATTAAAAAATATTCTTTTATTTAATTTTCATTTCTCACGTTCTCTTCACTTAAATAACATAGATGTTTCAAGGATCTTTGACTTCATTCGGTACAGCACTTTCACACAGTGGCCACACTATAGCCAAGTACCATCTAGTCCCGAATATGTTCACCAAATTTTGCCTCCAATTCGCAGGTTTCCTTAGTTCAGGGAACTTAGACTCATAACAAGTCACACCCATTACTGCATTCCTTAATTGAATGCCAAAAAAACTAAACGAAAAGAATAAAAGAGTGAAGTTTAGGAACAAGTAAACCCTAAACATGTTTTGTCCCGGTAATGGTTTTGGGCTAATAGAGTTCAACGTTACGAAATAGTAGTTGTAAAAACTCATATACAGCATTGCGAGCATCCCGTGTCCGAGGAATAAAATGAAGTATCGCTGATTGTACAATCCGATGCAACGCGCAAGGAAGAAGCAGTGGTGGTCCCGCTTCATGATACACACATTACATTTTTTGCAATGCCAACTCTTCGCTGGCCGCAACATTCGACAGTATTCGCAGTACGTGCCTTCGCCAACCACGGGCCTTTTCAAGCTTGAATCCATGAAAATGCTGAGCAATAAGTTACCAACAACGTTAATGAAGCAGAATGATATTAAACAAATGTGCATTAACTGTTTTGCGATACCAGCATCGTACTTCGCGACAAGATTCGGATATACGATATTTAGTTGGAAAGTAGTGACTCCAGGAACTAGCACAAACACCACTGAATAACAATGTACTTTTGAGATAATATTTCCAATTGAATATTTTTGTTGCATTATGTGAAATCTTTAACATCAACACCACATGAAAAATATCAACTTAAATTAGCTTCAACTCGTAATTCTAGGGGCTTTTGTAGATGAGTCACCACAATTAAGAAAACTTATTATTACATAATAATTTTTTGTGCACATTTGTTAACTTTGGTCTTGAAATTGACAGTGACAATGCGAAATTCTTAAATGGCAGTGCATTGTGTTAAAGAAGTCCGAAGTATTAAAGAGTATTCTATTGTGAACTACGTGAACTTGGATAATTGGTGTAAAGGGTTTTAATGGAATACAAGTACAAGTTTTTGTTATAATGTTGTTTTTGGGTGTTCTTTTGAAGGCCGGTTGTGCGATCGAAGACAAAAACTTTAAGTTTAAAAAAATATTAATTCATTAGTTCATAATTTATTTCAACACTGCTGAAAGTTCTAGAAACATAATATTGCTCCCTAATTTAAGTTTACCAAGGCGTCATAAAACAGCTGTAACATCAGAACGCTCTGAATGTCGTAACAATCTTATAATACGTCACTCATGTAGGCCAATGAATCATGCGGAAATTACCATCATTATTATAATAGAACAACGACGGTAACATCTCTCTGCATGTTATTACAGATTGAGAACATATCATCTCGCAAATGGTGGTAAACGATCGACATGTGTTGAGCAATGGTTGTCACTGCTACTGAGTGGGTGTGTGGTGTGTCATGGGTGTATCGCTATCATATATACTGCCCGTTGGTCTCATGGTCGCAAGCGTGACTACTTAGTGTGAGGTCCTGGGTTCGATTACCCGGTTGAGTAAAGTGTAAATGGGTTTTTACATTAGACTTTGTTATGAACACAACTAAAAAGCGTATTCAAGTAATGACTTTACTATTCTTTCTTATATACAATTTTGGGTTTGTCTAACTCATCCCAAAATTACCAATAAGGCTTCATAGAAGAAACAAACCTACCGGCAAGTTACACAAGAAGTCCATCACACACAAAATGGTAGATCTACGTGATGATCGCTGGGCGCAGTTTGTGAAATATTGAATTTAATAGGTAACCACAAAAGGCCAGTTAATTCTGTTACGCAAGGTGCCATGGAAAATGGTTTTGCAAATGTACGTGGAGGATAGCCATGTCTGTGAGCCACTTGGGGTTCAGGGGTATGCGGTTGCAGAGCGGCACATCGAGCATTCGAAAACAGTTGAATCGAATTTGACCAAATGGGCGTAATAACGCTGATTTTTAAATTACGTAAGCAATATGTAGTCTGATTTCTCACTGTCTTATTAAAGAAGCAAATTTTGCTAATCAACATTGGAAAATTGAAGTCGAATTCTCTATACAGGGTGTTATTAAAATCACTGAAAACTCCTTACAGAGTCATTGTAATCTTCATTACAAATAACTTATACGATGAGAACGAATACTATGAGACGAAACTAGGAAATCGTGAAAAATAAATCTGCTGTTATTTGTCAAGTAATGCAAACATAACGAACCAAATGTATGGAACAGCTGTTTTTGAAGTCTGGTTTGGTCCCATGATGAATATAATGACCGGGTCCTCAGAGATTTTTAATTATTTCAATAACACCTTTTATGTATTCACATAGGTCGTTAATGTAAAATGTCGTCAGAAAAGTTTTGAGTATTAATGAGGATTCTAGTAAGGGCAAACCAAAGAAACGATGGATGATCTGTGTGAAAGATGATATGGTTAGAAAGGGAGTGACTACCGAGATGACGACAAATTGAGAAGTATGGAAAAAAAACTCAAATAAATTCGGATAAGGGCCGGAGAATGATAATGTATGTATGTACGTATATTACATTCAGGAAAGGGGAAATCTCTTTCTGTAAAAGGATTTTCCGGGTTCCGATAAGGATACATTTCTATGCACAAGTCCCAATGGTTTTGTAACAGCGTAAGTGCCGAGTGCAACTTAAACATACGGGTAAATACGTAAGCAGTCACTATACAAAGCTTGAGTACACAATTATATCACGTTTGTGCTAATACACCGGATTTGAAATGAATTCCTGAGTTATATCTTCGGTTAGTTTATATTCTGCAAACTATCGAAGTTAAAAGTAGAATTCAGTTGCAATTTGGTTGGTCAATTGTTGATTAGTTTTGTTCCTTGAAAACTAAAATATTAATGAAGAAGATCAATCTATATCCGATCATGGATTTTCGTAGGTTTCCTGATATAGCTGCCAGATAGATATTTTGATGTAAACACAAGAAAGTTTCGCTCACCATTACCGATACTTACCTCCTTAGAAATGGCAGTCTTAAGGGGACATGCAAAGGTCGGGTTAGAGTTGTATAACACGGCAATCATGGGCACATTCCGACTCGGTGAAAGTGTTCTTCCCCACAGAGCGCTGCACGCGATATCGTAGTTTAATAAATCATAGTACGGACCTTTCAGTCGATCACGTATCCTCGTCACGCTTGCCATTACTCTTGTAAAGAAGGGTTATAAAGCTTCGCAATCAATTCATGTAGTTGGTACTAAGAACAATCTTTCGATTGATAGTTTTTCTTTCAACAAATATGTAGTTGATTCGTATCTTTGCAAGTAGTACAAATCGTATTTGTACTTGTATTTGTAATAGTTTTTGAATCCAACACAAGTTGTGTCCTAGATTATAATAATAACTCCACTTGGATGCCTGAACAAGACATTCCTCTCTAAGGTGACTATTTCGAAATATACAAAACTATCCGGACTTCAAATTCACAAAATGCGACACAGAATGTTTCTTGAAAAGTTAAAATTCAGGTTGTTTCCATCCATGGGTTGCTTAACTAACTCATTTTTATCGTTAAAAGAACGCCTGCATTTATGTGAAGGTACACATATTAAGGAAACATCTAAAGCATTCTACCATAATATTTCACTAACAATTTACATATTATATATATACACCTGTGTTTAGATAATAATAGTAGTATGGAAAAAAATATGATGAAAGTTCACGTACCTATAGTTATAGCGGCGGTAACACGCGATCGTATCAAATTGCAAACTCGATCACGTAATAGCATTTCGGTAGAACACAGTTATGTCAGACTATAAAACGATACAGTAGGCTCACTCATAAAATATACCATGATGATCCTCCCAAAGAAGAGGGAATGGAACAATTAGAATCGGAATTGTAATAAGCCAATGAAGCTTAGGAGCCATAATGCAACAGTGTCCTTTTCCGTGTGTTTAATAAAACGATCAACGGGCTGTTTTACATTCCCTATATATAATATATATATGATAAGCAGGTTGCAGAGATCCTTTATACCAATAAATAATCTCTTCCTTGTTGTGGTATAGAAAGTAACGGGATTGGTAAAAAACAACACTCGTTCGTAGCAGTCACAAATTGCACGCATTTCTGGCGCTGGCGTTGTTTTGTCATGGTGTACGTTCACTTATATATATATATTTATGGTGGTCCTTCTGCATTTATCTGTACTATGGTAACAGTTATGGTATTATTGAGTTTAACTGTAGCTTGATGATAGCTTGGAATTGCTAGTTTCAAAATATTCAGCTTACTGGTAGCGAAGTTACCGAGTACTTAGTAACTGACCTTATCTTAGTAATAATTGGGTTTCTACACTTTCGTCTTATGGGTTTCTTCCTTGTATTGCAGACATCTGAAAAGGTATGAGTGCAAGTGAATGCAGTATTTGAAATTAAATGAACTCTCTGAAATTGCATGGTTTGAAACAGATGAATGCAGTAATCATAGATAAGGCAATGGGTCGGAAGCCTCACAAATTATGTTTTGCATTGGTTATTGATGCAGTGCAGTGATGACTTACAATGCATAGAAATTACCTATAGTTCACTCGAATTTTATTTGTATTCTTTTGATGACGTAAGTCCACCAAGTACTTACATACGGCAGGTTTTCCTACTGGCATAAGCCAAATGTTAATTTGCAAGACAATGCACAGTGGTCATATTTACAACATTTCGTTTCAAGGAACTCTGGTACTAAGTGCATGCAGAAATGACATCTTTTACACTGAAAAGAACTGAGGTAGTACAAGACAAAGATAAGCTGTTATTATCGAAGCCAAAACGAATAGAAAATAAATTGCTTAAAAAAGCGTTGTCAGATTTGTAATAACATAGCAAACCTACGGGAAAGTCAGTTCCCATGGCTGATATAATGATGATGGATGGAAGCTTCGTAATGACGGCTCATGATATAATACTTAATCTCTATCGTTAATCTTTTACCGTAAAGTTTTACGTGATCTGTACCTATTTGAAAGTTGTCTAGAAGGCATATTTTGCTTTATATCTAAACTAATAAGAGGTAAACATTTTTGTTTGTTTATAAGAGGCAATCTCTTGAAGTATTGGTCCGATTACAAAATTTATCTTATTGATAGCAAGGTATGCTATAGGCTATGGTTTCTTCCACGCGGACAAAGTCGCGGGCAAAACTTAGTGATTAATAATTGGAAAAAAGCTCAATCGTCAAAAAATGCACATTTGCGTAAATGGTGCTGAGCATGTCAGGTTTATGAATAAATTAAATAATGGAAGAAAAGGTCAATTATGATAATGGGTTATTATGATTTGTTATAAACCTTTATTGTCCCACTGCAGGCAAAATGCCTCCCTTCCCTCTTTCCACTTTTCCCGGTCTACTGCGATTGTGAGCCAATCCCTTAAGAAGGAGTCCGGCTCGTCCAGCCATCTCTTGCTAATTAATGGCTTGATCAGTTAAAAAAGTGTAAAGCTATCTATACACTGATGACTTCATACCATTATGACCGATCCGGTTGTTGTAAGTTACGATTACAAATAGCCACTTTGCAGTTACTTTGAGTGCAACTCTTATGAACATTTACGTTTTACTAAAGTTTTTCGCAGCTAGTTCCTACTACTCAAATGACATCAGCCCCATCTTTGTCTTAATCCTATAACATTTAAAGGGCACATGCACATCAACATATAAATAGTTAAATAAATCTTCCTAAGCTATGGTTTCCTAGAAGAGCGGTGGCCGCCACATAACGGCCGCAGTGACGGCTGTCATGAAAATGATGGCGGCGGCGTTAGACTTTACGGTGAAGAAAAACAATTTAGGAAAACACACCAACTTACTTTCATCAATAACGTTTCAGTGATGACATTCGCCGGTAAATTGCTGACGCTATGTGGCGGCCACCGCTCTACTAGGAAATCGTAACTTTACTCAGTTAAACGTCTTACTAACAGAGTTTACTCCGTAATTAAACTCTTGTAGAATTTCCCAATAAAATGATGAAACTGTATCGATTAGTTTACTTTGGAATGGAAGAACTTATTTCTTCATAATAATTTAGAACATCTGATAGTTGAACAGTAAAAGACAATTTATTGCCACTGAGATAGTTAAGTCCTTTGTTAATAGGACAGTAATATTGGTAGATCGAAGATACAATATAGGAATTGGCGAAATTACAACATTGTTGCATTATTTTTAATAAAGTATAATTGGAATGAACGAAATATATAGTTGTAGCAATATTAAATTACAGAGGTGTGGCTAAAATTATGTTATTAATAATTCGATAACTATTATTTTTGTAGTGACGACCCACTTTAGACTTAGAAAGCTGTTCAAGTCCTTTAGAAGATATATGTATTTCGAAATCGATAAAATAGACTCGAAATTAACTGAAACTGATACTTACGTTGTTGTCTTGCTTCATAACAATGATGAATATAACGTGTGCATGTGTGATTGTGCGTACATATTGTGTTATAGGTATCTACTTCTTTAGTATGTGGGATAAAAATCAATCAAACCATTGCTTAGGTATACTGAAGCCGATTGTTGACTTAGTTTAAGAAACGTAATTTATTAGATTTGCTTCAATTATGATTTAAAAAATAGAATATCAATTGAATATTCGTGAAGCCTTAGGCTATACAGGGCGTCAGTACTTTGTAGCGCACAAATTGATTTCATTGTTTCCCTTTGTTAGCCAGACAAGATAAATGAAACGAATTGGTCAGTTATCTTTGATTAATTGACCAGCTTTAATATTAAATTGACCGCCTTTGGAAGTATCCTTAATAATGTTATAAAATTAATTAGTTTTGTTAAGGATAGAGGTCAGCCCTATTAAATGTAAGAGCATTAATTAATTATAATTTTAGTGACTGTTATGTGTTAAATAATGTTATTACTGATCTTTGGCTTCTTATGACACTGCTAGGGACTCCACGAAAACTCGTAAAGAGAATGTAACAAACATCTTTGCGTTTGAAAAATCTCTTAGGGATGGTCGTCATTTGTAATTTTTGTCGTTGCAGCTCATTCTCTAGACTGATTTTTGATGAAACACAAGATAACCTATATGGGATCATGTCATGCATTCGAGGCCAGTCACAATAGACATGAACTGACTGATTTCTTTCCTGTTCTGAAGAAAATTAAATACTCTTCTTATTCAACGACTTTTACCCACTCACACGCTAATCGATTAAAAGCATAACACATTCGAATCTCGGAATATTAAAGGAAACATGTACTATAATTCAACAATAGTGACGTAGAGTGGGTGCAGCGAATCGTTGCATGCAGTGTGCCTAATCGATTAGCTCGTATCGATACCATCGGTGCACCCTGTAGTGACCTATGACGATTCTTTATTGTGAAGAAACGCTGGGATGATTACTTGTAAAAGGGAATTTTGTTTATTATGAAAAGGTGGACGTTCAAGGCGAGTTGTGGGTGGAGTCAAAACCAGCATGGTTGCAAAATTGTGCATAGGTGATGCAATAAAAAAATCTATTAACTATAGAACTTCTGATATTCATTAATCGCACAGAATATCTACTTAACTAACTTTGAGACACCTGGAAAAAGACCTCAATTTCCTGGATCTGGGTGTATAAATGATTTTTACCCTCTTTAAGCCTTTTGGTGTCCGTATTCAGCAGCTCTAGAATCGTCAGTGGCACATCTGCAGTTCTGTAAAAACAGCGTGTTCAAAATGTATTTAGGTCTGTCACATACCGGATGCTACAATTTGGCGAACTTATTTGAATAGTGTGATTAATGATGATATTGAGACACAGCACTCGCGTCCTCGACATTGTGCTCGCTTTTTGCATTTGTTATTATTCTGTCAGAGGAATAAATTGTAAGGCATTCGTTTTAATAAATCTTTGCTTTTTTATTTATTTCAACATAATATACATTTTGAATATTTATACTATGTATATATATGTCCGAGTGCTCACCGAGTATTCCGGAACGTCCCCAAGCGGTTGGTCTTACGTGACCAGAGGGCTGGCCAATTTTTAGGCCAAAGAATCAGCATTGCCATCCAACGTGGGCAACGTGGCCTTTTAGGCACTTTTCGATGCGGACGAATTTTTTGACGCCCAATGATCTCTTCTCTTTATTTTTATTTTATTTTTTCCTTTATATACTTGTACATAATATCTAAAATAGTTAGTTGTATATACATAGTCTTTGCTTATGTTTTGAACTTACAAATGAGCAAAAACGAGAGTACTTATTTGAATTATAACATTCTGGGCGACCAAAAATACCCAAAACTAATAGTTTGTTATATTTTTAGTTTTTTTTTTTTTGTGCTATGAGTATGATAGTAAAAAGTGATTTTATTGTATTTTTTGGTTTAACTATACTAAAGTAGCAGGATGGATTGGAATCCTGAAACGAATGCAATTAATTACCTTTGATTACATTTATAAAAGATAAATATAAATCTCTTCAGTGAGAAGTATTAATAGTTTTTATTTTTTTGCAGTATTTTTAGCCAACTGCAGCGAAACCCAAAAAAGGGTAATATTTTGACAGGAACAATTTGGTTCGGTAATTAAAAAACTACTATTCTAAAACCAATCTCTTCTCTGTAAACAATTGATTATTAGTAAAAATGAAGAAAGCACGACACCCTTTGCACCTGCTAATAATTTTCCATACAGAACGCGCAACACACAGGTCAGGGAGGATCATCTAGATAATAATAATATCTAGTAAGAAAGGCTTCGGGTTACGAAACCATGGGTTCTCATACCCATGGAGTCATGATCGTGGCGATAAAATTGTGCTGTTGAGCAATGAATGGGGTTTATGGTGAAGATGATGTTACATACATATACTTTATCATAACATTCATATTATAAATTCAAAAGTACCTCTGTCGGCCTGTCTATTACATTTTCACGGTTAAACGGATTTCGATGAAGTTTGGTCCACATGGAGACCATAACCTTGCTTTGAATGTAGAAATTAAATTTATCCCGGTAGTACATTCTCGTGAGATAATTTACGACCTCGACGCGGAGGAAGTTGTTTATCTACTTGAGGTGTTTGGCGCCTTAGGGGTTTTTTTCTACAAAGAAACCTTTCTTTGTGTGGTGAAAAAGTTTAGTCGTAACTAGGCCTTAAGGCTCTATGATTAAGTAGTTTTTGACAGTGAGAAATGTCAAGGGGATCGGCAGCAAAGAAGAAACGTTTAATTGTGTACAGTGATCTTCAATCAATATAACGAGTGCAATGATAAGTTTTTTTTAAAGTTCACTCAATTTAAGCAATAATCCACTTGAGCCCATATTGCCTACGAATTTAATAAGCCTTTATGTAATCAACTGTAGTATAAATAATACACAAATATCTAACGAATGATTATTCTTATATAAAAGTAATTTTAGTCAGTCATGTTTGCTTAATTGACCACTATCAATAAATTGATCTGCGACGAAATTACATCATGTGGACATTTGAATATTATTGAAGCGAGATGAATAATTAAAACATTTAATTATAGGAAGTTACGTCACGATATAGGAAGTAAAAGTTTGTTTCTTAAGTAAAGAGTTGCTCAATTGAACCGTAAGAAAGCATTGCATTTTATGGGTTTTTAAATTGATGGGTCCGGGAAAGTAGGCTGACTTATTAACACCTGGTAAATAATTTGAAGACTGTTAATTAATTATATAATAAGCTGAATCATGGTGGAAAAAGGTGGTAGGCACTTCGGAAGAAGTACCTACCTCTTCCAAAGTGCCTGCCACCTTTTTAAAAAAACGAAGCGTTTTGAGAAAAGCTTACCTACCTAGGTAAGCTTTTCTCCCTCGCATGTATTCCGCCTAGTATTGACGATCACCTTTTAGGTACTTACACCCGTATAAGGTAAGTAATAGTAGGTCATTTGACTGCTTTATTTCCTTCTTCGTTTATGGGACATATTTCTTTTGCCTAAAGACTACTTTTGTTCGGCCTAAATATTGAAATTTGTTGCAAGAACTAAGTAACTAAGTTCTTGCTGGATAAATAAATGAACAGTAGATCAGTGACCACGAACTTATCATATAAAATGCCTTTGGCAATTAATTTTGATTCCGCCTCTGTACATTTGCTTAAAGTATTAAATAAGTAACTAACTAGTTTCCTATCGCAGGTATGCTGAAAGAGATTTCTTTAGAAATATGCATCACTTTTGTACTTATTTTTCTGTTGCTTTCTTCTTGTCGGTTTATATGTTTTAAAATCAGGGTGGCAAATCAAACAAAATGTTATGTACGTAGATGGTTGTTTATATTTCTAGCACAGTAGATACACTTATTCAGCTACGTCCGTCCGAGTCGACGGTCTACCCCCGAATTCTCCCCTCTGTCAACTTGTTCTTATTTATACAATCCGTTATCAGTACCTCTTAATCATAAACAAGATAAATAAATAAAAAATATTATCCAAATATGATTCTTACAATTTTAGACTATTCCTCCATTTTTTTTTAAATATATTTTTACTTCGCTTTTGATTGTAGTCAAATTACATACTTTCAATGTATTCAAATACGTTTCTAAATTAGACATAAATAAATTAATAAGCCTGAGTGAATATAGTCCCGAATAGTAACGGTGTAAAAATATATGATTACCTTTAATTCTAACATTCGGCCTTTCCTGACAATAAGTTTGTCCTCAAACTTAACAACAGATAAATATATATTCCTACTTATATCTACTTTATTTCATAATATCTTAAAATTAATAAAATATCAAAAACACCCATGGATCTGTCAACATGGTCTCAAGTGTTTTTGCTACCTCTCTACATATTTCCGGTTGAAAATACCCATGGATCTGTCAACATGGTCACTCAATATTTTCAACCTTGGCAATCAAAATGCTGATTGATCTATCAAAATCAAGCATTTCAACTGCACCTTCGTAACTTTTCATGCTTATGTCCATGAAGAGATTAAAAATACCCATGGATCTGTCAACATGGCACCCAATATTTTTAATCTCCAATTATTGGCCAGAAAAATGTCGATTGATCCGTCAAAATCAAACATTTTAAATGCCACCATATTCACTTCTACAATATCACACATTAAGTCCACGTACCTGACTTTCTTTTGAATTTTCTCAAAGACAGAACACCCATGGATCTATCAACACGGTAATCAATATTCTGTCTTTCAGTTAGTAGAATCCATATTCTTAAAAATTCTTAGTATAAAGAAACCAATTCTGCTATAATTGAATTAGATTTTATTACATAAGTATTAGCAATACATTTAGTTTTAAATCTCATTGTAAGACGCATAGACAAATTCCATGACCATTACATATTGCAATAAATGCTATTCAATATCACGTATCTATAATTCCTCAACAATTAATCAACATAACCAATTATTACATATATTTAACATAACACTATTTCAATAAACTAGTCTCCATTGTGTCAATAACAACATCATTACAATAATAGTCCCTATTGGACATACATAATCTTATTACCTATGTACAAAATTCATGCGGTAGATATTATTATGAACACATTACATATAATCATAAACTAAGTTAGTTATTACTACTTGATGATTCCTACATTTACGATTGTCACCTACTTTTATTATCTCAGTGTACCTACTGAATTACTGTGACTCCGATTCGCTAGTACCACTAGTATCATCTTTATCCTTCAGTTCGTCATTACAGATGGATATCCAAGGTTTGATGCGGTCAGCCGCCCAAACATTACAATAACTCTTTTGCGTTATTTTTGTACCGGGTATGCTCGACACTTCGTACCTATCGTTTTCGAGGATCTTCGTAATTCGAAAGGGTCCCGTGAACTTTGGTAGTAATTTCTTACTATTGCCGTCGTTATGAGGGGTTGGTTTTAATATCTTTACTAAATCACCTAGTTTGTACTGTTTAGCTTTAATTTTTGTCTTATCGTATCTACTTTTCTGAGCCTCTTGGTTTTTAATTATATGCTCACTTATCTGTCCTCTTATCTCTTCTACGTTACCTAGATGCCGCGTCTCATTTAGAATAGAGTTAAAGATGTTATCACCTCTGCTTACCATAGTGATAGCAAAGAGTGCCTCAGCCGGTGTTTTTCCTATCCCTTTGTTGTTTGTGTTATTTAAACCCCATTGTAATTTACCTATCGATCGGTCCCAATATTTTTCGCCCAGTTTGTTAGTATAAGCTGTAAGTGCATCTAACACAGTTCTGTTGTACCTCTCCACCTGCCCATTGGCACGGGGAGAGGCTACCGCATTGAGAATATGGTTTATCTTAGCGTCTTTACAATAGTCCTTAAACTCACGTGAGGTAAAAGAAGAACCCTGATCCGATATTAATCTATTAGGGTAACCAAATAGGCAGAAAGTGTTGTCCAAAGCACGGATAGTAGGTGCGGACTTTAGATTTTTCAATGGTGTCAATATGCAAAATTTGGTGAAGCCGTCAACTAAGACAAGGAGATAAGAATTACCGTTAGCACTTTTGACGAAAGGCCCCAAATGATCTATATGAACCGTGTCAAAGGGCTTGTCAACCTTATGGATCGGATGCAAGAGGCCTTCCTTCGGTCCAGCTGGTTCTTTGCTGTATGCACATTCCAGACAAGAACGTACATATTTCCTTATAAAACGTTTCATTTTTGGGAACCAAAAGTCCTTACAAATCTTATCAATAGTTTTGTCAACACTAAAGTGACCAATGTCATCATGGTTGAGTTTACATAAGTGAAATCGAGCCATTTTGGGTACAACCCATTTGAGATCATCTCCAACTTTCCGAAATAGTTTATTGTTTTTAAGGACATAGTTTTTCTTAATATCGGAATACTCATTATCTTCTAAAACCTTTCTAATTCGTAGCAACTCTGTATCTTGTATTTGCAACGTCAATAGCCAGTCTTCTGGAGTTATTCTAAATATACCTAACATCGCTTCGTGTCCCGCATCCGGTTTGCAAGGCAATGAATTTCTGCTTAAGGCATCGACATGTGACATAGTATGCCCTGGTTTGTATTGAATGTCGAAGTCAAATTCCTGTACAGCTATCCACCAACGTGCTATTCGTGGTATAAGGTCACGCTTACTGAACGTGGCTCTCAACGCGGAACAGTCAGTTACCAAATTAAACCTAATACCTATCAAATAAACTCGAAATCTCTGGAGAGAGGCTACAAAGGCTAATGTTTCGAGTTCATAGGCGTGATAATTTTGTTCATCTATCGAAGTTTTCCTACTGAAATAGGCAATTGGTTTCATTTCTGAGTCATTACTTTTCTGTAATAGAATTCCACCTAAACCGTATTTACTAGCATCTGTGTGCAAGAAGGTTTCATTTTTAGGATCATATATACCTAACACTGGTCTTTGTATCAATGCTTCTTTTAGTTTTGTGAACGAATTCTGCTGTTCGACACCCCAACACCACGACGCACCCTTTTTGGTCAAGTCAGTCAGTGGTCTAGCGATACTCGCAAAATTCTGTATGAATTTTCTAAAATAGCTAGCTAGCCCAATGAACTGCCTCACCTCATGCACATTAGATGGAGCTGGGAATCGTTCAACTGCGCCAATTTTCTCTTTTCCAGGTCTAATTCCGTGTTTGCCTATTTGGTAACCAAGATATTCTAGCTCTTCTTGAAAAAAATTACATTTTTGTATGTTCAACGTTAATTTCGCTTTTTGTAATAGTTTGAAGGTATTTTCTAATCTGATAAATTCCTCGTCAAAATCTTTTCCGGGTATAAGAATGTCATCCATATAAGCCAGAGCGGAATTAAACCTGGAATTACCTAGCACTTGGTTTATTGTTCTCTGAAATACCGCAGGGGAATTGACTAAGCCAAAGGGCATTTTCTTAAACTGATAAAGTCCATCCGGCGTTATGAAAGCCGTGAGGTGCCTACATTCATCGCTTAACCGTATCTGATAGTAACCGCTAGCTAAGTCAAGGGAAGAAAAGTACTTGCTACCATTAAGCATATCTAACTGATCGTCTATTCTCGGCATTGGAAAATGATCTTTCTTAGTTTTCCGATTTAACGCTCTGAAATCGACACATAGACGGTACCCTCCTGTCTTCTTTTTGACAAGTATAATGGGACTTGAGTAAGGAGAATTTGATTCTTCTACGATATCATTATCAATAAGGTCTTGTACCATTTCACGCACTTTTTCTCGCTCAGAGTAACTTAGGCGGTACGGTCTATAAACGACAGGAGAAGTATCATCTAGTTCAATATTCATTTCGGTTACATCGGTGCATCCTAACTCAGACAAGGTTTGTGCAAAACACTCTCTATATGCATTAATTAGGTTTAAGACACTCTGTTTCTGCTGTGATGTTAAATTAGGATTAATTCTCATTTCTTCCATAGTAAATGGTGTCAGAGGGCGACAGTTAATCTGACGACAGGTCAGATTTACACCATTAGTGGCGGGATTGGATGTAAGTATCGGTTCCCCTCGCGATAACACAGAATTATTACGGAAAAAAAATAGGTTCTTTTGTCAATTTACAGAGTACAACTTGACACTCTCCATCATTAACCCTGTAAACACCTCCCATAATGCAATAGTTTGCATTGTCTACCCTTCTGACACTATTTTCTACATAAACATCACAACTAGATCTATTATTATCCACGCATTTGATATAGTCGATTTGGTCCACGACAACAGTGTCAGTTTGTATCCTTAAAACGATTTTATGATCACTATGATCGTCTAAGTTTACATTTGATAATTCATTTGAGAACGATACTTTCAGAATATCTAGCCTATCGTGCGTTTTCAGAACCATCACATCTGCGCGTTCCGTAAAATCCTGGCCTACCAACAATGGTTCACTAAGCAATGAAGGGTCAATAACGTACGCCTCAATATCTGCTAAGACTTCACCGATATGCAAGTTTATCTTCGTTTTACCTAGCGGAATGGTTGTCCCGTTGCCGAATCCACGAATACGTGGAACATCATTTTGTTCCATAGGTAACGAGTATTTATTAACAATATCCTGACTAATCAGCGTGCAATCGCTGCCAAAGTCCAGATAACATTTTAAACTAATATTACTATTTATGTGTGCAGTTTTGTAGTATTTAGAGTCTGAACCAAGTTTTTGTGTAAATAGGGTTTTCTTATCAGATTTGGAGCCGTTATTTAATTGTTTGTTATTGTCTTTTGACTTATAACAATCGTTTGTATTATGCCCGACCCGTTGACAATTATCACACCGAATTATTGGTTTTGGACATTTGTTAATCGTGTGACCAGGTTCTTTGCAATTATAACAGATTACTTCATTTGTACCTTTACTGCGACATTGAATTGCTCGATGACCGGTTTTTTGGCATTTAAAACATTTGATATCGTTTGATGTAGAATTGGAAGCAGATCTTTTGGTGAAGCGAGAGAAATTAGATTCCCTACATAAATCTTTAAGAAATTTTAGTAAATCCTCCGGATCTTGACATCTGATCGACGACGCACTAGCCCTAATCGTTCTATCCTCTATCCCATGTACGAGACAGTCGACGGCCCGTTTTTCTGCTATTCCACACGCGTTTAGCAATAGCATTTTATCGTAATAATATTCATCTACTGATTCGCCTAATTTCATTCGCCTGTCTAACATTTCAGTTAATAAAGCTGCGTAATTACTTTCAGAAGGGAATGCTTTCATCAACCTATCCTGCCATTCAGTCCATGTCAAAAGTATGGATTGTAGTCCTTCATACCACTTTTTAGCGTGACCGTCTAACTTAGGCAAAGCGTAATGAGCGGTCTGTTCGTCAGTCCATTTGTATATTTTTGAGCATTCGTTAACCTTGGCTATCCATCCCTCAATGCGTTGATTCTTTTGCGATGGGTCAAATGTAGGTATAATATTTTTATCATATGTAATCCTAGTTTTATGAGTAACGCTTTCAATAATTTGTGATATATCACTAATACTTAATAATAAACCAGATTTACTTGTTGTGGAGTCTAACTGCGTCCCCGCTGGTGGCTGCCCGAGCACATCAGCACTGTCAGGTCCTTGCTGCACAGGTGGAGTCATCAACTGTCCAGTCCGTGATTGCGTGATCTCCTGTAATGTTTTATCGGTGCGATACATATGCGTGAAATAATACAATATTCAAAGGAATGTAAAGGGGCTACAATTTACAATAAGCAGCAGTTTAAAATAAACAATACATAACGAGATATTGAGATTACTATTTTTAAACTAATTCTGTACTCATAAGATTCTTTCGCCAAACGTTATTTTGGTAGCATTCAAATAATTATCAGGACATATTTATGATACCCAGACATACATAACCAACCATGAACTTCTTTTACCTATAACTTTATATTACACTAAGTAAACGAACTTATTTTCAACTCTGAGTTAACCGCAACAATACTCTTAGAGGTTACATTGGAAATACCTAAACTTGGATTGATAAATTCAAGCAAAATATTTGCACGCAGAACATATTGTAACGGAAGAGAGAAAAAAAAAGAAAGAAAAAAAAAAAAATTTGTCGGTAGTTCTACTTGCCTGTGATAATTGTTTCTCCTTCGAGTTAAAAGTTTGACTGTGGCGCTCCAGGGATTGCTTATCGCCAGACTTAGAACCACCGCTCCGCGCCCTTGAACTGCGTCGATGGTGCCGTCCATGGCGGCGTTTCCTCTTCGCATGGTTGGTCCTCTGACGACTACGATCGTGTTCTGACCGTGACGTTGATGTTCCACTTTCTGGAGTGGTACTGCGCCGACGGCGACGCTTATGACGGTGAGAGCGTCTTGCAACCTTTCGTGAGCGTCGATCGTATTGCTCACTGTCGTCGCTACCCATTTTGGTTAAAATCCCACTTCTGATTTTAAAATCAGGGTGGCAAATCAAACAAAATGTTATGTACGTAGATGGTTGTTTATATTTCTAGCACAGTAGATACACTTATTCAGCTACGTCCGTCCGAGTCGACGGTCTACCCCCGAATTCTCCCCTCTGTCAACTTGTTCTTATTTATACAATCCGTTATCAGTACCTCTTAATCATAAACAAGATAAATAAATAAAAAATATTATCCAAATATGATTCTTACAATTTTAGACTATTCCTCCATTTTTTTTTAAATATATTTTTACTTCGCTTTTGATTGTAGTCAAATTACATACTTTCAATGTATTCAAATACGTTTCTAAATTAGACATAAATAAATTAATAAGCCTGAGTGAATATAGTCCCGAATAGTAACGGTGTAAAAATATATGATTACCTTTAATTCTAACATATGTGTGTACATAAACGATTAAATAAATAAACTGTAGTACGTATTTAACTAGTTTAGACTAGAGCCCGGCATTATCATATCCTCCAAAGTCTATACCGTTACTTTTGACTAAACCAGATTTCAACTTTCAATATTGCTTTTACATCCTTTCAATTGCAATCAATCAGATTCGGTGAGAACAAAACGCGTAATGTGTTAGTCAACAGCAAAGGATGCAATTGAAATAATCAGTCTAGTCTAATGAACCAATATCCGTTATTTATATAAATTTTATATTCTTTTGTAATAATATTTATTATTTGAACACCGGATGCAAAAGTGTTAAATAAATAATAATGTGTCATTCAGAAAATAGGTGTGCTGTGTTTATTTGTTAAAGTTACCAAGAGGTAACTTTAACATGCGTAAAATTTCCAACATATGGCAATATTTATATGGTAACATATGCATGCGTATTCAAAACTAATTCAAAACCGTTACATAACCTCTTGGTTGTGTAACGGCTTGTTTTGAATACGCATGCAAATGTAGATGTATAGCTTAAATATATGTATGTAGACAGCATAAATTAATTCATGAGATTATTTCCATGGTCGAGTTTCCAAAATAAGAACGTTTTTTATGGAAATTAACAAGCATTTATATAAAAAAACAACTTTCCACTAACAGAACAGTGGGAAAATAATTTATTTCCAAAAAGTTGTGATTGATATAAATCTTATTAGGTTTGAATCGTCAGTAGTAATGCCTTTTGACAATCGTAAAATTATCCATAAATTAAAGAGGTCCCCCACTAGTTTTTAAATTAACATTATTTGAAACCCTAGCAAGACATGAGGTAAGTGCCATGTATCTACACGAATCGGCTCATCAATTTCCTACAAAAAAGCCGACAAAACAAGCAAACATCTTCCTCGTACCGTGTTTACTGAGTTTCTAGGTCAGCGTATTATCAAAACATATCGTTCACGACACAGCGTCATACATTATTTATTATAGCATTTCTCTTCAGGTACAGTCCTTCAGAGGCATACATCCTGTATGACCCTTCAACGTTTTACGTGGATGAAAATTAATGAGGATGTTTGGATGTTTACTTACCATGTATTTGTTAAATGCCGTGTTTGGACTCAAATTGAGTTGTATGTACGAATTGTCGTATGAATTTGTTTCTGTATCTGAAAAGTAGAATTTAAATAGTGGAAAGCTATCTAGGAATGCTGTGTAAATTAAACCTGTTAAAAACCAATGACAATCATATTAAGACACGGTTTATTTAAACACATACACAAAAATAGAAGCCAATGCCTGAAGCATGTATAGTTTCTGCAACCATCCTATTGCAGGACGAATACATTCCTTTTTTCTTAACTTCGCAATTTTTTTTTTTTTGTGTGGTAATTTATCAAATAACTTCTCCCGCTCTGGGCGGAGCGGGAGGGCGTGATGTCAGACGCTTACTGGCTAAAACCCACCCGTGTTCCTTCGGTTGCACTGTTACCGGGGGCCGCGATCTCCCTTTCGGTTTTCTTCGCAACTCCGGCAGGCATCGGCCCTAGCGGGCCCCGTCTGCTGATATCTCTTTGAGGCGCGCGTAGAACTTAACGCGCCGTCGATCAGGGCTTGGTTTTTATCGGATGGCGAGCTACCCATTGCTCATCGTCCGCAAGCTCGCGCCTACGGTGGACGGGAATCGGCCTGTGACTCCCGACGCCCAGAGCGTCTCCTCCGCGAAATTTTCCTCTCCTGGACGCATTCCGCCTCCTCCTTCGCGAGCATTACCGCTTCGCAGAAGGAGGTGACGACCTCCAATTACCTCTCGCTCCGTACCATGGCCTGAACAAGGGCCGGACACGAGAGATCGCCGCTGCCGATCGCTTCCGCGAGGACATGGCCATGCTCCGCCCAATCCGGGCAGACCTCCACCGTATGCTCCACCGTGTCCTCCGGGCGATCCACATAATGGTGACACCCGGGCGTTTCCTCCCGCCTTATCTTGAACAGGAACCTCCCGAAACAGTCGTGTCCGGTGAGGACCTGTTTCAGGCGGAAGATGAGGACGCCGTGGCATCTCTCTAGCCACTTCTCAAAGAGGGGTCTTATCGCCGCTGCTTCGCTACCTGGGCTACCATTCCATAAAGACTTTGCCCCATATTTTTTTCCACGTATTTAAAGATTTTACGTCGTTCCGACGGAATACTACTGTTTTGAACTAATAAAACTCTATCTTCATCAAACTCAAAACATGCGGAATATAATTTAAAAATTCCCAAAAAAACCAGCTTCCTAATGCTTTTTAAACAAAGGGCTGATATTAAAAGCCGCTTATTTTTTATAACGTTTTTTTTAAATGCGGAACGTTGTTGCTGCGTTTGTGCCGGATACTCGCTTCTTCCTTAAACATGTAAACACTGTTATGATTTACTATTGTAATTGTTGTTTTTTGTTTGAGATAATTAGAGTAACCCTCTCTTAATGATGCCTTGGTCCGCGGTAAACTTCTTAGTATCGTCGTCATCCTAAATAATTACCTATCGCGTAAGACATGATTCTTTATTTAACGAAATTCATCTTTATTTCTCACTTACATAGTTGGTCGCAGCCACTATCCATAGTTCGTCTCTCCACCTAACTTAAAAGACATGGTTTCTGATTCTAGACTAACTTCAAAAGAGGCCAGAACATAAACATTCCTTGTAATGGAACTTGTTATATTATAAAAGATATACATTACTTTGTTAAGCCGTCCACTTTCACTGGATCACTTTTACTTACAAGGACGACCGCTTTCTAACCGTTTGACCGGACCCATACAAGCCGATAACTGCTTTATTCTTATTGAGATAAGGGTGTTTATTGGGTGTATATTTTGTAAATAGGTCACGCATTTGTATGGAGTACTTTTGATCTGAGTGCATTCCGATAGGTTGATAGACGGATTTGTGATGGTGTTTAGTCATTTTGTGATCATTGGCCTCAATTTCAAGTTGAATATCGTTTTGGATATGATTTCCATGTATCTTCAACATAAATCCTACGTAAAGGATGCAGAAAGCCATTGCAATATGCATCAAGGAAGTTGTAAATGTCACTATCATCAGCCAATGTGTAATAGCATGTTGTCAATGTTGGCCACGCTTGGATGTTGGACTAAATCTCCGATAGACTCATATTAGTCATCAGGTGAATGCCCTGTACCCATTCTGCAACATTTCCTTCTTCATCACAAGCCGGACTTATGATTGCAAGACATAAAAATGATTTACTAGAAACCTAGATTTCATATGAATCATTTGCATTTTCGTCAAAAAATTTGAAATAAGAATGTATTCAATTCTACTGAAGTTAATTCCAAAATACCGAGATGCTTAGTTATATTCGATTATTGACGTTTGTGAATCAACGAAGTTGCATAAAACCACAAACTAGAATTCCAATAATATACTAATAAAATGTCGTGATGGCCCAGTGGTTAGTGCCTCGCCGCCTCTCATGCACGAGGTTGTGGGTCCAAATCCGGGCAAGTACCAATGGGGCTTTTTCAATTCATTTATATACTTGCTGAGTTTATCTTGGACATTACTAACATCGGTGAAGGAATAACATCGTGAGGAAACCTGGACTTATAGTTAATATAAGTCTGAAATCGCCAACCCGTCTTGAGCGCGCGTGGTGATCAATCCTCGTGCCTTCTCTGTATGAGAAGAGGCCTTCGCCCAGCAGTGGGATAATAATCGGCTAGTATTATTATTATGCTGTTGCTTTGCTTTCATACCAACACTCGAAAAAGCTGTGGAATTTCTACGTATGCAAGAACTACACCACAATTTACCACACAAACAATTAAAAGCATTCGAGAAAGTGCCGTTTACACAGAGCAATGCCGCATCCCTATCGTTAGGCATTTGGAGAAACACCGTAAGACCGACAAAACTCTTCGTCTTTTGTGGGTGGAGATTATCCATGCGGAGTTACCCACTTAAAAAACATCGCCTTAGAATTATCGTCAAATCGTTTTTGCGTTTCAATTTCACTTCTTGCCAAGACTGTCTTCAGTCGATATTTACATAACACCAACTTCTCACAAGGATGTAGCACTTTCTACGTAGGTATCTCACTGACATTTAAAACAATCCATATCGTTCAATACGAACGTTACTTCGAAATGTAACAGAACACTTTCTCCCGTTTTATGGTCTCATTACACCATATATCTCTGCTATTAATGTTAACTGCTTCGTGTGGGAGTCTTTGCGGTTCCATATGGAGAAAATCCCATTCTGAGATGATTGTAGAATGTGGATTATGTAATAGGGGTTTCTCTTGTATCTGGCCTTTTCTAGAGTAAGCTGATTGTAAGAAACTTCTCAAATGCTGTTCTGCTGTTCCATACAGCTGTTTTTTTTTTAAATAACCGACGAAAATATTTAACGCATTTCAGAATCATGTACTGAATCCACGGTAACAGTTTTCGCGTCGATGTCCCTACCACCCCGTATACTCGTAATTGGGAAAATTCGAGGTAGATGATTAGCCGCTTTTATCCAACGTCTTTCCTCAGCCTTCTATAGCTGGTCTTCCGTACATCTAATGGACTGGAGACCATACACCTTTTATAGATAAAGGAGAAGTCAGACTGTTTTCAACTATAAGAAGGTATCATAAGTTCAATCCAGATTTAAAGGTGAATGGTGGAATTATTTAACGTTCAACATTTTATTTCATTTCTGTTACTCGCGTGGGATGTGAACTCTATGGAAAGAAATACCTACAGGTAGCAACTATAGGAGATTTATCGTAATAAACATTACTGGCTTTTGAGAAGGTCATCCTCCTGCGAGACCCGTTATTTCTACGAGATAAATCACCATACGTGTATTTATTAAACAATAAAAGATAATATGCAGAAAACAGGAACTTTCATATTGAACGCTTGAAAAGGTCAAAGACCGATCAACGTCGTTTTTATAAACTTTGCGATTCCGTTGTGAATAAATCGGAAATCAGAATCGAAACGATTTGGACATCCGAATAAAAAACCGGATTGTTAATCTGATTACGCCATATATGGAAAATAGTCACTGTAAATTAAAATAAAACTAGGACGAATAAACTGCTTAATGTTATGTAGATTTTATTTATGCTTTTTACACGTTTCTGTACACGTTTATGTACACGTTCATTTAAATTTTAGGTTGATGATGTGACTCTTGACAAGAAACCTATTTCTGTGACTGTTATAAATAGAATCCTATGGGATTATAATAATAGCACCCTGATTGAGTAACACAGTTTCAATCACAATCCGAGAGTTTTGAAGGATATTTTTAATTCATTGCTTCATAGGTTTAATAAATTCCTCTGCTCAACAACTTAAATAACGCAATGAACGTGCCTGAACTGACAAAGTGAAAGAAAATGCGATCAATTGTCATTTTATGTGTGTTACGCAATTATCCGGAGTACCATTGCTTTTAAGATCTCTAAATAAAACACAACCAGAGCCCTATTTAAAACATATACCTGACATATTATTTGTCAAAAAAATACAAAATTGTCACATTTTCACGATATAGAAAAAACTTTATAGAAAGAAACTTGTAAAATTGTTGGATCGTCGCCTGTTACCTGTCGCCTGTCGACTGACGCTTGTGGGTTTTATTAAACCTTTGATCACTAACGCGTTTGCGGAGCACGGTGATGGCGATTCGCTCCTATGACCATAGAGGCATCATAAGTTATTAAAATCATAGTCCATCATCTTTCTACTTCGCTAACGTGTGTTGATTGGCCATCAGTTCGATAATCGTAGTTTTCCCACACGTCACGACTTTGTCTAAGTGTATGATCAGTTAACTTGTCAGTATATAGATCATTATCTTCGGATAGCCGGGTAAAGTTCAACTTGATCGCTGTTATTATGTTACGAAAGAACTTTGTTACGTTAGAGGTTAGAGGTTAATGCCATCGAGTGTGAAGGATGTGATTAATGGAATGGTGTATGGTGCTATTTCAATTGACATCATTTATTACTTCGCATTTTCTTACATAATCCTCTCGGGATGTTACAAACAACCTGAGTGAGACCTCAGCTAGAAGGTGCGTAGGCCTCATTTTTTTTAAATAACCTCAGTGCTTTTTTTTAATACAGGTGATTATTTTAATAGTTTTAACTATTAAACATAGTCTATATAGTGAAATGTTACTGCTTGTAGGTATGTTCACAACACAAATTCTATTATAAGACTAAACGCGAAGACTTGTAATTGGCTTTGTGTTGACTATTGTTTCCTTTTTTTTTGTTTTTTAGCTGTAAGTCTTCCATGATGTAATAAATAAATAAATGAACAACGTGATTGAGAATGTTATGGAATGCAAAATAATGTGATGTTGATGCTGTAAACTATGGGAGACATTAAATCATGTCAGCTTCACGTTACACAAACCAAACGATGCTACTCGATAATAATATAATATTCGTAAAGTAGTACTAGTATTAAGATTTCCACCGAGATACAAAAAAGTAGAGGGATGCTATGTACCGCTGTATTGTAACATTGATTACGAATGTTCCATATGTCACCTTATTATGTACTGTGATGTATTCAAAACAAATAGGAATAAAAAGCCTAGCCAAAAAACACAAAAAGATCTTCTACATTCAAACCTATTGCGTCGCTTTTATAGTGTCGAACTTACAATAGTTCGTTCACCCAAGAATGATATCATTCAAATGCCATTCAATAATATTTTAACTTAATAGTCTATGATATTATACTCATTTAGATTTATCGCTTCCGTCCATATGGTTTAGTATACTCGTATGTATGTGTATCACCTGCACCCAGGCTGACGCTTTTTCACCCCATTGGGGTCGACTTCCAGTCATACATCACGACTATTTTTTACATAATATAAAGTGGTTGGTCTATGGCTTATGGCAAATGTCGGTCCGAAGTTGCCATAGTACATACTACGTATTCGGATCGGATGCAGTGCCGATGCCTGCCGGGGGTGCGAAGAAAACCGAAAGGGAGATCGTGGCCCCCGGCAACAGGGCAACCGAAGGAACACGGGTGGGTTTTAGTCAGTAAGAGTCTGACACGCCCTCCCGCTCCGCCCAGAGCGGGAGAAGTTATTTGATAATTTCCCACCCAAAAAAAAAAAAAAAAAAAAGGCTATATAGGCATTACGAATTAGGTATCCATACCGAACGAACTGTTTTTCAACCAAAAAAAAAACCGTTATGATAAAAGATTTTTAGTGTTTCTATGAATGCTGGTTGGTAGCTTAATAAATATTTATTCAGTGCATGCAAAATGTTTAGACTAATATATACCTATTACCCTCACATCTACAGCAGTTTTCCCTTAGGGCGACTTACGCAACCTTACCCTACTATTAACCATCAACCTTGCTGCCTGATTTACACGAAAAACCGGCCAAGTGCGTGTCGAACCACGCACAATGAAGGGTTCCGTAGTTAGGATAAATTCATCCCAAATACAAACTTAACATTGTAGTTGAAAAACATGTTCTCCCATAAATTCCAACTGCAAATGTCAGTTTGGACGCACAATATTGAGAGATTTAAAATGTTGTTTTAAGACCATAAACTTCTTATAGATTTTCCTGTAATCTATGGGTAAAGAACCAATTTCTGTATTTTTTCAAAATTATTGACTCAGTAGTTTCAGAGATAAGGGGGGGAATCGTCAATATTCATTTATTTTCTTAAATATATTAAATTTGTTTATTTAAAAATGATAAATAAATATATTTGAGATCCTCCGCTCAACAAAGTGATATTCAAAATTAATTTATTTACGTAACACGTCCGCGTTTGGATCACAGAAATACATATGTGTACTAAGTTTCAACCCAATCGGTCCATTAGATTCGGAGCAAATTGGCTGTGACATACGGACAGATAGACAAACGAGTGATCCTATAAGGGTTCTGTTTTTTTCCTTTTGAGGTACGAAACCCTAAAAAGAAGAATATGACGCCATTCTTCTTTTCATTTTGCCTGTGGTTGGTGGCGCCCATGGGCCTCTGACTTGGCTTCACATGCCGTCGAGAAATATCTCTCAGGTATGCCGGCTTCCTCACGATGTTTTCTTTTATCGGTTTTGAAGCAAGTGATAAGTAATACCTACGCACATGATTCAGAAAAGTCATAGGTGCGCTCCTTGGGTTCAAACTCAAGACCTATGATTTGGCAGTCCGACGGTTATTATACCACTAGGCTATCACTGCTGTTACGCTCACACACTGTGGCGCAGAGAGATCTTAATTTGTAGCTCAACAGATTGATTAATGACGAGGTTACTGCTGAACCAAGAGCTTGTTTATCAATTCCGTGTGTTTACTACTGAAGAGAAAGTATTTATTATTATTATGTCGCAGTGATAGTAATTGATTCTTGCAGTAGGTAATGTGGGAAGGTTTTGAATTCCGCGTGGGCGTTCAAAACAAAAATGAATGAAACAATACCGTGTTTTACTTTTCGAGCTTCAATATTATAATAACTGGTTATAGCGTATTTGTTATCAGAGTGACTAATTGACTATTCCAGTTAATCTCATTAACATAGTTTAGTCACCGGGCCTTTCAAGAGTAGGTACCACAGTGAGATAAAAGCTGTAATGAAGTACCTATGCATACAAAATGGTTGTTGACTGGAAGGTATAAAGCAGTCTATGTTATTAAAAAGACGACGTTTGTTTTATCAGATGGTAGCAAGAACCGGACTGCGTAATACACTTGAATATGACATCACAACAATGCTCGCGTTGATTTAGATGTCAAGAAGACGAATTTGTTAATATACACAGTTGAGCACTGAATAACATGGGGTTGACATGACAAAAGACATGGCGATTGCCATCACGTTACGAAATTAGGCTATAAATATAGAAAATACCTATGCATACAAAATGGTGACTGCCTCGTTGGCCTAGTGGTCGCAAAGCGCTACTGCTGAGTATGAGGTCCTGGGTTCGATTCCCGGATCGGGCAAGGTGTTATTAGGTTTTTCCATCTGGAATTTCTCAGTAGCAGCCCGGAGTCTGGATTTGTGCCCGGTTGATGGCAATAGGCTCGCCCCCTATTACATGGGACTTAAATATAACTGGGGAAATGTGGGTGTACTAAAGGTACACCTCAGCCTAACCCTTCGGGGAATACAGGCGTGATGTTATGTTATGTTAAATATAGAAAATAAATAATTTTTAAACATGGAGTAAAGTAACTTATGAAAAAAAAAATACAAAGAGTTTTCTACAAAAACGTTTCTTCTTCTTCGTCTCGATACGATCGTACAATACTGTCTTTATAAAACGTTGCCTCTTATACCGCATCGAATATATGTATAAATAAATGAAGTATTCTCATACATAAGGCTGTATGCATTATGCACATAAGACATAATTCATACGTATTGTATGACGAGGCAAACAGTTCGAGGTCTTTTCCCAATATGGCTGCAGATGCAGACACATACAATACGCGCTCAATATTTACGAAGCCAGAGTAATATTTATTTTCGTACGTCACGTCATAAGAACTTCCACGTAGAAATTAAAGTCGACTACGAACACATTGTAGATTGGGATAATGTCTGGACGGGTGATAATAAAGCTGCTCGTCTGTTAGTGAATGCAGAACCAGTTAATATGTTCCTGTTCGATTGACTAATGAACATGTGGATTAGCATTGATGAAACAGTTCTTTCATGGACCGACAAGGCCAGTTCAGGGCGTATCAACTCAACTTGGGAGAGGCCTATTTCCGGCAGTGGGCTGCGACATATCGAGTAGAACTATTAAATGATGGATTGATAGAAATAATAATTATATGCTTTACATTGTATTGAACCTCTGTTTGGATGTTTCTAGCGTATGTACAGTAAACCTCACATCACATCTCATACTGATTTCTTTACCACTGACTTGTGGCCTGCTGTGCCTAGATGCAGAAGGTCCTGCTATTAGCTCAAGAACAGATGTACAAATAAAGTATGTTTTCCATGTGTCCGTTGCATAATTATTTATTTATTTTCAACGTTCCGAGTCACCTAGGCGTGGCTAGGACTAGATATAGTTTCTACTCCGTATAAGGTTAGGCTAGCTTTTTGCCGGGAAACAGCAAATATCGTGACATTGCAGGCCAACATGATCTCGATTTATGAAGGCTGCCATATAATTACAATTGTAAAATAGTGTAAAGGTTAAATATTGGAGTAGTGACTGGGTTTCTAATAATGGATAATTAATCATACTGCTGTCCATAATCTATGGTTTTAAGGCACTTTCAAATAGGCGCGACACGCGACGCGACACAAAGACACCGCCCGTCGCGCGACGGGCGGTGTCTTTGTGTCGCGTCGCGTGTCGCGCCTGTTTGAAAGAGCCTTTATACCTATATTATGGTCTTGAGTCAATCATGTCCAAAGACATTCAGTAGGTACTTCTAGTTCTGTAGCAAAGACATATATATTTTCATACCGATACCCTCTCGATGTCGTCTTATTTATTTATTTATATACATTGTGGCAGGGACATCAGCGCGAAAACTGTTACCATGGATTCAGTACATGATTCTGAACACCGCCGAAATTTTTCGTTAGGTATTTACAAAAAAAAACAGTTGTTTCATAGAAAAGTGTAATTCCTACGCAGTCAAAATGTATGGAACAGACGATTTAAAAAAAAATATGCGACGAAAAATTTCAACGCAGTTTTCGCGTCTATGTCCCTGCCACCTTATTTAATTTATTTCAATAAAGTATACAGGGTGGCAGGGACATCTAGAAAAATACATTATAAAAAATAAATTGAACTCTATGAAACGTACAATGGGCGGCCTTATCGCATTTTGCAATCTCTTCCGGGCAACCTGTCTTAACTTTCCGAAATTAAGTACAAAAGTGTTTCATACCTTCATAGATTCATATACCTACTTAATGTCTTTTACTGCTCTGACTCTAAGGAAAGTTAAAATTCTATTCCTATTTCATTCACAAAGTCGAACTCAAAGCATTTATTTCAAATAAACCAATTACGACTTTAGAATTGTGAAGCGGTTGGTCAGTCAGAAAGATTTAGTTTTATGGGCATAAAATCCAAGATTGTTTAGTTCTCCACCTAATAGGGAATTTCTAAGATTCATGCAATTCCTTTTCAAAGCCGCAAACTAAGACATAATCTATTAAACCGTTGTTATTACCTCATAACGAGTTTCTTACGACAACGGAAGAATAAAACACGGCTGCAAAGGTCGACAGCTTTCAAGTAAACGTCGCGACGCCGACACCCCATGAGTAAGTAGCTTTTAACTACGAGTTTTCATAATTATAGAATTTATAACGTTGCTGCTCATTTGGTTTTAAATATTCAGTCTATCTATAGCGGCTCGTTGGATTTGTGATGGTGATGATGATGATGATGATCATCATCATCATCAGTTCAGCCGAAAGACGTCCACTGTTGGACTTAGGCCTCCTCCAAGCCCCGCCATTATGATCGGTTATGTGCTTCTTGCATCCAGCGGATTCCTGCGGCCTTCGCCAAGTCATCGGTCCACTTTGTGAGGAGCCTTTCACCACTACGTCTTCCGGTACGCGGTCGTCACTCCAGAACCTTTCGGCCCCATCGGCCATCTGTTCTGCAAACAATGTGCCCTGCCCACTGCCACTCAAGTTTGCCAATTCTTCGGGCTATGTCGGTTATCTTGATTCTCCTACGATCCTTTCATTTCTGATTCGATCACGTAGGAAAACTCCAAGCATTGCCCTCTCCATTGCCCCTTGGGTAACTTTCAGCCTTCTATAGAGGCCCATTGTAAGCGACCACGTTTCAGATGAGACGTTACCACTTTTGAGATGGGGATCAGTTGATGGCAATAGGCATGCTTTACATGGGACTTCAATCTTAACAGGCGCAATATGGGTGGAGCAGACTTTATTAACGTTGTTGCAAATTTAAATAATACAGTCTATCTATACCAGCCCGGTGTCTAGATTTGTGCCCAGTTGATGGCAATAGGCTCGCTCCCTATTACAATAGGGACTTAAAACATATCTTTCGCAATGTGGGTGTTACTATACAGTATATATCTCTGGCTTACCTTTCGAGGTTTACCTATGTGTCATGTTATGTGTCTATCCAAACTGCTCTTCGAGGAAAAATATAAAGGGTCTAGCCGTACTTCCATAACAAAACTGCCCCCAATAGGAACCTATATCGTAACTTATGCTCTATTATAGAGGATGTTAATAGTAGTTGATCCAGTAGATATTAGCTCTATATCTTAGTTATTTGAGGAGCTATTTAAAAAAAAGTGTCCAGAAACAATTTTTTTTCAAAATGATATATCTTTGTTGGTTTTAAAGCTAGGAAGATAAAACCAATTTCAGTGTTTATGGTACACTTTACAGTTTATTCCATACCAGTTTCCTATAATCTAAGCCTGAATAAAAGTATTAAAAAAATAAAAAATAATATTTTATCAATTGATTTCTATTAGATCTAATTGAGTTACCACTTTCAAAAATATATATAATAATTGTATATATTTTGTTTAACAACGTGCCAAGTTTCATTAAACTCCGAGAGGTGCAACATGTCAAAAAAAAAGTAACTGGACCACCTTACGACTACTATATTATCGCTTTTAAATTGTATTAAGTTTTTACTTTTTAATATTGGGTATGAGAAGTTTGAAAGAAAATGAATTGATAGCTTTCCAATAATAATTAAACTCATATTTATAAATGATAACTTTTATTAATCATCATCACTATCTTCATTAATTACAACATGATCGTTATTAATAGAAAAAAGACTGGATAATATTTCTGCTGGACGAACTATATGAGATTTATATCTTGCATTTGATAAATAATATATAATTGCTGCCACGTGGGAGCAACACCCAACTGTTCGATTACCATTTGGACAGTCACAGCAATAACGCCGAATGTCTTGGTGACTTTTTCCATTGGGTTTGTAGTCAATATAACATCGGTAGGTTTTGCTATTAATGTGTCGCGATTTTACTTGCAACTTTAAAATATTAGGTGCTTTTTTGACGTACAGCACATGAAAATTATTCTCTTTCCCCATGAGTTCAGCTAAATAAGAAATAGTTTGTGAAAGCTGGTAAGTGCCAGTGAAAAGTATTTTTAACTCCTCCTCAGAAAGCTCAGGAAAATCAGGAACTTCTGAAGCAACCAGTTGATGGAAAGGTTGTCTTCGCCGATTCCAGTGGTTAATCAGCACCTCGTCAGCAAGTGTATTTTTTATAGCTTGTCTATCATTCATATTTTTAATGATCTTATCGTGTAATTTTATGTCGGAAATATGTCTCTTACCATATTTATTTTGTAGGTATCCAGCAATGCGACAAAGAGACCTTACCTTCGGTAGGATTTTGTTGTCTAAAACATTATCTAAGAGCCGAAACTTTTGCGAAATTGCGCCATGAACCGCTTCGACAACCCATCTTACTTTGGTCACTTTCCTAGACTCATTAGCTTCAATAGTTGTGAGTAGATCCCGTTTTCCTTTAAGTGCTGGCATAAACAGTTTGTAACCTTTATCAGTAATGTATGTTTCAACGTCTCTAAATCCGCGGTCTGCAATTACAAGATCGTTTTGATGTAAAAGAGTTTGCAAACCAAGAGGATCGTCCAATACTATTTTCATTATTGTCGCATCGTTTTGTGTTCCATAATAGGGACCTGCGAAATCTATTATATAACCGTCAGTAGCGCAAATAGTGAATGGCTTACATAAGTGCGATTTCTTTTGCCCAGAGTAAGATTTGCGTTGGTACTCGTTGTTTGTGCTTTTTTCATGAAAAATATATGTGCCATCACAAATAATTATTAACTGATCATCAGTAGTATTGAATAAAGCCTTCGAAATATTGGTCGTATGATTTTTAATTAGCTCTTGTCTTGAGATTGAATCGATACCAAAATGAAATGGTAAAATATCTTCTTCAAAGCTTCGTATTATTTGTTTGCAATAATCTGAAACTTGTTGCTCTCGTTCCATTTGTAATATTGAAGATATAATTTTATTGGAAATACCTAATCGTAATTTCATCAAAAAAATCACTAGTGCCTGAATAACATTACGCGAAGGAGAAGGCTTTAATGATGTTAGAAGATTAGACAGTTCCATGACGTTTTCCCAACTTAGTCCAGTATACACTTTGAGTTTTTCTTCAGGCATGGTAAAATCACCTATTTGATTGAACAGAGTAGCGTCAACTTTTGCTGAAAGAAAATCTAAAAATATTGAGACTTCTTTTAGAGATAAAACACTGTAATTGGAGTGAATGCGCAAGCGTGATAGTTCATCCTCAAAAAACTAGTTTTTTATTAAATGTTGTGAGCAACAACGGTCTCCATTCGGAATAAAAATCTTTCTTTGGACAAAAGCTTGATATCGAGCCTCTATTGGTATCGTTTTGATGTTGGATTTTGAGTTACATACAACACAGTATTTATGAGTTGAAATTACCCTCTTTAACGGAAGTGTTACAAAGTCTTCATCAGAACTGTGACATACATAAAAATCTTTATCATCATCACAACAATATTCTTCCTCGTCTGTTGTTTCATATTGTAAAATATCACGTTCGTCTGTTTCTATATCACTATAAGAAGGTCCTGCGCGTGTATCGTCAGTAGCGGATGATTTAGCATACGGAATCAATCGACATTTATGACACAGAACATCTCCAACTTTAAGTCTTTTCATTTGAGGAATGTTGTATTTACGGACTTCATCTTCGGTTTGCAATGTTTTCCTTCGTTTCCCAGTCTTCCGCAATATAAAGCCACAATTATTACATTTCCCAGACATAATTTGAAATCACTGCTTTTTTCACTGATTATTATTATTATATATTGTTTAAAATAATTAATGCGTCCCTGAACTACGAATTTTTAAAACTGCGTAAATAGTAACAGCGAGAGCTAAGCGTATCACGATTATGCGTTAGTTGTTACATGTAAAAACATGCACGCGCGTATACACTGAAAAGCTATTCACAATAAAAGACGATCAAAAAATATTGTAGTAGGCTACTACACACTATTAACTGTTGATATACTTTATAAGCTGTCAAAACACAACGTTTCAAAAGATTCTTGAAATGTAATAGAATTTAAAAACGATAACATAGTAGTCGTAAGGTGGTCCAGTTACTTAATTATTATTTTTTTTGACATGTTGCACCTCTCGGATTTTAATGAAACTTGGCACGCTGTTAGATAAGATATATACAATTATTACATTTTTTTTTTTTAAGTGGTAACTCAATTAGATCTAATAGAAATCAATTGATAAAATATTATTTTTTATTTTTTTAATACTTTTATTCAGGCTTAGATTATAGGAAACTGGTATGGAATAAACTGTAAAGTGTACCATAAACACTGAAATTGGTTTTATCTTCCTAGCTTTAAAACCAACAAAGATATATCATTTTGAAAAAAAATTGTTTCTGGACACTTTTTTTTAAATAGCTCCTCAAATAACTAAGATATAGAGCTAATATCTACTGGATCAACTACTATTAACATCCTCTATAATAGAGCATAAGTTACGATATAGGTTCCTATTGGGGGCAGTTTTGCTATGGAAGTACGGCTAGACCCTTTTTCCGAATTGCTTGTTGAGAGCGTCTAAAGCGCAGGCTACTCTGGAAACGAAGCGAAATGAAGCTAAAGTTCGTTTCAACGTATATAATTCAAAATAAACAGACAACTATGACGAAATCCACCAGTTTAATTAATTCAATCCAGTTATTCTAGTTCTACAGCCCAAATCTGAATTTCGCAATTATAGTACGTTTTCGGAAACCTATTCCTTCAGTGAGCTCATTCTTCATCATCCCACGATGTACATTGATTTAGGGCTTCCTACAATGCTCGGAAACTGGTACATTACTCATCTACCCACAAACTGATATTATTGTTACCAGATTCGTCAGACTATCCGTCATGTCTAAGTAGAATCATGTATTACTTTATCTGACTAAGTAACGTGAGCACGTTTTTGGAGCACGTGAATTTGAAATTACAAAGTATATTTTTCAAACATCAAGCAGTTTCAAGTAATCGCCTTTTTATTTCTCTCCTGTTCTCAAATAATATACTGAATCCAGTTTCCAGGTTGAGACTGAAATATTAATTTGTATTAAGACTCAACACTTCGTAAACTCCTAAGAACACTTGCCTCCCAGTCGCGAACTGTAATGGCCTATTTGGAAAACATGAATCGATTACGTACCTAAGAAGGCCGCTGCATTCATATTTGGTGAAATGGGGCATTCGATTCATTCAACATCGTGCGGTAATCCTGAACAGACTATGCTCCATCCGCTAGAGTGTCCCAAATGTCTGTTCACCCGCACCTTTGACAATCTGAACAACGCCTGACACCGCAATAAATGTGGCTACTTATGAGGCACAAACAATATAAGAAACAGTGTACCATCGAAACGTTGAAACGAAATAACAGGAAGAAACTTTCAGTTCAAGACTTGGCTTAAATTGATGTACGTACCTAAATTCATAAAACACGAATTTTAGACCAAACTGCCATCATTTTGCAGTTTCAGCTATGAGCTTCAAAAATTTTGGCTACCGACAACAAATACCACCCACTACTATATCTTTAAATTAATTTTGACCAACTACTAAATCTTAAAATAAATTTCGATGTTCAAATACCTAATAACTATTATTTAACGAAAATTCAAGATACATAATAATTTGAAGTTAAAGTTATAAATCATTACATGAAAGACAAAAACTTAATAACAGCAGGACCAACATAACTGTGTTAAGATTATTAAGCACGCTGATGTTGCAATATTCGCACTTAGTTATTAACTTATTACCTAGTTTTTTGGTGGTTAACCAAAATTGGCGCGACCTGGTATGGAATAGATCACAGCTACCTATAAACTGTCGTTTAAACCTAGTTCTGGTGATGCAAAGGTCACTTAGTTTTTATTAGTGGGTACAGAAAAGAAGGCTATGAAAGTAGTTGAGAAAATGGCAAATGGTACAACGGCTAAATGCAAAATTGGTTCTTGAGAGGTGCACTATTTTCGTGAAATTCCTGAAATTCCGTTGTATTAGTTGAGCAACACATGATATTCTATACTAGCTTTTTCCCGCAGCTTCGCTCGCGTGGAAGGTGGAAATTATCGCTTGGAAACGTACTAACGGGATATAATGTATTCTATGCATTAATCCAGGTTATAAATTATTTGTCAGCCTCATCTAAATCCTATTAGAAGCTTATCATAATGATTGAATACTATCGTGAATTCATGCAAGCCTAGTACTTTTTGTTAGATTACTGCTCAGAAATTGTGCACAACATCTAATGATTGAAATATTATATCGTGAATCCATGCACACCTAGTACTTTTTGAAAAATCTTATTCCTTGAGTATCCTTCTATTCTTATTATTCCTTGAGTTAATAGGCTTGAAACTTGTTCAAGCCTATTAACTCAAGGAATAAGATTTTTCATACAAACGACCCCCTTTTCACCTTTTAAAGGTGGAATTTTCAAAAACCCCTTCTTAGTGCTCCCCTACATTATAAAAGGAAGCTGTGTGCAAAATTTCACGTTCCTAGTCCCAGTAGTTTCGGCTCTGCGTTATATGTTAGTCAGTGAGTCAGTTTCTCCTTTTATATATATAATATATCTAGGAAAAAACTGTTATATCAATAATAATGATGATACATCTAAGATGTATCTAGAACGTTTCATATTGAGGACACCGACATACAGGAACTAGAAAGTGCAAACAAAGACTGCATACAGTCGCCGGTAGATACAGTTGTTTAAATATATATTCGATACTACATACTTTGAGCATAATTAGTACAGACAATGTTTAACTTGCGTCTACGTATTTAAAATAAACTATGAGTACTTACAGTTTCTCTACCCCGAGAATATAACTTCGCTGGCGAATAGGGTGGTTAGGGTTTTCTTAAATATTTAATTGTATAATTTTGGCGAGTTCTTTTGCAGTTGTTACTTCCATACTAGAGATACGTGGTTCCTAATTTGATGCGTCGTTTCGATCTCATTTGCTTCTTCCATTAAAGTTTTTAAATTAACTACATCGTCTGCTGCGCTCCCAATATTTCGATTATCGTTTCGCTCCTATCAGGATTTGACCGCAAACACACCCATACGATTTACGAGTACTTATTAGTTAGATTTATATACCACACATAATTTAAATACTAAACACGGTTTTAACTCGCCAATGTCCAATCTCCATATGTGACCTCGATCTGGACTGGTCCTGTGTCCTTTCAATTACAAGTGCACTACGAGTACCGCATACCATGTAGATAAGCCCTACCTACCTTGTGTTACGGTTATTTCTTGAAATGATTATGTAAATCTTGTTGGATATAAAGATTTGTTAAGTTCAGGTTCTTTTTAAGTGGCAAGTCTAGATTTGTATGGGGCTTTGTCATTAAAGGTCTGTTGTTATTAATTAATATGGATGTTATGCTGTTAATATCGGTATACTTGTTACCTACCCAAGCGCAGACTAATATTCTGCTCGAGGAATCTAATAATGAGCTATGTTTGTTTCATTCGTGAAAACAATATAGAAATTAATTTTCTATCTTTGATCAACATATCTGTAAATGTTTGTAAGGTGTGTTAGAATTTTATTATTTCTCCTGTGCTCAAATAAATTGATCACAGGATTAATAATAAATTTCTAACATCAGTCAGTCAACTCCTAAAGCAGTACATACACACAACATCACGTCTGTATTCCCCGAAGGGTTAGGCAGAGGTGTACCTATAGTACACCCACATCCACACACACTCACATCATCACTCCTAAAGCAAGTTCCTTTTTAAAGTTGTATTTATAATATAATTTAATAGCCGAACAATACAGACGCTATATAACACAAGTAACCTCAGATAAATTTGATTAAACAGGCGAAACAAAACAGTCAGTAGAATCGGTAGTAACAGCTGTGTCTATAAGTGTAGGCTAACCGCCAAACTCGCCTGGAATGCAAGAGCACGCCTCTATTGAGATTATTGCAGCATGCCTTAGTGCCTGCTGAGCTTTTAATTAATTGCTTGTTATTCATTTAGTTTATTTGAGGTTTATCAAGAAATGTTCATTAGCTAGGATGATTTGAGGTTAACAAAAGATTGTTTTCTGGGTTGCAGGTGCTGGTGTGGAAGGATGAGATTCTTTTTTGTCTCTGGGTGATCGGCGTTATGCAATAATGCGTAGGGGACGTCCCTACGCATTATTGCATGACGCCGAACTAACTAGCTGGTTGTGATTTATGAAGCATTAGTGGTAATAGACAGATCAGTGGAGGTTACTGATGGGATATCTGCGCTCACAAATACAAATTACTAATGATTTTCCCAAAGTATTAAATACTTTACAAGATTAATAAAGCATTAAACACAAAGTACATACTTCACAAATTAAGCGAGAACAGAATCTTATTGTTTAAAAACAATAGCTAAGTCTATTGAATGGGCGAGCATGTTCATAAATATTTGTCTACTACGCGATAGAATCTGCGCCCGCACACAATTCGTAGCTTTGTTCTCCTGTAATTATGTCATGGCGATCGCAAATTGTTTATTTCGAAGATAGTTCTGAAGTGAAACGAAGACATTGTAATTAATTCAATGTCAATAACAACATAACAGGTAGTGATAGATGAGATAAGAATGTAATATATCAATATGAATAGGAATTTGTTTACAAATTATACGATTGTATATATAGCAATTACGAATATGTTTCTCAAGAGCATGATGAGACTTCATAACAACTAGAAACAGTGAGAAACACTTTTGAAAAGTGGTGTGGGCTAGCAATGAAAGATAATAAAATGCATGGATATATTTTAACGTTAACAATCAATTATCCAATAATTGATTGCGAAAAAGAATGTTAAAATGCTGTTACATATTATGCTTATTACAACATTGTCGCAAAATCACAATAATGTAAAACCTCTTGAAATAATAAACATGACAACAATGCAAATGGATATTGTAACAACGTATAAACTTGGCAGGCAGCTAGCGACCGACGTCAAACCGTCTGATCCTTAGCACTAAGGAATGTAAGCATTGCGAAATCTAATCAGCTCTACGTGACCTGTCAGCATTTCTAAGTTGCAGATAGGTACTTGTTATCCAAATTCCAGAAATGGTATAAATCACCTCCTTACCTGTTCTTACCAACAATACTCGTAATGCCAGTAATAAGAAACTAGTTTGTGTGAAATTATGCGTAACGTTTGGATTTAAACAGGCAGAAATTGGATATTAGTGCATATTTTTGACTATTGCCTCATTGATCTGAGCGTAATAGAAACTGATACAAAATTATAGCGAGAAGCTGTAATGGGCTTGATAGAATATGAATAGAACTTGGTGGTACTGATGACGTAGCTGTAAATAGAGAGCAAGAAGTATTAAGGTTTAATTTAAATGTAGGTACCAATGAATAAACTCTTAATAGGAAACGGTGCAAAGAGACTAATATGCCATCAGTGGAAGTCGGGATGTCGATGATGATGATGATGAGACACCTGTGCCATAAATTTAGAATTCAGAAGGTAATATCATACGTAAGAAACTAGCTAGAATGATCACCACGGAAGTAAAGCAACAATGACTTTAAAAAAAATTGGCAAACACGCCAATCGTTCGTTAAATTCTCAACAAACAGAATGGTGACCGGTCATTAGCAGAGCTTTCTAAACTAATGCATATTGATGAGAGCTGTTTTAAGCGTGGCTAGAGTCTTTGTTTTAGACACGACTTCTGACTTAGACGTGATTAGTGATCGTGCTGCTAATTCATGGGAACCAGACAGAGTTACAGCCTGAAGCGTTATGGCTAATTTTGATAATTTAAATGATAATGGTTTGCGTATTTTCAATTTGTTTTTCAAGCGGTTTTAAAGTTTAGTTTTTGTCGTAAAGTTGTGTTTCACAGTGTTTTCAGAGATCGTGCTTTGCATTATTTATTCAATTTCAAATAGGCTGGGGCTAAGCTTCATATTGAATTCGTTTTGGGTTCGAGTTTCACGTGTGGATCGATATTTGTATAGCTAGGATGAGAATTAATTGAATAAGATTGTTGTATTGAAGTTATTATTTTATGTTTAAGTAAAATAATAACTCATTATTACCACCGTATTTCATAGAAGCGTAGCCAAGCAATTTTAGTGCCAACTAATTTATTATCAAAACAAAGTGTTAATTAACAACATAAATAATAATTACATTAACAATACAATAATTGTTTTACATTAAATGTTAACATCTGACTTTGCACAGGCGTTGTCACCTCCGCTAATAAAAAATGCTACCCAGTGTTTCTTGACACTTTATTATGGCATTACTTTTAAAAAAAAACGATAAAAAAAGCGTTTCAAAGTGAAAAATAAGTTTAATTTCGGAAGTCGGTGTCTTTGGTTTTGTATTTCCGTTTTTTGCCACTAACTTCCAAAATTAAAGTTATATTTTTTTCACTTCGTATTGTTTTTTTTTTGAAGTCAGTTGTTTTCTTTATTTGTACAAAGTTTTTAATTTTCACTTTTTGTGGTGATATCTACCCCACACAAATTCGAATACCACAACCTGCTATGTAAATAACAGTGTCAGAAAGTTATTATAACATCATCCATATATATATATTGAAGCTAACTCAAAAAATGCTCAAGGTAATAAAACTAGCTAAATATTTGCGTAACTATCATCATGTACCCATGATTATTGTGTGTTATGTTTATGTTGTTAACAGTTATAAAAATATCCCTTAAAAGCTTTGAAAGGTAAATCACTAGCCTCATAAAGTGTCTTGATTATAATTACTTAATGTATCTTAAGATAAGTGCATTTTTTTGTTTACTCAACCGATGATAAATAAAGATACCTATTTGAAAATGAATGAATGTCGTTTCACAATCTTTCACGTGCCAATTTAGGTACACTGAGTATCAAACTGATGGTGTGAATTCAAGAATCATTATATAACAAATAATATTATGTGGAGGTATTTCATAACTCCATTGACATTGGACATACCCTCGGTTATCGTTTAAGGTGTCATATATTTAGCGTGTATTTATAGCGATATCTGACCTTTAGGGTTGAGGCTGAGCTGAGGTCGTTTCTTGAAGTTAATTTACTTCCCAGAATAAATGGCCTGAAGGTGAAGGGCAGTGAAAATACTGCTCTTCTGTTTATTTACTCGCTATAAATAAACTTTTGCCAACAATTTGTTTGTTTTCAGTACAATTTTGCCACAGGCCTTGCTTGTCCCTGAAATGAAAATATTATTATAATTGATTTATTGCCAAAACACTTAGCAAACCAATTGCATATCTATAAATATTTAGAAAATTTTGGAATTTAACTACTATTTCTTGTTTTATGTATTTGTCACCAGTTATCAATCTCTATCACAGTATCAAATAAAAAAACCACTGCTCTATAGATGTCTGGGAAGGTTCTGCTTGTTGTACCTATTACTATTAAACGTCATTAAAATCCATCTCCAGAATCATGAACATGTCTTCAAAAATTCAACCTTTAAAATCTAGGACATCGAACGAATCCTTAACTATCAATAAGGCTCACTAACTCCCCATTATGCGACCGTTTCTCAACGCACCCGTTCCATTGCGCAAGCAATACTAACTCGTTATAATATAATGCGTACTTAGCATGCAATATGACGCGCCTGTTGTAATAGTTAACACAATTGTGCATGATGCAGGTGTTAATTTAATGTCACAGATCTAATGCCTTCACGTAGTAAATGTGACCAAACTTTATTTACTAGGAGTCGGTTTATTGGCGCTGATGAGTATCTGATAACTATTTGAATATTTAATAAGGCTAAAGAATGAAGCCATGCAATTTTTCAAGGTGGTTATTGGAAGAGGATAATCCTGACAAGTAAAGCAGTACAATGGGTAGAATCAGCATGTCACAAAAATGTATTAATCGATTTTTTTCGGAAAGAAACGACGTTGGCTCCGTATAATCTAAAAAATCTCATGCTTTTGAATGACAAATCAAATATCTAATTTTCATCAATATCATACCTAAATTATCTATCATCGAGACGATACAAACTCCGGTTACTAGACAATTCTTATTTTCTCCAAGTCCTTTCTCAGTAAGCGCAACACATCTCAATACAGTAATGAGACACTCATTAGTAGGTTTCTCGTCCGTCGGATGTAAACAAGACGGCTTGGTTCACTTTGGTGACCTTGTTCCTTTCATGTGGCTTTTTTTGCCCCATTTGGCACAGGTTTCTGTGTTTGTTATTCTTTGGTCATCTTTATTGTAAAAAGTTCAGAAAAGCCAGTCTGTAAAATACGTAAAAATATACATTGTGAGTATGTCTCGCATTTACTTGTATATTCCAGTTAAAACGTTAGGTAGGGCGAGGTGTTAGCAAGATATTGTATTTTTTCTGCAAAATGAACTAATATTGACACTCCCACAGACGGGAAAAGTAAATTACTCAAGCATCAGTTTTTGAAAAGTCCTGAAGTCATTGACCCACCTACATTTTCTAGCATTTTTTATTTAAAAAACTTAAATAAAGTTATATATTCCAATAACGAAAAACCATACCATAGGTTATTGTTTGGGTTCCTACGGAGATATATAAGGGAAAGGGCAATGACTGCTATTGCCATGCTTAAATGCGACAACTTAATTTCCGAATTTAGAGCTGTCCACTTGAGCAGGATTTACCAAGCAAAAACTTTCAAATTGTTCTGTTCGGTGTCCGTGTGTGCTTTATTTCTCTTTGGGTCATGTATTGGGCATTCTGTACTTCTTGCTTTACTGTCAAAACGGTATAGTCTTAACTTCTGAAGTCCCAGTCGTCAAATAGATACGTTAGTAATTGAAGTCTCGTGTAACAACGGTATGTGTACCGTAGTGCAGTGATGTGTTCTAAATTAGTTTTCCTGTATCTGAGAATAAATAGATAGATCATTAAGTTTCTTGCTCGATCTTCATTTACCGTTGCAAAGCAGGAAGAGATACTGTACATGTTGTTTTAATATTGACTCTGACAATACTGACGTTTTGTTTGAAACAGCAACTTCCATACAATGATGTGATGACCTACTTAAAAAAAAAACAATGTAGAAATTAATGCTTAGCTTTAATAATTTGTCTCTTCGTAATGAGTATGCACAACAGTTTAACAATTGTACAAACATTTATTCAACTGTGGGTCCATTACGTTTCAAATTAATTTTATATCAGAAAAACACCAAGATATAAAGTAACTAAGTACCTAACTTAACCAAAATCTTTATTTAATTAATCATCACGCCTATAACTAATCAAATCGTGCTAAGCCAATTACAATCATACTCACAATAATTTAATTTGGGCAGCCGTCATGAAAGCATTAATTTGTCAACGCCATTGACCCAACATTAATCGCCAAGTTACTCAATTGCTAATGATCACCGCATCAGCAATGCGAACAGGTAGATAGTGCTCGTGCGTGAATTCACTGGACAGATACGTAGCAGAAAGTCTATTCAACTTAGTTCAATAGACTTCTGCTATGATTGTGTTGTGTATAGTTCATTCCATTCAACAACTAGTCCGCATCTGGACATAGTCATATTTCGAAAGCCAAAAATTCTTGCACGATACTTTACTATACGACTATAAGTTTTGAGTTTATCCTCTCGGACCGGCGCGGCGCAGTGGTAGTCCATGTATTGTTTTGGGTTCCGTACGACCGAAAGAAAAACGGAACCCTTTTTAGGATCACTCGTGTATCTGTCACTGTCTGTCTAACTGGCTTCCTGTCACAGCCAATTTGCTCCGAATCTACTGGACCAATTTAGTTGAAATTTAGTACAACATTTGAATTTCTGTGACCCAAAGACGGACTTGTAACGTAAATAAATGAATTTTGAATACGGCGGTCACTTATCGAGGGAAATTTGGAAAACTGAAAAAAAAAAGAAAAAGAAATTGCATACTGTACCGACATAAAAATACATACCAAATGAAAGGGCTTGTTGTAAAAAATTGATGAAAATTGACCATTCCCCCCCCCCGTTATCCCCAAAAGTGCTGAGGCTAAAATTTTGTAAAGAAAAACACAGCGAATAGTTCTATATTTATAGATATTTGTAAATTAACATTATGGCTGAATCACAAGCCTCCAAAATACAGGCCTAGCACTAGTTTTGGAGTTAGCATCAGGTTTTTGCAATACATAATAATGTAAGTTAGAATATGACTTTTGGATTGCCTTTTTTTTTTTTTTTTTTTTTTTTTTTTTTTTTTTTTTTTTTTTTTTTTTTTTTTTGAGGGTGGGAAATCATCAAATAACTTCTCCCGCTCTGGGCGGAGCGGGAGGGCGTGTCAGACTCTTACTGACTAAAACCCACCCGTGTTCCTTCGGCTGCCCTGTTGCCGGGGGCCACGATCTCCCTTTCGGTTTTCTTCGCAACCCCGGCAGGCATCGGCCCTAGTGGACCCCTTCGAATCTGCTGACATCTCTTTGAGGCGCGCGTGGAACACAACGCGCCGTCGACCCGGGCCTGGTCCTTATCGGACGGTGAGCCACCCATTGCTCACCGCCCGCAAGCCCGCGCCTACGGTGGCCGGAAATCGCCTCGCGATTCCCGACGCCCTGGGCGTCTCCTCCTGCGGCGGTTAGGGGCATGAGGGCGCGAAATTTGCCTCTCCCTCACGCGTTCCGCCTCCTCCTTCGCGAGCATTACCGCTTCGCAGAAGGAGGTGACGGCCTCCCATTTCCTCTCGCTCCGTACCATGGCCTGAACCAGGGCCGGACGCGAGAGATCACCGCCGCCGATCGCCTCCACGAGGACACGGCGATGCTCCGCCCAAGCTGGGCAGACCTCCACCGTATGCTCCACCGTGTCCTCCGGGCGATCCACACAATGGTGACACCCGGGCGTTTCCTCCCGCCTTATCCTGTACAGGAACCTCCCGAAACTGCCGTGTCCGGTGAGGACCTGCGTCAGGCGGAAGGTGAGGACGCCGTGGCGCCTCTCTAGCCACTCCTCAAAGAGGGGTCTTATCGCCGCAATTGTGGCGTGCCCAACTTTTGGATTGCCTGTCTTGTCAAATGTTTCTACTGGCAGCTAGATAGATAGTAAACAGCTATTTAGGCATTTTAACTTCATGTCGAATCGCCGTGATCAACTTTTAGGCAAATGTTTTGCTTTTATTTCTACTAAAAGAACGCTTTTATTTTCTGCAACGTTTATTGCGGCATGGTTGCGGTCTATGCGTGTGCAGCCTTATTAACGTGCGTAATAAGAAGCAGGCCTTCTCTGAATCATCTAATTTGTGATGCAAATTGGGTTACGATTGTAATACACTGACATGATTATACAAACATCATCATGTTAGCTTTGCTTTTGTACTTATGATTTATGTATATTACCAACATTATAGTAGAAGGTAGCCCTATAATTCTAATTTCTCAAAGGAAGTGCGTTTGCGCTTTGCGCTGTCATATTAATATTACGTCCTTCGAAGTTTTTATTGTAGTCTATTCTTTCCTGGGGACTAGATACACAGAACCTGTTGTATATTTAACAAGCATGAAAATGTTTGTGTTGTTTTGTTTTTCCAGGTCGAATCTCAAAGTACTGATTGCATTTTGTTTCACTGTATTGTGAGAGCTGTTTTGGCCTCCGCACAACAGCTCTCACAATGATCAGTGTGGTCACAATACAATCATGATCAAAGTATCTTTCTGGCCGGTAGGTACACAACTTTCAAAAGACAAAAAGAAACTCACGTTCCATACAAATCATCTTATTTCATGAACAATAACTGCCAAGAAAAACGTCCGAGTGTCATTAAAATTTTCAACATGATTACCATTCAAAATTATTCTTAAGTTCCTTATGATAAAGTACAATTTTACTTACAGAAATATTCACGTCTTTATTTCAAACAGTTTGGAAAACGCATGCGTGTACGCAATAGGCGATTACAAGTTGTCGTCCATATTGCAACACACGACGAACCTTACTTTATAAACTTATATAGCTGCTATTTTAAGCCATTTTCATACTTAGCACATGAAAATAGAATTCATTTCATGTGCATTTTAAAGTTGTTGCTGGTCAAACGGTCCACGAAAGCCATTGTAGGTACGAAATAATGTTTTTTTGTATCTTTTTAATAGGTATCGTAATTTATTATTGAACTTTATTTTTATAGAAAAGTGTAAAAAAATATTTCCAAAGCTATCAAACCATTACAGGGCAATGGTTTGATAGCTTTGGAAATATTTTTTTAGTGATGTTTGTTGTTTTTATTCGACCAAAACCGTTAAATTATGTACAGGAAGACAGGGTATAGTAAAATTCGAACGTGTTAAATTTTTTTTTAAAGTTAAACTTCTTTATGCGCGTTGGGCATTTTTGAGATGGGATCAAACCATTGATTTCGCGACACTGTTACGACACTTCATTTTTGTAAACGGTATTGTGCTCTTTATTTAGATAAGGTTACGGATCACTGTTCTATATAAGTATTTTTCTTCCACCAAGGCGATCTTGTTCAAGTTTTTACTTCTGTCGGCACTCGCGGAGTGCCAGTTTTTTGTTTCCAAGTATTCTCGGGTTAGATTAGAAGTAAATCAAATCGAGTTTTGATGTTTGAGTTTAAATGAAAAAAAAAAATGGAAAAACCTTCGGCATCGATCCATGTCAAGTTACGCACACCCAGTCTAGAGCGGTTGCAGCCTGTATATTTGGTATGCGCGCACGCATTGCATGCTTGCGTCACTCATTGTCGTCTCATTAGTACGCACACGACGAGCTGATATTATAACACGGTACGCTTTGTTATTTCTGTTGTCTGTCACTCAATTGTGGTTGTTATGTGGTCATCACAAAAATATTATTTTACAATAAATGTCCCCTTTTTGGCGCGACGGTACGCAATTTGCAATTTGTCATAAGTGACAGTATGACATCAAGAGAGTAGGTAGTAAGAACAGGGTTGCAGCAGGAGTTTGCGTACCTGAAGGTTTTGTGGCTTTGTGGAATTATTATGAGGAAACCTGGACTTGATGCTATGAAAGTCCCCTTGCATTGCAATAAGGAATCGTGATCAGTTCTGTTTTCATAACTATAAAAAGTATAAAAAAGTTGGACTGTTATAGGCTGATTTACACACAATTTATAATAGTTTAAAGAAAACAAAATGAGTAAGTTCGGTAGACCCTCTCGTGTGACTGACAAAGGTATGCTTTGCAGTGTAACATAGAATAAATGTCAGTATGTTCTATGACGAAAACAGATGAAGAAAAGCCAAGAAATATATATTTTAATGTAGAGAATACAGTTATACTTACAACAAAAATTATAATTGAGCAACATTTAAATGCACTTAATTGCCGCTTCAAGATTCGCATTAACTTTTAATCGTTTAACACCACTTACAAAAAGTGCATTTGTAATCTTAATTAATCTAATGACCATCTCTTTCTTTTGTAGGTAAGCAACTCATTGAAAACGAAGCCTTATGTTCTGAAAAATACGACTAAATATTGACCGTAGGTAAGTGGTTCTTATATAAAAGAGAGGGAACAGTGAAAGTCGGCGAGACATCATATTATTACCATAACTGAACAAATTATGAATAACAAAAGTTTCGTTTTTATCTTTGTTGGAGAGAGGTAAACAAAGACATTTTTGCTGTGTAAAGTGAGGTAAGTGACCTATTGTCTACGGACAAGTAAGCCTGCATATACGTGAATGTGAAAAATGACAGAATGGTTTTCTTTCCATGAAAATTTGTTACTTTGGACTATGAATAACTGCTACTGAAAATTACTGCTACTAGGACCTTACTCTAAAGACCATGCTTAGAAGAGAAATAAATGATCGCCGTTGTGTTATGTGTGTGTTGTGATTCGTTAGTTGCTCTTTGATAACATAGTTGTGTTTCTATGGACATCTAAATTACACCATGTCATACATGTGTGGCTACAATTGTCTCCGATACATCCGGTTCCAATGAATGCGGCTTTTATTTGGACCATGAAATCGGACACATACACTTACAATGACTACGTAAAGTGCGGACTTCAGCTAATTGAAATGACAGCCCGATATTGCTGATGGAAAATAGTGTTTAGTCGAGAAATATTTTTAGTTCCTAGTTTTTTTTTGTAATAGTTCAGAAACGGGATACTTGCAGTTTGGGTACCTTTTGATTCCTAAGACTTTTAAAAATCTACTGTGTGAAATAAACTTCGACTCCAAATTTGACCCATGATTTATCTTCATCAAAAAGGCTCATTAGCAAAATGGGGGCATTTTGAGAAGTGGTCTTTTTAAAATGCGCCTCGGACGCAAAATGTCCATTTTTCAAAATGTCTATTCGTGAAATGACCACTTCGCAAAATCTTTATTTTTCAGAATGTATTTTTTGCAAAATAACCACTTCGCCAAATGTCCCTTTTTTCAATGCACATTCAATCCTTCATCAATCAATGTACTTACCTACATACCTGAATAAAAGAGTATTATGTAACCCTCTGTGCGCGAATCCGACTCGCACTGGACCGATTTTGTACTGATATGAAGGATTGAATATGTCATTTTGCGAATGAGACATTCTGAGAAATAAAGATTTTTCGAAAAGGATATTTTGCGAAGTGGTTGTTTTGAGAAAAAGTAATTCTGAGAAATGGACATTTTGCTTCCGTGGGAGGCTTTTGGAGAAGTGGTTATTTTGCCACTGACTCATCAAAAGTAAAAGATTATGTAAGAAAATTAGTCCCTCACGACAATGTTCAGTTGCCATCATAATATTACATTCTTAATTCCGTCTTATTATGGAGCCTTTTTCTTAAAAGCATATATTTTACTGCTGAGACTATGAAGGACCTCAGTGCAATGCTCGATGATCTCAGTAGAGCTTCATGTAACACTCTCATGAAGATCGGAGACTCTACAGTCGTGTGGACGATTATGTATACCTAGGACAAACTCTCCAGTTAGGTAGATCCAACTTCGAAAAAGAGGTCAATAGTCGAATCCAACTCGACTGGGCAGCGATCGGGAAGGTACGTAGTATCTTCAACTTACCCTAAGTGGTAGTGAGCAGGGCACATTGCTCGCAGAACAGATTGCCGATGGGATCGAAAGGTTCTGGAGTGGCGACCGCGTACCGAAAAACGTAACATTGGAAGGCCTCCCACGAGGTGGACCGATGACCTTGTGAAGACCGGTTGAAGTGGTGATGCTTGGGGGAGGCCTATGTCCAGCAGTTTTACGGCTGAAATGATGGTGATGATGATAATGATATATTTTCCAGACATTCAAGTAAGCTCAACTTCACAGTATCGGTTTTGTTGGAAAGCTGTCGCACATGATTGCAGTGCCAGTTTGTCGCTCCACTAACTCACACGTCCCAGTACTGGTACGTCCGTGTCGTGTGCCTGGCCTTTATGAGCACTCGACTGGCTTCGATTAATAGTACGAGGGGTTTTTGTTACTGGTTGAGCTCTGATACATTCATTAATAATTCTACATAGTTTATTTTTAATACACCTTTTTACAGCCAGTATCACTCAGTATTATGGTAAAGTTTCCGTATTTCTTACCTATCTATCAGCATCTATGCCCGCTTTCTTCATGCATCGCAAGCAGTGGTAGAAAATTTACATAATTATAATAATATTACTGATGATGTCCACTCACGCAAGTCTAGGCAATTATCACGCAACCAAATTTTCTGTTTGCCTATCTATAATCTTGCCAGTACGGTACTTCATATGTATATTCACCAATGGCACAGCAGTATATTAGATTTATACGCTCTGAATATAATCGAGCTTCCAACAATTTTATTATTCCCACATCTCATTGATAACAATTTGATTCAACGACCACCGGCACCGCACATGCGTGACAGACGACCACACGACGTCGATGGATCGCTGTGTGAGAACGATGCGCACGCAGCGACTGTGCACGGTCCGATTTATACGTTTGTTGATTATCTGCGACGTGCTGGGCAAGCTTCCAAGAATGCTGGAATATGGAACATTATTGTAATATGAGGAAAACTGTGGTTTTAATAGAGAGTTTGTTGTTGGGGAAAATAGATCTAGGCTTCTCTTTCAAAAGGTGTCGCAAAAACCGAATTGAATGACAAAGAAATCAGTTGCACTCCCATGCGTGTGCACACTAATATAACTGGCCAAAAGCGATGTAGCGATGTAGCGATGTTAATAAATTAATATTGTATTAAAAAAAAAAAAAACACAGAAATCTCGATATTGCACCATCGCACCATGAAGCAGGACCGGGTTGCTTGTTATATGATAAAATAAATTTAAGCGTTAATGACGGCAGTGTGGATAAGCTGCTTTGCATACTTTGCATTTTTTCTGATATGGATGGGTTCTCTTATTATGGAAAGTCATGCTTCACGCGCTTTGGCAGTGGATCGGCGACCGCAGAAGTTTATTCTTTGACGTTAGATATGTCAAAGAATGTGTTTAGTGTTCAGACCCTATTGACTTCTGAAATGTAAGAACCACAGTTTATACACACCATATGACATTAAAAATATGCTCATCTGCAGATTGCGTGGGCTTAGCAGCCAATGTTAGGTCTTCCTTAATATTTCTTTAAAAAAATTGTGAATGATATTTAAACCAAATTTATCAGTAAACTATCACACATGCCAAGCCAGTGATGTAACTATCTATACTAACGATTAGAAATAATATTTAGTATCCAACCGTTCCATATAAGGCACCTAGTTTTATAGCTGTGTGGTAACATGAGTTTCTGAATCATTATACTTTGCACACGGGTCAAATAGTCTATTAGGTTGCGTCATATTGACCTGATGGATCGCTTCTTCATCATTCTTGAATAATACGAAACCGTTTAGTTAGTTACAGACGGTTAGTTACAGATAAACTTTTGAGTGTATCTGTAACTAACTGTTTCAACCTAAGAGAAGAAATGTATTTTTATAATTTTCTTTAATTTACGTTGGGAAATTCTTAGGTCAGGCCAATGTGTTGGTGTTAACAGACAGTCTCGCTTTCATTGATTAACCCCACCACATTGATGCTCTTCAAATCGTCATCGTCATCGTCACAATAGGGATGATAATTTAGAGGCATGAGGAACAGGGTGTAAAGTTCACTCGTCCACCTTAGAAAAGGGAGGATCCTCCGACCAGACGGGTATCGTGACTGGCGGGCTACTGCCCAACGATTGATGTCGGATTAGGATAGTCATATACAACATGTAAAAAAACCCTGTCCGATCAGTGAGGGTGTTGTTACGTATCGTACTGAGAGTAAATTTATGAGGAAATTTTCAGGTTTTTTTTCAATTGGGAATTTTACCGGGTTATTCCATGGTGCGCCGTCGTTTACCGTGTGGCTAGAAGTCATAACTTATGACGACTGTTGAAAATTTGCAATTTTTTTATGGATTTGGGGTAATTTTGGTTTAAAAAATATGAATTTTAAATAACAATAACTTTTTATTTTCATTTTTTTTTTTTTATGGATTTGACAATTTTACTGGCCACAGACGGGTAAAACAATCTTTTAACTAAAATTAACACGAGCGTTTCGCGAGTCGTGACGTACGCTTTCGAGTTCTTTCGTCCACTGTCCGTTGGCGGGGCGCGAGGGTGCTGGCGGGGGTGTCATCTCCCGTCGCTGCGCTCAAGGGCTAGTCCGTACACAAACGTTAAGGCTCTACTACAATATTGTATATTTCGTTCGCGCGGTAAACTCTAATTGCACGATGCCGGATTTGTGTGACGTTAGGATTTTGTGTGACGTCAAGTTTTTGATGCGTAGTTCGCATGTTGGCAGGCGATGACAAAAACATTTTTTTGTCTGTCAGAGTATAAAAAATATTGGACACGTATTTTTTCTTGTGTTATTTCACATAAATGTGCCATGTCGTCACTTGTATGTAGATTTTATACTTACTTGTGACGTAGCGACCTTTAATGCGTTTTATCTCAGTATTTTTTTATTAATATGATAAATCAAACAATACGTCTCTAATAATTTTCTTATTACGTATCTGACTGACGGACTAAATAGTTTTTTTTACCCGTTATTATCACTATTGGCTGCCTGCCTTGTTCCATCCACTGCTGAGTTAAGGCATTACCACTTTTGTGGCAAGCTTCCCCGGTCTGTGCGAGTATTATCCAGGAGTTCCTAGACTTCTCTTGTGTGCTAGAAAAATAAATATCTAACATTTTTCGACTCCACGAAAAAGAAACTTGTCATTGTTGAAATACAATCATTATGTCTCTATCAAGTAAATACATAGGTAAGTAAAAGCTCCCACACAACACATTCTACAAATTAATTCAATAATTTCTACTAATTCACAGCATGAAATAAATATTTAAAACAATATACTTCCTCATTAAAACTATAAGTATTTTATAAGCCACCATCTATGGCAGCGATCGGTTTATGCAAATAAACCGTGACCTATCAGCGATATGTTATGGATATTTGATATGAATATTAGTATGGTATGATATTAAGTTTAATTGCTGAACTAATTTCGGATTAATAGTCAGTAATTATGTTACCGTTGCGTTCACCTATATTACTTCTAATAGTTTTTTCATAAAGAACTAACGTTTAATGCTTTTCTCACGACTTTTTTATGAACTATAAACTCGGTTTATAGTTTCAGTTGTGCTAATACGTTCATAAAGTTAATTACTACAAATCGTAAAGTTTAACTTTATAGATCTAGACTTTCGATTATGTTTCTCATCTCATTTGTACTATTATTAAAATATAAAATACTGGATCTAATCAGTAAGGAGTAAAAAGTGGATTTGTAAATCTGTTGCGGATCAAAATGCACAACTAAAAAGTTTTCAGAAAGTTGTTTGGTGTTCAACACACATACTTACGACTTCAAGCATTTAATCACCAAAGTATTAGGCAGAGTACCTACACACAAATTTAAACAGTTATCCAACGCAAGAGAGGTTTGGGGGTTGTGATGTCCCAATTACCCACTGATAACTCAATATCAGCTACAAAAGCAATGAAACACGAATATTACCCCATACAAACGCTAAGGATGTGAGCCATTATTTCGACTATGAGTAGAACTCGGTTCAAGGGGATATCGATTACATCGTTATATCGATCGCGGGCCGCATCGAGTGGTGCAACCTTCCAATCGATTGTTATTATTCAATATTGCTACTGCATGCTGTTATGGGTTTCATTGTAAGTGATTGTAATATTGTGAGTGTTTGGATTGGTCAATTTTGGTTTCTGTTATTCTACAAAGTATTGTATCGGTAATTTTCTTCTTATACTTTCAAAATAACCTAAAAGTATTTCAATAATATTAATTAATCATTTGACTTTTTACTGTACCTCAAGCAAAATGGGGACTTGTACATTTATTAATAGAATAGAATAGTTCTTTATTTGTACAGAAAGTAGGTACAAGTTACTGATGTTAAGTTTAAAAACGATCAATATAAATACTTACTACCTTAACTAAGGCATGCAAAACAGTTTAAGCTATAATAATAAAGACTCCCTCAATATAATATTATTAACACATTCAATCAAATCAATACAAGTTTACCATGTCAAGATGAAATTCAGTAAATAATTTGAAATAAGTAATACATAATGTCAAGTTTAATAAAATGGGATTATAAATTCGTCAAGTTCGAGGTCAATACAGTTAAATTAAAATGATTTACACTATTTGCGCTGTAGCATGGTGCGGGTGACAGTTGCCCGTATGACGTTGACATTTGTCAGTACCACGTAGGGATGTGAGGTTATGCAATTCATTTTTATCGCTAACGATACTCGCAGCGTGAATCTAGTTCTCTTTAATATTGTTATGAAAATTAGTGTATTATTCAGTTGTGCAGTGTAACTACGTGTGTGCTACGTGTATAAACTTGTCAATATAAATGTTTTATGGCTACATAATTATCTTTGTACTTATATAAAATAATCAAAATCGGGTTTATGTTTTTTTTTTCGTGACAACATTTTTGCTCTATGGTGCATCGGCGCGGCGGCCATGTTGTTTACCCGTGCGATGCTGTGAGTGCGAGTACGAGTGCAAGCGCGTTATATTGTGACTTAATGTGACACGTATTACGATTTCATTGTTTGTTTTCATTTTTGTTAAATTGTTATTTGTTATAAGTTTGTTGAGTTTGTTGTTATTACCATGCCTAAGCATACAAAAAAAACTGTTTTGGGTAGTCAGGCCAGGGAGCTTGTTGTTCGCCTCCGAGACTACTTTGAAAGAGAACAACAAAATAATGGACCGTTGTTACCATTGAATCATATTGTAGAACGAGTAGCCGAAGCTCTTGATATTGGCCGCAATACTGTTTCGCGTATAACACGTGAGAAAATTGGCCAAGATGGGATGTTTGAAAATAAATTATCGACACCCAACAAAAAGCGGACCAAGGTGAAGCCAATCACAGATTTGGATGATTTTGCTAAGGTTGCTATTAGAAATCATATTTATGATTATTATAGAAGAATGGAGCTACCCACATTGCTCAAGCTTCTAAAATCATTAAAAGAAGCTGACTTGTTCAAAGGAGGTATTACTTCGCTACGGCAAGTTATAAAAGATATTGGCTTTGTTTACAAAAAAGTTAACAAAAGAAAGATTATTATGGATAGGACTGACATTGCCCTAGCAAGATGTAGATTTTTAAGGAAGGCCAAAAACATAAGTGATTGGAGCAAAGTTGTCTTTTTGGATGAAACGTGGCTAAACGCCAACCACACAGTGGGTAAAAGTTGGACCGACGATACGGCACAATCGTGTACCAAAGTGCCGGGAGGCAAAGGCGAACGCCTTATTATTTGTCACGCAGGTACAGCAAGTGGATTCGTTCCTGATTGTTTGCTGGCTTTTAAGTCAAAAAAAACTACGGAGTATCATGAGGAGATGAATTACGAAAAATTTAAAGATTGGTTCATAGGTCTATTAAACAATTTAAAAGAGCCTATGACCATAATAATGGACAACGCACCCTACCATTCGGTGCAAGTTAATAAACCCCCAAACCAATCCAACCGCAAAAGCGAGTTGGTGAAGTGGCTGAGTGAAAACGGAGTTACAGCAGATATAAAAATGTTAAAGACGGAGCTTATTGCCTTAGTCCGACGCCATAAGCCACCAACTCCTACCTATGCTCTGGACGAGATGGCAAAAGAAAAAGGCCACCAGGTCCTTCGACTACCACCCTACCATTGCCAGTATAACGCTATTGAGCTGATTTGGGCCCAAATAAAAGGTATGCTTTTAATTTCAATTCCCATTTTGAAGCTTTATAAAAAAATCAGCTTTCCGATCGTAGCATGTACCTAGTTTAAAAACATTACCAGATACTAGATTAGGCTGATTGATGATTATTTGAATACTTTTTTTTATAAGTTCGTTTATTTTTAGGTTACGCCGCAAGAAATAATACTTCGCCGCCATTTACGGCAAATAAGATGTTGGCCCTATTACAAGAGGCCATCAACAATGTTCAACCTGAAGACTGGTCGAAGGTCGTGAATAAAACAAAAAGGGACATTATGTCTGATTGGGATCGTGACATACATATTGACAACATAATTGAGTCATCGTTAATAATATCCGTCACAGATTCAGATGATGAATTGAGTGACAATTCAGATGTTCCTGACTCTGATATGAGTTTAGACGAATAACATGTATTTTTTTTTAGCAACCTTTTAAGCAACCTTACCCTATAAATGTTCTGTTGTATAATTAGACCTTTTAAAAATAAAAATTGACCTACGCACAATATACGTTTTTTATTATAAAAAATATCGACTATCCATCGTAGCAGTACATCCCATCACTAAATACGTCTATGGCGTTACGTTATACGCATAACACTTTGCTTAATTTTTCATTCAATTTGATTTTATTTCTTGATTAGAACATTCTGGTTGGGTTTAATTTAATTTACTACAGTTATTAATTATTTAATATATTACGAATGTGGTACAACTGAAATATTAAGTCATAAATTGTAAATCGCGGCAACTTTCAAGAGTGAAACGAAATGTTACTGAAACTGTCACCCGCACCATGCTACAGCGCAAATAGTGTAGTACAAGTCAGGAGTACAGAGATGTCATATTATCGATTTAAATTCTTATCGGTCAAAAAATTGCCAATTGAGTAATTACACACACAAACACACACATTATTAATTACTTTATCACTTTATTAATTAATAGATCTGACAATTTCTTTTTGAAAAGTGGAAATGTCTCATTTTTTATTACATCGGGTATTTTGTTAAATATGATTGGACCCATACATAAAATGCTTTTCTTTAATAGGGCGGTATTGGAACCACTATTAATTAGCAAATTTTTATACTGTCTCCTGATTGGCCGGTTTCATGTTTGACTTAACAAAAACATGCCATCTCGAAAATATAAAGTGATGGGAATGTTAGTAATTTTAGGGACTTAAATACAGATACGAAGTTTTTGAGCGTTGTATACCTGTTCTCTCAGACTACAATTTCCCCAAAATATTATGTCAAATCTCAAAATCGACGCGACTAATCCGTAGTATGAAAATGAACCTTGTGGCCATATTCACTTTTTTAGACAAGTTAAAGAGTACATACGCATCTACACTAAGTTTTTTGCATTCTTCTTCTGCTTGTGGCTTCCAAGTTAATTGGCTCTCTATCATAATGCCAAGGAATTTTGCAACTAGTACTTGGTCAACTTTTTGTCCATTATAGTGTAGATATATGTAAGACTTCTGGTGAAATCCGTTGATAAAAATGCATTACATTAGTCTTTGTTATATTAATCATTAAATTATTTTGGTCAAGCCAGCGTATAATGTTTTATCCGTAGAGGTAGAATTTGTTAAGCTCCTTAATAGCTGGTTTACTAAATAGTTCAAAATATGGAATTATTTTGGTTTATACGAATTGCATCTTATTCCCCTCTGAAGCCAAGTGTCGTTCACTGACTTGTCTCTCTGTTATCGCCATCTTGTATTTCGGGGATTGCTTTGACAGACGGCTACATTTGAAACCATTGCGTATCATTTTCATTGATCAATAGGTGTTAATAAATATTTCAAAAGTGCACACCCAAAGAGACTAGTCTAGATTATAATACAATACTAACCTGTTTGTATTCGGATCTTTATGACTTGCTAGTGATAGATAAGAACCTGTTGACTTGATATTATTGCAGTAATAAATTGCTTTAATATTTTGTTTTTATTTTACCATCATAATTCATTATTATTCATGTCCTTGCACAGTTTAGGATGTAAGTACGGAAACAAGAGGATTCACGATAATGTGACCATGTGTCTGGACCGTTACAAGATATATCTGAGCGTTGAATTTCTTCATCTTGTACTCCTCCATCATGAAGGTTAGCTAGAAATAATTCAGTATAACCTATAGCGTGCTGTACCTAGACAATGCTTCAAAGTAAGAGCTGGAGCTTCTTGGAAATTGGATAATTACTAATTGTTGTTTTATTACTGATTGGGATTCTATTATCGTGGTAAAGAAAGTTTTTCTTTTATTTGAATAACCTAGATTCATTGCTACACGTAATCACGTGTAGCAATGAATCTAGGTTATTCAAACATTATATCAACCCACTGACACAAAATTCCTCAAATCCTATAAAACCAATCACATATTATGATTTGATTATTTATGTGTACAGACTAACTTAGACTAGTTTTTTTAAATACCGTTTATTGCCTACAGTCAAATAACTAAGACGTAAAGTTCAGTGAGTATGCTAATTAGTTGGCTCACTCATTAGTCTGGCCTTAGCTCGGGCGCGAAACGCGATACGAAATATGACGACCCAGATCTAGGAGAAGTTACTGGTATTTTTAATTGTGTATTACATTATTTGGTAGGTAATGGTAAATGTGGACATGTTTTGAATTGGAATATTAATTGTATGTTTGCATAACGGTGTTGACAGATTTATGGTTTTGATGAAAGAGTTTAATTAGAACTAATATGTGTAGTGCAACATGCGGGTAATATAATCGATTTTTTAATTATGCAATGCTCTACATCGTTCATACAAAAATACTACTGATAACCATGTTTACTCAATGCAGTGTTTTGACGATTTCAACTATTAAGAGCAGTTACTTTTAATATGTTTTTTTTATTTGCGTTATGCCTGTGTTCTATCAGTCTACGTCTGAACAAAGTTTATAAAATGTTAGTGACGTTAATAAATAAGTGAGGGACAGACAGGGAGTTTCTGTTTTTATGACAACTCTTTATCAATCGCGGAAATTTTTAAAAGCCAATGGCGGAAAACAATACAGCTGCATTTTCAGGATTTCTCTTCCAATTTTTTGTTACACCTACGTGACATGTATGGAAATAGCAAAACACTTGCACGCAATAACAAATGCTGATAATGAATGCTTTATAGTATACGTATTATTTTTATAATAATTAGGTTTACTTTGTAGGTACAGTTAACCACACATCCGGACAAAAAATTGGCATTGACACCGCCTTTATATCTAAGTGTTAAAGGCGATTTTCGTAGTGCAAGTGTTACCACTGGTATGCGGTTGGCTGTATCACAGGAGTAAGTTTAGACTATTACTAAAGCTGATATTTTGTAGCAGGATTATGTCAAGCAAGAAAGTAATATTTTAAGATACTTAAAGCGCCAATTCGTTGGTCAAGCAAGGTGCTCTGAAAATGATATGCCTAGCAGCTGGGCTGGTTTGTGGTGGTCGGTGGCTAGTAACGTTCTATAAAAAGGCTGATATTTGAGGCAGAAAACGTAGCTTGTGTAGACACCTTTATTTCGCTCCCCACGAGCCATCTTCCGAGCCATCCCCATGAGCCTGTATGTCGAACAAAAAAAAAAGGTTTTGCTTTCTCTGTTGGTAATGGGTGAACAATTCATACATGTTAGTACCGCATAGAGTACCGAACTCTATAAAATATGTGCATTTGAACTATTGGAAATAGGTGAGAATAGTGCTATGTCATGTTGTGTCGTCAACACATCAAATAACTCCTCCTTAACGTATCACACCATTGTATTTCCTATTGTAACTAAATCTTCAATTACCATATAATAATGTTCACAAGTTGTCCAATGACTTACATTTGAATATCGTAATCCTTAACTATTTCTGCTTACATAATATTATATGCTTATCATTTACGGGTTAAGCGATATCAATTATCTATTAATCATGTTATTATAAGCTCGTAAATGTCAATTTTTAATGAATGTGGACCTTCTAATAGAGGTACGTAATGAACAGCCATTACGGGATTATACGGTTGCAGTTGGTAACAGGACCATCTTAAGTGATGGTAATACATTTGGTAACTGCAATATTGTCATCTAATGAATCCTAAATTATCCTTTTACTATATTATATCTTGGATAATTCGTCAATTTTGATCGTACTCTAAAGTGCTAAGAGCTTCAAAGGATTACAGTAAATTAGCAAGGATTGGTCAAAGGCAATGCAGAAAGGAACAAAAGTATTCGTGATCGACACAAACATACAATATCGTCACTGTAAATTGTACTTGCTGCGTCATCATCTGCCTAGTCTTGTCCCAACCATGTTAGGGATGGCTAGAGTGTCTCAACACATATTTACAAAATTGATAATTCCTTCAGTTAACTGTAGTCACCATTATGACATGACAAACAAAACCTCCAGAAATATAATTGTATCTTCAATTAGTATATAGGCTGTCCGCTGTTCTCGCAAGTGGTTGTATCAATCATAGGTGTATGTTCACGCTCAATGTCGACCGGTGCTGGTTTGTAATCGACATTTCAATCTGTATGTGACAGTGATTTGCATATTCACTAAGCCTCTCTGTACTTGACGAGATTGCACATTAGTCTTGGCAAATGCTACAGATTAGCAGCAGCGTTTTACTAGATGATATTTCAGACGTTCAAGTTACAACATTTCGCTTTCAGATTCTATTTCCTTTGTTCATGTTTTGCCAGTAGGTATGTACGATTGTACGGTCAAGGAGCGATAATCTGAAACAGTTTTCAAACAAATCCCCTTCTCACATATCGGGCGCATGTCACTTTTTGAACTATCATAGAGGTGCTGAATTTTAACCTAAAGGTGCTTAACATATTTATTTCTTGACCGCATTTTAGGCGAATCTTCTAAAACACATTTTCTCAAGAAACGAGAAATAGCTGTCTGCTCTCTGTTTTTCTTCTTTTGCCTGCCCCTTAAATTAACATCTCATAAATACGTACCCATTTCGTATCTCTCGCTCAGTGTACAATCTCCTAAATACTACTGTACCCTTTAATTTGGCGTGCACTGTATGTAAATAGAGGCGGTTGCATGTTTAACATGTTTATATATTCATAGCTTTGTTTGTTACAAACGCAAGGTTACGAGTTACTTCTTTGTCCGGTATTGGGTTAAACTGAGATTACGCTTATTATCTTAAACACACAATATGATCCGTTTGATTTGCAATAGTACTTTATTTACTAAGCCATTGTATAAGTTACACATGTTTTGTGGAAAAGTATGTATTATGTATGATTATTTCGTGTTTCTGCCCTGAACAGTGTTATTGTGTTCTACAATAGTGTCATTCTGTTTTTAATTGATCTAAAAAATAACGAGATTCTCATTTCAAACTTCCAAAAGTAAGCTTTGTGTGTTATGGCATAATATCAAAATTCAAAATATTTTATTTCAGTTAAACAAGGGCACTTATGAAACGTCAGAAGCTAGGTGCACGGTTCCAATTGGTCGCTTCCTATGGAGAAGAGCTGGCAAGAAACTCCACGGTTACTCTTTTCAAAATAAATGGTTTCTACAATGTTTTCAAATGACAGTGTTAATAGGTATGAGAGGACAGTTTAGGCTTATCAACAAGTACCAGGTACTTAATAAAATAGAAAATGGTCCACAAGTCTACAGCCTACAATTTTCTCATCTTCATCATCATCATTTCAGCCGAAAGACGTGCACTGCTGGCCATAGGCCTGCCCCAAGCACCGCCACTTTGACCGATTCTGTGCTTTCCGCATCCAGCGGATCGCTGCGGCCTTCACAAGGTCATCGGTCCATCTTGTGGAAGGCCTTCCAACGCTACATCTTCTGGTACGCGGTTGCCACTTGTAACGTTACATTTTCTCAGAAGGGGAAAATGTAAGGGAAAATATAATATAATTGAATATTATAATATAATTAAAAATACAAGGGGAGTACAAAAACACAGTTTAACACTACTGATCGGCACTGCACGCTTAGGAGGTTAGGCCTCAGAGGTGGCCTGCAGCGGGAGGTGGTCTTCGGGAGATGGAGGCTCCGGCAGGGAGTGATTGACGGCTGGTGGTGGCCTCGGCGGGTCGATGACTCCGAGGGAAGGAAGAGTTGGCTCCGGCAGGGAGTGGGTGAGCCCCGGAATGGCCAGGGCAGGCCAAGATGGACTGTAAGAGAGACAGACCCTTTTATTATAGTAAAGTCGGAGATAGAATCGGAGATAGAATCGGAGATAGAATCGGAGATAGAATCGGAGATAGAATCGGAGATAGAATCGGAGATAGAATCGGAGATAGAATCGGAGATAGAAATCGGAGATAGAATGGGCTGTTCCTTCTGACGGCCTCTGCTTTTATAGCCTTCAGCTCGTTTCCAAAATCAATATTTTTTTCCATTTTCAAACAATGGTTTCTTCAAATATAATCGGACCTTCTTGGAGTGCGTAAATTTCATAAATAAAATTTAGAACAATAGTTAATTATTTGGTACAATCATAATATAAAAAAAATAAATTATAATTAATATAATGTTTTAGCGATATCAAAAAAAATAATTAAAACTATATAAACCAAAAAGTAACATAGACTAAGCCAAACAAAAAAATAAAAAGAAACTGACAGTTTAACATTTGACATAGGTAAGTGTCACAACAAGAAAATCTACAGAAAATATCAATAACAATGAAATACAGAGCCTCAGGAATATTTAACACACCGGCAATGGTCATGCATTTATCTAGAGAGAACGTATGATAAAAAACCAACATTTTAACAACCAAAACGTAAGTAAAAACATGCAACATTACACACTCCTGAACCTTTCGGCCCATTGCCACTTAAGTTTGGCAATTCTTCGTTCGGCAATGTTCTCATATACCAATCTCTAAATTAGACTTACGACTTACTTAACGTGAAAATTGAGAATATCTTTATTTTAGAAATCGAACGACGAACAGAGCGACATTATTATATTGTTGAAGTTCAAAGCAATGGCGATTATGACCCCTATAACAGTTACTTGAACTGATCTATGAAGAAGGTCCAACGTCTGACATTCATCTGATTATGTCCATTATGTTAACTCTTGTATAATAACTTATACAATTTGGTTAACACCTCTGTGACGGTGACACTGGCCCGGCTTCACTTAGTATTGTTAGACCAGGTCGAGGTGAGGTCGCCAGTGTTTTGTTCTAAGTAGTTCTAACTGTTATCTGATATAAAGATTAGTGTGTATTGTTTTTGTAGCTGTTGAGTAACTTACGCACTGGTATTGAAGATTCTGATCGCTATTCCGAGGATTTATTATGACTTGAGTTTAGATACGGGCTTTGGAAAACGGCCATTGTTTTTCATGCATTTTAAAAGCATTGTGAAAGGTGACAAAGTCAATTTCGTAGAATAGAATTATCAACAATTTTTAACCTAGCTTTTTTAAATGTTCACAACGTTCTAATAATGTTATTTTAGCAATCTCAAAAGTAGTTCACTGGTTCAATGTTAACAATTTACTTCTGAATGAAAAAAAAACTAAGTGCATTAAGTTTACCCTACCTCATGTTAGGCAGGTGAAAACTAAATTGTTGATAAAGGACGAAGAATTGAATCCTGAAGATAGCACAGTATTCTTGGGCTTAACTTTGGATGCTAAGCTTCAGTGGGGCCCACATATAGATAAATTGTCAAAAAAGCTAAGCTCCGCAGCATATGCTGTTAGAAAAATTCGTAATTTAACTAACATAGAGACAGCCCGTTTAGTGTACTTTAGTTATTTTCATAGTGTAATGTCGTACGGTATTCTGTTGTGGGGAAATGCCGCCGACATTCAAACTATCTTTGTTTTGCAGAAAAGAGCTGTTCGATCTATTTATAAATTAAGTCCTAGACACTCTCTCAGAGATAAATTTAAGGAGATAAATATAATGACTGTGCCTTCTCAGTATATTTTTGATAATCTTTTATATGCCCATAAAAACAAAAAATTGTATAAAAAATACAGTGATATCCATAACATAAATACTAGGAACAAACACAAATTTGTTGTACCTACAACAAGGCTCAAGAAAATAGGTAGCTCCTTTAGATGTCAATGTATACGCTTTTATAATAAACTTCCAAGCCACGTACAAGATCTAAGTCTTAATAAATTCAAATCATTTACTAAACGCAAGTTGTGCCAGAAGGCTTTTTATGCCGTTAAAGATTACATTGAGGACAAAAAGGCATGGGATTGAGCTGCTCCAATTTTATAATTTTTTGTGTTTTACTTTCGGAACTTTATTTTTTTTTTTTGCTAACTTTAAAATTATATACACAATGACATGAATATTTACTTTGTGAAGTATAATATTTTTTTATTATTTTTTATTATTGTGAATGTGAGGACTATGTGGGTCATATATATATATTTATTTTTCTCAGTTACTTTTAATGATCATCTGGCAGTTGTGAGTACTTTATGCGGCCTACCCAAATGTCCTTTCTTTGGTATTGTTCGTCGAATCATTGAGCTCCTTTTAAGTTCTGAGTTGAGCTACACGATTACTGACAAATGCGTGCGTGGAATGGACAGGTCCACTCACATCTGTATGGTTCTTTCCTCAAAAGACCATTTCAGACACAAATCTACATGGTCCTCAAATAAAATGCTCTGACCAAGATTATTTCCTGGTTTTTATATACACATTGACATTAATGAATTTTATATACTTTTAAAGTATTATATTATTTAAATTATTGTGAATGTGAAGACTATGTGGGTCATTCCTTTTTCTTTTTGATTTTAATTTTTTCTCACTTAGTTCTAATTATAGTCTGACAGTTTTGAGTAATTTATGCGGCCTACCCAAATGTCCTTTCTTTGGTATTGTTCGTCGAATCGTTGAGCTCCTTAATTCTGAGTTGAGCTGCACGATAACTGACAAATGCGTGCACTGACTGGACAGGCCCTCTCAATCTGTGTGATGCTTTCCTCAAAAGACCACTCCAGACACCAATCTACATGGTCTTCACATGATCTGACCAAGATTATGTCTGGACTTTAAAAGAGACTGTGACCTCTGAGTTTGTTTCGGCCTTTCTTCTCAGAGTAGTCAGTTAGGAAACGCCGACCTCATCTAGTTTTTAAAATATGATTGACGTGTAAAAGTGTTTGTACAAACCTATTTACAGAAATAAAATCATTTATCATTTATCATTTATCATTTATCATTATAAATGGCAATAACCACCAGTCGCTTGAAGTAAAATGAGAGTAGCTCAGTGACGGACAATCCCAATACTGAGGAGGACGACCAGTGAGTAAGAATACGAGTAAATGGAGGTAGTATATCTTGAAAGTAGTATATACTTTAGAAAATTCAAGACAAGGACTGTTCTTAGTCAGAGACAAAACCAACATTTAATAAGGTTGCACTAGTCGACGGCTCGAACTCGTTGGTGCGCGTGGCTAATATGCATGCTATTTAGTATAGTTATTTATTTATTATTTATCTATGTCTTATTGTTTATTTAAATATTTATTTATTTAGTGACATAGACGATGATTCATAACGAAAATGAGCGCGTAAATTTTCATGAACAGACCTTTGGGCGTATAGGTATTATAGAAAAACTACTGGATGTATCTACTCAAAATAAAATTATTTGTACTTTTGAATAAATTATCTATCCCTTTACGGTTTCTATTTTGCCATTTTCAAACTAAATAAGTTATTTATTTACGCCCTAAGACGAGTTAAAATTTGTGTTGAAATATGGAAGTTTCGATACTCATAACTTCCAAACCAATATTTTTTTCAATTCTGCTTCTATACAGGGCTAGATAACGACAAGACAAATTGAAATAATTTTTAATTTTAAACGTACACCGTCTAACGGACAAGTAATCACCGTACTACGTTTGTATGGAAGAATGACCGACTAGCGTAACCTTAAGTAGTACTCTGTAGTAGATTAGTTAACAGCCTCATAAGGATTAATTATTATGTATAACATAAATTCTTCAGCTCCACTCCACCTTCAGAACAGTCACACAATGGACAGAACAGCTTTATCCTCTCAATCAGTTCCCATACAACAACAGAGTCATTAAGTCCAGTCTGCTATTGTGGGTGTATGGAAATAGATGCCTGATACGAAATATATTGTGTGTGAGAAATACTTTATATGTCGGTACCACCTATAAAGCTGCTATGGGTGGATATATAGCCCAGTCCGCAGGACTTGTTTACGTGTTCTGGATTCTTCTTTTCGTGATAGGTTCAAAAGAACATCGACAGTATCAAAATGCCCAATGAATGAGGCAAATCGAGATTATTTACGATTTATTTTGTCAAGTGGCTCTCTTTGACATGCTGCTGAGATACTAAACATGTTGCAATGGAGACGTGAAACTAAAGCATGACAACTTTAGGAAGAATTTGTGAGGAAAATTAACAGTGGGTTGGTTCAACCATAGTAAGTGTAGAAAATAATAGGTACATTGAAAGTGGGTGTCGAAACGGATGCCTAAAAATTACAGACAGTTATAATCTGCCTACCATGATTATCAAACCGCATGCGAAGGTCTAGGGGGAGGCCTACATTTAGCAGTGGGTGCCAGTCGGCTGTCATATATGAATTTAAAACACCGTTAATCTTACATCAAAACGTTAAATAAACTATTACCATACGCCTGTTAACTATTACCAAATCATAACCGAAAGGTCGAAGTAACTGCTACAGTATATAATTCAACACTTCGGTACATAATAACCGTTCTACACAAGTACATATAATGAACAGGTAGTCGTACGTATACTGTAATTTGTTTATTATATTTTAGTGCAACTACTATTTATCTGTTTTTGCGTTTACTATGTAATTTTGGGTGCTACTTTCAGTTTTGAAGGCAATTATTTTTGTTATTTTTTTATGTCTATCAGTATTTGATTAAATACAAATAAAGTTATGCAATTTTCTGGTTTTATTTGTGAAATATTTCAATGGTAAATGAACAATAACTAAATACTAAGGCAAAACATTTGACATCGACTCTTCTCTAACGTATTGTCGTTGCGAGTCAAAAGCCCAAAAGTCTGACAACCAGTCTTATCAAAGGGTCTCATCAACCCAGTAACTGGGTTGTGGCGGTCAGATGGGCAGTTGCTCCAAGGAAAAAAAAACTAGTATTCGGCTGCATTAGGTTAGATTGGAAGCCGACACCAACAAAGTTGGGAATAGTTTAGGCAGAAAATGGTAAAAAAATCTTTATTTAAAAAGGTTTGACAAAACCATGTTTGACTTAACCTTGATAAAATCATACCACACATGATTTTTCAATTACCAGTGAATACGACAAAACATCGGAAATGTAACAAAATGAGTATCGCGTGACCAACCGTCCGCTTCCGGAGATCACAATAGTGTGGGAAGAATATAATGCAGTACTAAATAATAATTATGATATTATTCCCGCTGTTTATTGTGACGTTGAGAATATGACAGTAATACCTGTCTGATGGATAGCTGTGATAATTGTTATAATTCCTAGGCAAAAGCGGAACTGATTATTTTTAATTTGATTAGTTTTATTGTTGAAAAAAACTTGTACGTCAAATTAAATGCCAAACATGAAAAATGCGATGACAATGAATCAAATAACTGAATCAAAAAAATAAAAGATAATACGGTAGTACAAATATATATAGGTATTTATTAATACGTGAAGCTAAAAAGCTATTTTTTTTATATAATATGCATTAGAAATAAATAATAAATAAATAAAAAATCATAACACACAACCATGTGTTTGACATACACACACTCTTTTGTTTGTGGCTAAAGATTCTTGAGTTTATGGTTGAAGACCTTTGAATAATGACATGGCAACATGGAATTCATATGTACTATACATAAAATTATATGGAGGAATGGAATTATATTAATGGAGTATGAACTATCCTAAATTACCCATCAAACTTCAATGAATTATGGTCGAATTTCGATCACTAGGTGACCACTAGTTAAAATAAATAGAACCAAAATAAAAGACGAAAGAAAAACAAAAATACCACACATAAGTGCTGTCAACAAATCTTTTAATAACCACAATATTTGCAACAACAACAAAGGCAGCCGACGTTGTATTAAAATTGCAACAACCTTGGCATGGCGTGACAATTACCATGATCATCATTTTATATGAACACCGGATAACATTAGCACACTAGAAGTAAATTACTAAACACGCAAAGCTTTGTGTGCTAAGTATAGAACTTAATTGTTATAAGCTGTTCTAGTATGATAAAAATCTTTTTTGTATTTTGAAGAATATAAGAATATAGAAGAACCTACGTCTATTATGTTTAATAATTATATGTGTCGAATCACAAGCCTTATCATGCTTTTGCTATAAAGAATGAGTTTAAGGCTCGGCTTCTGTTGTGTCCAATTATCTTTTTCTGCTGTATTAGAGGATATAAATTGTAGAAGGTATCGTGTAGTCAGTTAGTAATAGTGACAGATAAAGAAAACTGTAAAATTAGAGAAAGATTATTTATATGAATTAGTATTTTTTACAGCTAAAGGTCCATTCAAAATGAAAGTTGATTTCATGATAATTGCACTATTGTTTTGAGTCTCATTCTCATGCCGCATCAACTGAAGTTCAATGGCGTTTTATCACTATTTGTAATTGTTATCTTTTGTTGGTTCTTATGATTTGATTAAACAATAAACCTTTTTTAATTATTTGAAATGTTTTGATAGATGATATAGTATTCCAAAGTTACCAAATACATAATTATACAATACACCTGATTAACAACGATAGCCCTTCTAATAATAATGCCAAGAGAACCAAAGAAACCGTAGACGATCTCCGCTGCGCCGCCGCCGCACCGTCTGCATGTATATAATAAGCCTCACTTCAATGTTCATAAAAACCTAAGTGAATGTTTCCTTATTGTTAAAGCAAAGGGATTGGTGAAGTAATTCAATCACCATTTTGGTTCCCAATTCTGTTGGTGAACTCCGCATATTATGGAGATGTCAGAATTAAATCGGTTAAAAGAGATGTAAGTTTCACAGCAAGGTTACTTTAATCACTTAAGAGTTTAACTTTAAAGATTACCAATTGTGTTCAAGTTTATTGCTTGTATTTTGCCAATGTTCATGAACTGCCGGAATGAATGGCGATGTAAGATTTATATCTTTGCGTATTGGACGTCGCCTGAGGGCATGATACGCTTCGGACCAAGATAAACGATTCGTAACATAATAGGGACGTGCGAGGGGTTTAATTGCATTGTTAATTGGTTCTAAATGATTTATTGTTTTCAAATTCCAACATTCAAATTCAATTTATTGTTAACAAATTATTTTTTGCGCAATTCAAGCTACTAGTTTTTATTTACAAATGATAAAACGAGGATATTATAATTGATTGTGACATTCGTGAGAAAAAATACGATTACAAATTAATTTCTGGGCGTGTCTTTATAACGGACATACGGTAATTTATAATGACAGCAACTTGTAAATCGTGAAAGAGAAAGTATTTCAATTAATTACTGTCAATAATAATTTGTCATTGCAAATTGAAATCATTTAATGGGTTTTTTATTACACACTATACAAGAGAAAAAATATTGCTCATGTATGGGAATGAAAATGATGAGATTGCGAATTTCTAGATACGACTATCGCGATGGATTCGATATATACTTCTTGAATATTATTTATTTATTTTATTTTACTAATGAGAATGCCTACTCAATAGCAGATTCTTTTCCTTCTTCTTTATCATAATTTATAACACCATTATAGTCAGTATCCAAAATGATCTTAAGAGCAATGGCACTACCAGTTTCTTCATCTATCATTGCAAGTAGTCGTGTGAAAAGATTTAACTCGACCTTAATTCAATGTTCTCATGTTTGTAGATCATGTTACGATAAACCTATTGCTAATGCCTTGTTTGAAATCAATTAATGCTCAGTTAATAGATCAATTCCGTGGTGAATTTGACAAACCAATGCTGCTCTATATTTAGGAGCATGTAAGTGGTTCCGTGGTACAGATGTAGCTTTAGGCAGTGCTGCGCCTGTTTTCGATGCTATTTATTAGGTTCTAATCACCTTGTTAAGAAGGTTATGTAGGTGCCTGAATGTACGAAAAAGTGGACTAACCGGTCCATAAGGCCGGAGATAAAACTGATGCTGAAAACACCCAAAAAGGGCATTATTTATCTATTTTTTGTGACAATTTAGGAGCAAAGACGTATACTGTGTCATTGGTTTTGCGAAGAACTTAAATTTGTATTTACTGATATTCGCCAAGTTTTTTTCCAACAATGCCTCAATTATCCAGATGCGTCTATTATCATCATTATCAATTAGTATTTAAATTCCTGCGTTTCCGATTCCTCCCACACACATTGCACATAAGTCATAATCATTATATTCTGTCAGTCCCCAATTATCAACAGTCATTTTTATTTATAAATGACTTACGCCTTGAATATAACTGCGATCTAATGAGCATGTCATTTAAGTATTAACATTAACAACATGATTATGTTTAATATAATAAGAAGGAGGAATGAGGAAATGTAAAGTATCATTGAATTATTTACCATAAAGGAATCAGATTTATGTTAATTAAAGCGTATAAATTATTAACACTGTCTAAAATAATCGCAGACTGAAGAAGAAAGAACTAATTGAACTTTAACTTATAAGTGGACTTATTATCAGTACAAATCAGAAAAGGCGGGATAGAAATGTTTTGTTTACTGCCATTGACTTTTGTAACTAGGATGAGAACGAAACCCAAATGTCGATAAGCAAAAGGTTTGATGAGAAGTTTACTGCCTTTATATGAACGAATTATCACAATGTGCTGTTTTATGAACTTGCGCGGCTTGCACCTTTTAATGTCAAATGCTTTTTCAATTGCATTCAAATGCTTTTGCAATTGTATGCTGCGGTTGCTTATTAATTCTGCCCAAAGGGGTATCATGAGTGTAATGGTCCATATAATGTAAGCCTTGAACTGATAGATCTAAAGCTGTAAGTAATATTAACATGTTTAAATAACGCTTTATCGTTTAATCGAAGACGAGTATTTAATTCAATACTTTATATTGATTAAAATATTGATAAAGTGCAATCAAGATAGCGGTATTCAAACGTAAATAGGAGATTAAGCTTGAAGCATCTATGATTCTAGCCAAAGTTATAGGTGTTTCGTTTGTAATACCTATCTACTAATACAACTTTTAGAGAAGACAGACGAGGCAGAATAGGTGCTGTTTGATATGAACCGTTTATTGAGATAGATTGATAGAATATACTAATCTTGTAAAACAAACTCAGAACATGATTTTATTACACCTATCAACTGTTTTAAGGAATACTGATATTAAATAGAGATTAAAATATTACACGACAAAACTATTAAAGCCATAAAAATGTTAACGAATCTAAACACGACATTTGGAAAGGACACCTCTTATTGTTTAACATTTAGTTATTATAATCTTCTTGGAAATCTGAAATTAAATAATTATTGTACGTGCAATATCAATATTAGTAATCATTAATTATTGTGGAGGCGTGCCCGGCCGGGTAGCTAAATGTCACGTCCTAACACTGTACTGTTGCTAATATCTGATAAATACATTGTGTAGTGAAGGCGTGTTGGGGGCAAATGTAATCATTTGTATAGTACTAGCTTCTTTTGTTATATTTACGTGTGTACTTTCTGTAGCATCTACTATTCAGTGTTGATTTTGACCGAATAGCTGTTCAGTAGATTCCATAGTAAAAGTGGTAATTTTTTATGAGTACTACATTCCCTTAAAGTATGTCCCTGGTTTAATACCCTTAACAACCCGTATATAATGATTTTCCATAATTTGAGAAAGTTTTTCGTGTTGACGATGACCGAATGGCGTGGTCAAGATCTGACTATCGGTAATTTGGCCTGGCACAGATCCTTACGAGTAAGTAAATAGATGATGAGGAATCAGTATCAACTCTAGAAGTTCATGATTATATACAGCTGGAATATCATAAATTTTCCAAAATAGACTCTTGTCTTATATAATCCTCCTAGCCAAGTCACTAAAAGGATTGTACAAGTTTCTTACCAAGAATTAATTAAAGTAAATGAGTATTACTTACAAGCAGAATCTCATAACCATATTACCAAATATAAACATTACTCCACAGTTACATCACTATTTAGTGAATGTTCTATGCGACAACAGAACTTTCCTCTGGAACGTGTGACGTTGCTTACTCATTCATACGAGAAGCCTCTTGAGTATCATATTATGACTGTTTAGGTATTATTACCTAATGTTAGGCGCTTTCACCGGCTGCTAGTCTTGCTGTTTTGTGTATTTATGATAATTTCTCTTGTTTCAGGTAATGTGTCCGGTGTTACAGTTACTTGCCGTCTACATCATCGTAATCAGCTCGTAAAGTTTAATTGCCGTCGCAATGAACGCTTAAAAAGGTTTTACGTTGAACAATCACAAGACGAATTATTGCGGTCTTCTCGTGAATGCGAAAGGTTTTTAAAGTTTCAAGAACTTCTGTTACTGCACCACTAAAGTAGGCTTTGTCCTTTGCGTAATATATCCTCTACACGATTTCTGCGCTCTTTTTGGTCCTTGTTTCCTATTTGTAATCATCGAAGATGTTATGTTACTAACTAATAATAAATGCCAGATTATAATAATAATTATTAGCATGAATTTGTTCTCATACCTTATTTTGTTAAAAGATCCACCTGTAAAGTGCCTACTAAAATATAACCTCTTACACAATACTATAAATTCCACCGGATACGTTTGTGGGCGATTGACCAACATGGACCAACAGGTAAACGAAATACCGATAAGGCACGAATCCAAGTAGCGATTATGTCGAAGCAATTTAATTGTCGAGCTCCTAATTTATTTGTTATATAAAGGTGCAACCAAACTGCGGTCGATCGATGATAATATCAACACGGTGCAGTATGATGTATGACGGCCGGATTATGGACGATCGACGTCGACTGTTTCATTCGACGTCGAACTCTAGTGTGTCTGTAATTCACTAGATAAAAAAAAGAGTATAATAGTGTCGCTGGAGTCTCTTGCCTATTCTTCTCCATAGGAACCTACAGTATATCACTATATCGAGTAATAATAATGTTTTGAGGCGATCAATATTAAACCGTCGATCGATCGCAGTCTGGTCGCACATTTATCTTAATTTATGTGGTAAAGGATATGCAGCTTATCGTCGATGAAATTGTAGGAAACGGCTTGGAATTACGATTGGGGTTATCGGTCAGAGGTTGATAATATTGTGCCTAGTTACGTTGCTATTTTATCGACTGTGGACTGAAGCAAGTTACCCTTTCACGCCCCAAGCAGAGCGATAAATAATGACCATGTACCTCTTAGTTTGAATTTATTATAAAATCTTGCTCATTGCTTGCGAAAGCTCTAGGTACTTTCATATTATCATAGATTTAGATGTAGGATAAGGATTTTTCCAGCACTCGGTATACCTGTAACCATTGCTTGAGATAGTTCCCTTTTTACAGTCCCGCATTGTTGTTAACATCGTTTGTTTTCAAAGTTCGTGTTTGAAAAGATTAGATTTTAAAACTAAAAAAAAACAAAATAAAAAGTTATTTATTCAAATTAGGCTGAAAACCGGTACTTTTTGAATGCTCATAAATTGTCATAGTTCTTACAAATTGTAAGTATGTAACTAATTTAGGGTGTAGTGTTGTGGTAGGCCTCTTTATTCTTAATCTTGCTTGACCTAACCCTTTGCCTTCTGTAACTCTTGCTTAGTATATCTAATGTCGTCTATAAAATAATCAAATGACATCAGAATCGAAGTAGTCTCATATCTGAAATCTGACATCATGAACCTAACAAACAATTTTGTCATAGCTCACACTTTTACTTTGAATTCCTTCACCTGTATTTATTACAGGTCGTGCTCGGTCGGTCGTACTCTATCAATAAATATCTGTTAGTTGAGGTCATTGGGATAATGCATTCGAGCTGTAGTATCAGGTGTGTACGTGGACATAGTTGAACGTGCTAACTAAAGTTTTACCAATAAGAAATATTTTATTCTTTCATCATCATTTCAGCCAAAAAACGTCCACCGCTGTACATAGGCTTTCGCGTCGCCACATTGACCGGTCCTGTGCTTCTCGCACCCAGCGGATTACTGCCCTTAACAAGGTCTCCTGTCCACTTTGTGGGAAGCCTTTCAACGGTGTGCCTTACATAGAAGCTTTCATTTAGATCTAGTAAATTCGTTCTTATGTATCTTGTATTTTAGAGCTACGCTTTTGTCGGTATAACAGCAGCCCCTGCAGCTCTCTGTATTGGAGTTTCCCATAATCTTCTTAGGTCTTCATGTGCGTTTTTTTTTTAAATTTGATTTTGCACCCTCGAGTGATACTGTAATGATTCTATACAAATAACTGACTACAACGTCACATTGAATACATCAATTTGTTTGTCAAGCTTTTCGTAGCAACTTTACTAGTTTGCTGTATATGTCTTTTGCTTTTCGTCAATGAATCTATAGCGGTCATTGCTAGTCCATGTTTACTGGAAAGGTTTCCAGGTCGGTTCGGTTTAATACAAAGCTCTATATTTACGTCAGTTAAGGAAAACAACAAAACATTTATGAATGTAATCCTGCAATTCTGCGAACCGTCCATTTTTCCCTACACTAGATTATAATGTTAGTGCAATTGTAATGCGTCGCACGCGCAGGATCAATAGGCTATTTGTAAGCTTGAGAATGAGCTCTGTGGTATACAAGTTACATATATTATGTCTTAGAACTACTTACAACATAGAACGCTATGTTATTGTGGTATTTATGAATCAACTTATTTGTTAAATGTTTAATTAAATGTTGGTTGGGATCAAAAGGATAAGTACTGGGGTTGTTATTAATACCTAGAGCTGTAAATTTTTTTAAAAACATGTTCTGTTAGCATTTTGCTCTGCCTTTTATATACATTTTCGATAGGGTAAGGTTATTTTTAGTTTTTTCTGGTAGCTTGGTTTTATTTTCCCCGTAGCTCCAGATCATCAACTAGGAATAAATATAAACATCTTTCTATTAAATTCTGTAAACGATTAAAACTCAAAAAAAACTCAAAGCATTTATTTCAAATAAACCAATTACAGGCACTTTTGAATTGTCAAGGGGTCGGTCAGTCAGAAAGATGAAGCTAGTTGCCCATTCCAAAGCGTAGTTGGTACCTATGGAGAAGAACGGGCAAGAAACTCCATGGACACTCTTTTAAATCACAATATGTTTACAAAATATTGGTTACATCATTCATGTTAAAGTTATAAATGTGAGAACGATGCACAACGATAAAAGCGTCCGTAATAAACAATAAAACAATTCAAAAATCAAATTAAAAAAGCCATGGCAGCTAGAAGATGACCAGTCCCTACTGACAGCGCCCGTTCACGAACATGACGCATATCCATGCGTCATGTTCGTGAACGGGCGCTGTCAGTATCACCATTCAGCTCAACCATTTTGAAGGGAGCTAAATGATCCAACACACACGCCACCGTCAGCGAGACATTAGAGTGAGCATGACATATTGTCAGCCGCAAGGGCACATTCAAGTCAATGAAAGACGTACCTAGTAAATGGTAGCTTTAAAGTAGGTACATAGTACTCACACATGTTATGAAATTATACAATTTGAAAGGGATTGAATTTATACAATGCAAAGATGAGTAGTTTCTAAATCTTCAGCAACTCCAACAGTATTTCCCAATGCTAATCAATTAGTTTATGCGCCCTTGTGGAGCAGGACCAGCGTTTAGCCAAGCATTTATATCAGCGATGTAATCCCCCAAATTATAATATGCTTGGCTGCATAGTGTGCGTTTTATATAAGATTTAAATTTCGTTTCATTCAGTTGAAGTATGTGGGGAGGTATTTTATTGTAACATTTTAAACAGTACCCCATGAAAGATGAGTCCACTTTAGCCAATCTGAAACCTGGTTGAACTAATTGGTCCCTATTTCTAGTGATATAATTGTGTCTTGCACCTCTTTTACTAAAAAGATGTAGATTTTTCCTTACGTACATAATGTTTTCATATATATATTGACAAGGTACCGTCATGATGTTAATATCTTTAAACAGTTCCCTTAGAGAGTCGCGCCTGCGGAGGCCATATATGGCTCTGATGGCTCTTTTCTGCAGAATAAAAATAGACTCGATGTCTGCAGCCCGACCCCATAGTAAAATACCATACGACATAATACTATGAAAGTAACTGAAATAGACTAGCCTCGCGGTATCTACATCAGTAAATTGACGTATTTTTCTCACAGCATATGCTGCTGAACTTAGCCGTCCTGAAAGGGATGTTAAATGAGGACCCCATTGAAGCCTTAAGTCGAGCGTGATCCCCAGGAAAACAGTTTTATCGACAAATTCTAGTCTCTCTTGATTCAATACTATCTCACAATTACTACTTTTGACATTTGGTAAAGAAAATCTTATGCATTTAGTTTTTTTACCATTTAATACTAAATTATTAGCAGTGAACCAATTTTGGACTTGCAACAGGGCGTTATTTACGTCGTCAAGATTTGATGCACGTCTATTAATTTTAAAAATTAAGGAAGTATCATCAGCAAATAACACCATTTGCGGTTGGGTTTTTAACAAATGGGGCAGATCGTTAATATATACTAAAAAGAGGAAAGGACCTAATATCGATCCTTGTGGTACACCCATTTTTACTTTTAAAGCAAGTGAATTGACACCATTTATTTGAACTTGCTGCTGTCTACCATTTAAATAAGATTTTACTAAACTAAGCGCAAGTTTTCCAAGTCCGTAATGCTCAAGTTTCGAGATTAAGGTTTCGTGGACGACGCAATCAAATGCCTTGGAGAGGTCACAAAAAATTTCTATGGCGTCTTGGGCCTCTTCCCACGCCGTAAATATGTGCTTTAATAAGGTGACACCGGCGTCAGTCGTACAACGCCCCTTGGTGAAACCATACTGTTGCTCATGTAAGATTTTATTGGTGTTAAAATGATTGAGCATTTGATTAAGCATTACTTTTTCAAACAACTTGCTGAAAACCGGCAATACGGATACGGGTCTATAATTATTGGTGTCTTCACTGTCCCCCGATTTAAAAAGTGGTATTACCTTACTATATTTCATTAGATCAGGGAAGACTCCTTGATCCACACACAAATTAAATATTAAGGCTAAGTACGGCGCTATAGTCTCAATAATAGAGGTACAAACTTTGATAGACATTCCCCATAGATCTTCGGTTAACTTGATCTTTATTTGCTTGAAAGCTTTTATTACTGTTATGGGGTTTATATGTTTGAATTTAAATTCAATCGGACAGGATGAAACGTTTGCTCTTAATAAATCAATAGAACGCGAGGGCGAGGAATTTAAGGTTTCAGTAGTTATAAGTGGAATACTGGTAAAGAAATTTACGAATTCTTGAGCAACTTCTTTGTTAGTGCTTATGAGACCACTTGATTGTTTCTGGAACTACTTTTTGGTTTTGACTTTAATAGCCTTTATACCTTTACCTTATATCTTCATATTATATTGTAAGTGATTGCATGATGTAAGATTAGGACTGTATGTAACACAACTAACACAAAGTTGTAACACTACTGCACAGAGTATACAATAATAGCCTCACTAAACTAAGCCCAATTAATGTGGATAAAATCTACAACAATGATTAATGATTCAACTTTCACCGCTGATCGCCTCAGTGCGCTTTACGCCAATTAACTTGGACTCGTGACCAGTCTAACTTTATTATAAGTATTTAAGTTTACACCGTAAGGGGGTAAGCAGAGACCATGTGAATGAAGTAACTATAGAATGTAACCTCTCCATAACGAACCAGATTTTGCCTGCGGCGTCACCCGTGTGGAGGTTAAAAATTATCCCACGGGAACGTACAACCGAGATAAAGTATCCTATGCCCTAACCCACATTATAATCTCCCTGTGTACCAAATTTCATCGAAATCCGCTAAGCTGTTAAAGCGTTAAAAGGCAGCAGACAGACAGACTTACTTTCGCATTTATAATATTAAATATGGATGACACAAGATTATACATTTAGTGGTCGAGAACTACACAACCATTGCAGTAATTGGGTCAAGATTTATGTGGTTTCTTGGTCGGTCAAAGCCTCCTTGGAATACATTCAATACACATGTCCTGAATATATCTGTGACATAGATTAGTTTATCAAATTAATGATCAATGAACAAGTTTGGAAAAACTTTAACTCGCTTATTCATAAACACGACAATAATAAAATTACAAGTAATACTACTCTTCAGTTTAACATTTCATTTTTCGAGGTTTAATTATGGCATAACTTAACTCAACTCCGGTTTGTTTTTTAGTCAATGAATATTTCAGTCAGTTTGACATGTATGCAGAGTTGTTATAACATGACTCCTATACCCTACAATTTCCTTTCATACCTAGGCTAGGAAGAAACTAGCCTAGACTTTCTATTGCACAACAGTAATTACAAAACCTTTGTGGACTATACAAAGGCTAATATAACGACCATTGTGGCAGCGGAACTACATAACAGTAATGTCAGTAGAATTCAATCAAATTGCTTTTTTCAACTCAGTTGAAAATGAAATGAGGCTAATAGAGGATTATCTAAGACTAAACTATAATTGAAAATAATGTAAGTCATACCTACTAGTAAATAGTTTTTTAATGAAAATTGAAAAGCAATTTAAAAAGGGTCTTTTGTAATAAATTCTATTTGAACGTTTCGATTTGGGAGGTTTGTACATATGAGTCTTCGATCAATAATTATTAAAGATATGAGTAGAAGATTTTTTTAGAGAATTAATATAATATAACTTTTATTTCAGACAACTTAGTCCATATTAGTATAGTTTACAATTCAAGAATATAGCACTAACTACCTTAATAATTTGTAATTTCATTACTTACAATAACGGCTAGGATTATAATTACAATAAATAAGATCCATTTATGTCGTGGACGGATATGACACTATGAACTGAATAAATAATTAAAATAACAAAACAATGAGATCGTGGCTTAAGGCAGCATTGACTATAAAACTACAAATAGATTAACAAGGACACGGTTAATGAATGTGACTGATGTTCTTATAAATCACATACTTACTGTTAGAGATTAAGCTGTGCCACAGATTAATAGCTGTACATATTTGGGAAAAGCTTAAGCTAGTAGACCATTAAAATATATTAAAAAAAACGAATCTTTTAAAAACCTCTGCTTAACCCTTAGGGGAAACCAGGCGTGACGTTATTTGATTATTATAAATATATTAGATGAAGAGCAATACAGCATAAAAAGCTTTTGAGCTCCTTTTTCTTATGAGCTTAGCTTTTGCTAAGCTCATAAGGAAGACGAGCTCTTTGAAGAGCTTAGCTTTTTGGCCCGCCAAACAACACAAATCTTGCAACTTTTCAGAATGTTCTTAAAATATTTCGTAAACTTGCCAGGAAATTATAATCCGCCATTCCTTTATAAATAAATGTCGCAATACCATTGTGGATTAGGCTTAGCAATCAGACTGCGTTTCCACCTGTCAATCCAGCCGGTCCGAGTGGCCTTTTGTACATTTTTAATTTCATGCTGACTGGTTTGTCTAAGATTTGTGTTGCAACGAGTAATGGCGTCCTGTTCACAAAGTTATAAAGATTGGTGGTACTTTGTAGGATGCCTATCTGAAATCTTGTGAGATAGAGAGGAGCTGAGTGATCGATGATTTGGAAAGGCGACTATGGTGTTGATGATTATCGTGTTCTAAATCTTGATACCTGATATTGATACTAATTTATTTATTAATATAGGTAGTTATGAAATACTCTTGCAGATGCAATATTGTCCATGTCGACAGAATAACAATAATAATTGCGTTGGTTTAATTTTGAAAAGATGAATTTCCAACAGAACTGTAAATTAAATATTTGGAATAAACATTTTCAAACCGTCAAATAAGACATTATATAGCAGTTTTCTTATGTATAAAAATATAACAAAGAGATAATAAATAAGTATAAACAGTGAACTGAATCTATGACAGGCAGCTATTAGTGACAGTAATGTTTGCACTTATGCGTGCGCGCATGCGCAAGACGACGCGACGCGGTGCATAGGCGACCCCATTGCCGGTCACTGCACGCGGGTAGTAGATGCAGGTACTGCTAGGGATGTAACGTTATCATATTGATAAATGGAAAGTACCTATGCGTGACTTTTGTATACAAATTATAAATAAAAACTATACATATGGTAGTGGATAAAATTGGATATGAAATTTTCAATTTTATTTCACACTTTCAGCTGTATATCTATTGTATTTATTTGCTACATTCTACTGAAATTGTGTTTGTAAATAATTGCAATACCAATTAACGTGTTGCTTAGTTCTAGTTCAGATATTCTGATCTTTTCTTTAATAAAAATATCGGTATTGATTGATCTTGCGCATCTTTAATGATCAGATTACTATCTTGAATCACTCATATCGTAAAATATTCGTCATTAATGTCAGGGTCAGTCAGAATTAATTACTGTCTGACTTCTAAAGTATCGTTATTTTTTATTTAAGAATATGATTACGTTCTACAACTTCGATATTTTCTAACGCTTTCCCAACCTTACAGTAACGGTGCGAACAGGCCACCTACTACTGTGCGATTGTGAGCTAAAGTACCTCTCTATTATAGTGCGTTCTACTCACTACGTTGAATAGACGCACTATCGACTTCCAGTTAAATGTGTTAGTCTTTATGTGCATTGTCGTACTTACTACCTTATGGCCTGCGACTATCAGCGGGCATTTCGTCGGATACTTGTCTTATGAAACTGGTCTTCGTTGCAATTTTATGGAGAGTATTCTATTTGATGTCTATTGACTATCGTTCAAATTGAATCCTGGGTGGGCTTAGTTTTGATAGTTTCAGTTTTAATGACATCTGCTGCCGACCATTGGCTAATTTATTTATTTAGTTAATACGCACCTCGCACATCACACGCTGCAAGAGATAATCAGTCATTAAATGGGTGTTTTCTTTGGCCAATTAGCAATGAAGATGTCGTTATTTCAAACATGTCACTTTCTGCTTACAGTTGCCTTTCCTCGCATTGTTCCCACAGTTTCTCCGAACAGATTTCAAACTGTCTCAAGAGAAAAGTGATACTAATAAATTAATTCAATGACAATTATTACACTTGAGCATACCAGACATTACCCAACTTAATTGTAATACGTTTCGTTGTATAAACAATGCGTATTCTGTGCAATGGTGTATATTGCGAGGTTTTTTGCCAAATTGCGGAAAAAGCGATGCAATCTAGTGTTACGAATATATCTGTGAGAACTGGCGAACTATTATGCTGGGAATATGTCAGTTGGCAGGTGCAATGTTGGAGCCAAATGTTGAACCAATATTGCGTATTTGGTCCCATTATATCATCTAAGGAACTCCACCGACGATTTCAACATACAGAACGATATTTTAAACCATGTAAATAAAATACAATGCGTGTTTTTAAATTATATAGCATTGTAAATTGTTCTAATCTCTCATTTTTTTAATAAGACAAAGATCAACTGATTTCTCATGATCATATTATTCAGAAAGTTTTATCCTGTTCACATAGAACCTCATAATAGTATGAGTCTGATTAAAATAAATGCATGCGCCCTTAAATTAAATTCCTTTAAAGTTTACAAAAAAACATTAAAATATCCATAAAACGTAAAATTCATTGATTCCTTTACAAGTTTCTCATCATAAATGTTTTTCACATTAACTGAAGGGAAACTGTTTCTCATGGCTTAAGTGTTAGTTGTCAGAGAAATCTAAGGAAGGATGTAAGGGAAATAAAAACAGACATCATTTTGAATCATGCTTTAAGTCTTAGTGCACTCGGTTGTTGACCAACTGGTTTTTCTGGATGCAAATTAGTTATAATTTATTTATATTACTAGTTATCGCTTACTTTGTAATATGTTGGTTTACTAGGTTTTCTGAGATGTACTACATTTTGCATTATGTGGTGTTAATTAATTGTTAATGTTATTAAGAAAACCATACTGAAATAAGTGAATACTTATTAATCGTATAGGTAAGCTTGTTCAAAGACTTTTTTGGAGATCTAGAGAATGATTAAGCGGGATTTTGTTTATTAAAGTGCCTTAATTTCTGTAGTATTGGGTTATTACAGGAAAATTGGGTTTTATGTATAATAAAATACGAATTCGATTAAGTTTATCAGTCGAGTAGTCTCAAATATAAACTCTTTACATCCATGTTAGACTAAAACACTAAATCTAAGTCTCCGCTCAAAATAGCCTGCCTCATTAGGACATTTAGGTAGTTGACCGCTCAGTTTAAGCATTTAGTGTAGGTAAACTAGAATGGTTCAGTGACTGGCGAAAGGCATATAGCTCGGATTCTACGTTAGACGATCTAACTGACCACCTAATTTGGAGCGCTAAAATGTTGCTTTGCTTATTTTGGAGCTGCGTCAATTTGGACGTTGTGGTGAAGTTTAGTGTTGGTCTAATTTTAAATAAATTATTGGTCGAGTAATTTTGGTGTAGTTCCCTCTAGCTTGGTTTATTATTAAGATGCTCAGTAGATGGGCAGTATTTATACTATTTAATGTAATTATTTGGCAACTGTTTTCTATTGGGACAGTATAATAACTTTGATGAATAAAAAGTTCATACACGAAGAAAACTTACTAGCGCTTGTTTAGTTGCTAACGAGGCACAGTTTCTTTATTTGGCGTGATTTCACATGCGTATCATATTCAGTCAAGACAACCTGTCTCTTTTTACAGCAACAAAAACATACACACAAGATATCCTACTTATTTCCTATTTCACGTACATTTCAGTATATTTGTTACACAGAGCAACATTTTAGTATTTCGTTACGAAAGGTAAATTTTCCCAGCCTTCGGACCCTACGAGTAGGTACGTAGGTACTGGCTGTGAACTCTTAACATTGTGAAACTGTTAGATCTTGGAATGGAATTTAGCCAATACTTGGTAATTGTTGTGGTAACTGCTCTTTTGGCATTTTGTTCTTAGATATTCTTAGGCAAACGACTTTTGATTCTTGAAGGGGACGCAGATGTAGTCTTAGAACAATAAGAGTTCCTGTCCCTTTATGATAAGAGATGCAGTGCCCTGCAGTCTAGCCTGGTATTTGAGATATTATTTAGCAGAAGAAATGTTGGTTAAATTATACTTTAATAATTTGACTGAACAGGCCTCATTATCTTCTTTTTCATTCAATGAAGACGACTTTTTTAGTTCCAATTTTTTCAGTAGGTATCAGTAAACTGAAATATCCTTTACCTAATTAAATAAGACTTGATAGTTAGTAGGTATTAGAGCAACTGAATTGAACTCAGAAGGTAGAAAAAAAAAAACAAGAAAATAGATAAACTATATTGTTACAGCTATTAATTACCGACATAATTAAAACCGTCTTTGTATTCAAAACTACTTCAAATTAAAATAACTGTTATCAATTGTTTCCATTTAAAGCCTTGGCACAGAAACATCATGACATCGCGTGTTAAATGTAAATTTTTAACCATTAACTAATTATTTGATTACATTAAGTATTGTAACGATTAGGTCTTACATTGATTGTAATTACAATTGTAATCAACTGCTGTTTAAAGGAACGTTTAATTATTTTTAAATTGTAACACTTTCTTTGGTACTTTATGATAATAAATGTATGGTACCTACTATTTTTAATTTGACGAGCGGGTAATAATTCTGTGTGACAGGTCATTGCCATGTGCTCGTTTATTGTTCCACAAATTAAATTATAGTATTAGATACAGAAGCATGACTTTAAGTAACAAGGTACATGAGAAGCCTTTTCTCATTAATGTTGGGAAAGGCTTAAAATGCTTTCCCAAAATAACTGGGAAAATAATATTAATTATTTACGCATCCTGGAATAATTCGATATTTCTTCGGTAATACTGGCAGTGATCTTCAGTATTTTACGAGATTTTTTGAAAGACCTTTATAATCTGAATTCGGTATTTACTTAATCATTTTCTTGCCTACTTACAGGTACAGGTAGCTACGTGTAGGTAGGTACTGAAGCTCTCGATACTATCCAGTCAACAGATTCACAGATTCTAGCCATTTCCTCTACGGAATAAATGAGATACCTATTGCCTTTTCTCTGGTTTTCATTACGGCACATCCTCCGCGGTTACGCAATGGTTGTGCAACCAACAACTAATAGTAGTACGGTTGTTGTGACCGCACCACCGTTGCACCGCAGAGAACCGGTTGATACAACGGATCGAACGCCGCACCGTTATCCTATGTATGGTGGTGTAAGACAGGAGAAATGATGCATCAGCCGAGCTGGATCACGAAGAGACGAAAACTCGTTAAATGATTGTTTTTATGGTGTTCATTAAATGTCGTTCCCATAATTTACGAAGGAATAAGCAGTAGCGAAACGATAACAATACTTCGGGGTTTATAGATTCTCCTTTATAGGACTATTGCTAGGAGGACTATTCCCATGTACATCTCACAGAGAGGAAGCCTGTGTGACCTGTGTCCCAGCAGTTGGAACATTATAGACTGATTATGATTACGCTTTAGAGGGGAGTCTATAAACCATACCCCTATGTTATTTTGAAACTTAGGATCACCGCTTCATACTCACGACTTCCACCACACAGAATCGTGACACAAACTGGTAAAGAACGTGTACCTGAAAAACCGTGAGATTACGAACAAATCCGAGTATTTCACACGAACACTGTTTACATAACCGTATGCAAGTTACATGTAAATAACCTCAATGTACGGCATTTTATCGTATATTGAGCAATTTGCTAAATGTTTATTTATTTTACGGTCTCTTTACTTTGTGGAGTGCGAAGTATTATCAGTTTGACGGTAGACACGTAACTAGAAAGTAGACGTAATACATACATAATAGTTACTGCTCAGATCTGGAAGATGAGAAGACGTCGTAGAGCTGTAGCGTGTCTGTGTGTCACACGAGCTTCAGGGAAGAGCAAATAATATTTTTTTGGAAAGAAGAGGAAGAGCCGATTGCTACTACTTGCACCATCGTCAAAGTCTTCTTGTCAGTCGCTTGTCTTAGGTCTATTTAAGTATTTACCATTGTCAAAGTTTCATTCTGAGGTCTGTAAATAAGATTGAATAGAGCAATTAATTGAACTAGTAATAAAAAAAATGATACTTAATTACTAATTGAAATAAATTTTACAGTGTGAATCATTTCAATAATGTTTGTTAAATGACGTAAAAAAAAGATGAGTTTCTGATTGGACTTTATAAAAATTGACTAAGGTTAGATATGAATAACGGTACTAAAATAATAGATACCAATATCAGCTACTGAATACCAAAACTATATTTTAGTCATATAAACTTATATGATTGGTTATCAATAATAACCGCTACTTTATTACTCGTCCGACATTCAGTTTCTCTAGCGTGTGGCTGGTGAAACCCGTCCGCGACTCGTGCGCAGCTTTTTATTTCAATAAAAAGAAGATTAGAAATTCATATTCGTTGAAAAAGTCAGGAAAGATGACCGAAGTGATGGTTTTTAGGGTTCCGTACCTCAAAAGGAAAAAAACGGAACCCTTATAGGATGTCCGTCTGTCTGTCCGTCTGTCACAACCAATTTACTCCGAATCTAATTGAAATTTGGTTTAAATATGTATTTCTGTGACCCAAACACGAACGTGTAACGTAAACAAATGAATTTTGAATATACGGGTTGCTAACAGTACCGTGTGATATATCAAATGAAAGGGGTTGTTGCGAGGATCTTAAATATATTTTAAGATAAATTTAAAATAAATGCTTTTAAAGATATTTAAGAAATTCGATGAAAATTGACCATTCCTCCCCTTATCTCCGAAACTACTGGACCTACAATTTTGAAAAAAAAAAAAAAAAAAAAAACATTGATTACAGGAAACCTATAAGATGTCTGTGGTCTTAAAACAACATGGTAAATGTCTCAATATTGTGCGTACGAACTTACATTTGCAGTTGGAATGTACGGGAGAACATGTATTTCTTCAACTAAATTAAGTTAACTCACATACCTACACAAACAGCCAGACCCGGAACAGGTCATACAAATAGGTCATACAAATATTTGTTCTGTACGGGAATTGAAACCGCGACACGCAGCGCAGCAGTCAATCGCTTAATCACTGCGCCAATCGTGCCGCATTTGGGATAAATCATCCCAACTACGGAACCCATCATTGTGCGTAGTCCGACGCGCACTTGGCCGATTTTTTTTATATATTTTCAATACGTAATCGGTCATTTGCACAGTTGTTGGTCGAAAAAGGCACTATGCGGTAGTGTTACTTTCAGGCAATTTACTTCGGGTAAGCAGGTTTATCCATCCTGTGTGTGTGTGACGGATATTCAGGATTTATGAATAATGGGTACTATGAATATTTTCCTTTTTACAAGACTTTAGGGGTTTTACAGTCTTTATTAAATGGAAGTAGTGTTCTTCTGATCTGATCTTTGATTAGACTGGAATAGTTAGCTACAAATTGTTAAAAAAGTAAATAAACCCTGCATGCATATTCAGCCTATAATGTTCCCACTGCTGGGACTCAGGCTTACACTGCAGGGATCCGGCTGTAATCTACCACGCGGGCCCAGTGTGGGTTGGTAGATGTCACATGTCTTCGTATTTTTGGTTATAGAACATGCCGGTTTCCTCACGATGTTTTTCATCACCGTTTCGAGAGCAGTGGTGATGAAATTATTTACCTACACAAAGTATAGCACCTGCTTGGGTTCGAACCCACGATCGTATAACTCGTAAGTCGAGGCCTTTACAACTGGGCCACCACTGGTCTCAAATAAACCCTAAAATTATTTAATGAATTTACAGTTAGTAAATCTAATAACATCCCAGTAAGCGCTATTGCAAATTCTGTTAACTTCGCAAAATACCTAAGTACGTGTAAATACAAACAAAAGAATCACGCGTAAAGCGGATTACACACGACACTTTCTCTGCATCGTGGTGTCAAGGTCTAATGTGTTAAGTTATTGTTTTAATCGCTGAACCGTGAGAGTAGGCTTTAATGTCGGTGATGACATTGAGGCGTATGTGTACTTAGCGAGTGGTACAATGGGAGGCTTTTTGAATAAGAGTACATGTATCTACGCCTTTGAAATGGCAGTTAGGGAATTTGTATTGAGAGTTGGAACAACGAATATGCTTAGTCAAAAGAATGACAGACTGAAAGAGGTGTATAAACTAAATACCTACAATGATACGGCGGAATTGTTTAGACGACCTGTCATGACCTGACAGTCAGTATAGTTTTTATTATAAGCCTGTGTTGTCCCACTGCAAGGCAAAGGCTTCCCTTCCATCTTTTTCCCAGTCTACTGCGATTACGGGCCAAATCCTCAAATATCAAGAAGGATTCCAGCTCATCCCACCATCTCTATCTGGGCCTGCCGCGTAGTTGTTTCCTGCTATTTGGGATCCAATGAGTGGTGATTTTGTGTATTGCTGCTCCGACATGCGATAGATGTGGCCAGCAAAGTTTCAATGTAGTCCATCAACTGTGTGGCCAGCGTCCGCTATTTGTGTTTTGTAACGAAGTATAGTGTTCCTAATGCGCTCTGTGAATTTGACACCTAGTATACTTCGTTCCATAGCCCATTGGTATGCTCCAAGTGCGGACTTTTGATGCTTTGTAAGAGACTATGTTTGCGCTCCGTTGGTGAAGATGGGAAGAATGCACATTTCCATGAGTTTTCGTTTTAGTGAAAGCGAAAGCGGTCCTTTCATGAGATGTTTCATCGACCAATAGTTCTTCCAGGCGTTTCCTGTGCGTTGAGCGACTTCTTTCTTTTTAGTGAGCCTATAAAAATAGCTGAGTACATTTTTTGAAACCTTAGTTGATTATTAAGCATTTTAATTTTGGAATTACCTACTTAATTGTATTGTTAAATAAAATTGTGTAAATCCAGTCCTATCAAACCATTAAACCTTCACTTCCCTTTAGAAATGTAATGCATGTAGGTAATCTTTATCATTTCTACAAGGACTTAGTTTCCGTTCATAACATATCGACATATTATTTACAAAATCATCAAATCGTCACCTTCCTCTACTTACATTGCACGTCCATTGTAGGTGAAGGTTTCTACTGATCGAAGTACTAGATAACGTGCAATTATGTCTATTGTGGTCATCATGCGATCTGTCGTTTATGGTCACCAGTAATTGTGGTCGGATGTCTCTGTTGATGTAATCATATAACTTTGAAGGTTTTAGGATATTGTTGTTGTCAATAGCAGTGACAGTCGGTTTTCAATATTGATGCATCGGATTTATTTATTTAACCATTTATGTACAAACATATATAAATAGACAAGAATAAATCGAAGCACGAAATCGACTGATTTTGTTCATTAGTTGTGAGAAAGGGAAACAGAATTTAAACAAAGTTATTTGTGATTTGAAAAGTCAAATTCTTTGTTTTGTACATAGCGCAAAGAGATTTTTCAAATAAATTAAGGATTCGTGGAAAATCACTAAAATTCGCAACAAGTTTTCCAAAAATTGACGCGAGACTGACGTTTGATCGTTTCGTTAGAAGAAACTACTTTTATGATTATACTATATCTTCACTAAGTAAATCAAAGGCGAAATAAACCATATCTTCGAGAGCGCAAAAGTGATGCAACTATTAACAGGTGCTGTGACTGACACGAATGGTTGTGGCACCACGAAAACTGTACTTTTATAATTACGCAGACTTAATGTTTCAATTATTTCAAGCTTTCTTACAATTAGATAAGTTATTGACGAAACCGGGTTTTTCGTGCACGGAGGCTTAAAAAAAATGTGTCTAGCTTATTTGATAGCAGGGTTTAAAATCCGACCTTTTATTACTACTATACTCCTCACTGGGCGATGTCGTCGCTAAGTGACAAAAGCCCTTTTAATTAATAATAAAAAAAAGACTCCTCCCTGATAGAGAGGATAGACGTTGACCTCTTTATTCGTTTAGCCCTCGTAATGTTCAATATATTTTATATCCTATTATTTAAGTATAACCGATAAGTTTAATGTCAAACATGACTTTAACAAGAAAACTATAATTACTATACTAGTAATAAAATCAACCTACTTTTCTATCACAAAAACCATAAAAAACTACACGACTCTAACGCTTAATTTTCTGTCCATTGCAGGCGGTGGAAAGCGGACTACGACACAGAGCAGTGCAAACGCGACAAGAGACTCGCAGCTCCTCTCCCTTCTTGCTACGCGGAGGCGACAGCTTCTCAACGAAAGACTGGCGACGCATATCAATACGCTAGCGTCATTAGCACATAAGGCTAACAAGTATGTATTGTCTCTAGGTGAAGGGATTGTGAAGTGGGTTAGTTAAACCTGTATAAGGCTAGAGTCAGAATGGTAGATTGATTTATGTTTGCAGTGGAGAAAAATAGTGCGGTTTGCAGTAATTAAAAAACATACCTATTTTCATATTAATTTCATAATCATGGTGTAAATAAATTAAGAAACAAAATTATGCTTGTGTGAACTCGGAAATAATCTAATACGTTGATTATCTCATTTTCAGAACCAACACAACATTCGCCCAGTTAGAAATACGAGACTCAAATAGCTCTACAGTGAAGAGGATAACGTTTGACAATTCGAGCAATGATCCAGCAACGACACTTAAGTTAATAACTTCTGACGGATCGAAGGAAATCCGACAAGATGTAAAACCACACGAAATACGGCACCTTTTCGTACCTAGAGTGTATCAGGATAACAAAAGCAGAGCAGGGTTTATGAATAACAGAAGAAGAGAAGCAATCAATAAAGCTGTAACGATACCTGAACGCAGTGAAATAACCGAGAGTAGTATAGTTTATGTCCCACCTGAAAAATTTGAAAATCTAGATAAGGATATTGAGTTAGACCCCGAAGAAGAATTCCAAGTAGATGAATCGAACCATGGCTTGTATCTACTCAACTACTCTGACACGGAAAATGTAACACAAAATACAAATATAAATGGCACAGTAAGTGAAACTAAAGATAATAGTACTACGATCGAAAGTACGACACAATCTAGCAATATTTCCAAAGAAGAAACATCTGAAAAAGCAGCCACAAAGGAATCTGAAGACAAATCCGATTCTAACATTATAGCCAATAGTACTGACAATAAGAACACGAAGCTTATAAAAGTAGAAAATGAAAAAGAAAACCGCACCCTTTTCATGACTGACGAGATTTACAATCACTTTAGACCACTTGAAACAGAATTACCAGTGGAAGAAATGGCACCTTTCAAATACTTCGGTCAGAAAATAGGTGGACAAGCTATTAGTGATAACCTCACCAACTCTCCTACATTGTCAGCGTCTACCAAATCAGTTAATTTTATTGGAGCACCATTAGAAAAGAGGAAATTCAATTCAAGGTACTCAGCTACAGAAAAATATAAAAATACTAGCGTAGATGAAGAAGAAATTAATGAAGATATGGATGTATCAGTTGTTAAGAATATTATTGAGAAAAATAAAATCCGAAATACAGTAAAAGGGCCTGCTCCAGCACGACACGTGGGATTAGTTAATCAATATAAAAAAATTTCAACCAACGCACCACCCACTACAAAATCACAAAACGTTGCTCAGCTAAATATTACTGAATCAATAGTTCCACATTCTATGCCCGGCGTTTTCGATAAAAGTAAAGAAAGTAACAAAAATAACAGTACCGCACTAAATAAAGAGATAGTGTCTAAACCCAATTCTAGTAATTCAACAAGAGAAAATCCACTAAACAAAACAAATGTGACTTCCGCTTCGCCTAGAAACTTTACTCGGAACTACTCAAATATAAGAAGACGACCATTGAGAGTGATAGCTGCAAGTACTGAAAATATTCCAGTGCTAACCCCTCTGCTAATAAATGCTACAACAACTGAAAAAGCAGCTACGTCAGTTTATACAGCGGTAGTCACATCAGTATCTATAACTTCGTCTATGAAGGGAAATAATAAAACAGATGGTGGTCTAAAAGAAGATGATGACAGTAAGCTGTCTGACAATTCAGAAATGAATAATAGTACCACACCGAAAGCAATAATTATTAATGAAACAGATACTACGACGATTCCGCCTTCAAGTTTCAAACCTAAACACATCATTCGAATAAGAACAACAACAACAGAGAATCCAAATTCTAGTCCTAATATTGCGTCTCCAATAGCCAGTGAATTGTCAACGAGGAATACAGCGCTTGTCAAAAATGAAACTGAATCAAAGATATCAGATAGATTAGCGAATTTATTCCGACAGAGAAACATCGAAAATGCGACAAATTCGACTAGATCCAATAAGCACAGAAGAAGACGACCAACGACTACTTCAACTACTACGACTCTAGTACCTACGATGCCATCTACTGACAAAGCTACAGAATCCCCAATATCAACTACACAGCCTACAACAGCTTTTTCCAGTTTTCTCACAACATCGTTACCTCCAGTTACAACAGCAGCTTTTAAGCCATTTGTGGTGACTTCCCGAACATCATCAGAATCGAGTTCTAAACCAGTTTTTGTTGCAAGTTCTACATCCAAAACCGAGAAAACTGTCAATAGAACTGACGGTGAAGAAATTGAGGACCCTGCGTCACAAAACGAAGAAGTAGTCATAGAAGCTGAGAAAACTTATACAGCATCATACGTTTTGGCTGGATTGGGATTCTTGCCAGTTGCAGCGATCATAGCTTTTGTTTTAAGGAGTCTATTAAATAAGAAAACCAAAGAAATTGACACGGAGTACGAGGGATACTTTGAAGATGGAGATATTAAGAAGGAGTCTCCTATAACGCCGGTAGCAAGGCCTCCACTGCCAACACCGACGAAACCTGATCAGAAATGGGAGTTTCCGAGAAATAAATTGAGGCTACAGACGTTATTGGGACAGGGGAACTTTGGACAGGTGAGTTTACTTGATTTCTTATTGTCACCTCATACTTAACAATAGTGTAGCTTCGATTACTCAATAATCAGAAATTAATTTAGGTCCTTAGTACATCAAAAATTAAAATAAATGTTTGAATATAGAATCACAAATGGATATAAATGGCTGTCAAAACTAAACTTGATATATTTTTCTTCGCTATCATTCAACATTGTCATTGCAGGTATGGAAAGCAGAAGCAGATGACCTGAACGGTCACGATGGCCTGACGCGACTGGTGGCAGTCAAGAGCATCAAGGAGTCAGCCTCGCAGAAGGAGAAGCAGGAACTACTTCATGAGATCTACATCATGCAGAAGATAGGGACACATCCCAACGTTGTCACGTTGCTTGCCTGTTGCACTGAACTAGGTACGTTTGTTTTAAAATGATGTACTTATTATACATTAGGACACGAAGTAGTCGGCAAGAATGAAAACAGGGTAAATGTGTATACATTCTAGAGTTAAAGCAGCTAAAAGTTCTCTAGCTTGTTTTAAACTGTCACAAAAGTTTGAGAAGTTAAAACTCTAAATTAAAATCACATTGTGAGTTAGTAAGCTTTCAGTTCAATAAAATGGAATTGACCGTCAGTTTTTTACATAGAGCCAACCACCATACCACCATTGAAAAATTGTTCACTATCCGTGAATTTGTTTTCTTTGTTTCGTAACCCACTGATTTTTCTTTCATTTTCAGAACCCTATCTCCTCATAATGGAGTACGTGATGTGCGGCAAGCTGCTTACATACCTGCGCGAGCGCCGGTCTCGACCCGATCGGTTCAGCGGCAGTGGCGCGCTCACGTCTAGAGACCTTACCGTCTTCGCGTATTGTGTGGCGAGGGGGATGGACTATATTGCGTCTAAAGGGGTAAGTTACTTGCTTATGTAAGAAAAATGTACTTGAAAGAATAGTAGATTGTTTGCCGAGGGAGCAAACAAATATTTTAAAGGCGAGAGTGTTTCTTTGAATCCGGAACGAAGCGAAGGATTCTAAAGTAGATTCCTGAGCGCAGCGAGGGATGACGTCACTTGAGCTTAAAATTGGGTTACTCCCGAGGTGGACACCCTACTTTTTATCACCCTCTATGAGAAAACCTCTAGTACATACGTTTATTTATTTCATTTTCACTACTTGGAAGACACACATTTTTTATAAAAAAATAATGCCCGCAACTTCGTCCGCACAAAATTTCGGTCCCCAACCCACCGCGTCACAACCCACCGCGTCATAACCCACCGCGTCACATCCCATCGCCCGCCCGCGGTATTACTTCGTTTTCGCCTAGCATTCTTTCTTTTTTCTTTTGTATCGACTCCTAAGAATCGTAGCGTGATGTTACATAGCCTATAACTTTCGTCGAGAATTTGGGCTATACAATGCAAAAAGAATTTTGCAAATCCGACTGTAGTAGTTCCGGAGATTACACCCTACATACAAACTTACAAACAAACACACATACAAAATAATAAACAAACAAATCCCATCAAAAACATAACATGTAAAAAAATGCAAGTCTCGTATCACAGTTCTTCTACCGCAAAAATATGTAAGATCTAATATAAAACCAAGTCTGTTAATTTATTCAGTACCTATCTATTTATCATCTTTATTTCTTTATTAAATAGAATGACTTGGCCATCGCACGGCAACATAAGCACATAAAAATAATCTTCTATTTAAATAGTCCTAATTAAATAAAGCGCAGTGCTAATGTTAGGTAGATTTTGTTGTATGCAGAATGTAGATAGATTCTATTGCCGTGTGCGATTGACTGATACTGAACCTATATCAGTTTAATAAAACGTGTGGATTTGTGTGTCTATCTGCAGCATCGCAGGTAGATCCCAAAGGTAGGTAAGGTCGATACCTAATTATTGTTGCTTCTTCATTCAATTTCAATGCCGTTTAATGTGACAACTGCATAAGTAACTTTGTAATCCTACATAAATAATATGCGACTACAAAGTTACTTATGCAGTTCGTATATCTAGAAAACGGGACTGAAATTGCAGTATATTTGAATTTTGCCTTGCTTTATAGGCTAAACACTAATTGTGTTCAACATTTAAAGTCCGCTAGAAGTTCCTTAGAATTTTGATGATCGGTGAGTCAGTATGTCTGTGACAAAATTAAGGAACTTTGACCTACAATAATTCTTAAACTAGGTACTGGTTAAAACTGAATGTAATTTAGGAATATACCTACCTATTTATACTTAGCCCTCTTGGTCTCTGAAAATTCAGGCTTCTAGCTTTATCCACAAGGAAGTTACAGGGGGTTGAAAATGTCCTGAATGGCTTTGAGTATAGATGGTACGGCAGTGCCTTTGTGTTTGATTTACTCGACTTGGCGGGGGCACCGCCGTGCCCCTTGATTTTACCTCTTTATAATAGTATAGTACAGAAGTAAAATCCGAATTTGAGTAAATAATTACGAACGAAGGCGAAATGTATTTCGCGCGTTTTTTATTTTGTTTGAATTTGGCTCGCGCGCACTTTACTTTATCATACAGCCTGTTACTTGTTCATACAATGTCCATGATTGATCTCTTTGGTGATTGGAACCTTTACTAACAATATACACATTCCAAATTCAAATCACTTTTAGTCCCTTTGGATTAAAAAGCTATTTTTGTCCCTATTTACCAAGAAAAATCTAGCTCTTTTTGAAAAGATGTGATAAAAATATTTTTTTCATCTAGTGTCAGCATAACTCCACAATAACCTCACAATCACAGTGTGTTTACTGTATCTTATACGCCACAGTTCCATTCACTTACTTCACTGAGAAATTACTCATAGTCATAAATTGGTAAGAGTTATCACAATAAACATATAATTACAAGTCAAAACTAAAAAGAATAAAATAAAATAAACATTATGTCAAAGAAATAAAGCACATTTTCTTTTGGTGCGTGGCCGAAATCGGAACTAACGCCGGCGGGGATTTTGTTTTTTCAATACATTTCACAAAAAAATTGCACAAATGTTTTTTTTTTTAAATTCAATATTTTATTTCACTTAAACTTTTATGGGCACTTATGAAACGTCAGAAGCGGATCCCGAATTCTGTTAACCAACAGCACCCCCATGTCAACGTCATTCGAGCGACAAAGAACCTTTTAGCAGTGTAGATAATTACTTTTTAATATGTACACCATATAGTTTACAGATAATAAGGTCCGCTTGTAGCACAAATCACTAAATGCGTTTAGTGCTAAAGAAATTGAAAACATCAATTCTGTCTCCGTCATCTACAAACGATTGACAGAAACAGAACGATGTTTTAAAAACGTTAAGCTTAAACGCATTTAACGATTTGTGGCCTAAATGAAGTACGCAATGTTAATTCTAATATAAACTTCTTGGTCACGTGCCAACATTTGAGTAGTGGTGAGTACTAGTGAGAGCTACAGCTACCTGATTGCCAATTATGTAGCAATAGTGAAGTTTGGAATACCAAACGTTTTCGGCTGAAGTACCAACGATAAAACTGTGAGTATTACAACAAATTAATTTCTCTTACTTTCCTCTAGATCGTCCACCGCGACCTAGCAGCCCGCAACGTGCTAGTAGACCACAACAAGCTGTGCAAGATCGCGGACTTCGGCATGTCGCGGTGCGCGGGGGCGGGCGCGCGCGCGGCGCGGGGCGCGCTGCCGGTGCGCTGGATGGCGCCCGAGGCGCTGCTGTACAACGTGTACAGCCACCACACCGACGTGTGGGCCTTCGGGATACTGCTGTGGGAGATCGTGACGCTCGGTGAGTGGGTAGATATTCAGTTCAGGATAGCCCGAGGACAAAATAATAAAACTACCTGGGTATAAAAACTCGACACAACGGTTATGAAATGATTCAACAACACTCCATAGTTCAGGGACTAAACAAAAAACACAAAAACAAAATCTTTTTCCGATTTCTTCTGTAGGTCCTAAGTATTTTGATCTTTCAGTCATCGTGACACATCTAATATTTTTGTCTTGACGCTGCTTAACGCAAAATGTCCACCATTATAGCTTCCTGAAAAGAGAATAGAATAATAGTACATTATGATACAAGTGTACTGTATTGGTTATTATACTCGAGGCAGTATTATTTGCGATCGCCTGCGGCTCAATGTGTGTAATGATCAATGCACACGCGTTTCATACGACGTTTTTAAACTCACTTGCGACCAAAAAACCAGACTTGTTGTAAGAACTCATGATATAATAACGTAACTATAGAGATGATACATTTAGATTTATAAAATTTAACTGACCCCTATTGCCAGGTAATGACTATCCGGAGCTTCTTTTAAAACTTTTCTACGTCGTTTGGTGACAAAACTTTAGATTTTGGTATTTTTAATAATGATTAATCACACAACGAAAACAATGGAAAATGGCGCGCTAGTTTTTTTTTTTTTGCGCTAGTAATGCGCGCGGAGGTGTAAATAAAGGCACTGGCAAAACCGCTGATCAGCCTTTATAAAAAAATATAATAAACACAAAATAATGTTTTAAACACGCAAATTAAGGTTAATATGTAGTGAAAAATAACTAATTAGTATGATGAAAATGATATAAATAAAATTTATGTTAATTTATCAAATTTTATTTATTCACGCAGTAGGCATAAAAGTGATAAATGATAAATGATAAATGATTTTATTTCTGTAAATAGGTTTGTACAAACACTTTTACACGTCAATCATATTTTAAAAACTAGATGAGGTCGGCGTTTCCTAACTGACTACTCTGAGAAGAAAGGCCGAAACAAACTCAGAGGTCACAGTCTCTTTTAAAGTCCAGACATAATCTTGGTCAGATCATGTGAAGACCATGTAGATTGGTGTCTGGAGTGGTCTTTTGAGGAAAGCATCACACAGATTGAGAGGGCCTGTCCAGTCAGTGCACGCATTTGTCAGTTATCGTGCAGCTCAACTCAGAATTAAGGAGCTCAACGATTCGACGAACAATACCAAAGAAAGGACATTTGGGTAGGCCGCATAAATTACTCAAAACTGTCAGACTATAATTAGAACTAAGTGAGAAAAAATTAAAAACAAAAAGAAAAAGGAATGACCCACATAGTCTTCACATTCACAATAATTTAAATAATATAATACTTTAAAAGTATATAAAATTCATTAATGTCAATGTGTATATAAAAACCAGGAAATAATCTTGGTCAGAGCATTTTATTTGAGGACCATGTAGATTTGTGTCTGAAATGGTCTTTTGAGGAAAGAACCATACAGATGTGAGTGGACCTGTCCATTCCACGCACGCATTTGTCAGTAATCGTGTAGCTCAACTCAGAACTTAAAAGGAGCTCAATGATTCGACGAACAATACCAAAGAAAGGACATTTGGGTAGGCCGCATAAAGTACTCACAACTGCCAGATGATCATTAAAAGTAACTGAGAAAAATAAATATATATACAGGGTGTTTGGCAGAACGTTGAACATACGAAAATGGTGGGTAGGTGGGGTCATCTGCTACTTACTCAGCCCTAATTTACTTGGCCCTGGCCGACTGGGTATTTTTAAAAAAAAAAAAAAAGTTTTTTTCTTGTTTCACCACTTTCCTAACTTTAAAGTGTATTTTTTTTATTAAAAATGGGCAATAAAACAGGCAATTTTTTTTTTTAATCTTTGATATTGGCAGATTCTTATAAAATTATTGCTTTGTTCAGATGTTAGCTAGAAAAAAAGTTATGAGTCCTCAAACTTACAGAAAGATGTAAAAAATACTTGAATGTTAATTTCAACTTGCATTTAAAAAAAAACAAAAAATGATTGAGCAGTTCCAATTCTAGCAAAACATCCCTAGTGTGTGAGCTTTCTAATGGTATGTAATTTGCTTTTATAAAAAAAAAACTTTAAGAGTTATTTCATAATTTTATCAAGTAGGAAATTTTTGACGAAACTACCTTTACGGTAAGTTAAATGTTTTGCGAAATTTAATACTGCAAAGTTGGTAAAAATTAAATGATCGATTGAAATTATGCTGTACCAGTTAGGTGCGTTAATGAAACAATTAAATAATTTTAAATAATTTATTTAAATAATAAATCATATTAGATGTTCAAATTGACGCCCTTCATTCGCAATACAGGTGCGGCATCTACGTCTGATTTCTACAGTTGTTGTGCGCAGCAGCAACTCCTGTCGCATAACTTCGAAAGCAGCATTAATTCGATTTATCAAATCTTCCCGACTTTCTACTTCTGTAGTGTAAACTAGTTCCTTTGCCCTTCCCCACACGTGAAAATCGAGCGGAGTGAGGTCGGGCGATCGCGGAGGCCAGGGAATTGGTCCTCCCCTGCCAATCCACGAATTTGGGAAACAATTATCCAAATGCTCACGTACAACTAGACTAAAGTGAGCTGGGCAACCATCGTGTTGAAAGACAATAGGCCTGTTTATGTCTACTTGGAACACTTCTTCCACTAATGGTGGTAAATCATTTATCAAAAAATCCAAGTAGTTGTTCGCGTTGATGTTGTCGGGCAAATAATGAGGCCCTATTAGCTTATCGCCAATCACTCCTGCCCAGACATTCACACTGAATCTCCTCTGGAAGCCTCTTTGTCTCTTCACGTGTGGGTTTTGATTTTTAAGTGCCCAATGGTGAAGATTGTGATAATTGACAATCCCTTCTTTGTCAAATTTGGACTCGTCTGTCCACAAAATACTTTTTAAAAAGTTAACGTCGTCCAAATCGGTATGCAGCAAATGGCGACAAAATTGCACACGTCTCCCAAAATCACTGTCATCGAGACCTAGAACAAACAAAACATGTCTAAGAATTGATTTCAATACTGAATCTTTTCTTCCTCCGAGTTCAAACTCTACAATTATCCAAATTTTTCATCTTCAATTTTTAAGTACACTAATTGGCTTTATGGCTTAGCCATAAAGACGTAAGACCAAATTCACAAAAGGGCGTGCGACTTTCCAATTTTGTTCTAAAAAGGACCCATAAGTGCTGGCAAGTTTACCTACGCTGACCACCTGCGCAAACCGAATCCGAAATCCGAATCCTGTAAGCGCTGGCCGCCTGATTGTTACGTGAATGCGGCCGAATAGGAATAGTTTATTGAATTTAATTTGAAATTAGAATTGAATGCGCTAAAAACAACATGAGGCAAAACAACTAATAAAGAAAGTGACGAAATCAAGGTTAAATGGAACGATCAATTGAACTGTCTCATAATTTACTACATTCCACAAAATCGTATCAGATGCAGTGCATAAACGGCTTAATCTTACCTTGCACTGGAGTGTAGTGAAAAGCATGTCTACCATCTTGCCGGAGAACAGACCACACTTTCCATATGCTTAAGCCAAGTATTGAAGCTATCTGTCTAATGCTTTTGGTAGGATCCGCGTCAAACTCGGCAAGAACTTGTTCGTCAATGGTAGCATCGGGTCGTGCTGCGTTCACTCGTGGTTCTTGTAAGTTCAGGTTACCGGTTTGTCGTAAACGTCGGTAAGTACTCGCAAAAGTCTGATGACTGGGTACTCGGCGGTTGGGATAACGCTCTTGATAAATTCTTCGCGCTTCACGCGAATTTGTATTAGCGCTTCCATACGCTAACAACATGTCCGCGTATTCCTCACTGGTAAAAGCAGCCATTTCTTTACCAATAACAACAGGTAACAGTAATAACAAAAAACTTAACAAACTTAAACTTAAACTTAACTAGTGATAACAATAAAAGAAAACGAAGTGAACAAAAACAAACGTAAGCGTAACGGGCACGTGAGATCGCAGAGGCAGTTAAGTCTCGACTGAATAAAAGAAAAGAATTCATTCTGAGGCGTCACGGTGCCACGAGAGCGAAAGAGAGCAAAAATACGCTATGACTGCGCAAGAGTGAAACAAAATTTCTACCTGCTTTGTGTAACCATCTCAAGGGAATAGTGAATGTCAATTTGCACCACTGCTACTGGCAAGCCGTCGATCCATAATTTTTATCAACTTTGCAGTATTAAATTTCGCAAAACATTTAACTTTCCGTAAAGGTAGAGTTTCGTCAAAAATTTCCTGCTTGATAAAATTATGAAATAACTCTTAAAGTTTTTTTTTTATAAAAGCAAATTACATACCATTAGAAAGCTTACACACTAGGGATGTTTTGCTAGAATTGGAACTCCTCAATCATTTTTTGTTTTTTTTTAAATGCAAGTTGAAATTAACATTCAAGTATTTTTTACATCTTTCTGTAAGTTTGAGGACTCATAACTTTTTTTCTAGCTAACTAAAAAAAATACACTTTAAAGTTAGGAAAGTGGTGAAACAAGAAAAAAACTTTTTTTTTTTTTTTTAAATACCCAGTCGGCCAGGGCCAAATAAATTAGGGCTGAGTAAGTAGCAGATGACCCCACCTACCCACCATTTTCGTATGTTCAACGTTCTGCCAAACACCCTGTATATGACCCACATAGTCCTCACATTCACAATAATAAAAAATAATAAAAAAAATATTATACTTCACAAAGTAAATATTCATGTCATTGTGTATATAATTTTAAAGTTAGCAAAAAAAAAAAAAAAAAGTTCCGAAAGTAAAACATAAAAAATTATAAAATTGGAGCAGCTCAATCCCATGCCTTTTTGTCCTCAATGTAATCTTTAACGGCATAAAAAGCCTTCTGGCACAACTTGCGTTTAGTAAATGATTTGAATTTATTAAGGCTTAGATCTTGTACGTGGCTTGGAAGTTTATTATAAAAGCGTATACATTGACATCTAAAGGAGCTACCTATTTTCTTGAGCCTTGTTGTAGGTACAACAAATTTGTGTTTGTTCCTAGTATTTATGTTATGGATATCACTGTATTTTTTAAACAATTTTTTGTTTTTATGGGCATATAAAAGATTATCAAAAATATACTGAGAAGGCACAGTCATTATATTTATCTCCTTAAATTTATCTCTGAGAGAGTGTCTAGGACTTAATTTATAAATAGATCGAACAGCTCTTTTCTGCAAAACAAAGATAGTTTGAATGTCGGCGGCATTTCCCCACAACAGAATACCGTACGACATTACACTATGAAAATAACTAAAGTACACTAAACGGGCTGTCTCTATGTTAGTTAAATTACGAATTTTTCTAACAGCATATGCTGCGGAGCTTAGCTTTTTTGACAATTTATCTATATGTGGGCCCCACTGAAGCTTAGCATCCAAAGTTAAGCCCAAGAATACTGTGCTATCTTCAGGATTCAATTCTTCGTCCTTTATCAACAATTTAGTTTTCACCTGCCTAACATGAGGTAGGGTAAACTTAATGCACTTAGTTTTTTTTTCATTCAGAAGTAAATTGTTAACATTGAACCAGTGAACTACTTTTGAGATTGCCGTATTTACATCGTCAGTAACTAGCTGCTGACGTTTAAGTTTAAACAAAAGTGAAGTGTCATCTGCAAACAACACTATATCATGGTTATCCTTTATGAGGTAAGGCAAGTCATTAATATAAATAAGAAACAAGAAAAGACCAAGAATTGAGCCCTGTGGGACTCCCATTGTTACTAAAGATCCGGGAGATCTTTTTCCATTAATGTCAACGCTCTGAATCCTATTACTCAAGTATGAAGTAAGAAGATCCAGAGCGCTGTTCCGGATCCCATAGTGGCGGAGTTTCCTGATTAACGTGTCATGAAGAACGCAATCAAATGCCTTGGACAAATCACAAAAGATGCCCAAGGCATCACATTTATCTTCCCATGCATTATAAATGTGACCTAAAAGTTCAACACCGGCGTCAGTAGTTGAACGACCCCTTGTAAAACCGAACTGTTTGCTGTGTAATAATTTATGTCTATTAAAAAATCTTTGCAATTGCTCTAAAATTAATTTCTCAAAAATTTTACTAAAGGTAGGTAGTACTGAAATAAGTCTATAATTAGTGGGGTCTGATGTACTACCTGATTTAAACAAAGGTATAATTTTACTCTTTTTCATTAGGTCAGGAAACTCCCCACAGTCGATACAATTATTAAAGATAAGAGCTAAAGTAGGTGCTACAATGTCAATAATAGACTTGGCAACTTCTACAGAGTTACCCCACAGATCTGCAGTCTTTTTTACATTTAAAGTATGAAAAGTTTTAATTATGTCTCTACAGGTAATATGTTCAAAAAGAAATTCCGAATCACAAACATTAACATTTTCCTTTAGCAAAGACTCAGCAACAGAAGGTGATGAGTTTAGGGATTTAGTAGTTGAAACGGGAATATCTGAAAAGAAATTTTCAAAGGCCGCGGCGACTTGGGAGTCTGATTTTATTATGTTGTCATTAATAGACAGGCTGTAGTTAGTATTTCGGTTATTAGACCTTCCCGTTTCACTATTTATAATATTCCAAGTCGTTTTAATTACATTATTACTATTTTTAATCTTCGAACTCAAATAACGCGACTTGGCCATACAACAAACTTTTTTAAATAATTTTGAATAATTTCTAACATATAAATTAAATTCAGTTGTGTTTACATAAGTCCTTTCATAGTACAGTTCATAAAGCCGTGTTCTACTTTTATGTATACCAAAGGTAGCCCAATCACTAAAAGATGGGTTACTATTAACCGAGATAGTCTTGGGAATAAAGATGGAATTAAATTGCTTACAGTATATATGAAAAAAATCATCATAAAGATAATTAGGATCAGCATGAATAGACAAAACTGGTAATTTATTCATGAGTTTAACTTTAAAATTTTCCAAGCGACTTGCAGTTTTGGGGTTAACAGTGATATCCTTTTTAGCCACTTTGTTGTTTTGGTTTGGGATAGTAATCCTCTGCCCGCAATGATCAGAATCTAGTAGATTTATTATTTCTTTGTGGCTAGGTATAACATTTGTATAAATATTATCGAGGCATGTGGCACTAGTCGGGGTTATTCTTGTGGGCTCTAAAAATAGGTTTACAAGATTGTAGGACTGAAACAGACTTATTATTTTACTACAAGAACCTGAATTTTCTAATAAATTAACATTAAAATCACCGCAAGTGATAATGGACTTATTTGAGTTACAAATCTTGTGTAACACTTCATCCATTACCTTTTCAAAGCAGTCATACAATCCTGAAGGGGGTCTGTACACACTTAATACAATAAACTGCTCCAATTCTATACAGGCTATTTCAACTGTTCGCTCAACAGATAGGCTCACAATATCCTTACGGTCTCTATATTTAAGCTGATTACTTACTAAAATTAATGAGCCACCATGTACAGCATTAACTCTACTGAATGAACTACCTACCTGGTGATTATTAAAATTGAACAAGAACTGGTGGCTTTTAAGCCAATGTTCTGTTATACAAAGAATATCAATACTGTTAAAATTCATAAATAATTCTACTTCTAAATCTTTGTTCATAAATCCTTGAATATTTTGATGCACCAGGTTAATACTATTTACAGATTTTAAACCTTTATTTGATTTTATTTTGCAATTCTGTACATTATTGCTAGAGGTTGCCTCTATTGTCTTAATTTCTAATTTAAATTATTATCAATGTCAATATTGGATACAAAGTTATTGGCTGAATTATTTGACATGTCATAGCATTGCTCAATAGAAGCAATTTGTTTAGCCAAATTCTTGGCTGTAATAGAAAAGTAATATGATAGCGACACAGCTATCTGTCTTTTACAATACTTTGAAAGATAGTACCTATCCATACAAAATCTATCTTTTGTCAAATAAAAGTGGTTACCAACATAATTGTTAGTGTCAATTAAATGGAATAAATGATTATGACTTGTCAAATTATGTAATGTCATATTAATTTCAGATCTAAAATTATTTTCTTCCTGTGGCAAACTTTGGCTGTATGGGAATGTGAACATCACAATTTTTCTTATAGTTAGGTTGCACAATGATCTATAATATTGGAGTAATTCTCCTTTGTTCACATTACCCCTATTACCAACAAATATTAATAATATACTATCTTGGTTATAATTGCATTTCATAACTTTTTTCATTATGTCAAATAAAGAACAACCAGGCATACAGTTGTTTATTATTGAGTGTCCTGGATATTTATTTGTCAACAAGTGGCCTAGATCCTTTCCAATTTCATCACAAAATAATATAAAATAAAATAATATAAAATAATATACAAAATAATATAAAAGGCATGAAGTCTCTGAGATTTAAAAAACCGCACATCTCTGTTTGGATGAAAATAGATAATGCTCATTCGTTCGTGCATTCTGAAAGTAGGCAACGTAGCAAATAGATGTCAAATATAAAAATGATTTATTTGGCAATATTACTGTATAGAAATATAATATATGGCTAACGAGTGAACTAAAATATTAATTTTGAAATGAAATTAATTAATATCTTAACACTGAATATTTTGTTTTGGATGTAAAAAAAGGGTATTTAGAAACTTTTCAAATGCCTTTTTTTACAGCTAAAACGGTTACAACAACAAATTCAGTGTTATAATTGCAATTCATTATTATTAATGTCCTAGTTTACTTGTTAGCGATATTTCATATTTCCATACAGTGATATAGTCAAATTGATCAGAACAGATAAATATTTAACAGCTATTTACGACGTTGCCAACTTTTAGAATAAATGCTTTGTATAGTATAGGATAGTTCATACTAATTCCATGTATAGTAAGTACTACTAATTCCATGCTGCCATGATAGTACTTACTAATTCCATACTGCCATGTCATTATTCCGACTAGTAAATAGTTACCTGTGTCGCACATTACCGCACTAGTACGGTAATATAACATAAAAAAGCACGCGTGTTTAATTTATTGCATTATGAACCTAAAAGCGGTTCAATAAGAGCCAATTTACGAGCAAGTGTGTTGAAAAATATTATTTAGCTTTAGCTGCAGGTGGTAAACAAATAAAGTTGGTTGAAATATTAAAAAAGTGTATTCACAAAATAACCGCTAGGGTGAACAATAATAAGAAAATAAATAAAAAGAATATTCTAAAATGGATGAAAAAAAACTAAATTATGTGCGAGAACTATTTTGATGTTTGATCAATTTCTTTCCTCATATTTTCAGGTTCAACGCCGTACGCAGCCATGTCAGGCCGTGAAGTGCTAGCAGCGGTCACAGAAGGCTACCGGCTGGAGCGACCTCCTCACTGCAAGCCCCAACTATACCGAGCCATGCACTCCTGTTGGCATGCCGACCCTTCCCAACGCCCCTCCTTCGCAGCCCTCAAGTCTCAGCTGGCAGAACTCCTAGATAATGAACCTTCTGAAGGAAACTACGTGGACCTGGACTCCTTTTACCAGGAATCCTCGGTGTATAGCGATCCGTCGGCCATTATTAATGATGATGAAGGGCTTTCAGCGGAGTATGACCGGGAGAGACGATGCTTTAGAGAGTGAGTAGTTGCGGTGGTGTGAATAGAATAGAATAGAATTTTGCAAATATGGGTAATACATAATAGTTCTTAAGATTACATTTAGCTCAGCCACATTTTACCAATCGGCATGCAAACATTTGAAATTATTTATATCACTATTATTACACTTATTTAGATCAATTTATAAAATATATTTGTGGTAAATGATTATTCTTTTTATTCACACCACCTAAAAAAAAATATGTAAATCTGTCTGAATATAATTTTAGAATATAATTTTTAGATTTTTAAATAAAATTTATGTTTTTTTCAATAAGAAGGCTTTTTTCAATTATATTTCTTGTATATACTTAATGCTTTATTCAAATCTACTATAAACCCCGATAAATTCAGATCTTCCTTTTTTATATTTTGTAAGCAGAACATCTGCACAATATTTATGGACTTTGTTTTCTAGACTCACCAGCACCGGTCCTACCAAATTCGAGAACCGAGCGTTCAATTTCCGCGATGAGGAACTAAGAAACAAGTTTGGTATCGGCACTCCGCGGATGGGAGGCTTCGGCATCCGGGACGTCCCCTTCAACGACAGGAACTTCTCCGACGGCGAATTTAACGAACGGAATTTCGCGAAAGAAAATTTCAGTGATACGAATTTTACCGAACGCAAAGATGGGAAACTCTCGACTTCCAGTTTTCATCGAGAGAGGGAAAGAGAAAGGGAGAACCCTTTGGTCAGTAGAAACAGCTTTAATGGGTTTCCCCGAGTAGGAACTAGGGATAGGGACAATCATTTCCAAATGGCACCTGACGGCAGAAATAAGAGGGTATCAGAATTCGAATGTGACATTTAAGCGCGTCATAAAGATGGCGGAGTTAGTTCAAATGTGGAACGCTCCACAGTAGTGCCAACTCTGCCATGTGGATTCAACGCACTTTAGTGAAGATGTGGGCATAACTTAGCCTTGTTATTTAGTTGGTAGTGATGTTAAAGTGAGAGACAATAATCGCCTGATTATGTATATGGATACGGTATACGAAATGCGGTTGTATATTAAGTCGAAAGAATTTGGAGTTAGAAGATTATAATAGGTTTATTTTTTTATGAAATCTTGATTGAAACTTAAACATGTTTTGATACTTGATGTAGTGCAATCTTCAGATCTTGATATTTGAGGAAAAGACTAAGTTATGCCTGATGAATCTTAAAGGTCACATTCCCACTAATTCAGTGAAACTCGACTGAAATGTAATTAATTCGTGTGTTTATATTTAGGCTAAATCCGCCAAACACTAGCACTGATTTAACAAAACACTATAATTTTGCACTAGTGTGTGGAAACATGACATTACAAGTTTGAATTTCATACTTACTGAAATTTTAATAACTTGGCAACTAAGTTTAAAATTGTAAATATTTCTTTAATTTATAACAGTATTTTTATATTAATGTATGCAGTGGTTTTCATTTGAATATTTTGTAAATAAAGAACTGTTATGTATGTTGATTATGTATATGTGTTATAGGTGGATAGGTTTACGCATACCCCGCGTTTGATACAAGCCTGATAAATATTAAAACTTGACTGTGTTTTACGTAACACTGTTATTAGTTTCGATCGTATTAAACATTCGTTCTATAAAATATTGTAGAAAATTATTTAAACTGGTGAGATAAGAAAAAAAGCACATAACAGTTTTTGACACAGGTTTTCGCTCACATACGAAACTTTTTTGTATGCGCCTAGTCGCAGTATTTGTTTAAACTGAAATAAATAATAATTATTACAAGTTTATTTACGCTCGCTTATTATCTCCAGTTTAAACGTTAAGAGTCAAGTCATTGATATTCGCTTCATTTAAAAAAAACTTTAAAGTATCAAATGTATAAAAGTTGGATCATAATGGTGCTATTCATTATATTATGAACGTACTGTAAATATCAGATGTTATTTTATGCTGAGTGTTATATAACATTTTATATTTTATGTTATTTACTCACAGTTTTATCTATTGTTTCTCTATTCCAGATATCGCTGTCTAGTCTCAAAAATTGTATGATTGTATGATAGTATTGGTTATAGTATGATCTGATTGTATTTTAAGTTTAAAAAGAATTATTTTATTATAAATAAATATTAGAATGTATTGAAAAATAATATGGTCATTTCATTCAGCCTAACAAGAGGTTCAACATTCTACCTTTGATACTCAACTGGTTAACTGAGTTTTCCGAAATGCAATTCTATGTTATCCAAAGGACTTGTCCATCGGACAGAATTAAATTGACAACAAAAGCAAAACCTTCTCGATGACAGAATTAGCAATATGCATAAGCTCTTCTTTGATAAAAATATATTTAAAGGGTATTTTCAAAAATTGGTGATAGATATTAATTTAAATTGTAGGTACTTGAAAGTCAGAACACAATTCTGCTAACAAAATACTACTTCACCATCCTAAATCAATCCAAAAGGGAAAGTACACACCTGCACATTTAACAGATCTACCTTACCCAATAGTACAGTACCGCAAGTTTACATTTGGTGCCATCATCGTGCAACACAGATAGCTGAACGCTTGTCTATACTGCAGTAATGATAGTGCACGCCAGTGTAATCGTAGTGTACTTTCGTTCAACCGCAGCCTATGCGCCGTTGCTTAACGCGTTTGTTTGATGTCCTTTGCTATACAGGATGTTTGAAAATAATATTTTAAACACACTCACACACATATACATAAACTTGGCGTGAGATTATGTATATGTGTGTTCTTCCTATGGGGTTAGGCGGAAACTTCAGAACGTGGTACAATCCTTACGTACTTCTTTTGCTCCGTTTACGTTCATACATCTGATCATACACGCACGTCGCCGTCGGTTGCGAGTACTACGCACCTGAGCTTTCTGAAGATCATTACCAATAAGGTCGCGTTATGTCCTTGTAGGGCGTCCCCTCTCGACGTTACTACTCACCTCGGCCTTGTAAATACTTTTTGTTAGTCGCCTTACATTCATCCTCGTGTGTTGAGGACTTGAGGGAAAAGAAAATAAACAGATAAAATCCTTCTGACGTCATCGGGTACCTATAAACTAAGCATTTAACATAGTCCTCTTTTGCATTATTCCTATTCTAATTGTGAATAGTTGGCACCTTCATCGGGCGTTAAACCACGTCTATGTCTAGCTAGGAAGCAGACTGCTGCCAACTGGCCTGTTAATTAAAAGTCTGTTTAACATATCAGAATGAATTAGCAAGTATTTTAATAAACGTACATACACAAGTTTGTTAATAGTCGAAGAAGACCAGCCCGTCTCATCCTTGATGTCCTCCCTCCGGTTGCCGCCGTAAGTCAAGGTTCGTATCCCACAGGGGGTGCCCTTAGCGAGCGTTCACCTAGTTTTAATAGCATAGTTGAATAACCCCTGGCTGGAGGTTTTAAGTGTAGTAGCTTAAGGCACCCACAGGAAAGCCCGGTTAAGTAGGCAACTACGAGATGCCCTACCTAAAAAAAAAAAGTCGAAGAAGCGAGAAGCCCGAAAGTCTGACAAACAGACCAAGGGGTATCGTGTTACCGATCCATGTGAAATACTGGTACTCAGCTGCATTCGGTTAGATTGGAAGTCGACCCTGACATAGGGACAGCCTAGGCATATGATAACAGAATTATGATAATAAAATAAATAAGTACAACTATAATTCCAAAAGCGCCTACATTATTTTATTAAGCATTATTCAATTCTACGTGTTTTAGATAGTGTATGAAGTTGACCATTAATCTTGTTACTTTTAACAATTTAGTTAATTGCATTGAATTTCACACATCAATTATATTCATCACCAGCTTGCACTTTTTATCTTTGTTCTTTTTCATAATTTCACTAGCTAACAATCTTCTCACAGTAGATTTTATGTTATGAACATGTGAGAAACAAATGCATAGCTTAAAAATAAGTTCTTTCAATCAAAACTGCAGTTAATTTCATGACTGATAGGAACACATATGGTATCTTCAAATAACGTAACATAACATTATGCCTGTAATCTCCGAAGGGTTAGGTAGAAGTATACCTATTTTGCCAGTTATTTTTTAGTGCCATGTAAAAGGGGGGCGAGTGTATTGGTATCAACTGTGAACAAATCCAGACTCCGGGCTGCTGCTGAGAAATTCCTAAAACATATAACAATGATATTCTGAATAAGAACAATGTTGTCGATTTAACACACCCTGTATATATCGTCTTGGCAGTGTTACGCACAACCGGCACAACAAAGCTTCAATCACAAAGAAAGTAACAAGTATCGACAAACCGCACGCTTCTAATATTTAAATTGTTTCCTTCTTTCGTTTATAAACTGCCGGGGCAAAGTTGTTATGAAGAAAATATCTTTGAAATTATTTGCTGTATCAAATACAAAGCGGCATTTAGGAAAACTTTTACCGATTAAAAGTAAAATTGTTGTATCGAGTTCGAAAAGTATTCATAGATTTTTTTTCTAGTTTCAAATCACCCTGTTTTATTTATTTTTTATTGTACCCATTTCCGAAAGTTATTTTTACTAAAAAAAATTGTTTTTTTTTACTAAAAGAAAGTAATTCAATTAATAAATACCTTGGATTACTAACCCTTTTATCGCTTTTTTAGACGTACTAGTAATTTTATTAAGTTGTACATACGGCTACGCATCAAGCTATAAATTTCCAGTTTATGCTGATCTCGCATTGTATAGGAATTCCATACAATGCGAGGTCAGCTTATACGGTAAATTTATAGCTTGATGTGTAGCCGTGTGTACTACAGCATTCGGTCGGTCTGCGAATAGTGACAAGTGTTTTAGATATAGCAAAATTTCATATTGTAGGAACAAATAAAAAGCCACATTATATGTTTTTAATTAAATCGATTATCGCACATAACCGATCATACAATTTGTTCAGTTTTATCTCGATAACTAGCTGCTACCAGGCAATGATCACAATCTCACAATAATACGAAGTTTATGTTTTATGCGCTAACAACCAGAGCGAGACAATTCGCATTACTCCCTTTTTTGAATGTGTAACCTATGTTTTGTACAGGTGATATTTATCATAACGGTGATATTTTATAGATACAAATAGGCTTTTTCACTTTAAAAAGCATGTTCGTAATATTCAGCTCTATAAATTACGTCACAGAGCTAAAGAAAATGTAAGGATACTGCAGAACGAAGAACTTTTTACCTACTTTAGAACGGTAGTTATTATTTTACTGCCAAAGAAAAACCTATTCATAATCCATGATATGGAAATAGTTATGTATATAATGTAATAGTACATTATGATACGAGTGTGCTGTGTTGGTCATTACTCACAAGGCGTTATTACCGCGCGAGCCAGAGGCACAGATAATATACTAGTCCAGAGGCGAGCGCGATAATGTAGCCGAGTGGGTAATGATCAATGCACACGCGTTTCATAAGACGTTTTTCAACAAACTTGTGAGAAAAAAAACAGACTCGTTGTAAAAACTTTAAATGCTACAATAACGAACTACAGAGATGATATATTTAGATTTATAAAGTTCAACTGACCTTTGTTGCCAGGTATCCGGAGCTTCTTTTAAAAAGTTTTTTACGTCGGTTGGTGACAATACTTGAGATTTCGTATTTTTGATAATAAGTAACCACAAAATGAAAACAATAACAAATATTTCTGGAAAATGGTGCGCTGGTTTTATGTTTTCCGGTAGCGATGCACGCGCAGATACAAAGGCACTGGCAAAACCGCTAAATAGTCTTTAAAATAAACACAAAATAATGTTTTGAATACGCAATTAAAGTTAATATGTAATGGAAAATATAAAGGTAATTTAATTAAATATTATTTTAATTTATCATATTTTATTTATTCACGTAGGCATAAAAAGGGATGAAGTCTCTTTGTTGAGATTATAAAAAGCGCAAATCTCTGCCTGGGTGAAAATAGAAAATGAGTATAAAGGACATAAAGGGGCCATGGTGGGTACTTGTATCATCCTGAATTTTAAGATCAGACGTATCGTATCGAGTATTCGTATACTAAGTGTGGACACTTATTTCGACCATATCGTATCTCTCAATCAGATACGCGGATACATACGGATCGGGGTGTATCAAGCTACAGCGTGTAATATGATCGCGTATCATTTTGCGTCCACACTAGCGAAAATGGTACACGTCGATCCTACGCCTTGGAGATGTGACACACTATGGATACACTAAAATGATATAAGTGTGGACCCACATTTAGATAGTTCAGACTTATTCGATCCCGCTGACCTGCCCATGGGTTTTTTTATGTTTTGAATTTTTTATCAATGGTGCAACACGTGTTTAATGCACTGCATTATGAACCTAAAAGCGGTTCAAAAAGAGCCACTTTACGAACAAGTGTGTTAAAAAGTTATTTATCTTATCAAAAGACGAATGCTCATTATAACGATTGGCACTCATGGATACGAACTTGACAAAAAAGGCCAAGTTTTCCGATTGTGTTGTTTTATTTTAAAACATTTTCAATATCATGTTGTCAATAGTGACTGTTTTACGAATTGACAAAACATCGAGATTTCATTATAATTATCAAGTTTAAAAGACGTTTTATACACATAAACCTTCCGCAACAAATTTTCTAAATGACAGTGAAAACCTCATCAAAATCCGTTGCGCAGTTTAGAAGAACTACGCGTTCACACAGACAGGCTCGAAAAGTGACATTAATTTATAATATGCATAGATATAGGTAACAAAGAGCAAATAGAAATAAAAAATATCTTATCCAAATTCTAGTCTATTAACGTCAATCAACCCAATTTATACAAAGATAATAAATACGTGCGAATTAAAATTACGTAAATAAAAGTACTTTCACCGCTTTATAAGATAATGTTACTCAAATAACGTAATACTATAACTTGACATAAATCCTATTACTATAGTTTTACATGTATCAAATATCTCTTGATGATTATGTAAAGTATTATTTCATTTTGATCAACTTAATTTGGCAGCCCTACTCTAACCAAAATCGAAAGCTTTGCTGTTTTGAAATAGAGTTCTAAATGTACTGGCAGAACATATTCATAGTTAGATCTATCGATAACAATACTTCGATCAATGTCTTTCGCAACAATAACTTCGAAACTGTGAAAGCTTCTTTCTGTACAAGTCAATAATAATTGCGTTATCATCATTACATTGAGCCAATACATTTATTTTTTCTCACTTACATAATATACCATCAATGTATAGGTGTAAATTCTGACAGCAGAATTAACTTTTATGCCTATAATTTAAGGATGTATTGTCCAATGATAAGAGAACTTATCAGATGACCAGAGATGACCTCAACATCTCGGTGAAAGTCGTCAGTTCCGGTATTACCCGACACCTGTATACAAGATGAGAGAGTATGTTTGTGTGCGTGTGTGGGGGAGCGCACGCGTCCATTTGACGTTGAAACGCGGAGCTCTGCGTGCGCGCATCGCTGCGGAAAAGACATCAACGCGCGCTCACAATTTTTTCCATAAATCTTTTGTTTCACATAACATGTGTTCGTGCAAAGTGCTAATATGATTAAACTGTATCGTATTATAGAAAGATAATTAACTAAATAAATAATTTATTAAAATAAAATGGCGCGTTTATCTAGAGTTTTTCTTGTCGCGGCGTTCGTAGCGATTCTGAAAGCGGAAGATGATTTAAAAGACTTTGAATTCAGTGACCCTGATGAGGTGATGATTGCGCAGGAGTCCCGACAATATCAGACTGTAGTAAAACCTCCTGTTAGGATAGTGAAGCCGACTGGAGTGACGAATTCCCATAGACCTCAGTACAATTTGGATTCTTTTGAAGACAGACATGATACTTTTGAAGATTTTGATTCTTCACCCCGAAGGATGTTGGTCAAGAACTATAAGTCATCTCATAAGATAAGGGCTAAGGAGGGGCTCATAAAGGATGCTGTGCTGAGAGCGCTGGAGAGAAAGGACCACGTGGGAAAGTTTGCGCAGATCCTGCCCATCATCAGGGCGATGTCGGGCAACCAGAGAGTGGCGCTAGCGTCACTGGTGTCTAGCCAAGTTAGCACCCCGCCTGGGAGAGCACCGCTGAATCTTGCGCAGGTAAGAATAAATTTGTACAAGTATCTAAGGGTAAATGTTCGTACCGCTTAATAATTTTCACACGGTAACAGTATTTCTTTTCAAAAGTTATCTAACTTTGTCAGTTTTAAGTTTAATTTTGTAAAAATTCATTGAGTTAATCTTTCGAATCTGTCAACGTTTTTGGGATTTCTTTTTATTTGATGTTTCTTTTAGACATATTCTAGCTTGTTGCATCATTAATTAACATCCACATAAATATTACCTAATGTTGTGTACAAAATTAAACTGTTCACTCCAGTAAAAATGTCCGGCGTAGTTTTACAAAATTCTAATCAGAAAATTATTTAAATCATAAACGTAATAATCGTAATTATTATCTAACCGTCGCGTCATTTTGAGGTGAAGTCCGTTGTTTCATGTCATTGACCAAATCGTAATACAAATCTATCGTTTGAGAAAATCTTTCCATTATTATGTTGTATAGAACAATAAATGAGATCCCACGAGCATAGTAAAACGGAATGAATTAGATTCGTATCATATTCTATTATAACACCTAGTAGGTAAGCTTAACTGCTAACTAACTAGCTACAATGTCAGTGAATACAACAATATAGGGTAGATTTATTTTGCACAAAAGATTGGGTTTGATTCCTGGCCAAACTTGGAGCTAATTCAAAGTTCTCACCAAAATCGAGGTTTGGTTATTTTGACTACTATGCTCTATTTGTCATAGTTTGGTTTTTGCCCTGAATTTCCACCTGAAAAATTATCCTGACATTACAGAAGAATACATTATCTAAATCATTTTACTATTTTCGAACACGTTTCTTATATTTCATCAACAGGTTTGCAATAAACAATAAATAAAATGTATTTATATGTATTTTATAACGAAGACTTGTGTTTTCTAAAATACCACTAATATGAATCATGTTTTCAAAACAAAATCTCCTCATCCATACATTCAATAAAATATGATTGTTAGATAATCGTTTTAAAATTATAGTTTAGATGTTTTTTAGGGTTGCGTAGCTCAAAAGGAAAAATGAAACCCTTATAGTATCGCTTCGTTGTGCATCTGTCTGTCTGTTTGTCTGGGAAAGCCTGGAGGTATCAAGTTGAAATTTATATCAAATACGTAAGTAAATCTACGGTGTTTTAGAGCTAAAAAAAAAACAAGCTTCCAAGTAAACGCAATAAAAAGTAAAAAAAAAAAAATCGCATCGCAAAATATATCGCATAAAAGTATTTATGCGATATATTTTGATACTTGCAATTTGTAGTTTAATCGCGTATTTTTTTTTGCAATTATGAACTTACATTTGCTGGCTGTTGGAGAATTGACCGTGGCGTGTATGGAGAACATATTTTTTAACTAAGAATTTATGTTTGTTTTTTGGATACATTCATCCCAACTACGGAACCCTTCATTGTGCGTGGTCCACTTGGCCGGTTTTTTACTTTTTTTGTGGCTATCGAGAAAAAAATCTTTCAGTCCTCTTGAAAAAAGTTGGTCCTAATCGTGGTCAGCATTTTAAAATAATTTCAGGATAATGAAACTTCTCATTCCTTTCGGCCACATTTAAATATGTTTGACCTTCTTCTCTTCAACTAGAAGCTCGAAGAAAATAAATCAAAACTCGACAAAACTGGCATTGCATAAGCTAGCTACTAAAACTAACATTGTGCACCTACTTAAAAGAAAGTGCCTATAATATAGTTTGTGTTGACACGCTATAGCTCACTTTGTTTGTTTATCGCTTATTCTGGTATTGTCACTACGTCAGTCATCTGCTTTGTAGTGTCAATGAAACAGGACTTTCCCTGGAGATATTGTTTTGTTTGGATATATGTTTTCATGGAAACGGTGGAGGACAGAGTAGAACGCATTTTCCCTAAAGGGTTAGGCAGAGGTGTACTTTCGAGTCGCAACACGAATTTCAGGTATTATTACGATTTATCGATAGACGTTTTATGCTAGAGCTATTAATGCTGTAGGCTTGACTAGAATTCCGTAAGTGGGCTTGCTAGACTAGGAAACTCTCACGAGAAAAAAAACATGATCAGGTTGATCATAAAGATGAACACGATACGCAAGCAGTAAGTACCTTACTTAATTAAATAACAACTTTTTATAACTAGCGTTACACCATTTTTTAACATGGGCTTGTTATTTAAAACCTATTCATAAGTCGCGCTGGTTCCCCGACAACACACTTGCGGCCAGCAAAAATACTCCACATTATTATTTTACGACACAATACAGTGAGAGAATTGGTTCGCATAATTATTATCGAGTTTTTACTCTTCCGTTTCTCTGGTGCAAGCGAGTTGTAATTACTCATGTGAACCAACGTAATGTCTAAACTAATTCTATAGAAATATTCCGTTAAGTAGTTGTTTCTTTGCGGAAATGCGTATCTGTATTTCATGATTGATTTTTCCACATGAGTTAATCATGTTTCTAAGTAATACGAAAGCATACATATTATGTACCAGTGCCACAGTAGCGTGCTGATGATATAGGACTGCAGGTTATCTGAATTTACTTTAATATAACAGGAACTATCTAGCTTGTCAGGGTTGTGGACTCGCCGACCTTACGCTGTTACGCTGACGACACGTTGGTCCTGGCGCAAGGGAGGTTGCACCAGGCGGCGGACGAACTAGCGACACGCGGGGTTGCGACAATCGTTGACAGGATCCAGCAGTTGGTACCCGAGGTGGATCTGCACAAGTCTGAGGCCATGTGTTTTCAGGGTAATGACGGGAGGAGTTCTCATCGGCGTCGAGTCAACGATGAAGTATTTTGGACTCGTCCTCGACAGCCGGTGGAACTTCGTGGTGCATTTCCGACGCTTGGCTCTCAGACTGAAGCGGGCCAGGGCTGCCTTGAAGTGGCTGCTGCCTAATCTAGGGGGTCCAAACGCCTCATGCTAGAAGCTCTATGCGGGGGTCGTGCGTTCCATGGTCCTTTACGGGGCACCGGTGTGGGCGCGTTCCGTGAGCTGGCCAAAGGGTCAAAGCTTTTCCTCAAGGTGCTTTGGGACCAAAGGGTCATGGCAATCCGGCTGGCCCGAGATAACCGCACGGTCTCCTGTAAGGCAGCGAGCCTCCTTGCTGGTTTACCGCTATGGGATCTGGAGGCAAAAGTCCTCGCGCACATCTGGGAGTGGCGCGAAGAGGTGAAACGCCGGGGCCTAACTCGGCTGCCGCGAGAAATCACGGCACAGCGGACAGACGGGATCTCATGGCGTCATGGAAAGTGCGATTGTCGCAAGTGCTGGGCATGCAAGGTCTCTCTTTAAAGAGTGGCTAGAGAGGCGCCACGGCGTCCTCAACTTCCGACTTACGTAAGTCCTCACCGGACACGATTGCTTCAGGAGGTTCCTGTTCCAGGTAAGGAGGGAGCAAACGCCCGGGTGTCACCATTGTGTGGATCGCCCGTAGGACATGGTGGAGTATACGGTGGAGTTCTGCCCGACTTGGGCGGAGCATATCGCCGTGTCCTCGTGGTGGTGATCGGCAGTGATCTCTTGCGTTTGGCCCTGGTTCAGGCCATAGTACAGAGCGAGAGAGCATGGGAGGCCGTCACCTCCTTCTACGAATCAGTAATAATGCTCGCGAATGAGGCGTAATGCGTGAGGGAGAGGCAAATTTCGCGCCTTCACGACCATAACCACCGCAGGAGACCCGTCGGGAATTGCAGGCCGATTCCTGGCCACAGTAGGCGCGGGCTTGCGGATGGGTAGCTCGCCGTCCGATAAGGCCCCGGCCCGGATCGACGGCGCGTTGTGTTCGACGAGCGCCTCAAAAAGATGTCAATACAATTCAAGGGATCCGATTGGGCCAATGCCTGCCAGGGTTGCGAGGTTGTCCGAAAGGAGTAACCCTTTCGGATAAGCATGGCCCCTGGCAACATACAGGTGACTGAAGGAACACGGGTAGGTTTTAGTCAGTAAGAGTCTGACACGCCCTCCCGCACCGCCCAGAACGGAAGAAGTTATTTGAAAATTTCCCACGCAAAAAAAGTGTTATAGTCGTAATAATATAAATAATACTTTCGATAAAAATGCTAAAGACAAAAAAAATCAAAAGAGGTTAGTAGATTGATTGTTGTGAATGTAACAACATTTATAAAACTTGGGGTCAAATATCTCTTAAAGTCTCTTTATTTATATCGTCAAGAAAATCAGTAATTCCACAAAACTAGGTTTTGTAATATTACCGAAATTAAATAAATATTTACACTTAAATTTGCGGTTTTTGCAGCTCAAGTTATTTGCAATTTGTCTGGGTTACGAAAGTCATATTGTTTTTGAAATATAAATATAGATTTTTTCTTAGTAACCTTTATAAACTCTATGGCCTATTGTGATTTAGTTTTTGTAACCACCGAATAACAAATTACTTAATATGGATTTACTTCAATATTCTACTAGATTTCCGTTGCTAACAAGTTTTTGGAAATGTTATAATCTCATAATTTATCATGCAGTCTAAAATAAAATTATGTAAATAGTACACACCATTATAATTAATTTACATTGTAATATAATTTGTATATTTGTTTACTTACCATTTTAATCAAAAAAGGTAATTTATGTTCAACAATAGGAACTTTGACTATCTACGTCAATCAATCATTGCAATGACTGGCACACAATTAAAACACAACTTACGCCGCGAGAATGATAGTGTAGAAAACACGACAGGAACCACACATTTCACTTGTTGACTTTTTATCGATTAGTTACTTACTATTATACCGACAAACATTTCATCTCACTCATTGTTCTCTCTAAAGTATCGTAATCGTCGATAAAGAGATTTCATTCGATCTCCAATATCACGGAACTGGGTCAATCTTTTTGTCCTACAGTATAATTTTCGCTCTTCTTCATAGTGTATGAGATTTGTAGTAGCTTTTGTTTGTACAATACTTTCTTTGTCTTAATTATTAATTAATACACGAAGGTGTTAAGGTACTTGAGTGTATTGTTTAATTTTCATCTATAAGATATACTTAATATCAACCTTACACAATCTGTGGCTAGTGAAAATGATGAACTATATACTTGTGTGTGTATATTTATATTTTTTTATAAATAAAATAGATACAATACAATGCAATGGATTAGGTTCGCCTCTTATTACATAGGACTTAAAAATACCTGGCGAAATGTGGGTGTATTATAGATATACCTCTGCCTAACCCTTCGAGGAATACAGGATTGATGTTATGTAAGTATGTAAAATAAATACATTTTATTTTATTTTATTCAATAGGAACAACAAACAGCTACATTATTCAATATTACACACAGAAAAATACAAACAACTTAAGTAATAATGTAGCCCACAGCGCTATTCACAGATAAGCATTAATAAATAAAACCTTAGTCACTAGGAGGTGAACTGTTCATGCATGACAGTTACAATAATATTATAAAACAGATGAACAAGTATTATAAAAACACAACAACAAACAATTAGTCTGAGAGTTCAAGTGTCTCATACAAAAGGCTACGAAACCTATTCAAAGAGCATGTAAATATGTCTATGTGTTCGAATACTTCATTGTAGGTTGCTGCCATTCGCCGAACTGGTGAACGTAGACCAGTGTTAGATCGGCAGGTACCTACTCCAAAGAGTTTGACTGCACGCACCTGCCGTCTATGGACAGTTCTGGGGACTGCATAGCACAAGTTAGTTTAGTTTCTTGTTGTTTAAAAATAACATTACAAGTGTCTACTGTCAAAAGCTGACCTAGAAAATAATAAAGAATCGTTACTTGTTTTTTTGATGTGTTTTTTTGTTGGAATTTCAGAATCTAACTTCTAAGAGGCGGGTAGGGTATTCTTTTTCTTATTAACTAATTAAATTCTTGAAAAGGTTACAATTGTATTTTGAAACATTTTATTTGTATTTTTTCAACCAGTCCTAGGTCACGTACTAAACACTATTTCACTAACAAATACTTTTTCAATCTACTTAACGTAATCCTCAAATCGATTGTCCACACAATTATCAAACGGCAGGTGTTGTAAACATAGCCTGTCGCCATTTGCTTTTCATAAATATAATCGTACCGTAAAGAGTCGTGGTCGAAATGAACTATTAACCTTTTCTAAGAAATCTGTGGTGTTGCTATAAAGGTGACGTTTTTGTTAGATCACAAAAAGTTGTATTATTGCAGTTGTTGTGGATTTTGATTATCACGTTCTTCTATATTAAACGATGTCGTTATAATTTATCGCACCAAAGCTATATAACACTTCATTGTAGGTGCACAAAACTTGCTACGGTATCTTTATGACAAGTGGCGTAAAGCCTCACTCAAACTACAATCTGCCTAGCCTTTTCCCAACTTTGTTGGAGTCATACCAGCTGAATACCAGTATTTTACATGGAGTGTTTGCCTATTTTACCTCCACAACCCAACTGGGTTGGCAAGTAACTACTTGGGCTTATTTTATTTGTAGGCAAACTGACAACTCCAGAAATCGATTCGCCTACGAATAAATTATAACGTGCGAATAGCTTAAAAAAAAAATAGCTTTATTTAAAAGTGTCGATTCACCCGTTTCGAGCGAGTAAATTCGGGCGAATCACTAATAAGCTGTTACTAGATAACATGATACCCCTTGGTAAGACTTGTTGTTAGACTTCTGACTACACGTAACGACTGTCAAAGATGTACGAATGACAACCGGGACCAACGGCTTAACGTGCTTTCCGTGACATGTATTGGTCTCTATATGTTATGGATGGACACCCATCTACTAACCAACCGCGGCAAGCGTAGCTTGACCTTCGATCGACCTGTGCCGTTGTTATCGTTATGAGGCTCACTGTAATTAGGTAATTAATTACAATTCACAAGTTTATGAGAAATATCGATCAGCGTTCTACAGGTTGACTCTTTTGCAAAAATTTAGCACCCTATATAGCAGAAGTTATACATTTGTTTCACAATAAATTATGAAGTGTAATTATTGTTATCAGACTTTTGGGCTTTTGACTACAAGAATATTGTGAAACAAATACGGTTGTTTTTTTTTGTAGCGTCATAATGATTGACAGCCAATTAGATATAGCAAAACGAACTAAATAAATAAATCACATTCTATTCTTATTTCTTCCAAAGATTGCCTTTACCAAAACTGGTAGATATTTCCCAACACTATAACAAAGATATATTGATATAAAAGGTCGAAATAATATAATAATAAATTCAAAATATTAACTTATATAATTATCTATATCATAATGATGATGCCCTTGTGCCTATTAATTATTTTTTGAAACTTATAGAGTTACTTATTTGTTTGTCATCCAAACGAGAGTGTGTCAATGCCAATTTTTGATGAAGGATATTCTAATTTTATGATTTTATTGTGATGGATTTTTGTCAAATATCTAGGTACCTGTGTAGATTTATTAATTGTTCTCTTGGCTTTTGCATATCTAATGCCAATGTCTAATGGGTTTTCTTACACGACTGGATTTAACGGGCTCGTTTATGTCAGGAATATAAAAGTTTGAAAACACACAAGGCTGGATGCTCTATGAAATTTAATAATTTTCAAGAGGTCTTTTTTAAAAGCTTATTGTAGATATTACTTTGCATACTAACTGATTGGCTATTTGGAAAATAAAACGAATTCTACTAATCGGCAGTTCAAACGGAAAGTTTAAAGTTTGTCTCACAGGCAACATCTCTAGAATTAGTTATTAGCTTAGAACAACACAAATTAATGTCAACGATGTCTCACGCGAACCAAAAGCAAATCTAAGTAATTGATTTCATTCCGAAACGTGTGACTTTCACCGAGACTAATATTGCATAACATTTAAGTAACTGTACGACTTATTATTCTACTGTTAGAACAAGTCCAGTCAATTTAATCTAAAAACGTTTTTGAATAATGTAACCTTAAGCAAGAAAATAAGATTTATTTTGAAATATGTAATGAAACCTTAACATTGTTAACATGATGGTGGAAATGATAGGTCACTATTATCACAAATGTAAATACAATCAATATTATGATTCAATCAGAATCAATAAAACTTCATCTATCTGAAACATCCATTTATCAATCAAAGCATTACACTATCAGTTCATTGTAAATTCAATTTATAGTTTCTTATAACGTTCTAGCCCTACAATAATGATAACTTTGTGATAATGCAAAGAAGACCACATACCTTATAATATCGCGCTGATTAAAACGATAGATCATCGACAAAAAATCACATCCCTCTTTCAAGAACCGTCTAATTTATCAAAAATAGTGCAGCACCCGCTTTCATATCTGCGTCGGCGCAGCGGCATCCGATCCGATGCACTTCAGTGGCTCACAACTATTCCAACATTATGCCATGAATATGTAGCAGAAACCGCGTCTTTGTGGGGCAGATGTAGAAAATATTGAGTACATCTAGAATAATCAGCTGCTATGGAGTCTTATTATTATTACAAAATGTAGATCGTAACACACTAACTGGTTAGACCAGCTGTCGTATATGGATCAGAATGCTGGGGTACAAAAGGGATGAATAAAAGGCAATTGCATACAGTTTTGCGGTTGTGCGGAAAACGGTTGTCATGGTATGGGCATATGACACGGAGGAATGAGGAAAATGTCGTGAGGAAAGTTTTCAGTATGAATGTGAATGGCTATAAGAATAGGGCAAGACCAAAGAAACGATAGATGGACTGTCTGAAAGATGATATGGCTCGAAAAGGGGGTGACTACTGAGATGACGACTAATATATAATAATGTAATTAATGTATGTCCATCCAACTGATGGACCGTTGGATGGACATCATACTTCTCTATTAGTCATAATCTCTCTCTCACAAGATCTTAATTTACCAATCAAGCATTTGTGGATAAATCAACCTTATTTATCCACAAATGCTTCCAAAGAAACGAGTTACTTTTGATCGTCGTCAAAACCGCCCATAGACATCGACGAAGATACGACAGTTAGAATTCGAGTCAGTCTTTCTCTTGTGTCCTGAAATGTTAAAGGTTATAAATTATGAAATGGGTTGGTACTTTTGGTAGCAAGATGTGGATGCATAGCAACAGTGGGATATTGCAAACCTAGATATGTTTGGGATAAAAGATATTAGAAATGCAATTAAAAATAAATTGTAAATACTTACATATTAGCATTAGCTGTAGATTCGGAAAGGGTTGTATGAAGAAAAGTTATGCACTAGTAAAATAAATACCACCAAGAATGTTACAATTTTAGCAAGGATCTGGCTGGTTGAATTTTCTAATTCGAACATTATGTAAAATATTTAAATAGAGCCTACTGGCTTAATCAAACATTCGTACATGAACACTTGCGATGAATATGTGATGAGGCATGCGGGTACTAATTGCACTTTTCACTTTTGCGACTAACACGATTTTGAAGTAGTTTATCAACTGTATTTTTTTACAAGTATTCCATTGTTTATTTGGTACAAAGTAAAATCAACGCCTACCTGATATGAACTGTTTCAGTGTTTTTGAGACTACCTTATCTTTTTGTAGTTTGGTCTAAATCACTTTCTGAATGAACATGCTTTTTTGTAGTAACGTAACAATGGTCTTCTGTGTGGTTTCCAAATAGATCATCATATCCAGTTGTTGTTCGTTTTGCGTGTATAAATGCATCTACGATTCTGAAGAAATTTCCAGCATCAATACTAGTATGTGTACCATTTTGTAAATGTTACGCTTGCAGATCCTCCCGCTCTGTCCGCTTGTTGATTTCACATGGAGTATTTAGCTGCCATACCCATGACATTACACTTCCATGCACACAGTTATAGGCACTAGCTTCTTGAAATATCCCATATCTATGTAATAAAAATAAATACATTGGATAAAGTTCTTATACTAAATTAAATATCAAATTTTTTAAATAATATCTAAAACTCTTAACAAACTCAATAAATTTTAATCCACTCACATTTCTACTTCTTAACTTTGTAAAGTACTGTACTACAACTTACCTACTTAAATAATGTATATATTTTTTAAAAATTTTGCCCCACATCAAGCATTCCTCCTGTATTGTGGGTGCGTTTACAAACATTTAAACTCACATACACAAACTGCCAGACCCGCAACAACTACTTATAGGTCATACAAATATTTCTTCCGTGCGGGAATCGAACCCGCGACACGTAGCGCAGCAGTCAATCGCTTGACCACTGCGCCAACCGTGCCGACAAATATATAATTGATGCCCTTTACAATAAACAATTTTTTTTAATTCTTAAAACTATATCATTCATCTATGGCTCTTAAACATAATTATTTAGTAAACGCAAGCAAAATTTATTATTGATGAAGATAGAAAAATACCATCAATCATTGTTTGGTTCAATAAAGCTGCGATCCCACGGCCCGCTTTCTCACAAGCCAGATCGCGCCAAGCCAGGACGACAGGCCGTGGGAATCGTCGCATCCGATGAGACCTCCGCACCTTCGCAAGTGGCCTGTAGTCGCCCACCTGATCCGTCGGGAGTCGGTAAGTTCAAAGGCACGGTGTGGCGCGGCAAGAGGGCGCATGTCGCGGCCTGTACGGGCGCGTTTCTTCTTTCTTTTTACTTTGTTTATTAAATGTTGACCACTGAATAAGACCACAGTAGCTGCACACGCAGCCATGCACTCCATATCACTTGACATGTTGGAATAGCGGCCAACAGACCGCGACAGGCCCCGAAAGGCGTGACAACGTCTGGCGCGGTCTGTTAGTTAACTGGTCGTGGAACCGTAGCTTAAGTAAAGAAAATATTGTCGTTTCTGAACCTCTTGTATTCTTCGTCACACCTCTTTGTTGTTTATCGACCTTATAGTTGAATAGTGATGCAACTATGATTTCTAGACGGATCGATATTTTTGATTCGGTGAGTCGACCGACCTCTGTTCGAGAAAAACTGATCGACTTTACTTTGATTTTTTTTTTAGTACTTGCTGATTTTTCTCGTATGATGGCTCAAAAATATTAACTACTTTTATTTAGGAGAATTTCTGTAACCTTCTTGGCCTGACTGTATAACTATAATATTTCATCGTGAAAGAACATTGAGTTTGATGTGATTTGGCGGTTCGGTCCAAAATCGGTAGATATTTCGTTCTTTTAGACTATTTATTTTATCAAGAAAGCATTCGGTTACATTCACTGATATTATGAACATATCTTTGACCCAATACATTTGCATGTTTAACTCAAAGATTTGTGTACATACTCCTGATTATCATATGGACATGCGTGACGGAACCACGGTCGCGTGCGCCATATTGTCAGGAAATCGTGTGTCTGTTTGTTTGCATGTCTGGTGGTGTTCCTGTCGGAAACTATACTATGTCAAGGTTATTGATATCAGCACTTAAATTATGTGTTCGTCAATACTACAGGCAGGTCTCTTGCATCTTTGATTTAAAGCTTCACTCTTGCTGGTACGAGCAGTGTGCAAGGTGTTACCGGGGTTGACTGTCCAGGGTGCACCTCATGTACTTATTGCCACTTCGGTAGTATAATAATGTGGGTAGTAGCTACACTTTAATAATTATGAATAAGTAAATATGAAGAGTCCCAGGATGGCATAAAGCATAATTAAGTCGGTACTTAAAGGAGCGTCATACTTAAGCTGTTTCACATGACACTGCGATTCTGAACACACAAGGCTAAATCGCATGACATAGAAAATACAACATTCTCTAAATTAAATAACACACGTAATCCTCCGAACACTGCCCCTGACACATCGAGCTATCCATACAGTTTCCGATTACTTTCGTTTTCGTTCACCTTACGTCAAAACTTTCGCTCCATAGTCTATGGTGTTATCTCGGGCTGGTTACCAGTCATTACGTCAATGGCTTTAGGGCAAAGATGATTTATTGAGAAAAACAAGCGAGACGGGTTTGTATTGATTTAAGACGGTTGATTTATTGGTTATGGTTATATTAGTATGGTGGTAGTGGGGCATGGTTGGTTATTTATGATAAGAATTGGTCAGCTGTACCACTGTAAGTTTTTATTGAACTAACATTTGTTTTGAAATGATTAATTTACAGAACAAAGAATGGCTAGGTTATTCGTGGGACCATAACGTAATAAGGGCATAATGTTTCCACTGCTAGGATAAAGGTCATAATCGACCACGCGGGCCCAGTGCGGGTTGGTACCACCACCATAGTACTTATTATTACCAAATAAATACTTCTCAGCAAGGGCTTCCCACGACCACTGATTTTGAGGTGGTAATGATTTATTCATTGCTTGTTATTGCTACAAGTATTAGCAGTCACGAGCCTAACTTGCTACCTCTTGGCATAGAAAGAAGAAGGAAAGAAAAACTGTTCATTCTGCACAAAACAAGACGCACACTACAAAAAAAATCCTTAGCTGCCTTTCGCAACATAGGTATTCTTATCTACTTGCTTGCAGAACTTTATTGGTATTTGTGAAAGCGATCTCAGAAACGATATTAAAATTACATACAAAAATGATTAAACAAACATAAATTAAATGTTTGTATAAGGTTCATATTCGGTTTGCGCAAATATGACCATGTGTAAATTCGGAAACATGGTCATACTGTTTACCAAGTGGTTACCAATTCGCCTTCGCCGGAATGTTGATATTGTTTCCCTTTTGTATAATGTGCTTTTTTACCCTCCCACCCCTCTTTATCTCAGGAAACGTTTCCAGTTTCTTTGCGACTCCCACACGAAATTTTTAAGGTCATCAGATAACTTGAAGTTTAAAATGCCTATGCATTCCTCAACTTTCCTCGACAAGTTCTGACTATCCAGGCCGCTCGTTTGTGGAATGCGTTGCCAGTTCAAATAACACGCGCGCAAACGTTACCTGTATTTAAGAGACTCGTAAAGGAACATTACTTGTCGTTGTGATCTTGTTCTCGAAACTGTAATTATCTATAGTCTTCATTTATTTTGCTGCTTATGTATTTAGTATGTATGTATGTATCTTTTATTTAGGATATATGTATATCTGTGTATCTATTCTAGTATATTGTATACTTATTATTTGCACTAACGACAGCCCCATTTTATATCCAGGCAAATCATTGTTCATTCCAAGGTTGCCTAGAAGAGATCACGGAAAGCGATAAGGCCGCCCATTGTATATTTTGTAGTGTTTGATTTTTTTTTTTCGTGGTGTACAATAAATTATATATAAATAAATAATAAATTAACATGAACCGTTAATTATTTAGTTTGTTAATTTGTCCATAAACCGATATCTGCGAGCAACTTAATGTAGTTATTTCAGGGGAAAGTGGCTTTAATTGGCGATAAAAGATTGCGAATACATTCTGTGTGCGTCTGGAGTAACTGAATCTGTAACATTTACTTAAGTTAAACGTCTTTGGAGTGTTTTCTTGATAAAACTGTGGAGTTCTAGACATTGAAACAAAACAGTATAATATATAGGGGTATCTAAACAATTTCTTTAAAAAAAGTAAGATTAACATATTTATTTTTTTGAGAATAATAACTAGTAAAAAACGTTTTTGCATTAGAAAATTAAAACTAAGTAACTTCCTTAGTGTATATTGAGAGAAAGACATACATCAGTACTGAACATACAAACAATAAGTCACTAAGAAAAATATGTCTAACAAGACAACAACAAAATAAAATTCCTCAACTACTTCTTCAACAATCGTGTCCAAAAATAAGGTTAACTACACACACACTGCAATAACACAATCAAAAAATCTGAAAACCAGTAGTGCACACGATACGAATCTAAAAAGAATGGATATCTCCTAACTGGAACTAGGTCTTCTCATGGCCGTGAAATGGTCGTTGTATAGTTTATAGTGTAACTGGAAACTTGTACAAGATCTAAACAATTCGTCATAAAAATAAAACAGCTGTAGTGTCTTATCGTTTTTTTTAATGTTAATGTGGGAACACTTTTAAGTGTTCTAACAGAAATAGCCATTCATTTTAAGACACTTTGTTTATTATCTAACTATTATCATTTTCAATGCATTGCAAACATTGTTGATGGCACTTCTTGAAAAATCTTGAACAGTGCAGTTTTTTATTCAGCATCTAATCACGGTTACCACCTTATAGGAAGTTGAAACATTTGTCATTATTTCAACTTCAGTTTCAATCTATCTTCTCTCTTGGTTCCTTCCTTGGTTTTGGTTTGCTATTACATTTTCTTCTTTATATTCCTCAATCATGTTGTCATCATTGTTTCTCACTTTCTTTTCCATAACTTTCACTCAATATCACGACCAAACGACCACAAAAATATATAGAACATTTTGCTGATTCCAGGTGAGATCAATGTTTGGTAACAGTGACAATACAACAGACCTTATGCTACCGATACTCTTAGACATGGCCAATTTGATACGAAGAGCCGTCAGATCAGGGAAGGAACCAAGGGAAGTCAAACAACCTTACGAACCTGCACCATCACAGTTACTCAGACGGTCTTTTACAGAAGACACAGAATTAGATGATGAACCATTCGACATGGGTGTAGAACCCCAGCCTCCAATCACACGCAACCGTAGAATATATCCAAGGAATTACACAAACAAAACTTACACTGGAAACAAAGTACAGAACACGATACATAAAGCAATAAATAACGTTACGAACATTAAAGATGATGTAAGTAAATAAAATGATGATTCTAATTATACGGTTGATGTCTGAAAATCAGCGATGTAACTCTAGTAGAATATTTATAGTAGGTAATAAACGTAAACCAGACTATTTTTCCCACAGTAATCAATAATCATAAAATCAACTTACTGATATATTATTAACAACTGGTCACAGACGACACAGATTTATTATAAAGGCTTTGAAAACATTGATTGATTAGATTTGAGAAATAATCAAGTTATTATTTCTTGATGTTGTGTTCAGATATCATGAGTTTTTGGTTTGAAGTTATGGCAAATACTACAGGAGAATTTAGTTTTAAAACTGTTTTTAATGGCTATTTCAGCACAACTTAACAACCCCATCAACATCAACACCAGATCTAACAACTCCAATGACAGTGTCAGTGACCATTAGCAGAACATCGAGTGTGTCACGATCAGACAACGGGACGCTGGACCTCATGGCTGAGTCTACGAACCAGACGATAGCACAAGACCTACCAGTAGCAGAGAAGCTGAGAGCATTGAATAGATACAGTGACAGGAAAGGTAAAATTATATTATTATTTAGTAAGTAATAATTGTCAAGCCAAGCTTTTAGTACTGATAATGCAAAACCTCTTTTTTTTGCAAAAAATGAGTTATGGCTTGGCAAGGCAAACATTTTGAATTCTGCCATGTGGCTCATGAGTCAGAAGTTATTACACTAAAAGTAGCTGTTGATATAACAAACGAAGTACATGACGTCTTGACAAAGTAAAATGAACTTAATTAAAAAGAAAACAAAACTTTTCAACACCGCCAACGTGTTATTGCACAAGTCATGAGTTGCAAGAAAATCTGTCTGATCTTTTAACCCTTTGTTACATCAGCACGTAGAGTTGTACTTATATAAACTCTCATTGTATTGATAGAAACTTTTGTCACTATAAAAAGAAAGTTGAAAAGAGCCCATTTGAATGTCTACTAAAAAAAACTCATAATTATAATTTTATCTAAACATTCCAGGATCTTCGTTCCGTCGTGGTGTATACCAACCGAAGCCGCCATCTTTGGTTCGTCGCACCACTCCTGAGCCGGCTGCTCCATCACTACCCATACCTAAGAGAAGACCTACTCCTGCCAGGAAGCTTCCCACGTCAGTAGCAGACCCGAATAAGTGCGACCTGTTCACGAATACACTGTGTCTACATTCTGACGATTATCCTACGTAAGTTGATAAAATTATAATTGTTACTTAATGATTGAGGATTGTTATTAGAATAAAAAAAATAGGGCATTCATGCTTTATACACACACGCACACAGAAGAAGGCGTGAGTTTATGTATCCTATTGCTTCGATTACTTTCATACATCTCGTTCGTTCGTTTCTCGATCTCACTTTACACTCTTTAATAATATAATAATAATATTTATTGAATAAAAAAAAAAAAAAAAAAAAAAAAAACGTTTACAAAGAGTGTACATTTAGGCAACAGTAAGATTTCCCAAAAAATTATAATACCTAAAAATAAATTAAAACTAAAACATGTTAATTACAAGTGCAAGTCAGTAATGATGTTTCGGAATTACAGTATTAGGTAGCGACTTCTGATCAGCAGTGAACTGCAATAGGCGGAGTTGTAACTCTTTGTTAAATGGATTATTTGACTGCCTACAACAGTCCATGCCAATAAGTATAATTCATATGGCATTATATTAAGTTACCTTAGTTATCCAAATTTTATTCGTTGTAGGTGGCATATTCTACATTCTAAAAGAATTAAAAGTTTAAGCTTAGAAAAATTCGCAAAATAATTCAATTAAAACAGGATCGATTTCATAACTTTGAATACTATAATCATCGAATTGAACACTGTTACATTCATTAGCAATATTCTCAACCAGCCTAGCAACTTCTTTATCATTTTAAATGGTTTCCCAAAAATGTCTGAAACGGGTTTTTATGCATTAATATTTCATTGCATAACCAGGATTGCATAGAAAGCAAGAGTAATGTGTTAGCGAAAGTGATTCTCTTGGTGTGTCGTGTGGTTTGCAAATGTCATGTGATTTTCGCGGAACGATCTGCGTGACCGTTATTATCATGAACGAGGTGTGAGTTCGAGAATGTGAGGTTTACCTCTTTTGTATTCTTATGTGCATTTCATTACGTTGCATTATCGTTTTCTATGGCTTTTACTCGCTTGTCGTTGGTTAATTTATGAGCATTCTTATTTTGATTGCTTTAGCATTCTCTACTATTTATTGCAGCTCTAATGATTTTGTCATTTGAGAGTAAAATAAGATAGTTCGTGTAATATTATTTGGTGTGTGAGACATCTCATAATTATGTTCCAATTCGATGACTTGGCTTACTTTTTTAGTAGAATGCTTATGTCATTTTAATGTCTTCATTGTCTCCACCGGAATAATGATACACAATCTTATCTATATAAGCTATTAAGACAAATGTTTATGTTAATTCATAATGAGAACATCTTATACAAATAGTTCTGTTGATGTCTTTTGTTTTTCTATCGAAACGTAACGAATTAACCATCAAGACGATTTCTAGAGGAGCCAACTACTAATTGATTATATGGTCATCGTTTTATTTATATTTAATTAAGTCGTATTAAAATCAATTTTTATTTTGTTATAAAAATATCTTAAGAAATTCTAATCTGCTTAGGATTATATTAATTCGTGTTTGTTGCTAGATAAAAATACATTTTGATTCCATTTATGATATTCACTCGATGACCTTATTGGTGATGTTCTTCAGTAAGGTTAGGTGCGTAGAACTCGCAACCGGGCGTGCGTGTATGAACGTAAACGAGGCAAAAGGAGTACTTAAGGATCGTAGCAGGTGACGTTCCGTAGTTTCTGCCCCAATGGGAAGAAGGCGTGAGTTTATGTATGTATTATTTAATCGATTAACGTCCAAAAAAAATTCACTAATTGTAAACCAAATATACAATTCAAAGCAAGATAATATTAATATTTATAGATTTAGGTTTAAAGAAGAATTTCAGAGACGAAACGTTAAAAGATATACTTAGGTACAAAAAATGATAAATATTCATTCTTTTATTGTTTATTAAGAACAAAACAAAATATAAACGGAAACATCACAAAAACCTTAATAGGTTTGTCCGGATGTTGAAACACTTTTAAGCAATCTTAATACTAACTAAATTTATGGTTAAAACATAGTTTATAAAACATTGTAAGGTAGTTTGTAATAATAACTAAGAAACTTAGAGTATATATCACTGGAGAAGCCATAAGCGCAATATTCCGAACAAAAAAGTCTGTCACTTTTGGCGGGTAACGCGGTAGCTTCTACGAAAAAGAACAATAGCTATTGCTTTTTTCGAGCCGGGAAAGAGAAGTCCGTACCATCGATTTTCTTTTTTTTTTTATCGATATCAATAATCATTCAGAATATTGCTTGAACACAGAAATAAAACAGCTAATGCATAGCAAAGTTAAATTTTAATTATAACAACTATTAAATTAAAAGTAAAACAAAAATTAGGTATAGTACCAACAATTAATACATTTAAAAAAACAGTAGGTTCATAACACCTACTGATTTTTTAAATGAAACAATTTGGAGTATATATATGGCGAATATATTTTTTGAGGGTCTCTTTTTTTGTAATTTACGCAATTCTTGTATCTGTATATTTGGCTTTGTGACTAACAATAATGATTTTCAAATTATGAAACCGTTAGAATGGAAATATAAAACAGAACATTAAAAAAACGAGTGCGTTCGGTGGACCCCCGTCAGGAATAAAGCTCCTTCTCACGTATGAATTTAAAAAAAAAATTCGCATCCGCCACCTTGGATTTATATTTTGACCTCACTATCGACTTTAGCACCCTTGAAAACTATGAAGCCGTCATCTTGGATTTTGATTTTGACTTTCTCTCTCTCTCGATCGAATTAGAAGAAGACAGTTGGAACTATAAACGCTTTTTCTCGTGACTTTTCTGCCAGTTTACTCCTATCGCAAAAAACAACAAAACTTCGTTAAAAAACAATTTTCTTAAACAACAAAAAATACTAATTCGCCCTAAGAAATTATCGACATGTCAATTTTGGTTTCATAAATGACCCCAACCCTACGGTAGTCTCGTTATCATTTTTGCTAGAAGACATAATCGCATGGCAAGTGTATGTCAATTTAGCTGATTTGACGTACATTCTCGTAATGCAAAAAAATATATTTTGCACCTTATGAACATCAAAACGTGGTGTAGCGAGATACTCGTATGGTGACGTCACAACAGCAATGCGAGAAAAATACTCGATTCATGCCGAATGAAAAGTCAAAATGTATTATGAGGTTTGGATTTTGAATTTCACTTACATATGGAAGGTTATTCCGTCTTTATTTAAGTTTGACGTATTTGAACGCTTCAGCACAACTATGCATTTTCACGGAGCATTGATGAGAACCCCGCGATTCGAATACGATTAACGTTGTGTGTTCGAATCTATTTGAAAGTATTTTTTATGACCGTGTTAGAGCATTTGCTCTTGTACTTTTACAGAGGGGGAAGTGTTCATAAGGCTTCTCCAGTGATATATACTCTAAGCTAAGAAAGCACAAAAATGACGACGGTGCGGGTCAGGCAGTCCGTCGATGCTAATTACTAAATTAACGAAATTTAAACAGGATGATGCACTTTCAAAGAGAATCAAAGAATTTTTTGTATTTATTTTTACAATTATTATTTGTTATTTCCAATTGAATTTTTGTTGGAACACCATTAATTAGAGTATGTATTAAATAAGCGTTCGTTCGTTTCTGGTAATAGTTTTTGTATCTCGGTAAGTACTACCCATTTTGATAAGATAAGATAAGATATTTTTATTTGCATAACATGTTTTTCTTAAAACTAAAGCATGCAAACGTAGTTACTTACTAAAAATACATTTATGACATTGAAATATATTACATTGCAATTCATTTTTTTTTAAATCATTAATAATATAGAAATTATTATTATTGAGCCATTTATTTAATTTGATTTTAAATAATTTACAATTTAATGTTTTAAACATATTTGGTCATTTGTTATATAGACGTACACACATAGCCAGGGAGTTTTTATTATATTTCGCTGATCTAGGCAGCACATCCAGCACAAGTCTGTATTGGTCACGCCGACTTCGAGAACTTATTTCCTCTGCTGTTTTAAATAGTTCTTTGTGTTTTCGAACAAACATGCATGCTTCATATATATAATGAAGGTAACGGTAGCAAACCAAGCTCCTTAAATATTGGTTGACATGATTTGTCAGATGGAATCTCGAATATATTTCTTTTGGGCAACAAATACTCTATTGTGATCCGTACTATTTCCCCACATAATTAGTCCATACCGTAGTGAGGACTCAACATATGCGCGGTATGATATCACAGCCGTTTTTATATCAGTGACTTTTTTTGTCTCAAAGCATACACAAATTTATTTATTTTATTGCATACACTATCAAGCTGTGTTTTCCAGTCTAAATGTTCGTCAATTACTACTCCTAAAAACTTTGTGCCACTTGTGTAATTTTCGGTATGTCCATTTTAAAATTAATTGTATTATTATAAGATTGATTAAATTGTATAAATACTGAGTTTTTAAGATTAATGTGTAAATTATTATTATTTAACCAGTTAATTAGATTGTCTATTGTATTATTTATGTCCGCTTCATGATCCGTAATTGATTTATATTTTTTATCCATAGTAACAATCAAGGATATGATTGGGCTGCCGTTCTTATTGCTATGCTATGATGAAATTTAATTTGCAGTCCTTTGTTTGTGAACTGTTTTATCAATAACCACTTTCGTATTTTAGTGTGTATTGGCAATATTTTGCAATATTTAAAGAAACCTGTGACGTCATCACCAGCATAAAGAGTTTTTTTAAATTTTGTAGGGCATTATTATTTTTAGTAAACGAAGTTGTAGGTTGTATATTTTGCATAGGTAAGTTTTAAATGTTCTGCCATAGCTAGTGACTCCATATGAAATTATTAACTCCGCGAGTGCATTATAAAGGGTAAGTAATATTTTAAAATATACTTTGTATTTAATTATTGTAAATTTGGCTCGCATTGCTCGTAGTTTATCACAAATGGAGTCTATGTGATAGCCTCAGTTAAATCTGTCATCAACCACTAACCCCAAATATTTATAATTGGTACACTGCTCCAGTGGTTCACATTTGCAACCAAGTCTAGATATTTGCGCTTTATGCAAACATTGGTGAGTGTGCGCAATTATTTTAACTGCCTTGTCAGAGTTGAGTAAGTGATTGGACTGAACGTGGATACTCTTAGTTTTACCAGCATTAAGGATTAGTCCAGCATCATGAGACCACTTGCACAAATTATCAAAAACATTTTGAATTGATTGTTCAGCCTTAGATAAGTCTCTATCAGCCGCTACGAGATAAGTGCTGTCCGCGTACTGATAGACTGAGCAATTGCTTATTACATTCTCCATGTCATTGACGCCTACGTCAATGACATGAAGAATGTAATAAACACAAGGGAACAGCACAAGGCTCACTTATAGGAATAAGTGAGCCATGTGCTGTTCCCTTGTGTCCTCCCTTGCATTATTTAGCCTACTAAATAAGCCTTGTGCTGTTCCCGTATCTACTATAACTTTGTCACTAAGTTCATTGCTGATTTTTACACGGCATGTTCTGTTTTTTAAATAATGTTTGCACCATTTTAATATCAAGCCTCGAACCCCTGTATTATCGAGCTTGTTTATAAGTGTATCATGCCTAAGGGTATGAAAGGCTTTGCTAAAATCAATGAATAACAGGATGACATTTTTTTTATCATTGAGGTGTTGGTTTATTTCATCTGTGAATTTAGAAAGCAGAATTGAAGTTGATTGGAAAACTGTATTTTTATTACAAAAGGACTATAAAATTCTATAAAAATAAAATATTTGGTCATTAAACCATTTTATAATTTTCAATTTGCAAAACAGCGAACCACTTTCTAAATACTGCTTTAATTTTAAATATCCTTTATGTTACGACTGGCATAGCCTAAAATGTTATGTTGTGTGAGTTTTTTGTCTTTAAAACTTAGGAAGCCTTATATATTTATTAAGTTGTGTCATCAGCTTGGACGTTGTTTTGTTTACAACTCATATTTACATACTAATATTCTCGGTTTTTCAGTCTGTTTCTTAGGTTTTCACGGCAAAATTGTGAACTGAATGGTATTAAAATAAACATTTAAAGCCCTCAGGAAAATTACAGCCATTCTTAATCATTAATCTCTAAATGATGAGGTGTTGTAGTTATTTTGTAAATATTAAAATCTGCGCGGACAAAGCTCTAGTAATATATTAAAACAGTTATCATAACTTGTAAAAATTACGATAATTTAAAAATTTGTTTTTGATTCCAGTGAAGCCATCGTGCAGTCCATAAGACGCAACAAGGCAGCCGCAGCCGCTCTACTAGCTGACTACAAGGACCCGGGAGAAGGAATAATTGACGGAGTCACTGCGGCCCAGGAGGCTAAATACAATGAACAGCATTACCTTGTATCTAATAGGTAAGTTTTAAATATGATAATGTTAAAAGCTAAGTGGAATCATTGTAATACTTACGTAACCAGAAATTGACGATAACGTGAGCTGATACTTAAGAAGAACCACATGAACAGGCAGTCCCCCAATATGTGTTCTTTACTGCTGATTTTTACCGCAACATTAGTTATCCCAACATAAGCTGGCCTAAAACTCAAGTAGGAGGATAGAAGCACTTGTGAACAACTATGACTAGTAAAATGTTACTTATGTTCCATTCAGACGAGGAGACACAGCAAACCGGGACTTCGCGGGTGCCGGTGAAGCAGGTTTTATGTGTCCAAGCACAGTGAAGTACGCCAGACCACAGCGTGCGAGGGCCACGTCGGGGCAGTGGAAGTACATCGTGAACACTGGAGAACACACGCAGACACTGAGGCTGGAGAAGTGTTTGTAAGTAATGATGTATTCTATAGTGGAGTATGTGAGACCACACTATGCAAGGGTCACATTTAGGTAGTAGAAGTACATCGTACACACTCGAGAACATACGCAGACACTAAGGCTGGAGAAGTGTTTGTAAGTAATGATATATTCTATAGTGAAGCACGCGAGACCACTGCGAGCTAGGATCGCATCGGGACAGTGGAAGGACATCGTGAACATTGGAGAACATACGCTGACACTGAGGCTGGAGAATTGTTTGTAAATAATGACGTAATTTCTAGTGAAGCTGAAAGATAAGACGTAAAACTTGAAAGGATAGACAGACTAGAGTACAGTATAATAGTTGAAGGTTATGTGACCTAAATTTATTACCTGATTTAATAAGGGTATGTGTGGATGAGATGTTGCGCGCTCGAAGTGCTTAAAAGTTGCAAAGTTAATAAGAATTTATAATAGAACAAAATCTTTACTTAGTAGCAAGCCCTAAAATTGCAATTTAATTTAATTATAGCAAATCTATCACGGTATTGTATACTTATACTACAAGTCTATATTTGGAAATGTATTTCATCAATGTCAAGAGTGAGTATCTTGAAACGCAATGGTATGATTAAAAACTATGATTAAATTACACTTGCCCAACTATAAATTAAAATGTTCTGATGTCTGTTATTTCAGCAACATGTCAACGTATTACAAAAATATAATTATTTCTCTGGCTTGCAAGGTTACACTCATTTGAAATTTGAAAAATAGCTATTTTTAAAGGCAATAATTAATGTTCACAAAGTCGTCGGTTGTGTAAGAGCCGATTGATAACTTATTTAGTTTAATTATTTGGAGCGGAGAGAATCGTTCGTTTATTATTTTAATTTGAAAAGTTTGACGGCAGTACTACTTGCCTCGGAAATACGTGAATTCATAATTGGTAGTACATGTTGAAACTATCCCCGTAGTTATAAATCACATTGTCATACATTAAAGTTACAATGTGATTTCTAACCTATGTATTAGTGAGTGCACACACATAAACTACAGAACACCACTTGCTACGATTTTTACCTCGTTACCGTACCTTTTGCCTCGTTTAGGTTCATACATGTGGTCATACACGCACAAGACAAGGATTAGATTAAAGATTAGCAAGTACATTAATTAAATACAATATTTCTTTTTACAGGAAACCAAAAGAATCGTGCACCTACCTGACGGACAACTTCAAATCAAAATGTGTTCAAGTTTATAACTACCATCGGCTGCTGACTTGGGATCAACAAAACGGCCTTCACATGGATATATTCAAGGTACGCTATACGAAAACATGTATTTCTTTTCTTTTATCAAAATATATGGAAAGCAATAATACAAAAGAGTCTTATCAATTACCTTATCAAGGACCTGAAAATTTAAATTTTTGAAACTAAATATAATAATCTAGATAATATAGCCAGTACAACTATCCCTTCCAGGTTCCGACATGCTGCTCTTGCCACATTGAAGGTTATAGCGTGTCTTTCCCACCACTAGGCCACAGACTCCAAGAAACCTCTTCAGAACACTTCCCCGGAGAAGATTTATCATCAGAAACAGGAAACCATGCTTTTGAAAACGTGCAATCCACTATACAAAAACCAAAAATTAAATCACCACCGTTTACTTCTAAGAAACCTATAGAATCATTCCCACCATTTACGGATAATCAGAACATAATACCTGGTAGTCCTTTCAGCAAACATAATGATAACGATGACTCTCTGCCACAAAATCCCATAGATTCTTATGGAAACTCATATTTCCCAGACTCGTTCAATCAGGCGAGCTCAATAAGGCATGTCAAACGACCACCTTCAGCCAGAAATCCTCCTCCATCATCAAACTTTGATGAAGTCACTTTGCCAAGTTACCTGGAACCACCAATGCCTGCAGCTGGTCAATCATTTAACTTCATCAAAGACAGTCCACCTAAATATAAACTACCTGGAAGCCAATTTAAAAGAACTACAAGACCAAGCCCATCAGGACGAAGACCAATCAGAAAGAAAACATCTGGAGGACCAGATGACCTTGTCTCATCAGGATCACAAGCCATTGAATCTTTCCCGAACAGTAGTAGAGACACAATAGAAGAAGTTAATGATTACGAGGACCCTGATATCGGCCAGGCAACATCCATAAACACTCCAAGGCCAAGAGTGACCATTGCTCCAAAACTGACTGCATTATCGACGGAAAAACTGACACCAGTACATAAATCAAGAGAACCTAGTAATAATAATGAACATTATATTTCCAATGGAAAGCGTGTAAATTACAATTATCATCCAATTATAGACTTCTTTGATGAAGACAAAGAAATGGAAACAGATGAATCTATAGATAGAGAAGACGTTGAACCAAGTTACATACCAAGTGTAGAATCGGAATGGAAACCAATTAATCATCCCGCTTCTAGAGACAGCCAAACAAATACTGTTGGTAAAAAGAAACATAAATAATATAAAACGATAGATATAAAATATTAATTACGGTGATGTTATCAGTATAATGAATAGTTGAATGAAGTGCCAATGATGCAATTATTCATGTTTTAATTAATGAGTTATGTATAGTATCATTTGTATTAATGAAAATTGTTAGAACGAGCGATTGAGACGATGTTTCTGCTGATGTAATATTTCATACTGTACGCCTGTCTAACTAGACGGAGATTACTTTTCTTCGTTATTTGTACGAATGATTATCATATTGATAATAATCAAGGGCTTCTGAACAGCTACTGACTTGTTTTTTTCAGTCTTATCTATGTGAAGTCGACTCGTGCCTATCTATAAAGTTCTGCTACCGCTTATAATTCTTCGCAGTCCCTAAAGGCAAAACGGATATTAAGATTGCATCAGCCATTCTCTACGTTATCTGTCTTGATTGCTTGTCTTTATTCTCCCATAATAGTCTTAGAACTAGCTTTAAGTTCCGCAATATTGTAAACTTTCATTTTCGAACGAAACCAAAACAAAGTTGCAATGTAAATTGTTGATATTTATTTATTGTTAAATTTTTATTTTGTAATTTATTTAAATTATGTTAAGCTTAATGTAAGTTTAAGTTTCATGTCGATTATAAGATTTCAAAGACTTGCCACTGAAATAAATAAACTTAATTGCCTTTACTTTTTTTAGTTCTGTTCCGTGTTGTTTTGCGCTAACCGAACGCATCGTCCCATGACACTTCACAAGATCAAACACTTTTCTGAAACATTCATAATTTACACTTTTTCTTTTATCTTTAATTCACTTAAAAGTTCACAAATTGTAAAACAAAATACAGCCGATCCAGTTAACTAGCGTCAAAAGTGAAAGCCACAGCACCAAAGTTGAATGCACTACGTGAAGATATCTCTCATTCGTTCAAGCTCAACAGATACTGTAACAGTCTAACAAAAAGTGTGTTGGGACACTAGTACGTAACCCAGATGTGCACTGAGACAACTCATTGTGTGATAACACAATTTAATACTACAATCTTTAGCAATATATTATTATTATTTTATTGCGCAATTTGTCATGTTCGAAAATTAGTCGCGTACACTCGGTTGTTCTATGTAGTTCATTGGCCAGGTTGTTGTTACAAATGTTCTAAAACGGTCGCGTAAATCTGTTCCGTGAGTTTAGCAATAGTTGTAACTGGTTTATATTTGAAAACAGACTCGGTTTAGTAACAATCTGAACGAGTGTTTAGTGCAACCGTTCAGAATGATTAAATTAATTTTCAAACGAAGTACCAGCATTTAATATCTACATGTTTGATTAACGTAAAAAAGAGACAATTATTTACAGTAAAATCAAATAATAATAGTATAATTTTAGAGCACACTTTATTTATAAAATAACAACTTTATAAAAAAGTTCTCTTCATTGTAAAAAAATATTAACAATTACCTCTATCACAGTACAGTTAACAATAGCGAATAATTATAGATTTTGATAACTCGATCGATCGCTTTCGACTCTAGCCCGCGATACGTAATGTGGCACTTTCTATTACAATAAACTAATTACTTTCGAAAATATTCATCGCCAACTTACGAAACTATAACAATAATTTAGTTTTGCTTATATTTTACCCACGATTGTGGCCTAACTTTTAAATTTAATTATATTCTATTTATACAATACCATAATGCGAATTTTGTGTGGAATTGGATATTGTATCTTAAAGAAACCAATCGAAAAAACTGAATACCAAAAACCACAAATTGGTAACGATCAACTGACTGCAGGCAATACCACTGTTGCAATGTGTGCCTAATATGTAACAGTAAAGCAATTTAATTTATCTTGTAATAAAAATTAGCGCAAAATTAATGGATTTTATTTATGTTGCGACCAATCAGTGATCGGCAGCTCGTAACACGATAATTAGAATTTGGTTGTACGATAATCAAATTTCCTCCAGCCCGTTAAGTAATTTAAGTTACATAAATAATTGCGGCATACGTTTATGTTTACCAACTACGAGTAAAAATAGAGTAATATAGATACAATTTTCTAAATCAACAGTAAGCAGCTTTTAAGTCAAATAATTAAATATTGGTACTGGTATTGCCTGAGTAACTTCAATACTAGGTTTCACCAAAAATTTTGGCATGCTACGAAATAGTTTCGCGACAAAATGTCCTGTCATCTTTGTTAAGAATATGGACAGACTGACAATTTCCATATTTTATGTGTTCAGTCGACGTAATAGTACATTCGTTTGCTAGGGTCTACAATGTAACCTGGTGTAGTGGTCAATATGGGCACGGCTTGAGCAAAACTGTTAAGGAGAACGGCGGCACTCCTTCTAGTGTTTTTTGATAAACTTTTAACTTGAATATCATCATTATCGTCCTGTGGCACTGATGCTAATAATTTAGCGCTTCTGTAATTTCCACCATGCATTCTTTCATGTCCTGAACTTCGGGATTTGTAATCATCGTCCTGTTGCGACGGTCGGTCTTCTTCATGGTTGTCGTCGAGTTCAATCAGTTTTTCGTTCTTTCTACCGCCACGTCTTCTACTGTCATACTTAAGATTACCACCATGCATTCCTCGCGCTGGAGATTCACTAAGTTCAATAAGTTTAGAACTTCGGCCATTATTTGTTGAGCGATTTACATCACTCAATGATTTTAAGTTACCTCCATGCAATCTTTTAGGAGTGTACTCATCTAGTTCAAAATGTTTTGTGCTCTTACTCTGCGAGGTTTCTGCATCTTTAGGAGGTTTCGTGCTATTTGGAGGTTTAAGTAGTCTAAGGTCTTCTTTTGTAGCTAGTCGATAGTTTCCACCATGTTTTGGACCCTTATCAAGATCTTGATCGCTGAATATTTCAACGTCCCCTAAATTGTTAATTGCTTTTGCTAACTCATCATCTTTATATAAATCTAAAACTGTGACATTTTTCTGTTTCTTCTTTTTAGGCGCTGCTGGTATTTCTTTAATTATTTCAGTTTCCTTAATATCTTGTTGAAATTGTGTTACGTGTGGAGAGGATTTATTTGCAGGTAGCTCTTTGTGTATTTCAATTATTTTTCTGGTTACAATTGGCTTGTTGTTACGAGAAGGGTTAGGGGTGGTAATGCGAATGCGAGTTGCTACAGTAGTTGGAGGAGCATCTGTTGTTCTAGCCAGTGTACGTTTGGTGGGTTCAGGGGTGGTCATTTCAGGTTCAGGTATTTCTTGTTCAGGTATTTCCACCGAATCTTTGTCATTACTCTCTATTTCTTCCTCACGATCATCATCGTCATCGTCGTCATCATCATCGTCATTGTCATCATCATAATCATCTTCATCATCATCGTCAGCATCGTCATCATCAGCTGCACCATTTTCGTTATCTTTATGTTCATTTTGCTTTAATTGGTGATGGTCCTCCTTTCTTTCATACATTGGCATGTAATCGTCCATGTTAGTTTTAACTCCAATCAAAGCGTCAACTTCTACTTTCCTCATATCATCTTCGTCATGTTCACCATATTTCTTAGAATCTGTCACTAAAGTGCTTGTACGCGATTTCTTTTTCTTTTCTCTATATTTAGGTATCACTATGTCATCTTCTTCGATATGTTTATTTTTTAGAGGCTGCAGTTTTACTTCCTCTTTAGTTTCAGTACTTTCATCAGGTTTATAGTCACGGAATCTAGTTACAAATTTTAATAGTTGCTTTTCTGTGGTATGGTCAGGTACTTTTTCTGTTGTTGTCTTCAGATTAGTTCTTTCTGCTCTCATTCTTATTCTAAATGATGGTTTGGGAGTTGTCGTGGTTGTTGTTGATGTTGAAGTTATTATTTCATCTTCTTCTTCTTCCTCATAATCTTCGCTACTATCTTCGCTACTTCCATCATCAGAATGTTTTTCAGGCTTTTCCTGTTCTTCGGGTGTGTTTTCAGGAGCAGCACTTGCAACAGTTTCTTTAACAGAATTCGAAGCAGCCACATTCTGAATATATGCAGTTTTAGGAATAAATTGAGTTAAATCATGAAATGGTCTCGTTGTAATATGAGTCGGCCTAAAACGTTGCCTACCTCGAACAGATTTTTGAGTAGAACTTTCTAAATTTTTTTCAGTAGTTGTTTGCGATTTGTATGCATCAACTGACATTGCTCGTTTATTTTCGACAGGAGTATATTCTGACTTGTGATTTGTGGGTCTTATTTCGTACCTAGGTTCACCTCTACGATGATCTACACTGACGTCAAGAAAAGTTGCATCAGAATTCTCATCTTCATATCTAGTAGGTTTGTCTCTCTCATTTCTGCCAATATCAACATATGTGCGGCTATTAGTCTTTTGTTTATCATCTTTATTTGATCTTGAAACTCTTTCTGCCATTCTGCTTGATTGCAACTGCTTTATTAGTGGGCTAATATTACTGGTCGTTGTAGTTTTCTTTGAGTCTTGAACTTGGCTATCCCTTATAATTTTGTATGGTTCATAAACAAATGGTGTTGCTCTTCTCTTCCTTAATTTAGGTGGCAGCTTTGTAACTTCTTCCTTGTTTTGGAAAAAATTGTATGTTGTATTGGAATTGTCTATGTCAGAGTATAACAAACTTGCTGGTACATCGATGTTTACTGCTGAATTAACTGTGGTTTTAATATTTTTCAAAATATCTGTGTATACATTAGCTTGTTGGGTATCATTTACTACTAGTGTACCTTGTGGCGTATACAAAAGGTTTTTTAATGCTTCATTCGTTGTATTTAAGGATTCTTTTAAATCACGCTGATCACTCCTTAATTTATCTAAAAGAACAAAGATATTTGTTTTGGTAGCTTCTTGCAATTTATTCCTTGAATCTATGACATTGTTTATTTTAGATTCTTGAGCAATGTCTCCTTTCAGATTTTTAAGCTTATATATCGGCATTTTAGGTGCAATAATAGGTTCCGGATTTGATATTGTTTCTTCTTTAAAAAATGGACTATCTAAAGGATTTTCACCAAAATATTTGGCCTTGAAACAGTCAATTTTATCCCCAAGACCTTTGAGACGAGGTTGTTTCTTCGCAGTTTCAAAACTTTTATTTGCGTTACTTTCGGATTCATCGTCATTTTCATAATCATCATCTTCTGTGGGGTTTTCACCATTCTTTAATTTTTCTGGTATTGGATCTATTTCTTCATCCACTTCAGAGCATTCGAGACGAGACCGAGAGTCATAAAATTCAGTTCCACCGTTTGATTTATTCGGCATCAATTTGAGATTTTCAGCATACTTAAGGGGGGAATTTTTGTTTATACCCTTCAAATGTTTAAAGTAATATGGATATTTTTCGAGTATATCATTTTTCTTTGGTTCTGGTTTTTGTTTTGTTGGTCTTAAATCTTCGATTTTAAATGACAAGGTTGAATTTATATCTATTTCTGGTACTTTAAAATTTACTTCTCTCTTACCGACTTCGTGTTGGGTGTCCGTTACGTTGGCTTGTTCATTTTTCCGTATGATTCTATCTTCATAGTTTTGAATATTGCTTTCGCCGTCATCTTTGTCAGTATTGTTATTGTCATCACCATTTTTGCTATCATCATCATCATAATCACTCGACGAATCTTTTCTTCTATTTATGTGACCAATTTCTGGAATACTTTTTTTATGTAATTTAGCATCGAAATTTTCTTCATGATCATCTTCAGAATATTCCTCGTTTTCTGTTTCTTCTTCATCATCTTTATTATTATTTTTCCATTTTTCTCCGTGTTCTTCGTTGTCTCTGTACTCTAATCCTCTACCATCTTGATAGTTTCCGGTGACCGTAGGGATTTTATACAATCCACCACTGTTTTCATGCTCCTTGAGGAAGCCACCGTGCCCTTCGTGATCTGAAGCATGTTTTTGTTCTCCAGCATGATCGTATGCGGAATCTTCGTAGCCTTCTTCACTGTACACTGTTTGCGCTTTTGTACTTTTAACTGCTTCTCTTAGTCGAGGTGCATTTCTTATTTCTTCGTAGGTTTCTGCATCATCATAGGCAGCTTTTTTGGGCAAATGCTTATAAGTCTCCGTTTTCCTAACTTGAGCATAATTTTTAACAGGGATGAACTCATCTTTGCCATCTTCATCGTCGGGTTCTTGTTTTTGAAGTTCTAGTTTCTGCAAGGTTGTTGGTCGATTTTTTTGGACAACGGCATTGACGGACTCGTCTAGATTATTTCTTAGATTTAAGAATTTTTCTTTACCTTTTTCGTAAATATCATACCCCTCTGGTGGTTCCGCATTGTTTCCAGAAAGTGGCACTTGAGGATACTCATTACGTTCGTCATCGTATTTCATACCATGTTGTTGTCTTAAATTATGAATGTGATGCTGTACCGGGCGGTAATGCACTGGTCTAATTTTCGCGTTTTGATTCCAAGGATGTTTGAATTTTTTATTTAGTACGTTATCCCTGCTAACGTCTCTAGGTGGAGCTTTGTAATATACTGGTCGTCTTTCAGGCCTGTGAATTTCGTATCCTGCAGGTATGTTTTTATGCGGAAATAGTTTGCTATCAGTTTTCTCTGGACTCTCCAAATACTCATCTTTAGCAATATTAGGTTCACCAGCTTCTTCTTCATAAGCCTGCAACCTATGTTTGCTATCTTGCAAATCGTTTCTTATTTTTGTAAGCACTGGATCTTTATAAATCTCTTGCAATGACGGCTGTTCTGCTTTATATGGGTGAAATACTTCATAGTTACTCGCCGTCGGTTTCACATAGCTGTTTAATTCTGCATTTTGTTGTACGTACTTTTGAAACGGTAGATAAATCTTCTTATTTTCATCTAGCAAGTGATGAATGCCCAAGTTAGGTTTCTGTTTACCCGTATACGGTTTGACAGGATGCGCTTTATAATGTTGTTGGGGGTTTTTCACTCCGTGGAACGCAGCTATATCGGTGGCAAACTTAGGTTTTTGCGCGGTGTATTCAAAGTACTCGATTGGGACTGGCGGTTGATTAGATGGCCTGATGTGCACATCTTGTGGCTGGATGATCTCCACTGGTAATTCCTTTTTGGGTTCATTTTTCACTTCACTACGAACAATGTCGTTCCATGTGACTGGAACCTTGATAGATGAACACAGTTCACAACACAGTAGCACTAGGAATAAACTGGGGACTTTAGTCATGTGCATTGTTTACATCACGGATCGCGACGGTGGCTGGCGGTGGACTGAATCAGGTCGATGGGCAACCGAACGGTTTTTATCTCCTCGGTCGTTCGTCGCGGACCGATTGCTTGTCGACCGGTCGCTTTGTTTATTGCGTATGGCATAAGATATAGACAGGAGCGGATCTTATAATAAAAATACGTGCTTGTTTAATTTCTTTTGATTATTTGATTCATGTACTCGTTAACCTCGACTTTTTAATTTGAAATTAATTTGGGAATGAAAAAGAAATCGTACTTATATCCTACTTAATCTTACTAATCTACTATATTTATTCTTCTTCTTTCTTTTTATTCTTCTTTATTTATTTATTTTATCTATAAATGTGAAAGTTTGTGAGGATGGATGGATGTTGATGAGTTCAGAAGTGGATGAGAAAAGGCTAATAAGATAATCCAAAAGAAAAAAATAAAAGAAAATACTTAACATGAAATACTGCAGCCTCACATGACTTATACCAAAAAATCTGTTCAATGGAGAAATTAAGAAAAAAGGTACATGAAAGATAACGAAACAGATAAATGGCTAACGTCTAGCAAAGACAGCCGGATGTAGTTGCCTTACAAGGTGTTACGTGAAAACACATGATTTATTATTTGTTTGCAATTTAAGTAATTTGGACCACGTCTCGAATGTTGTATAATTATACTGAGTAAAGGAGTGTAGTGCCTATTAGTAAAAGTAGGAAGGGTCAGAACAGGTTACATCCTTTTAACTCAGTAACGGTCAAAGCATTTTGCAATACGTTAAAAATCTGTCTCGCACACTTTTGGTGACTTGCGGAAGCTTTGCAATGCGGAATATGAAGGGACTTTAAAGGTAAAGGATAAAGTGACGAAATTATTTGAAATTGCCAACAAGCTGTGGGCAGTGCCGTGATTAATACTCATGCCTTCTTTCTATGGAAAGGATCTTTGCCGTGCAGTGAGACAGTGGCTATTGATATTGTTTGATTGTTGTTGCTTTTGACATTGTTTGATTTACATGATATATTCTAACTAAATAGACTGCTGTGCTGCTGAGGAGTTTGTTACGCTACTCCTAGCTTAAGCACTAAGAAGGTGGAGCACGGTGAAGAGTGGGCGTTTTGCGGGACTGTCTTATGTAATTTTGAGGTTCGAAAAGTACTGATTCTCAGCCTAGTTTGAATAAATGACTTTTGAATTTTGAGGAAGTGGTGAAGGGCGGGCGTTTTGGGAGACTGTCGTATTTGTTTATAAAGGTTTACCAACAGCTTCGGTGGACAATATATTATTATTATAAGTATAGGTAACGATTAGCTTTCGACTTACACAGTCACCAATTATTATTATTGTATAAATATACTTACAAATTTTTGGACCGTGGTGGGTTCGGTCTTTTGGAAGGTAGACGAGGCGCCGAAGCCAACTCGCACAGGACCCTTATAATTTTTTTAATGGAATGTGGCATTTCTAGTCTTATGTTATTTTGACGTTCAAAAAGTGCTCATTCTAAGCCATTTTTGAATAAATGACTAGGTTTATTTTTATTTTATGTTTTATCATTCATCTCCGGGTTCCTTTAGATTTATTCTTTACGTAAATATTTCATAAGATCGCTGAATAGTAGGTACCTCCATTATTCAATTGTTTGAAAAAAATCAGTACTTATGACATAATAAAAAATAATAAATATTTGCTATTTTACGGTTCAAAGGAACATGCTTGTTTATGTTCTGTCCAACATGACGCATTTTATGAAATTTCTCCTTGTTTACTTCACTGGTTCTGTGAAAGTATCAAAACACTATTCTTATAGGATTTGTTTATTACACCGTATCAGTACAATAGATGGGTCAAAGTTCATGAAGGGTTCATGTGGTTTTATTATATTTATAATACACCTGAGTTTATTCGTAACTATGGGTGATACTAGTTGTGCTTGTTGAAATAATTTTAACCAAAATGCTGAACGATGTTTTTATTCAAAAATCGTATAAATTTACGTTTACTTCGCACATTCGTGCTAGAGACTCTGGCTTTGAGTTTGTACGGTGCGTGCATCAATGAGTACAAAATGTGACAATTCTTATCAGCAGTTATGGTTATTTTTTAAAATTGCGAGTTCGTTTTCCAGTCACCATTCTTGCATGTACGAACACCGTATAAATATGTACCTGAAGGCCATACATGATAATTATATTCCGGAACGGTTTCAAGCGAGCGACCAATCCAATTCCAATCTTTTCTTGACTCTTATTTTAATTGCATTATTGATTATTTCAGAGTGCACTTACATAACCTTAGATTAGATTCACTATTAGCAATTTGTATCAGTAGGAGGTATATTAGATTTGGTTAAAAGTAATTTTTGTTCACTGAAATGTATGCTGAAAGTTTTTTTGAATCATTATTGCGTAAATATTTTTCAATTAATTTTATTAACATATTGATCATATAAAAGTATACATCAAATACCTGAAATAACCTGAGGAAATAGCGATAAGCTTAATAGGAAATAACGATCCAAAATAATAATGTAGATTATTATTTTGGATCGTTTTTTTAAGCAGTTAACCTCTCTTTTGCCCAACCCAATGAATGGTACCCACTTGAAAATAATCTCATGATTCCCTATTAGCTTCGGCCTTGCCTATATCTGCCCAACCACTTATTATTTTTGCTTGCGTATGGCGAAATACCTACTCGGTGCGTGCTACAGATTATTGGTTTGAATTGGAACAAATTTGTTGACCGAAAGTTTGAAACTGTTATGAGTAATTTTATGATTCGATATTACTAATAATGATGCAGTAAAATTTTACCATTGTTGATAATTATTACAAAAATTACTTTCTGTTAAAGAATTACGGCGACGTTAAGGTCATCGATCAACGACTTCCCGGAACAAAGAAGTAACTATGTTCAATCTCTGTTTTGGAGAAACTGCTTTGTCAGAAATCACTTTCCTTAAGGTACGTCGGACACAGAACAAAGCAAACCTATATAGAGCCAACTATGGAGCCAACCGTATGTCTATGGAAACAGTTTGACTCTGCCAGCGTAACAGTAAAGGCTTGCTATGGTCTACCGTGTTTGATTGATCGCATAAGACATGGAAGGTTTGCAATGTAAAAGGGGAGGCCTTTGTCCAGCAGTGGGACGCAAAATGAGCTAACAAAATTGAAACGGGCTGTTTTCATATTTCACTGTGGGTTGACCGTACCATATTCTGTAAAATTGTAATGTTAGATCATTACATTTTGACTTTGACTATTTTGATTACTATTTTGACCAAATAGATTCGTTGTTAGAACAACGAATCTATTTACATTCCTATAACTTACGTTGAGCTACCTATTGCCTTCGAATCCACAATGTCGACAGAAGGGAGTGGCTCTCTTGCACCAGCCTTGCCAACAGCCGGTAGCAGGCGAAAGGCTGTCCTGTCCAGTGCAGTGAAATATTATAACAACTGTTAGGACTGCATATCTATTCGGTACTTAGTTTCCAGTAATGTTTGGGTGCTAAATGTTGTTGTTATTGTGCAAGTTGAGAAGGGCTAAGATGGAATAAACGTATAAAGATAATTTATTTATCACTCGACATTATCGACAAAATATTTAATAAAACCATATTAAACCAGTTTCGCAAACTGGTTTCTTGGGACAGCCATGCAGCAAAGAAAAAGTATCCTTAAAACGTCCCATTATAATTATTATTTAATGTTGAATGTAGCAGTGATAGCTTAGTGGTGTGACCGTCGTGGGTTTGCAAGTCATAGGTCTCGAGTTCGAACCCAAGGCACACACCTCTGGTTTATCGGATTAATTTGCGTATGGTATAATTTTCACGTGCTTCGAAAACGGTGAAGGAAAACATCGTGAGTATGCCTGTCAGTCAGTCAGAGCCCATGGGCGGCTTAAAAACTCTGACACCAGGTTAGTCACTAACCACACGAAAAGAAGAGGATTTAATGTTCTAGTTAGATTCGTTTTAAGGGGTTGCGTAACCGAAAGGAGCCAAACGGAACCCTATTACTAAACCTCCGCTGTCCGTCCGTCCGTCCGTCTATCAGCGGAATGTATCACATGAATCGTAATAGGTAGGCAGTTGACATTTTCACAGATTGTCTGTTTTTATTGCCATTATAACAATAAATAATAAAAACTAAACAAATTAAAAAATTAAATACTCATCTCAATCATACAACAAATTTTGAATTTGAAAAAAAAATATCTTAATCTGGCATGTGGGGTGTCATTATTCAGACATTTTTGCTCATCGAGTAGAGTACATTTTTTTTATCTTCAAAAATGAAGAAGTAGGAAGCCGTAAAAGTTGTCAATCTTAGACCATTTTTGTACGAGCTCTATCGAAACAACTAATAAAGTTAGGAATTTGAATCTTCCGTGTATCATGTACAGTAAGCGTTCAAAAGTGCATAAGCACGTTAAGAATCATATTGCTGTGAACACGCGGTATAGTCCGTTGATCTGTATGTGTAAACAACACGGCACACACACCACAGAGAACGCAGTATTGCGCTTTACACACTGTCGTATCGTCGCGTACTTGCGCCTCACTACCGAAACAAATATATATTTCCGTCGCTTTTGTTAGACAACACGCATCATGCGCTTGACCTTGGCCAGTTTATGGCAATGCTAAAATTCAAACCAAACTTACGTGTGCAGATAGCAGAACGCGTTAAGCATTGGTTTGAGATGCAAATTGGCTTAGGTTCCAACCTCGTCAAGCACAGTGCAGTTTTTGCAAATATTAATATTTTTGTTAGCAATAATATTATATTTTAACTATTGCTGCCTTTTTTATTAATGCTGTTATTGCAATAAAGGGTTTAGAATTAAAAATGCGTAATATGTGATAGCAAAATTAAAAAATTGTATTCGTTATATTTATTTTACTTATAGATAATATATTGCTACAATTATTTGTCATTACGTCAGCTCAATAAGATGTGAAATAGATGTCAAGAAACTTAGAAGTAATTTATATTATTTTGACATATTTGTATTATGAAATGTTTTAAATTTTAAATTGATTTTTTCACCATAAATATTAGCTAGCTTATTATTAGTTAGCTTTGATCATGGTCGAAGTAATTAAGCAATAAATAAGAATATAAGACTAATCAAAATGTAAAAAAAAACTACTTACAAAATAGGTGATTTTAAGGTAAAGTATGGGCAGTTTGTTTACATTATTTATTTTACATTTTATTTGGCTTTAGTAAATATTGGTTGGTATTGAGGTTATAGCTTAAGTATTCATTTTCTTTACGAAAAGAAGATTGAAACTTAACCTCAAATTGTAATCCTAAAATAATAATATTACTAAAACAACCTTAAACATTTTCGGTCTATCTGCGAGAAATACGACAAACAACATATTGTAACTTGCTTAAAAAATCGTTACCACAAATTCATGCAATAACGAATCTGTTGTTTATTAAGTTGGTACGGTAAATATTTTAAGGTTAAAATATAGCAGTGTCCCACTTGAAGTCTTAATATTATCGTGCGAAACTTAAACGTTCTTGTTTGTGCCTTTCTGTCGAAAACGGCTTCCTAGCTGGTCTTCAGTGATACAAGTCTTCAGAGTGCACAGCGAACGGTTCATAATGACGTGTTTAATAATTCAGCAAAATATCTCGTTGGTATGAAACCATTTGTTTCATATTCCTCCATCATATGACGTCGCTACTGCTCGATAATAAGCCTCTTCCTCATTCCTCTTAACCCTCACAGTATTTCTCTAGAACAAAGAATAACATTGTATTTATTACACATAATAATTATTTATCATTCACTAATCGAATTAAACCTCATAATGAATTTAAAATTTCAAAGGCATCTTCTGTCTCAACAATACCTCTGTTCTATCAACAATACCTTTGATTAAGATTTATGAATAGTAAAATATGAAATATTTAAATGATAACACTCACACTTAGTCCGGTCTCATTAGATATTTGTGTAAATTACATTCACTTTTACGCAGCGCAATAATATTTGATCTCCCTTCAATATTTATATTTGACTGCATTTTGAAAACAATAACCACAACACCGCTAATACTTAAATACTCGTCACCAACAATAACCACGAACCAACAAAGTTTTGAGATTGGCTGGGAACAGACCGTAGCAATCGCGAATACGCGTAACGAACTGCGTCTGTCTACCCCACAGAAATCGAAATGATTTACTTAGTTTTCTGTGGTCTACCTGCTAAACCTTAATATTTATGTGAACAAGACGACCGAAACAAAAAACGAATGATTATTGAACTAGTCATTATTAAAAAATAACAAAAACTATGAATAGTAATTATTAAAAAATAACAAAAACTATGAATGTAATTATTAAAAATTACAAGCAAACCACAGATGAGATTTGAACCCTCGCTCGGCTCGCCATAATCGCACATATCAAAGCACGTTATCCACTGAGCTAGCACGCCGTATTCTATATTGATTGAAATTATGAAGTACTATGAGTTGCAGACAAAGTGAGTGTGTGTGTATCTATAGTATTGTAACATCTTATAGAAGAAGGTCGTAAGTCAAACCGAAGCGTCAGTCTATTGCTTTGTGCGATTGCCTATGGACTTTTGGTCGGTACTGTACCTTATACTGTATTTAACAAACTTGAAAAACCAATTATTAAAAACGCCGATTCATAAGGTATTTTATTTATATATGGGCGATGAGATGACGCTAGGCTTTGTGGTTATCGAGTTTAAGAATGATTTACTACTATTCGATACGCCATCGAGGCCCCAGGTTTTTTTATACCATCAAGGGGGCAAACACCTATCCTATCCAACCATGTGTAGGAATAAACATAGTAAATTGAGTATTTATAGGCCTGGGATTATGTAAACCACCAAATAAACGCTGATTTGTTAAGTTTTGCTGCCTCCCGTGTAATCGAACCGCTGTGTCAGACTTTATAGCTGACTTGTTGCTAAGTAGAATTATTTAACTGTAGTATAGGTACATACCTGATTGTTCAACAATCGGGTAAGTCTCGCAGCCTTGCAGGGGTAAGGTTACCTTTGAACCCACCTTACGGATATGCCATAGTTTAGGCACCTCATAATAATATCCATTTAATCGAATCGTAGAGCAAAACAGATGAATACTTTAGGAATAGCATTGGGAATCGGGTTTTGAAGATGTCAGTCCGTAAAAAATAGCAATAGTCGTTAGAAATAGAACACAATAATCGCACAGTACACAAGGAACGCGTAAACAATGTCGAGCACTGCGATGAAACTTGACGTGACGCCAAGATCGGAAGTGCAAATAGGGATGGTGAATCCCTACTTGTTCCCTAATCCGATCTTGACGTCATTGTTTAAACGATTTCTATTTTAGTGTGTGTTGTGGTCTCAGATCGCCATCTGAGATCGATAAATTGTTAATTGTTTTTTCTCGAACCTAACACACTAAAATAGAAATCGTTTGACTGCTTCGTTGGTCTAGTGGTCGCAAGTGCTACAGCTGAACATGAGGTCCTGGGTTGAATTCCCGGCTCGGGCAAAGTGTTATTTGATTTTTCCATCTGGAATTTCTCAGTAGCAACCCGGAGTACAGATGTGTGCCCAATTGATGGCAATGTTATAGGCTCGCCATCTATTACACGGGACTTAAACATAACTGGCGAAATCAGGGTGAGCTCTGCCTAACTATTCGGGGATTACAGGTATGATGGTATGTTATATTATTATTAATCAAACACAGTTCAAAACGGTAAAATAAATAATCAATTCAAAAATGGTTTTTTTTTATCGATTTTTCATGCTTTGACTCGAATCGATTGAATTATCAATGTTATGAAAAATATTGTTACCCCTTAGGTCCCTACACAGGTCGGGGGTCGTGCGGTCTATGGCCCTTTACGGGGCACCGCTGCACCGGTGTGGGCGCGTTCCGTAAGGCGGCGGCCAGCCCGCCGATTGAACGCGTCCCAAAGGTCATGGCCACCCGGCTGGCCCAAGGATACCACATGGTCTCCTGTGAGGCGGCGAGCCTCCTTGCCGGATTACCGCCATGGGATCTGGCGGCAAAAGTCCTCGCACACATTTGGGAGTGGAGCGAGGAGGCGAAACGCCGGGGCTTAACTCCGCTGCCGCAGGTAATCACGGCACAGCGGACAGAGCTCCGGCGGGATCTCATAGCGTCATAGAGAGTGCAATTGACGCAAACCAGGGCTGGGCACACCACAATTCCCCTCTTTGAATAGTGGCTAGAGAGACGCCACGGCGTCCTCTTCTCCTTCCACCTGACGCAGGTCCACACCGGACACAATTGTTTCGGGAGGTTCCTGTTGCGGATAAGGCGGGAGGAAACGCCCGGGTGTCACCATTGTGTGGGTCGCCCGGGCCCGGGCGGAGCACCACGGTGTCCTTGTGGAGGCGATCGACGGCGGTAATCTCTCGCGACTGGCCCTGGTCCAGGCCATGGTACGGAGCAAGAGGGAATGGGAGGCCGGCACCTCCTGCTGCGAAGCAGTAATGCTCGAGAAGGAGGCGGTGGAAAGCGTGAGGTAAAGGCAAATTTCGCGCCCTCACGCTCTTAACCGCCACAGAAGACACCCTGGGCGTCGGGAATCGCAGGCCGATTCCCGGTCACCGTAGGCGCGGGCTTGCGGACGGTGAACAATGGGTAGCACGCCGTCCGATAAAGAATAGGCCCGGGTCAACGGATGTGTTCGACGGTTGTGTTCCACGCGCGCCTTAAAGAGATGTCAGCAGAACTGACGGGGTCCGCTAGGGCCGATGCCTGCCGGGGTCGCAGGAGAGTCCGAAAGGGATACCATGGCCCCTGGCAACATGGCAACTGAAGGAACACGGGCGGGTTTTAGTCAGTAAGAGTCTGACACGCCCTTCCGCTTCGCCCAGAGCGAGAGAAGTTATTTAATTATTTCCCACCCAAATACACAGGTGTCCGCCACTAATGTCAGATGTATTGTCAAAGAAATAATACTCCTTTATACGCAGTGATTATTAAAAAAAAATATGGTGTTGGATCTTAACACTTGTCAATAAAAACCTAAATTAAAGTGTAGGCGTGTCAATAAATTAAATAAATAATAAATAAAACACGCATATTCCATGTCATTAAAATTCACTTGATCGAAAATAACTCGTTCTTAATTTATTTTTCTCATACTATGTGTAGCTTATTATGGTTATCGGATGATTTTGGACATAACGGAATGTCAAAATCGGGAAGTGCATAGAAGAGAGAAATGGAAGCAATTAATGTACTGTTTTTTTTCAGATATTTTAACCTGGGTTTTAGTCGGAATAATATAACCATGATTCATTTGATCTTTATTTTTAAATCTTATTGTGAAAACTAATCCTGAACATGTTCCCCAATTCGAAGGCAGGAACTGGTCATGCTCTTTATCTTTGCGATTTTTAAAATAAATTTTGTCTTTAATCAAGTATAGTGATAGATCTTGTACGATATGGTACGGAACCCTTTTTTGAACAAGATGATGTGTGCTTTGTTAAGGCGTGACACTTAAATATAAAATTTCATTTTTTTTTTATGGTGAATTACTGCAAGATTGCACAGACCCGTTCTACTCATTGCCTAAGAATTGTATTAAGTATTAAAACCGAACAGGCCTAGTCATCGTAAGGAGCCATTCTGAAAAAAGACCCAATTTTTTAATTCGTGCACCACGGTCCAGTAATGAAGCAACCCTGATAACGATTAACAACTCTCAATCGTATCTAATTGGTGGAAATTGGAGTGGTTTGTGAACAACGCAACGCCTGTAACAATTCAATGGTAAGTTTGTGAAATGTCTCGAGGGGAACTCATTTATGTAATGACATCTGCAATCAGTAAATGGAGCATTTGGTTAGAGTTGATGTAATTTTAGCGGGTACGTTTTAAGTGGTCCGTGATAAAATTAAAACTGCTTTTGAAGAAAACTTAATGTAGAAGAAAATTTAGAGGTGTTTAAATTTTTATATTTTTGGCAGAATATTTCGATACCTTTACCTTTTTAGTAAAATTAGTTTGTGATAAAAAACAGAATTCTTTCAATCTATTGTTGTTTTTACTGAAAACTAAACATTGTCAAATACAATATAAAATGTCAGTAATATTACAAAACTAGAAAACTATTTTTGTGAGATACAAATCAGATTCTTTTACTCAAATTTTTACTATGCTTAGTTTTTTATTTTTATACTAACGAAATTGAACAGAACGATCGATTAACAATAAAACTCGTAATCGAGATCCAATTCGCGCGTAGGAAGTACCACTTAGATCTAGGCATTTCCAAATACTATGCTATTGGTCAATTGTTCAGTCGGCTGAACTCAGTGTCAGTAACCTAGGGTCTAGGTCAGGTCTCTTAGGCCTGACATTTGAGTGGTAAAATATTGGCAAATTGTAATAGTTATTTAGGTATATTTTTTGTTATTGTTTGCGGCAATGGAGTTATAATTATTTTATTTTTTTTGATTTGTGGATTATCGAAAATAAGGTAGGTAAGTTTTTTTAAAATAAATAAAATAAATACTGCAATGCAGTATCTAGTAGTGCCGTTTTGTAAATATAGCACTCGAGTGATCATAGGATTTTATATGAACCCTGAAATGTTAATCCTTTATTTTATAATAACAGTTTTATTTTTTTTAAGAATTCCCATCTTTTATTACAATGCCATCATTTTATAGAATGTGTTCTATTAATAACAAAACAATGCAATGTTTATAACAATTTTATTAAGTATTGTTTTCTGCATAATAAAGACAAAATGCATGGGTCCTGTGAATCTTTTTGTGAAGGGGCGTGGTCCCTCCACTGATCACACATGCAATAATTTAGTAACTAGTAACGTAAATAAAAATAAAAAAATGCGTTGGCTTATCCGTTCACTTATGCGATCGTCTATCAAAGGTATCCGATGTTCCATAAACATCTTTTGATAATAATTCCAGCCCGTTATTGTGCCACTGTGGGGCAAGGGCTTCTTCTCACGCAGAGTAGCCATAAGTATTGATCACCACTCTTGCTCAAAGCGGATTGGCGATTTTAACCTTATTAACAGAACTGCAAGTCCAGGTTTCCTCACGATGGTGTTTTCCTTCACCGATGATGTGTGTGTGAGTACGACCGAGTAATTTAAAAAAAAAACAGTGGCACTCCGGGAGTGCCGACAGAAGTGAAAAATTGAAAAAAAAATCGGCACCGCGTTGATGTCTTTTTAACCGTCTTACGAATTTTCGATCAGGTCACGTGTCCTGACGCGAGTTTAACATTTTTTACCCATTACAAAAAAAGTGCACAACGCCGCTAAAGAAGTTTTCACTTAAAAAAAACTATAAATGGATACAATTTAGGTACTAACATAAAAGCTTTCAACGTACAATTTGCTAATTTGCTCCATATTTGTACCGTTAGTGGCCACTGACTTCTTTAGCAATACGACCATTATTTACTTTAGAGTGACGAAAAAAGAAAACAAATTAAAGCGATGGTATTTGTTCGGTCATAGTTACGGTGTTCCCCGTAACGATTCGTCACGTTTGTGGTCGATTTATTATCTATAGCCATGGTTTGCTCCTCATGCGGCGAAAACAATTATATCTGGGGGAAGCGGAACAAAGTTTGTTGCAAATTAGCTATTACCTGCGTTTTCGCTTCCGTGGTCTATCCCAAATGAACCGTGCATTTTCTGGGATTAAATATAGTCAGTTTCGTGTAGTAGTATAGTCAGTCTCCGGCCCGTAAACTATGTCTGTAGGGTAAACCAACAAACACATATAAAAATTATAAAGTAACACACCTCCCTATAATTGTGTTCTGTGTAGATTTTGTTTAATATAATGAACAATTGGCACCGACTTCCGAAAATGTTTTACTCATAACATTACCTACTTTAAAAGTTATTATCTTTAAAGGAGATTGGGTACCGAACTATGGGTTTCTGCCCTGAAGCCTAATAGCCATAAGATAATTATATACCAATGGAAAGAACTTTTCAAGGCGAACCTGTTCTACTAACACGAAATTGTGAGTTCAGAGTTAATGACTAGCCTTATCATATACACCAATGGAGAGAGCTTTCTAAGGAGTACTTTTGCTACTAATACGATTTTTGCCAACTGTTAGTCCGTTTAGAGTTAACGACCTAAATAGGTGACTACTGTTTCTTTGATTATACTTTTCTAGATTTTATTTTACTAAACACAACAACGATAACGTTTTTTGTGCTTGTAGAAGTACCTTTACTTTATTTTGCTTTACCATACATTTATAAAATGGAGGGACGAGCTTGGGCACAAGCTACTCTTCCTATTCGTATGGGTAGCCTCGGGGTCCGCAAAATTTCTAATATTAGTTCTACCAGCTTTCTTATTCTCAGTCCATGGTACTGAGAAATTAATCTGGAAAATCCTAGCCTCTGCTCTGATTAATTTTGTTGTGCTGTGCAGGCAAGGGATGCTTGGAGAGTCGCTTGCCCGAATTCAGATTCACCCGACAATCTATCTTCCCAGTGATTGTGGGATGAGCCGCTCTGCAGAACAGTACAGAACAATTTACTTCACACGTATGCGACTACTGTGGAGCGTGCGAGCTTGTTGGCTGTGGGTAAGTGGGAGCCGGGCCTGTGGCTTCATGCTTCATGTACTACCGTATCGAACTTAGGCACTTTGTTCGACGACACTACTTTCCGCATCGCTGCTACCCTGCAACTAGGAGCTCCTTGTTGTTCTCCTCATCACTGCCACTGTGGCAAAGTTGTCAACAGCTTCGGACACCACGGCCTGTCTTGCAGCCGAAGTGCGGGTCGCTTAGCGCGAACATTAATGACATCATCCGACGAGCTCTTGTCGCTATCGGCGTTCCAGTTGAACAGCTAGAACTCAATGGCTTGGCACGCGACGGTGGCAAAAGACCGGACGGCATGTCACTATTTGCATGGAAGTTGGGTATACCCTTAGTATGGGACGCAACGTGTGTCGATATTCTTGCTCCATCCCATCTACCTGGCTCAGCGTGCTGTGCTAGCGCTGTCACTGCGAGTGCGGAAAACCTTAAGCGGTGAAAGTATTATAACCTTATAGGTAAATATATTTTCTAGCCGTTTGGGGTTAAAACCCTAGGGCTGTGGGGTTAGAGTGCCCATGGTTTGTTTAATGAAATCTCCAAACGACTGGTTGACACTTCCCGTGACCCAATGGCTGGCTTTTACCTTGGCCGGAGACTAAGCAATGCCATACAGCGTGGCAAAGTCGCCAGTCTCTTGGGTACATTACCAGTCAACAGAGACGTATTTTAGTTTGTTAATAGTCAACGATAACTAGTAGGAACTTTCTATTGGGAGCCGCCGTTACCAACCCATACCTTACTTAAAAATAGCGTGCGTATCTGTTATCAATCTGTACCTTAGTTCAATAGCTATTAATTTCGCAATGTATATGAAATAAATTATTTCGAATTTGATCAAGATATTTAATTTTTGTCTGTATCTTGTGCAATCCGTATCTGATGCTATTAGATCTTAGGCGAAGTAAAGAGGTAGTTATTTTTTGTGCCCAAACAATATGACTTGATTTGCATTTACTAACTTTAGATGACTGTTGACTAACATTGGAAACTATCGAGTCAAGGAAATCGTTTTTTATATGCTCCGTTTTGTAAAACGTGTCTAATTTGAAAATGAAATGAAACTACCTTTAGGTTCATAGATTTTTAGAAAAGAATTGATTTCAAGATAACGTTTTGATACATTTTTTTGGTTAATTTGATTTTAGGTGCATGACCATATAGATCAGTCTATACTGCAAAAGAGAAATAAAATAAAATTTTAGTGTTATATTACAGATGTTGGTCCCAGTGACCTGAAACTGGGAGATATTCTGAATTTCTGTAGTTTTACGTAAATGTGAAATGTTAACCCTAGGACAAGGTCTAAGTCCTACGTGTAGTGACGTCACGTGTCTTTTTACTCCCATTGAAGAAAACACCTTTTTGTCATTTGCGTATTGTTGACATCAACGCCATCTATAACAATTGTCTGGAACTTTTATAAAGGAGTACGACAGTAAGAGGTTTGGTTTGAGCACGCGCATTGTTCAGTGAATAACACAGATTTTCACCGTGATAAATCAATCTTGTAGTCGAAAGCTCTCCTGCTGAGCATGGGTTCCTGGGTTCGATTCCAAGGTCAGGCAACGTGTTATTAGGTTTTCCATCAGGATTTTCGCAGTAGTAGCCCGGAGTCCCGATTATTCAATTCATTAAATCCACATCAAATAAATACCAACCAATAATAATAATAATACCTATCAATTTATTTCCATCAATTATATACTTTTTTACATCAAATAAATTATTTAACTACAAATAAAGTATTTTTTTTAACAAAACTAGTTGGTACAGGCAGATAATTTGAAAATATACATCAACTACACCAGGTACAAAACAACGACAATCATATCTTAAATACTGCATAGCAAAGTAACCAGAACGTCCATACATAATACTCACACTGATAGCAAAATAACTACCCGTGTAACATATATCCTAATAAGCATCTCAAAAATACCCGGAACCGAACTAGTTAGATTAGGTTAATACATATATTTTTACTAGCAAAAAAGATTAGGTTAGGTTAGAACTGTGACGCACGAGCCAAGCGAGCGAAGCGAGCGGTGCCGCGGCAGCAGCTGGCGAGTGCCAAAAACGACTAGAATATATATTGTTGCTTATTTAGTTATATTTTGAGTTGAGTATTTTGCTGTGCAATCAGTGGTTTTGATCGATAAATACAGAAATTAATCTCGCCTTTACTGCAAAAATTATAGATCGATGTTTTTTTTGTTTTTATTTAGGCACTTTAACGTTGTGTATAAAAAAATGCAATGAAGCAAAAATCTGATTATTTAGTTTACAAAAATATGAGGGAGTGCCTCCGCTGCCAGCGCCGGTTCCCAAAAATAACGCCATTGGGATCCGGCATGACATTACTGCCGGCTGCCGGCAGCATGATTATATACGTGTAACATTTTAATATTCGTTTTAATATTTTAGTTTAAGCCTTCGCATATTTTCTCTTCTTGTTTTCACACACTATAGTCTACATTTCTTTCTCATATCTCCTTTTGCAGGTCTGCTGGAAGAAATTTCTTAAGAAATAAGCAGTAATTTTATACTCAAATTATAATTATATCGTTTCTCTATGTATTTTAATGTGTGTACATAAATAAATAAATAAAACAGGCATCTATTACTTTTATCTTAGCATTTTTATCAAACAGTTAATTTAATAAGATAGTATCAACTCATTTCCAAATATTGGGCGGGCTCTAAATATTTTTGCTTAATAGTTGTGACCTTTACTAAATTAATTAACAGGCCTAATTCGTTCAAGGGCTGATGAAATGCTGGGGATAAGATAAATCCTACTGATAAAATGACAAGACGAGATTCATATCCAAAAGTTAACTTCAAGAATGATTGATGAAGTTAGGGTAATTTTCGTACAAACGGGTAAGTGTTAGGTAAGACGTACAGACAATCACAAGTCAGTGGTACCATTAGAACTACCAAAAATCACCCTAATAGCTAGCTCGCACTGCGGTGCGGTGGAATGTCGTTCGTTATTTCTAACTCACGGTAAACAAACGCAGTCACGGGTTCGCGCACTGGCGGTGAAAAGCATGCACGATGACTATCTGCTAAAATTCATTGTTGCATAAAAAAGAGTCCCCAAACGGTTTTGGGTGCATCCCTTAATAGCCTTATGGACTAACAAGGTCTTCTTTTTCGTAAGATATTTATAAAGACTTACGTTTCCAAAAAATAATTTGGTTATGACTGCAGCGGGTGGTACTTTATATCTCTATGCGAGGTAAAAATAAATGCGGTGACGCACCACAAATCTGCCTCAGGAGCCCAGGAGGCCCAATGTGAATGACCGCATTGCACGCAGTTCTATGACATTCCTTACTTCACAGATCATGCGGTAAAAAATGCACGGTAGTTCTAGGCCTAAGGGACTATTTATAGCGCCCGAGACCACGTTCAGTACGATGCGTTTCGGGCGCGCGCCTGGCAAGTGTTCGACGCTCGTCAAATGCAACAAGATTTCCACACTTCGTTGAAACTTTTGAACTCTCAACATGCTCAGTATACTATGTTTCATTTAAGTTTACTACTGATGCAGACAAAACAACAAAGCAAAATTGTAAAAAATTGGCTGTGACAGACGGACAGACAGACACCCAGCCAGCCAACCAGACACACGAGTGATCCTATAAGCGTTTTTTTTCCTTTTGAAGTACGGAACCCTAAAAAGAAACTTAAGCATAAACTGCGCGCTAAGGGCGCTTGTTAGGGACTAGTCATAAGATGCGCCGGAGGCGCGCGTCTTGTACGCTGCATATTGGGCGCTCAATAAAATTTTATGAACTTCTACTTCGCGCGCCTGTCGCACGCGCGTCAGGCGCGCGTCAATCGCGAGTATGACGAGCGTTCCTCCCGGCGCCCTTAGCCCAAGTTCCTTTTTGACTATTTTTCCTTGTCGTTGTCTCTGTATCTGTAGTAAATAACTACCTTTCATACAAAGTTACAACAAAATGTGGAAATCTTGTTGTTGACGAGCGTCCAACGTGCGCCCGGATCGCAGCGTACTGAGCGGCGCCTCGGGCGCTTGTTATGACTAGTGCCTTATAACTAGGGCCTTACTGGTACGACATAAAGGTGCTGTCAATGTCAAATTGTTACGACTGATGCCCGTTTGACTATACGTACCTACTGCTAATAAAATCCTATGGAATTGCCGTTTTAATTTCTGAATAGTTCAAATAAAATTCTTTAAAAAAATTTGTGAAGCGTAGTATTGTCTATTTTTGTGTATGTCTTTAGCTATATTAATGAAAGTTCATTGGATGCCTGTGCTTTTTGCCAGGTTCGGGCAACGTTAAGCGATGAACTCTTGAAATATGTTTTTCACGAGTACATAGTAATAGGCTCGCCTTATGTTACATAGGTTTAAGTCCCATAGATTAGGTATAGAACAAGCGGATGTTATAAAGGAAATCCTAATCTAAGGGATATACTATTTATAGCGAATTTGTGTAACACCTCTGCTAACCCCTTCGTGGAAAAAGGCGCGGTATCATTAAGGTTAAACAAAAAAAAAAACTTTTTACTGTGCTCTACAGGGTCTGTAATTGTACCTTAGCTAAGCCATTGAAACATCTTGTTAACATTATGGAACGCAAATAAAGGTATGAATGTAGAGGCGTACGTATTAACAGCGGTCAGGAGATATGCCGGTTTCTTACTTTGTTTACTCATACATTAAATCTCAGTAATAAATATAATAACGTGGTTATTAATCAGACACAAAGCTCACACACTTGTATTTGACGGTCACTGTCTGCGTATATAAATGGCGGTGGTGTCGCCGCGCGCTTCACTAGAGTGCACGAGTGTTGTCTGTGGCCCATCATGATTTCTTTACGGGTGAGTTGAGGTTGTTTACTTAATAAATCATAATTATATTATTATTCACTTATTATGTGATAACCGGTCTTACTTGAACATTTTTCCCTGTAATTCGCGTGGAACAGTCGCCATCAAAAAGTTAGAACATCAAATCAGCCGCACCTTTTTACACTGTACATATAAGTCAACCCTTAAATGGTTTGGAAAGAGCCAAAGAGTAAAGCCCAAGGTCCAATATGACCCTAATAACACAACACTTCAGAATGAAGATTTCCTTTTGTAAACTCTCTTTTTAATGATGAAAGGCTAGATTCCAATGAAAACAACAACACAAAATCTGGAGTAAGAAGTTTTTGTCAAAAGAAGGCGTTTTTTTCTCGTACAAAGAATGTAAGGGTAAATATTCGACTTGAATTAATTTCTGTTTTGTTGTTTTCTGAATCTATTTTGTCCCATAGTTTTATTGAACTTTAAACCAGATAGGTAAACTTAAGTCATTGCAATCATTGTTGACACATAGTATCATATATATTTCAAGTACCTATCTACAAATTATCGAGTATGTTATCTTAGCTTTTAACTGTTAAAGCTTTCGATCAAATATTTCAAGTTTGCGAAAGCGGATGGGAGACGGTTACGGAAATTATTGAGTTGTTAATAGTATTGCTTTCGCTAATACTCGAAATAAAAAAGTGATATAACATTTAATGACTTCGTAGTGTGTTTTTATTTTTGGAGAAATAAGTAAGTACTTATACAAGTTATGTGTGAGTTTATATAACGTGATAAATGATTAAGGTTGAATTCAAACTATGTAGTTTATGTTCGAAAATTTTATGACAGAAAAAGACCATTTACCTACTAGTTTACCTAATATATAGTTGTCTTTCGTAAATCAGTCCTGAAAGAACTAACGCTAATTGCTGATGTAAATGATGTGTCCAAAGTGTAATTTTATTATTGTGAAGTTTCACATCGGTATAGACGTCAAAGGACTTAATCGCTACTATCTAATGTAAATCAGCCTTTAGGGCCATGTCAACGAAGTTTGGTGACTGCATTCATTCAAAACAAGCTTGCTGAAAATTTAAAAAGAGTGAAAAGACTATTAAAACATAATTATCTACGATCAATTTTATCTCTGAAATCCTTATGTCTATGTTACTATTTTACTTCCTGTTAATCAAAATCTAGCTCACATAGTTACTCACCTCACTGCTGAGACCTTTCATGAAGGTGAAACGACTTACTCATGTACTTATCAAGATCAAGTTCAAACTGATCACTTGACATGTTGTGTATGTTTTGTGTTGTTAATGTTATGACATACCTATACTGTGTTTTGTGTATGCGTTGAAGGCTGTTTGGTGAAATGTTGTTTGTTGTTATGCACCGTTTATTTCTTGGTCTTGCTCCAGTTTTAAATAATAATATTTTCTCTAGTAAGTCCTGTAATCTTTTCTGAAAAGTAAGTGAAAGAAGAAAAATATTGATAAGCAAGTTGCAATGCGCGATTTCAAACTGTTTTTTCCAACTCTAGGAATTTGAAATAAATAAATAAAAATGTCAATGATATTTTCGTTCAACGAAATAATCGTCTAAGTATGTATATCATTTTATATAGTGAAAGCACAATTACAGTAAAACCTTGTAATCTGCTCCTAGAATGTATGTGTCACCTTAAGATTGTGAGAACCGCTAGTTTATAATCTATCGGTATTATTTCCGTTACATTATAAACTGTAAAAAAAAAAAAAATGGGTTAGACCAACCGCGCGCGAGCCGAGTGAGCGTAGTGAGCGTTGTCGCGGTAGCGACCGGCGAGTATTACTTCCAAGTTGCTCGCAGCTAGGCAGGCTGTTATTTAGTATTAGCGCAAGGTGCGTTACATCGCAAGCCAGTTTGATACCAGTTCACATTTTGTCGGTTTCACATGGATAAATTATAAAAAATCGAAAAATAATGCTTTAAGGGGACTACAGGAGCTAAAAAAAAGTCTTATTCCTCAACATATATGCTAGTGTGTTGGAAACATAATACAACTAATGTGATACGATAGAAAAAAATCACGGAGATACCTCTTCAAATTTCTTTTAACGATTAAAATTCATAATATTATGCATATGCATAGGTACACATGCAATCATTCTGATTTTTTGTCAGGTCATTCTACAAGCAAGATATTAACGTAATAGTGTTTTAATATTTAGTCCAATCAATAGATTTTTTATAAATAGATATATAATTATTGCATCATATTCTGCAATAAATTACCAGGGTTGTGTCACCGCGCTTCTCTTCTCTTCTATGTAGTCCAACAGTGACCGCGTTTTAGCTGTTGTTAGCCTCTTAAATTGTAAATGGTTTGTTGCAGTTCACAATTTTTCGGCAGTTTATAATCTAACGGAAATAATACCGATAGATTACAAACTAACGAAGTTCATAATATTTTGTGTATACGGTGACATGTGCAACTTATTAGCTACTTATACATAGCTGTACAGATCTGGGCGATGATAAGTCTTTTAGTTTACCTATACCTACTCCATTTGAAATAAGATTAGACATTTAATTAAACCTTTTTACAGTCCGTTCAACCGATTTTCACTTCTATTGCGTTGGTGGCATGACAAATGGCAGTTGCATTAAACAACCAAGTGGTATTATAACTACTTTTTTGCTTTTATTGCCATCCTTATGCTTACGGTATAGAAGTCAAAATCGGTTGAACAGACTGTAAAAAAGGTTTGTTTAAATGTCTTATCTTATTTCAAATAGAGTATACCTAGGTGATTAGATTCTAAATTAGCACTAATATAATTACCTAACATATACAATTTTCACCAGTCATGCCTCCTTCTCACATAATTATGGTAGTTGACCTTTAGTATCCAATTTACAATTGATTTTAGACAAGACTACTAAACCGCAAACAAAGATTATTTTCATAGCACATCTTGAAATAATATCGATGTAATGCAATTTCTTTGGTTAACCGAATTTTAAAGCAAGTAGGCGATGAAGACACTTAATAATAAAATGTATTTAATTTCTCTTCTTCAATGTCGAACCAAAATTTGACTACTTATTCCACGATTGTGGAAGCAAAAACACCTTTGGAAAACAAAAATCCAGACCAAAACAAATGGAAAGCATGCATAAAGTAATAATAATGTGCCAAGGCTTTTAATGTTAAATGTCAGTTGCATTATATCAATGCAGTCGGGTTACTTCGTCCGATGGTCGTGGGCTCGTCATAAAATCGACTTTATTTTACGAAGTGAAAACGGATAAGAAGATTCAAAACATAGCTTTAGAATTCTACACATAGATTTAATAAAATTATGAGGTGAGGAAAAACTTCATGGCTATGTGATTGCATGAAGTTTTTCCTCTCCTCATAATTTGACAGACAACCTGACTTTGGTTACCTGAGATACAGGTAAATACATACATTTATGGACAACTGTCTATAACTTGGATCACGTTTGAAATGTATCGAATAAAGCTGGTGTCTACAATTATAAACGACATTCTTTTTGATTTCGAAGAAATAAAAAAAAACGAATGCTTTATGCTAATTAACATAATAAGCTTTAACGTTTTCTAAGAACAGAAAAACGTTTTGTTTAAATTTTATTATAATCGATTGATTGGTACAGTCTGTTGAAAATAAACGATTATTGTTTCTAAATTGGACATCGATGCAAAAAGTATTTTGATTGGTACCGGGTTTTTTGACCTTCACAAAATATCTTCAAAATAATTCTCAATGTATTAGGAAATCGTAAAATTGTAGTATTTCTACTATGCGGATATTGCTGACTACTTCCTATAGCTAGCTAATGACTAACATGTGACTTGTTTAAAATAATTAGGGGCTCGGCACAGTTGAAGGTTCTATGACTATCAAGGCCATTGTCGCCATTAAAACTCTTTAACAGTTTTGCACAAGTTGTACCTAGTTCATACCTATATGAAGTTTGATTAAATTTAGGAAGTAGAGTCTAGAATATTTTTATCGATATACCAACCACGGGTTTTGGAAGAACTCAAATATCTACATACCACTAAGATAGTACTGAAGTGCTTTCTGCAATACCTGCATCGCCCTTTTCCACACAGAAGTAATATTTAAATGGCCACGTATCTACGTATTGACAGGTTGTTGGTCCGGGTTCGGGTTAAAATCCTAGACCAAGTTAGGGGTAACACGAGGAATGTTACCCCTAATTTGCTCTAGGATTTTCAGGTCAACATGTCTCGGCGTAGCGCTGCGCGGAAAAATCATATAAAATAGTAGCAGCCCTTTGTGCTAAATATAGACAAACAGTCTGTTCCACTAATTAATTACGCTTCTTAATCATGTTCCAGTTATCTTTCCTGCTGAGCGCTGTTTTAGCGCTGTTGGCGCTGTCTGCCGCTAGACCAGATGATGGTGAAACTGTTACTTTACCAGGACCTGGGTTGTCATACGGTTAGTATTCAGTTCTGTATTTATGTATGATAGATAGATATATAGATTATTTATTTTTCCGGAACATGAGTATGCACACACGTAGCATGCAAGATGTTAAGTACATTGAAGAAAGGATCATAGTCATGTTTTACCTTAACGGCGTTCAAATATATATTAAAATAACATTTTTTGCGATTAAATGTTATTTTTATTTTTATGCCTTGTTTCCCCGAAGGGTTGGGCAGAGGTGTCCCTGCAGCAGGTTCACCCACATTTCGCAAATTATGTTTTAAGTCCCATATAATAGAGGGCGAGCTTATAGCCATCAACCGGGCACAAATCTAGACTCCAGGTTGCTACTGAGAAATTTCAGATAGAAAAACCCAATAACACTGCCCGACCTAGAAATCGAACCCAGACCTAGATATTACAATAAATTTAATTAGGTAAGAAGAAAAAAGTATTATCGTCATATTTATTTTTTATTGTCATACTTTATTACGTATACATATAATTCAAATGTCAATATAAAAACAAAACTTACGTTACATTATAATTATTATGTTTTTTCCATTAGAAACTCAATAATACTAAAGAAACATTTGGCAGTTAAATACTCGTTTCACTCCTCTTGCTCAAAAAGTCCGTCATTGTAGCGTACCAGAGCGGGGAAAAAATAGCATATCTTGCTTTATCTTGCGTTATATCTCTGATAGCTTGTGGTGATAACAAAATAAGTTGTTTATAACGAGTTGAAAAAAACAGTGGCACTCCGGGAGCGCCGACAGAAGTGAAAACTTGAAAAACAATCGGCACCACGGTAATCAACGCGTTGATGTCTTTTTAACCGTCTTACGAATTTTCGATCAGGTCACGTGTCCGCGAGTTTAACATTTTTTACCCATTACAAAAAAGTGCACAATGCCGCTAAAGAAGTTTTCACTTCAAAAGTTTTTTTGCGATTTGTGGTTTATCTAGTGGGTCTTTTTATTTTAACCTCAGTTGGGAGCTAGGAGACATTTTTAATTCTTATACGAAGATGAAAATCGTATTTTTTTTTTAGCTGAATGTATTTTTTATGTGAAATCTGTAAATGCTGTTAAATTACTCAAAAAGTTATGGACAGTGTCCTAAGAAGTTTTCCTCTATCTACAATGGTTAGTTGGTTACCTGCCCTTATTGCCCTGTCTCGTATGATCCGAATATTGTTGTGTTTATGACATGAACAAACAGGAAATACAATGATCAGTAGGACTCGTGCTTACATCACATGTGAACCGCACTCAAGTGACCTCACACGCACGATTTGATACAAAGCTAGTCTATTTTGTAAAAATCCGTGTGAATATCGAATTCAAATTTTCTTAGTAACAGTAACACTGTATTTCTTATATAAACACTCAAGTCTACAATCTACATCACATCGATGTCACAGATTTTCTGCATTCACCAATAACATAGTAACAAAACTTTAACAGAGGTGTTCTTAGATTACTTAGTTTGGTGGTGACTTTTTGTCATCATTTCAATGTATTTATTCTATCATTGTGCAAGTGCAGTGAACTTCACTTCAACCTTTCGGTTTAATAATGACCTCAACTTAAACATGTAACAGGTAAAATATTTGGTTTCACAACCATGAAAATATTTGAAATTTTCAATGAAATTATTTAAATGATGTTGAGCCTTGAATAGAATATGATAAAAATAATAAGTATCTCAATACTTTAGAACATAGCACTATGACGGGTTTTCCCAATTTTCCAAAACCCACTTAAAACTTTGCAACAATTGTTTTTCTGCGAATTTGATCTAAAACACCGCATCGCTGGCAATTTAACATTTAGAAGTTGCTGTTAGAACCATATTAATAGAAGATTTTTTAAATTAAAGACTACACAAATAAAAAAATGTTTTTTCGTTCTTTTGTATTTGTTACAAGTGTACCATGTATATGTATCTACTTATTAATTCCATGGTTACGAGTTTTTCTGTTTTAAGTGATCATAGACAGTTTGACCGTTCTAACAATATGTCACGAGCTAGGAATTAAATAAAAGATCTATAAAGAATATTTACAGTATCAATTTAAATTTTTCAGGAGGCATCCCGTACGGCAGTATGAGTGGCAATGTAGCAGAGTTCTTCAAACGACAAGCGACATCTGGCGGCCGGTCGGTGTACCTCTCCGGTCCTCGCGGCAACAGCGTCGACTACGCACCGATTGAACAGTACTTAAGATAGATGGCGTTAGTTGTAGGTTTAGGTTCGTCAGTACAAAATGTATTGTGAGTTAGATTTAATTTTGTAAGATGTGATTGATTGTGGTTCAAACACCATAATGTAACGCAGGGTCACACAATTTTTTACATGAATCCCACTGTGCCCCTTCTGAGTGACTGCTTTTACCTAGTTTGGTTCTCCATGTACGGTGCATATTGCCATTATTTGCTTTTACATCATTATTGTTATAATAATACCTCATAGGTAGTCTTTTAAGCCCGAATCAAAAACTTCAGTAAGTATGCCTATATACAGTCAATTCTGTTAGTTTGTTAATTAAATGCCATTAATTTATTTTATGATATTACAGCAGAGTTTTATTTTAGTTTTATTTATAACAATAGTTGCCCCATTTTCGTTTAACGCAACCGAAACTGTCTAAATACTAAATTATCTACTTTTTCATTTACCTTTGCTGCATTTAGTTTAGCTGATATAAAGTTTTCAGTAAGAAAGCAGTTTTTTTTTCTGTCATGAAGAACTTGACTCACTGTGAGGTTTTCATTAATATTTCCTTAAGTCCAAGAAGATTTAAAAAAAAATTTGAGTGATTTCAACAAAATTTGCGAACCGTAAACATCTCAAAGATATGTTACATTAACATCGAAGCCAAAAAAAAAATAGATCCGCTGTATGACACGTTAACTATAAACAAGAATCGAATAGAGCAAAAAATCTTTGAAAAAAACCTTGGCCTTAGAATCGAAAATTGTTTACCATGGAACAAACAAATTGATTATAATTGGATCACTCCTTAATATATGTCAATGTATACCCAAAAAACTGCGTTTAAACATTTACAATTCATTTGTCAAATCACATATATTATAATCACATAGAAATCGTGGGTAGCGCCGGTAAAATAAAGCTACAGGAACTACAAAGAATGTAAAACAGGATCATAAAGACACTGTTTCGCTATCCATATTTGACACGACCTTACACAATTTTTGAAGAAATAAAACTGATGACTATCAAACAACTTTTTATAAACACTTATAAACAACTTTATATGACACTTGTATCTTGATTAGAAAAATAATGGATGTAATTGATACAAACGTAACGTTTACCAAAAAATCTCAAATATGTAAACGTAGTCTTCATCGACCTAGCTTACTAGTCCTGCCAAGGACACGTACAAACTATGCTAAAAAGAATATCACTTATGAAGGAGTACAATTTTATAATAATTGACCATCCTATACATAAAATGTATGCTCTTTCAGCGGTTTTAAATCAAAACTATCAAATAACATAATTGATAACATATTGAATAACATAAATACTAAATCTAAATCTTATTGGGTCCGTAGACCTCCGGAGCACTACGAGTTATAAAAAACATTCAACTGAAAACAATGTCTCTGCATGTGACATAATTATAATCTTTTATGACAACAACATTGTCTCATTACATACGTTCAACTGTACAAGTAAATTACTAGACATTATTGTTTTATCAACTTACTTCCCACGAATAATGGCTATTGTCTGCTAAAAGTTACTGTTTTTGTCAACAGCTGATCCGTTGCTCAGCGTTGCGTCAGCTGATTTTTCCTATGTATCTTGTAAGACTTACATAGATTTAGTTGATATCATAACGGCTAATGATTACCTACCTAATCACTTTCCAGTTCATCTGCATTGTAGATGTACTTAATTAAACACCTGTTTTGTAATCATGTTTCCGGAACATTATAATTGAAATGCGTTAGAAGAGTTGTATCGGGGTCATAGTCCTATCTACGGAGCTATTGTACCCTGGGCTTTTCAGTCATACATGCTGTTCGAAAGAAAAAAGACAGAAAGAAAATACGTTTATTTAGCACAAACTTAATGGTACTCATTATATTTTGCAAGTTACAATAAAAAATGTATTTCATTGTAAAAATTAGCAGGAATGTGCCTCACGGATGGGTAATCTCTAATCCTCAATGGAACCAGAAAACCAAAAGACACGTTCCTATACGTTATAAAAGATAATAGTTACAGCAAGTAATAAGTTTGTGGTTCAAGCCCTGGTAAATTAATTTCACTTTTACGTCTATAAAAAATGTAGCAAGTGAAGGAAATAATCGCGAGAAAACTAAATTTTACGGTCCGAAAAAAAATCGCTACGAGTAGTGAGAAAACTCTACCAAAACTCTTTTGCTCTTGAGTAAAATTATTGCCTTCAAGGTGGTTTATGCATTATAGCTTCCTACGCACCCCCAATCCCAAGGTCTGTATGTCAACACACGCATGACATAACTCCCACTGGGTCACTCGCCACGCGTCACAGCGCCACACTGTGGCATTAGATTAGTCTCATATATCTACATACGGTTATTAGTGAACGTGCTTATTACTAAAATTGGGTTGGCTACGAAGGTGAGTGCAATGATGGCGTAAAGACGGACTGGGCTTAGACAGTGTGTTGGGAAGGAATTTGGTTATTGTAGCGAACCCTCTCCTCCCTCGGCATAATGTCTGATGGACTCCATCATGTTTTTTGGAACAAAGGTCCACTTATACTCTGCACTTTTGGTGAATGAGAGCTAGACCGAAAAAAGTGTAACATTTTGATCGTCACGACATTTTTATTATAGTATGTATGTTTGTGTGTTTCATTATGCCTGTTATTAATTATATAATATACAACGAAAGGAACTTCACGAGTGGTGGTATATAAAACACTAGACTATGACAAGCTATTATAGTTTATAGCGTGCAATGATTAACGAGCTCATGGATTATTAATATTCTCAACTTTAACTTTTACTTTCCATATAATATTAGGTCCGTTAAATCCAGAGAATTAGGTTTCTAACATCCACAACGGATTAGGGGAAGCCCTTTCTTTGTTGTTATTACCATCACGTACGACATACAATATTATGGCTCAGAGTTGCTGCAACTTACTTAAATATTAGCAAAGATGGTTCTAAAAAAGATGGATTTCCATTTTGACCACCAATCATTCACCTCTATCAATATTTTTCGAATCAGTATGCAGGCATAGGTAGGGGTCCACTAGGGCCGATGCCTGCCGGGGTTGCGAAGAAAACCGAAAGGGAGATTGTGGCCCCCGGCGACAGGGCAACCGAAGGAACACGGATGGGTTTTAGTCAGTAAGAGTCTGACACGCCCTCCCGCTCCGCCCAGAGCGGGAGAAGTTATTTGATGATTTCCCACCCTCAAAAAAAAAAAAAGGCATAGGTACTGATTCTAAAGTCAAGTAAGTTGACAGGTCAAGTAGCACGTGAAAGAACATAGGCAAGTGTAATTCAAACTTTTACGACAATTTATTATTACAAACGTTGTATAATTTAGGTACCTACATCCAATATTATGGCAGCAGCACATTCTCTAAAACCACAATTGTGGGAAACCAATCCTGGCACAACTCCAATGTATTTATAGAATCAATACTGAGAAACAACTTTGTAGGATTTTCCTCTTTCTACCTTAAAAGTTTTGGAGAGCTTAATTTCTAAAATTCATGCAATCAGTTAGTATCTCTTGTGTGAGAATGAGAATAAACTGTGACTAAATATCTGCTAAGCGTAGTGCTAATGTCAACTGTTATTCAAGCTGACCGTCTAAATGTCGGGAGACCTATGTTCAAAAATATTCATTATGGATGGAGGACTTAGAAAATATAGATGTTAGTTAGATTGTCAGAGATTTTAGCTGATGCTTTCCAAAACAGAAAACAGACGACGGTAATTATGCCGAAACGATGAGCTCGACAGATATGTGACCACGCAAGCCTACCATTTTTTAAAAGCCTTATTTCCTCGACTACAAACACGGTCTTGGGAAGTCAAAGGCTTTCCCAAGGCCTAAAATACTAGAGGCGACTGTTAACAGTAATTTTAGTTACGATATTTAATTTTAGAACCGAAGAAAATACTAGAAATCGAAGAAATAAAAAAAGGAATAAGCGGGAACAAAATAATTTAAATTATATTTTGGGACGAAGTAAGCATATTGTTTGGGATGAACCAGGATTTTTTATGTAGGACAAAACTCAGCGAGTCAAATGAAGAATAAATCGAAAATTAACTACTAACCCAGACTGTCAGTGTGACATAAGATTTCGCGGCCGCCGTAAAACAATTGACGATGACGGGCGATTTTGATTCACGATCCGACACGGCCATCGATTGATTATGGCTACTATTTACAAAAAGGTATTTTTTATATTGTGCTCCGTAATACGGTAATTAAGAGGTCTTTGGTCGTAAAAGATGGCAGTCTAACGTTTTCTGAATGCCCATTTTTTTAATAATCTCATGTAAAGTGATTTGTTTGGAATATTCTGATGATACTGAAACTTGAGAATAATCTTACAAACTTTTAGAAATAAACACTGAAACGTACTCAAAGGTCTCATAAAATCTCAATCCTAGTTCAGAAAAGTCTGCAATTTCTAAACATCCAATGAGCGAATGACAATAGTTTACACGATTTATTTGTTACTAAGTCTTAGAATTTATAAAGTGTACGTAAGTACTCAATTCACTTAAACAAATAAATACTGAATTCCAAGTAGGTTTGTAACTCACACTAAAAAGATTCGTTTTTTGCACCATTTAAGTCGCTAATTGACAATAAGATAGATGGCAGAGCATCTGTCTGTATACAGATTAGGTTGGCAATCATCAAGTCACCTGCTACGCGTACTAATTGTGGCTTTATGAAGTTCTAGGGGGCACAGGAATTATTGTCTGCGTTTAAACCTAGCTATGTTGATTATTATGTATGTAGAATTGATAAATTTTTTGTTGAATATACGAAATATTTAAAGAATATCGTATTCGTATTTTCTTTTACTGGTTTTATCAACGATTATTTAATTATAGTGAAGTGAATATGGTGGCGACTAGCGAGGTACATATGCAGTGTCATGTAGATCTAAATAAGTTAAAAGGCTTCGTCACATGGTAAATAGCAGAGTTTTCCCGTTAATTTATTCTGGCAAAGCTATGTATTTCTTAAGGACGTTTTTTTAGGAAGGAAGGGTGTGAACTCGAATAAATTTGCCAGAACCTCCCGTCAAACTGCTCAGCGTTCTAGGGGTGTTCGAGCATGGCATGATGTTCGTGTCCAGCTAAATCTTCTATACCAATGTTCCACAGGAACTTGTTGTCTGTTCTTTTCTTGTGAGGTCTGGAACATAAAATCACAGAAAACTCAATATTTTTTTAAGAAATTGAGAGACGGCGACGAGTAAAATGGGTAGTTTTGTTTCAAAACTAAACGAGCGCGCCTTACAGTAGTCGCATATGATGTGACATATGACATCTTGGCTGATGTAAATAAATCATATAAACAATATTCATCATCATCATCTTCATCGCCATTGTCATCGCCATCGCCATGACTTTGACTTAGACTGACATTGATTTTTTGACTTTGAACGTCGCCATAGCCAGCGTTATCACCATCGTCATCGTCATCGTCATCGCTATCGCCATCGCCACAGTACCAACCTCTCAGATGGGATGGCGTCCCTTTTCACGAAATCATTGTAATAGATTACCCACTCCACAGATTGCAGGAAAGCGAGGAGAAAGATTTGCGAGAAAAAAATTCTTGCAAATATTTTTCTCCGACCGAACCGAGCGGAAAGATGTTGTGCATCAAAATCGCGGCCCTAGGGTGCCGGTAGTTATGATGGCAGGTCGGTACCAAATAAATATTGTAAAACAAAACATGTTCAATGAGAAGATAATCAAACCTAATTTTTATAAAAAAAATTGTTATGAAATAAGGTGTTGTGGGGAGGAAAATTTGGAGTCTGGAATCTGAACAATGCATTTTGATTGGAACGGTACGAGACAAAGTATCAGGCACAGACATTTATTTTTTATGTGAGTTAGTAAAACAGAACACGCTATATTTCAACAACATGCGTTGGCCAGAAATAGCTGAGACGAAAATAGGCCAAGACGAATCCTCATTTCAGAGGAAATAAAACAAAAAGTACTAAGTGGGCAAATACAATTTATTAAGGTATATTACACAGGCCTGCAAAATGAAGGTCATAACTTCCTCTCTGGAATTTGATAGCTGATTCTGGAGTATTTTGATGCGCTGATTACGAATATGTACTTAGTTTTTCTCCATCACCTCCTGATTTTTCAAAAAAGCTACAGATAGAAAATTGAGAAAAAAGACAAGTTTTCACTTAAAAAATTATATATTTAAAAAAGTACTTAATTTTTAACTTAAAAAACTATTAACACGTAATAACAACTTATTGCTGGGTTAAAATACACTTAAATTTTATTTGTGGAACCTGGTCCTTTTTTCCTGGAAGCTTCTGTTGTGCGATTTTCGCTTATATTTCCGGTTTGGATCATCACGCTTCAACAACCAACAATAGTCCGCCATCATGCTGACATTCCATCTTCCTTGATACCGGACTTCAAGCTCTTTTAAATCTTGGTGAAATCTTTCACCTTGTTCTTCGCTAACGGCTCCTAGATTTTCTGGGAAGTAATCAATGTGCGAATTCAGAAAATGAAGTTTAACGCTCATATTACAACCCATTACACCAAAATTCGTTATCATTTTGGCTACTATTTCTTTATAGTCCGAGCTTTTATTGTTCCCCAAAAAGTTTTTTACCACTTCCTTAAATGATTTCCACGCTTGTAACTCGACATCATTGAGTTTTTGATCAAATTTTTCCTCCGACATCAATTTTCTTATATCAGGGCCGACAAAAATTCCTTCTTTTAACTTAGCATCTGATAAAGATGGAAAAACTGAATGCAGATATTTGAAACCTTCCCCATCTTTATTTAAAGCCTTCACAAACTGCTTCATTATACCCAATTTGATGTGTAAAGGCGGCAGTAAAACTTTTTCTCTGGGAACCAAACTCTGTTTAAGCACGTTTTTGATTCCTGGGGTTAGTTCAGTTCTTGGAGGCCATTCCTTTTTGGTCCAATGATGTTGTTTATCCCGGCTATCCCATTCGCAAAGAAAGCACGGGTATTTTGTATAACCACCTTGTTGGCCGAGTAGCATGCTTATGATTTTCAAGTCTCCACACACCATCCAGCCGTGATGTTCGTAAGCTATAGTAGCTAAAAGCTTTTCCAAATTTTCATAACATTCCTTTAAATGGACAGAATGTGCAACAGGTAGTGAGGCATATGTATTCCCATTATGTAGAAGGACTGCTTTTAAACTTCTTTTTGAGGAGTCAATAAACAATCTCCACTCCTTAGGATTGTATTCAATGTCGAACATTTTCATCAAGCCAGGAATATCTTTACAGTACACCAAATCATGATCTTCAGCGAAGAATGGAAGGAAATCTTTTTCTCTGTGACGGTACCATGAAAATGAAGTACCAGGTGCAAGCATATTTCTTTCTTTTAATCGTGATCCGAGGAGCTCAGCTGCATCTTTGGGGAGATTCAAATCTCTTGTCAAGTCGTTTAAATCTGACTGTGAAAAGAGCTGACACTCGTTAGAATCTACTTGAAATACAGGATCAGATTGGGATGCATTCTGTTCATTTGTATCATTAGCAGAATCTTCAATTTGTATAGCTGGATACGGGGGCTGCACCATTTCTGAATCTCCGAAAACTGCAGGCGTAACTGATGACACATTTGGATAGCTTATGTCACTTTTATTTTTAGAATTGTATCCAGTTATGTCACAACAACAAAAGTAGCAATCTTCAACATGGTTGTTAGGCTCTCTCCATAGCATGGGCGAAACGATTTTGAAGCTATTTTTCTGTCCTTTTGACCACTTGCGAAGTTCAAGTAAACAAGTCGAACAAACTTTTTGAGGTGTCCAAGTTTTGTCTCGGTTACTTATAGAATGTCCAAAATAACTTTTGTAAATATTTTTCACATAGTCTGTAATGTTGTTTCGTTGTTTTATCACCATGAATTTTCCGCAAATATAACAAAAACAATTCGAAGAGTTTAAACAACTTCGCGACGACATTTTAAAGTTTAGGTTGCAAGATGCGCACTTCGACTGTTAGTTTTTTAATTCAGAGTAGGTACTTATACAAAAAAAACCTTTTGTTTTCTTCATTATACCCTTTTTGAACAACATTAACAACAATTAGGCAATATCACCTAAACATCGTGTATTAATGAGCTCATTACTAAATGAAGCCAAAATGACCCGTTTTCGAAATGGTTAATGCGAATTACTTACACTTATTATGTAGTAATTAACAAATTACTGATTTGCATTCATTTCTATGTCGTCTTAAACTAATTAAATGCAATAAAAATTAAGCTGAAGTAATTAAGTGACGTTTTATAGATTTTAAAATGTATGCGCTCAGACATTTTTAGTTAAAATCTTAAATATTCAATATCAAAGAATCCTGACGTGGTAGAATTTTTTTATTATTTTTCTCGTAATCAGCACATCAGAAACTATAGAAAACGTTAATCAGATCTCAGAGAGGAAAACCATTGCAGACCTGTGTTATTAACCTATCCCGTTATTTCTGCACAGGTGCCATAACAAGACCTTTTATAGTCACATATCCGCTGAACGATGACATAAAAAACTATCTTCTCACAATAAAAATGGCATTCCATTAAGAACTGCACCTGATACGAATGTTAACGTTGTAATGTATCAATGAATGTCTCGCAAATGTGACGTCAGAGAATTGTAAGGTGCTTGGGTACGAGTTTTGATGTGATGGTGACTTGAATAAGTAAATCGGGTGTTGAGGCGATTTTGTTAACGATCACAGTGATGATATTACAATGATTGTTGGGCTAGACTGGGTGGGTTTCAAAGCATAGCGTTAGGTAAGTGTTTAATATACCAGCTTTTGTTCCCAGCTTCGTCAGCGTGGACATTGAACATTTTCCCAAGGTTACGTACTACCGGGATAAAAAAGTATCCTATGTCCTCCCCCAGGTCATGGTCTAGCTGTTTGCCAAATTTCATCAAAATCCGTTTAGCCGTTAAGGTGTGAATTTCGTATTTAAAATATTTTATAAAGTATGGATGGAGTTACTCTACATATACATGAACTATCTTATCCAGTAGTGCCATCTTGTACCAAACTAGCTTATTAGTACATCGCCTCCCTATATTTATGTTGGAATCCTCATAAATTTATTTCCCAGGCGACCTCACAACCCTCCTTCAGGAGAGTAGTAGGGAAACCAGTACTTTAGCACACAAAAACAAAAACCGACCGCCGTCCTTCCGTCCTCGCCGCCGAGGCCCGCTGCGACGTCCCCGTCCATCGCCGCCCCGACCCTTGCTCGAGCCAGCCCACGCCGCTGAGCCTTAGCTTTAAATTCCCCAAATAATAATATTAATCCGATCCAGCCTGTCCCTTGCTGTCCTTCACCAGCGACGCCCTAAGCCGAGGTCCATACCCCACAGGGGGTGCCTTTAGCGTGTAGTCGCTTAGTTTCTAAGTTTTATGCCCTGGCTAATTTATTGAGGCAGTCACAGGAAAGTCCAGTTAAGCAGCCGACAACCTCCTAGGTTGACCTGCAAGATGCCGTTTATAAAAAAAAAATAGATTTATTTTTCTGGGAAACGAGGTGAGTCAAGCTTGAAACGCCTCAAACCACCGGCCATCATGATCACCCTCGATAGTATAATAATATAAGAAAATTCCGGAAAATTCGGTTAGACGCACCACTCCTTTGATTTTGACGTCTTCTGAAGGAGTTCACTGACTGGACAGGTCCACTCAAATCTGTGTGGCACACTATCTACATGGTCCGCATATGGCGTGACTAAGATTATGTCTGGACCTTAAAATAGACTGCGACCTTTGACTTTGTTTCGGCCTTTCTTCTCAGAGTAGTCAGATAGGAAACGCCGAACTCATCTAGCTTATTTTTATTTATTTTTATATGACGGGTAAAAGTGATTCCGATATCCTATTTACAGAATAAACAATTTCATTTCGTTTCAGTGTTGCAAACGTTGCAGACTCGGCTTATGCATAATGCATTCTTCCTAGGGACTTGAAAACGAAATTAATTTCGTTCCGTCACACTAAATGTTATCTTATAACGCTCCAGAGTTTGTAACGATATAAAACCTAAAAATTTAAATAACGTTACAAAAAAAACGTTATAGGATATCATTTTTATAGAACAACATTTTAAGTAACGTTATAGGTATCAGTAACATAATGCTTATATCTGCTTGTAATAACGTTACACATTTATTTGTATGACGTTATTCTTAAGAAATTTTCCCGCTGACCACTGCTCCGTCGTCGCCCACCACCACCACCACCACTGGCCACTCTCGTTACGGCAGCTGGCGACCGGCTGGTGGTAAGCCATCGCCGTATTCAAACATTAAGTTCATTTGAGATGCGCATCTTTTACAGACAGTGTTTTGAATTAATAGTTTTGGTTACCTACCTCCTTTTGTATTTATGTGATAGTGTCATCTTCACAATATTTTTTGATACTATTGTGGTTCGAAATGACTAACGTTATTATTTTGTTATACCGATATATTAATAACGATATTGCATAGTTAATGTTGTTATTAAACAGTTTAAGATTTCGTTCCGTTTGTTAGTATCGTTATAGCCAAGGAATTAATTTTGCTGCGATCCTGGTGGAACGGTACAAATTATATATTGTAACCGTAACTTTGCGTAACGTTATTTTGAGTAATGTTTCAAGTCCCTGATTCTTCCTCACGATAGTCCCATTTATATGCAGATTAATTTCTAGCTCCACATCCTTATTGTGACAATAACATGTCTAGTGCTGCGTCTAACATCACGGAATCCCCTTTTTCGTCCCTATTCGCGAACATAAAAAGCATTGGTTTTAACTGAATTCAAAATGTCATAACTGATTGTGTATTCAATGAACACCTCACTCGGTATTTGAGCCTCTGTGACGTATTTGACAAATGCTTTATAAAACAACTTTTGTTTCTGAGAATTGACTTAGAATACGTATAGAATCGATACAGTTCAATTCGTTCCCGTTATGTAACATTGTCAAAACAATAGCTCTTTTTGGTTTAATCTAGATTTGAAGGAAATATAATCTATTGTTTGGGCATTTTTAGGTTTTAAGATGACGTATTAATGTTAATTTGCGAATGTCTAGATTTAGTAACAGAAAGTCAAGAACAGGTTAACCATTGTTTAAAGGATTGATTAATCGTTATAGGTAATCTGTGCATTAAAGGACTGTCCTAGGGGCTATGATGGAGTAAAGAGTGACGAACCGTAGGTTCAATTCTAATCCAAGCCTCCCATTTATAGTCATCACATTCGTTCTCATAGGAGTTGCACGTGGATGAAAAACCTTACAACAGAAACGTACCGCACTAAATTGTTGAGGAATGTTTATTTTATTAATATCTTTTGAAATACTGAATGTGCAGGATGTTGGATTACGCCAATATTTAGTAGAAATTTCTACTAAATATTGGTGCTATTGTTATCCGATTTGATCAACTACTTTAGAATATACAGTCTTTAAAATATATGTACCTACGTAGCTAACGTACATATATTTTAAAGACCGTAAGGATTGAGGAGCCACATAAAATGTGTTGTATTAGCGAAATTATATAGTTTTACATCTTATTTTTATACAAAAAATTAGAACACATTTACTACTAAATTATACTAAAAATATGTTGTAATTGGTTGATTACTTTCTGAGAAACAGCGCGGTGAAACTTATTTCAAATTCAGCCATACAAAACCCATTTCTTTTGTAACTAAATCCTACCAAATTTTCAAAAATATTCTTCAGCTAGTTTTCGAGTTCTTAAACGTCCCGTAACCTTTTAAGGGTTTTACTTCAAATTCCAGGATTGGGCCTACAAAATCGGCTAATTTAATACTAAATATTGGTAGTACCCGCGTTTAAATATGAGATATGGCTCCTAAATCCAAACGGACACTCGAGCACGACGCGTAGGGGCAATAAACTATAGCAATTAGTTAACACTTTTATGAATAAAACGGCAACATTTTTAAAGAAATGTATGTGAAATTTAAATGCATATAGTACTTATGAATTTCCTCCATCAGTAGTTATTTACCATAAACGAAGTGCGTCATCTGTTCGTTTATTCAAAGAACAAGCAAAGTATTGGCACCGACTATCTTTGTGATGCGCATGCGGCGTTACGTTTGATGAACTTGAATCGTATGTAACAGTAGTGAACTTATTAGGTCATTGGTCATTGGTCATAACAGAGCTACGTTACTATGTGCGGGTATTATCGCATCACTAAGAGATGAGAGAAGGAATGTGATGTATCTGATAAGGGGATTCCGGGATTCTGGGTGTTGTGATGCAATATTTATTTATTAGAGTTCAATGACCTTCTGGAAATGGGGAGATCCCGGCTGGAAAAGGTAAGGACAAAGGTTGCTGCTCTGTTATTTCAAAAGTTAATGATGATAAGGTAATCCTTAAGGGTTTTCTTCATGAAAGCCTGCCAGGAAGGTGAGGTTGTCTGTTTTATTAACTTAGCGTTTCGAAGTTTGCATTACCGCACCGAGTTGGTAGAAAGATGAAGGAGGTAAAGGTGAGGAGGTGATGGTGGCGGTGGTGGTTATTCACTCTAATCTAATTAACCCATAGAATATAAAGGAAACTTATTATGTATATTTATCAAAATGATTGTACTTGTATTCTAGCAAATAAATATGATTCTTTATTAATTCATCAAAATAAAAAAAAAAAAAATAGTCTGTTTTTGAAATAACAAATAAACTCTGAAATTCCTTGCACACATGCAGGACAGGCGGTCTCCTAAAACCTATCTATATTTAATGAACCACCTACCACCAAGAGATTTCCAAAACAAGTATCTTATTACCAGTATGTACTCTTTATATAAGTGGTCAAGGTTTCAATGACAGGTAGGTATAATGATGATGGTGACCTCTGGCTGCGGAAGGAAGGACGGGGCTATTTGATGGTGACAATGTCCGTTTGATAGAGTGGCCTGCGAAATAGGCAGAAGCGAAAAGACAACTGACGAATTAATCTAATATTTAAGATTTGATACCCACCACAAGCAATATTTATGAATGCTATTTTATTTTTATTTTAGATGAAACTAAAAGTCAGTTCGGTTCCATATTTTAATAACGACACGCTTAGAAGAAAAAGCAAGGTTTTCTTAGCTTGTCGATATCAAAAATAATTCAAATGATTTTTTTCCAAAATACTGTGATTGCCGAAGCAGCTATTAGATCCTCACGGGTGCAGGTGGCAGTCACCTTGCTCCGAGAGACCAATAGGCTTATTAGGAAGAAATAATCTGTGAATGCGACCGCTTGTAACTTGATTCCACGAAGTTCCTCACATGTCGAAATACTGCGTTATGGCAGGCTTACTACAAACTAATTGCTGTATTTGCTACCTTCTCATTACTGGCACGATAATGCGAATATTAGAGGAAATTATTATTTATGCAATTAAACAAGGTCTTCGCTTTCCGTGTGAAGTTTTGATCTACATTTAAGAAGAGACGTCCTTGAGGAAAATTTACCCTTAGGTACTCGCTTTTCATGAATTCCTTCTTAGGAAAAAGGAGTGATACAAATGATTAATATTGTAAATAGGTTGTAAATAACAATAATTGTATTTTGTAATCATTTTGAGATAGCTGACCGGTTCCTCGATATAATTTAAGGTTTATATCGCCATCGACGGACTTCCAACTAAATACAACTTTGTCTATAAGCATGCCTGTCATAAAAATAAACTCATACAAAAAAAATAATCTTACATAATATGTCTGATACGTCGGGAAAATTCTTTAAATTACACGTTAATGATAATTAACGTATATTTTTAAAGAATTTTCCTAAATTCAAACATGTTGTAGAAACCGGAATGATTTTCATTTTCTTTTGTTTTATTTTTCTCAGCCTTATCTTCAAGGTTGTAATTAGTGACAATGTCAACAGTAGTGAAAAACAACTGACCTCCTCCCTTAGTGGATTTTGTCATCCTAACTTATATACAGTGTATCTGGTCACCGGTTTCAGACCCGTTAAGGTGAAGCAATATAATCAATTTAATCGCCATAATAGAGACTTTTATCCCAATATTCTAACAGGATCGAGACTTATTTGGGTGAAACTGTGGAGCGCAGCTAGTCGTAAAATATAGGAAGAAAATGACTGCAAACGAAACCAAAAGACAAGTGTCAAGTTTCTTCGTAGGGCTCACTCAATATGCTAATATACAGGATAAGAGCTCTACACTGTTTAATACTCAATCATTATTGCATTCTACAATGTGTAGGTCTTATGTGGTAACTTAAAATTAAAAAATACATACATAAACTCACGCCTTCTTCCCATGGGGTAGGCAGCAAACTACATAACGCCACATGCTACGATTCTTACAAACTCCTTAAAAAAATTACATTCTAAAATTTAATGAGATCGGTATGGATCCTGTCGGGGACAGCAAAACAGTAAGAAAGAGGAAGCTTTAAAAACAGTAGGAAACAGGGAGCTTTAAAAACAATAGGAGAGACGAAGGTTTAGTTTACTAACAAATAACAAATCCAGATGTAAACAGTTTATTTATGATGATTATTTATTGATAGTTCTAAACTCAAACTTAAAGCATTTACTAAATCAATTAAACCATTAACAGGCACTTTTGAATTGTCAAGTAGTCGGTCAGTCAGAAATATGAAGCTAGACACTATTTCATAGCAATGAATGATATGCCTCTCGTGAAAGAAAACAGTGAATCACCAAACGCCTTGAAGAAGGTAGCTGTGGTGAACTAAATCGAGTGACATACTGAAAGGCATATTTTTAGCTGTAGGCAGAGTTGACTGACTGATTGAAGCTGCTACTTGATGAGCATGTAATTTAATTTCCTTTTATTTATTTTTTAGTACTAAAAGGTATCAAAGTAAACAGTAATTTAACGCCCTATGCGTTTCAGTCGATCCTTCACGTCATTTAAAAATTATACGCTTTTTATGCGATGTGTCATCATTTTATTGTTTTTATTTTGTTTATCAGCTGTCGTAAGGGCGTATCATTAGTGTACCTGTAAATCCCAGTAGCTTAGATTTGTATGGTTTGAGTTCGTTTACATAAATAGTGCAGCGGGTGATAGTGCATTCAAACTTGGTCTAACTATTATTATTTAGTTTAGCTGCCCTAAAACTCCTTGACCGTATTACACAGGCACACATATCACGAAAAATGGCGGATACCTAAAAAAATATTGGATCCCTCCAAAATACATGATTGTTTATTTATTTATTTATTATTAGGCTCTTCAATATTGAGTACACTATTACTTTATAATTAGTACTTTGCAAACTTAAGTCTAAGCGCCTCATTACTTATAGAAAAGCACAGCATGAACTACATTATGCGCAGATAATAACATAATTAATTAATTAAAATAAGTAATACATAGTTTAAATGAAAATAGATTATTAAAAGCTAAATTGATTACAATAAATAAATAAAATTAAATTAAATCACATAGAATAAATTAGATTAAATAAATTAGATTAGATTAGATTTTAAGATTGTTTTAACAATCATTTATTTTGCCTAAGTTCCATGCCTTTGTTTCAAATCCAAAACGTCTTAGTCGACCAGTTTTTTCTACAAATCAGCCGTAGGGCTATAGTAACTTCAAGTTACGGTCATTAGTCGTAATATTTTTACATGATTTTCTTTGTCTGTAACTTCATGAAAAAAAATGAGTCATTTAAAATGTTGGTAATATTCATAGGCCTTTCGAAAGAGAACGCTGGATAAGTTATTATTTATTTACCTTACATAAAATGACAGATATTACTCGTACACTTACACTTCCTTTAAGACAATGGACTTTAATATGTACTTATGAGTATAATAGATAGCTAGACATAAGCTATTGTGGAATAGGGGCATAAAATTGCAAGTCTTCGAGAGCACTGGGTCTACGCTATCTAAGACTTGCAATTATATCCCTTGGGTCATCCCCAAAATTGACTCTCCTTTCTTCTATAGAAATTATAAATAAAAGTAGCTTTTCGTGTTTGCTGTGACTGCGTTGTTACAAACTACTAAACCTACTAAACTACTAAAAAAACTACTAAACCAATTTAAAAAAAATCACCTATTGAAAGCTACACTATCAGCAAGTAAAATGGGCTATATTTTATCGACTTCCACGCGAACGGTCGCGGGCTGAAGCTTGTAAACAATAAAAGTATCATTAGGAGATTTAATTATTGGTAAAGTAACTCTAGAAAGAATGTTATTTTATACTTATAATCATTAAGTAGGTAGTAACTTGATTGATGTAACAACTAAACGATTAAGATCATTCAATTTTTCACTCAAGTAATCTGTGGAGTCAATGACTGTGCTATTAAATATTGCTAAGTAAATAAATACTTACCACAAAGAGCATAATGTGCTTCATAATAATTTACTATTATGGATCTACTGAAATTATTACAATGATTACTAACATTGAATAATGACAGGTGCTTTATTTTCTAACTGCAGTTTAGAATACGACAAAATACTATATCATTTGACATTTCTATGAAGATGACAACGTGAACTATTACTTAATAGACAGATATTTTGTTAATAGTTCATTCGTTTTGAATAATTAACAAAATAAGTGGCATGTTTAGTCCTAAACCCCTCTTAGGTATAATAAAAACTCGATACAGATGAGGTGTATATCTATGATTGACGATGTCTTAAAAGATAAGTTCGTTTGAGCTGAACATTTGCCCGACTAAATGAAGGTGGTAATTGTTTTCACACTGAAATAGAAACGGTGCGCCTTTCTCTGTTTGTGTAAACAAAAGGATGTAAAGTAGAAAATATTTAGTATATATTGACTCAATAACGTCTTAATTATATTTAGTAGGCACAAGAATTATATTAAGGCTATCTATAAATCTGAGTAATCATGGATACTGGAGTCGGCTTGGTAAAGAAATAAAAGTTATTTTTAAGCACATCTTGATAAATTAACGGGTCTGGCCTGTTGGCTATATTGAGCGAACCCGCCCTATCTCGCTAATTAGTAGTTCATTCACAACGCACTGTACCAACAGATGCTATTTAATACTATTTAAATTAGTGTTCTTGGAATTTCTGGAGCTCAATTGCATGTATGCTATCATGTTGATACATTTACTTTTGGGTCACCAAAAAGCTGGTTTCCAGCTGAATAAACGTAAGTCAATTTCAACATCATCTAACGTATCGACTCGTATGTATCTTTAGTTGCATTGACCTCTGCTATAATTTCCTTATGTTTTCACTACAATGTTTAATAAATGTTATCTATCTATGTATCTAGCGATTGATAACACATACTTTAAAAATTTGTTCATCATTGAAATAAATAAAAAATATCTGATGCATCCAGCAAATCATGACACAAAATATTAACTTATTTTGAATAGTATACAACAGATCATGAACAAACTAATGACATATCTTAAATAAATCACCCCATATTTTTTCTCCTTTCAAAAGCACCCATTTGGTTTTCTTACCCTTCCTTTACCCGATAAATATAGGCCAAATCACCCAGACAGTTACCTCAAATCCCAAAGCTAAGGTCATTGGCAGCACAATGGCGTATGGTGTCCGGCCATCCGTGTAGCTAGGACGGAGTGGAGATATAAAACGGCGCGTAGGGCGTCCACTGTCAGTGTTGTACCAACGTCATCCAGGCACCATGGCTTGCAAAGTAAGTGGGATTTTAGTTTTTAGTGGTATTAAGGTAGTGTGGTGATTGGGTTTTTGAGGTTAATTAAAATGTTTATAAGATTTGAAAGATACGTTTATAGTGAATTTTTGGAAAGGGTAGATTTATTTTTTGGGAAAATCCATTTTTTTTTCTGTTATTATAATTTAGAGCGAATAAAAGCAATCGAAAGTTTTCATATTAGTCTGTAATGTTTATTTGTACTTTTACAACTATTACTTAAATGCGGAAAATATTATGTCGTTCATACTTGTCCAGTGAGTGTTTACATTATTTTGAAAGTTTCAGGAAAACTTACTGATTGATCTAATTTAGTATATAATTTTATTAAAAAATCATATATCATATTTTTCTTGATCAAATGACACATTAATTAAGTTTAGTTTTTGTCAATATTGTTTTTGTAAATTAGTGGTTATCACATCACTAAGTTGAATCTTATCTAACTTATTTTAGAACAAAAATTTAAAAAAAAAATATAATATCGCCCTTGTAGTCCTCTATTACATGGGACAAAAACATAACTGGCGAAATGTGAGTGCACTATTATTAAGTACATCTCTGCCCAACCTTTCGGGCAAACAAGGCATCATGTTATGTTTAACTTTAATATTCAGGAAACATTTCAAAATTGTTTAAGAACAGATTCAGGATTATTTCAATAACAAATTTTGAATTCATGAAATACTTTCATCATTCCGGTCTTTTATTATCACAATCTTATCTAAAATAATTGGCTTCAAGTATTTCATAATTAAACGATTAGCATAAGCCTTTAATTAGCTGTCCAGTACATATCCGTGGGAAGTACTATTGAAAAGATCGTGAGATATGGCTGTTTTATGCATTGTCGTGGGGACATGTGTGTTATGTACCTGTTAGTAGATAGGTAGCAATTGAGACATAATAATTCGTATTTACTTTGGTCAATTGTATTGTTGAATGCTGTAATATGGTGTACAATGCACATTTAATATAACCTCATTGTCCAAGTGGTTTCAGTAAAACAGTTGTAAAAATATCAATGTGTTTGGGAAACAACTGAAAGAAATTGTTTTAAAGTTTAAAAGTAGCTTTAGTTTTGTTTATCAGATGTTTTTCCTCCGAATTGAACTTTACTTATTTCAACATCAGTTCAATTGATAAAACAGCAACATTTCTGCTTTCCCAATTTCTCATAAAACTGAATCCTAGGGAAAGCCCTAGGATTTTATTTTATGAGAAAATTAGAAACATTTTATGTTTCAATAAGGAACTCAAATCACTTAACCATTCCAGATCGCCTTCTTCACCGCCGCCATTTTCCTACTCTTTGCGTTATCTCACGCTGCACCTGCCGAAGAAAAACCAGTGGAAACCTTTAAGGCAGAAGCTGAGAAGGATGACTTAGCAACGGCTGACAAAGATGACCTCAAAACTGCAGCCTCGCATTGGGGCGGCGGCCACTGGGGCGGCTATGGCGGCGGCTATGGCGGCCACTACGGCGGCCACGGCTACGGATTTGGGTACCCCAGCTACGGCTACGGATGGGGCTACCCCAGCTACAGCTACGGATATTGGCCCTACGGCGGATATTACGGCCACGGGTATGGTGGCTATGGCGGATACGGCGGATGGTGGTAGGACTCTACAGGGATCGATTATAATGCCAGTATTAATTTTAAGTTTACCATTCGGAATGCGAGCATAATAAGATTTTAAGAGATTGGTAGGTAAACAACTTCAAATGATGTAGGAAATATAGTAAAATTTGATATGTTTGTAATATCATTCCCAATTGATATTTTTTGACACCTTATTCACATATTTGTTTTGAGGATTATTTTTTAATAATCAAACCATGTTTAGGTTTAAAATTTTCAAATATTAGTTAGGTCTCGTGTATGGGCAATCTCATTACTTGCCGGTAAATGTGTATAATATTATTTTAAGCTTAATCTACACTAGCTTTTATCCACTACACTTAGTGTATTTTATTTTAGTAATGTTGTAATTTCAACTGTTTCAAATACTTTAAAATAGCTGTTTGTAACCAATCTATTTCAAATACTAAGGGACCAAAAATAAGATTGAATTTCCTATAAAGCCATTTTCTATATTCCATTTCATTCATCCCGGATTTGCGAAGGGAATTCGCAAATTGGTACTTATAAATGCGTGGTGTGACGCTTCTAAACCAATAAATTTCAGTGACATATTATTCATTACGTTCGTGACTTTTAAAACAGTTACCTTATTTGGATATTCCGATGGTGTTTTAAGGTCTGTTAGTATGGCAACTACAATGTTTTGATTTTTACCGTTTTATATTTTGGTCATGATATATTGTTTGCAAATGGTAACGAATTTTTGTTTTTGCACATATAGTTAACTGCTTTTACTATTGTATATATTCTTGTCATTCTCACACAAGAAACTATCGACTGTAAAACCTTACAGTTTCGTTTTGTTAACATTACCTACGTAGGTAAAATTTGCAAGTGTGTCCTAGAGTTAAATATTGTAAAGGTATTGTATCACTGCCGTAAAATGTATTGTAATGTATAAATAGTATTAAAAATATACAATATATTTATTAAATTATGATTGAATGAATACTTTTGTTGTTTTTTTTACAAGAACATTTTTATCAGCACTGGTGGGTCAGTGCTTACGGTCGAGACTTACGAGTTACAGGTCGTAGGTTCAAACCAAGAAAGGCGTTTTACTATGAGTATATTATTTCATCACCATTGATCTCAAAACGGTGAAGGAAACCATTGTGAGGACACAAGCATGTCCTAGAATCAAAAATTCGAAGACTTATGACAGTACCAATCCGCACTGGACCCGCGTGGGGGATTACGGCTCCCTCCCTCTCTCACCGAGAGAAGGCCTGCGTCCCAGCAGTGGGGACATTATAGGCTGATTATGAGGATTATGATATTTATTAAAATGAAAAAAAAAAAACTAAGAAATGAACAAGAAAGACTACATTAGAACCGAACAGCCACTATTTTGCATGTATATATGATTAAAATTCACAATCGTGATTTTGAGGAATATGTCATTGTTTCTGTTTAAAGCTAGTTCATATCGATGTACTGGAGAAACCCATGACATAGATTTTCCCATAGATAGACGATGATTTTTGATGACATATGCATTATGATTACACTATGTACATACAGACGCCAGATACATCACTACTTAAAATTGCAAAAGACAATTCGGTTAAGTATTCAAGTATTAGCCCACGTTTGCACGGACGTTACGAAATCGCGGCGATTTTTTTCGATTTTCAACGCTCTGCTTAGCGCTGAGAGTTTAAAATTCAACAGTTTGTTTTTTCAACGCACTGGGACGAGAGTGCGTCCCAGCCCGTTGGATTCTCAACGACGCACAGTGGAACGAATGTATGGGAGCGGTTGGACGTAGACATGTCCGAAAAAAAAGAGTAAAATTATGCCAAACTAATGATGCCATCTTATTCGATTACTTAATGCCTTCATAACTTGTGGTGATGAATTTCTTCATAACTCCCATATTTCGGGAGTAATTTGAGAAAATGTGAAATTTTACTATGAAAATGAGTGTATCGAGCTCTCTCCCTCCTGATTCCGGGCTTGTTTCAAGTAGCGGTCTCTAATATCATAATGCTAATACTAAGAGCTATATTTAATACTAAGACACATAGTGCGCCAAATGTGCACTTTCTGGGATAAAGAGTGATGTTTATTTTATAACACAATTTTTTAATTTTTTGTTTATTTTGTTGATTAAAACCGTTTTTCTAAAGGTTTACCTTATTACAATAACATTTCTGATCAGCCAATTAGAGAAGATATAAGCTAATTAGGATATATAATTAGGGACTTAAGGTTTACATATAAAACTGATGCACTAATGATTACTGATAAGAACATTGCTATTATTTAATTACTAAATGGCTCTTAATACACTAATTTAGCATGCATCATTTACTAATTATCACAATAACTAATTACCTTGCAATATTTAACAAAGGATACCTGGGATACCTGGATTTTATATAAATAGGTCACTATTAGTAACTTTAAAATCAGTGTTGATTTACACCTCGTTGTATCCAAGCTAATCTCGCAATGTATTTTCCAAATTTTAATACAAATCTTGATATTCACGTTGCTTTATGCGCACGCGCACATAAAGATTTACGCGACTTTAACTATTTGTTCAGTGTTTTAAAAGATAACAGTTGTGTTCAGTTATGTGAAAGTGCTGAAACAAGTTTAAAAGACTGGTGTCGTCGATTTTGCTACCGCATTTATGCAAAATGGACACAGTCTGGAAGAAGCACAGATAAGTTTCGGAAGAAACATGAGATTTGGCTACAGGCTGCAATTCAATGGCCGGAATTACAGAATGAAAATATGGAACCTTCTACAGAAAATATAAGTGACGTCATCGAGCCCATAATTTCTCCTGCTAAATCTGATGCTTCAACTTGTACACATCCTAGTCCTCGTAAATCTTTTGAGGACCTTAGTAACCGGCAAAAAAGAAGACGCACCACTGAAGATAGTCTTTCATGCAGCAGTAGCAGCGCTGAAATTATGTTTTCGGCCGAAAGGGCGCTTCAAAAGGCAGGACAAAGCGATACAGCTTATGTTATGAAATACTTGACGGAGAATCCAGAAGAGGCCTCAAAAATCAAAGCCTTCATTGAAGGTAAATCAATTCAGGTACGGGAAATATCCCCTTTGAAGGCATTGGCTCTTTATGTATCGATGAACTTATCGAAATGGCGCTATAACACTCTTCGGGATTTCAACACTCAAGAAGGAGCTCTTCAATACCCGAGTTACTACATGTTGGTTAAAGAAAAAATTAAGTGCTATCCGGCCAAAGAAGATCTCACAGTTACAGAGAGCTCTGCAAAAATCAAATTACAAGCCTTGATGGATTTAACCTCAAGAAGACTTATTAGGTCGTTAGAAACCCCTGTTGATCCCAATCAACAGCTCGTATTGACCAGCAAATGGGGTTTTGACGGATCATCTAGCCAAAGCATTTATCATCAAAGGACGAGTGAAGATGAGCAAATCGATCTTGCTAGTAATTTTATGATTAGTCTTGTACCACTGCGGCTCGTCTCAAAAGGTGTAACAATTTGGGAAAACGAGCGACCATCTTCCACTTCATTTTGCCGGCCAATATTGTTTAAGTTTATAAAGGAAACCAAAGAAAATGTGCAGAGAGAGATGGCTGAAATCGAAGCAGAGATTGAAGCCTTAACTCCATCCACCATCACTGATGGAATTAGTGTCAAACACCAACTGCTGTTGACAATGATTGATGGTAAAATTCATTCCATTATATCCAATACAGCAGCTTCAGTGTGTGACATATGCAAGGCTTGTCCTAAAGAAATGAATAATTTAGAGTTAATCAAAGATAAACACGCAAACGAGGACATGTATAAATATAGCTTAAGCACCCTTCACGCTTGGATTCGCTCAATGGAATGCTTATTACACATTTCCTACAAATTAGACATAAAATCATGGCAAGTAAGGGGTGATATAGCAAAAAGGCAAGTTGATGACAGGAAGAAAAGAGTTCAAGAGGCTGTAAGAAGAGAAACGGGCTTACTTCTCGATGTTGTGAAACAAGGCAGTGGATCCACCAACAATGGCAACTCGGCAAGGAGATTTTTTGAAAACTACACTAAATCTGCTGAACTGACCGGAATAGATGCTATGCTTTTAAGAAAAATCTGTGTGATCTTGCAGTGTATTTCATCAGGAGAGAAGATCAACGTAACTAAATTCCGAGAGTTCTGCTTTGATACTGCTAAGCTTTACGTGGAGTTATACCCATGGTATTATATGCCTTCTTCACTTCATAAAATTTTAATGCATGGGCCAGACATAGTTCAGAACATGTCAATTGTGCCCATTGGTTTTCTATCCGAAGAGGCATCTGAGGCTAGAAATAAAGATTTTAGAAAATATAGAGAGGGGCATTCTCGAAAGCATAGCAGTATCTCATGCAATGAAGATATTATGCACAATCTTTTACTGTCTTCTGATCCACTTGTTACAAGTATCCGTCCAAAAGGAAATAAGTTTGTAAAAAAATCTTCTTTTAAGGAATTTTATGAGCTTACGGATTCTGAGAAAAGTGATATCGAATTTGTTAACATAAATGATTTAGCGGACATCGATTCTGAATTTGAATTAATTGATGATGATGATGATGACGAAGATAATTAAATGATGTTATTGTTTTAAAATGTGTAACTTAGTAAATTAGAGCTTACGTCTTAATTATTTATTGTACTTTTAATGAAACTAGGTAATTTATTATCAACTTACTTAAAAGTCATACTCTCATCAGTTCTTGTGAATATTTTTGTTAATATATATTTCTGTATATATATAATATATTTATAGACCTCTTAATAAGTCTGTCTGCGGTTTAAAGTAAATACAAATGGGGAAAAAACGTTTTTTTTTTTAAATTTTCATTTCCTTTTATCCCAGAAAGTGCACATTTGGCGCACTATGTGTCTTAGTATTAAATATAGCTCTTAGTAATAGCATTACGATATTAGAGACCGCTACTTGAAACAAGCCCGGAATCAGGAGGGAGAGAGCTCAATACACTCATTTTCATAGTAAAATTTCACATTTTCTCAAATTACTCCCGAAATATGGGAGTTATGAAGAAATTCATCACCACAATTTATGAAGGCATTAAGTAATCGAATAAGATGGCATCATTAGTTTGTCATAATTTTACTCTTATTTTTCGGACATGTCTACGTCCAACCGCTTCCATACATTCGTTCCACTGTGCGACGGGCTTAACTACGAGAGTTGAAAATCTAGTGCGCGATAAAATCCCAACGCGATTTTAATACGTCCGTGTGAACGTTGGCTTAAGAGCGTTTATATAGAACGTGGGCAACGTCGCAAATAGCTGTCAAATATAATAACAAATATTTAGTTTTAGATGTAAAAAAAAGTGTTTGGAAACTTTCCAAATACCTTTTTAGACCTAAAACGGTTACAACATCAAATTCAGTGTAATAATTGCAATTCATTATTAATATTCTAGTTCATTAGTTAGCCATATTTCTTATTTCCATACAGTTATATTGCCAGATTAATCAAAACAGGTAAATATTTGACAGCTATGTGCAACGATGCCAACTTTTTGGATGAACGCTCTTAGGTGAGTGATTTATTGCTAAGAGAGGTTCTAAAACACAACATGACAATGATCGTGCAACACCCTTGAAGTTGGTTTGGTTTAATCAGACATTAATGTCGTGGAATAGTTAATAGTAAAGCCTTGTAAAGTCTCACACGCACCCATGGTAACAATAATTATTTTACTTTGACACTTTATTTTGTAGCTGTGAGGACGGTTTTCATAGTTCAAGGGGGCCCTACACAAGTGCAGTTGATGGTAGCTTAAAATAAAATGTAGTACTAATGTAGTCTCGTGGTGACTGTTTGTACTTGTACAGTAAGCGTTCAAAAGTGCATAAGCACGTTAAGAATCATATTGCTGTGAACACGCGGTATAGTTCGTATATCTGTATGTGTAAACAACACGGCACACACACCACAGAGAACGCAGTATTGCGCTTTACACACTGTCGTATCGTCGCGTACTTGCGCCTCACTACCGAAACAAATATATATTTCCTTCGCTTTTGTTAGACAACACGCATCATGCGCTTGACCTTGGCCAGTTTATGGCAATGCTAAAATTCAAACCAAATTTACATGTGCATATTAGCAGAACGCGTTAAGCATTGGTCTGAGAAGCAAACTGGCTTAGGTTCCAACCTCGTCAAGCACAATGCAGTTTTTGCAAATATTAATATTTTTGTTTGCAATAATATTATATCTTAACTATTGCTGTCTTTTTTATTAATGCTGTTATTGCAATAAAGGGTTTAGAATTTAAAATGCGTGATATGTGATAGCAAAATTAAAAAATTGTATTCGTTATATTTATTTTACTTATAGATAATATATTGCTACAATTATTTGTCATTACGTCAGCTCAATAAGATGTGAAATAGATGTCAAAAAACTTAGAAGTAATTTATATTATTTTGACATATTTGTATTATGAAATGTTTTAAATTTTAAATTGATTTTTTCACCATAAATATTAGCTAGCTTATTATTAGTTAGCTTTGATCATGGTCGAAGTAATTAAGCAATAAATAAGAATATAAGACTAATCAAAATGTAAAAAAAAACCACTTACAAAATAGGTGATTTTAAGGTAAAGTATGGGCAGTTTGTTTACATTATTTATTTTACATTTTATTTGGCTTTAGTAAATATTGGTTGGTATTGAGGTTATAGCTTAAGTATTCATTTTCTTTACGAAAAGAAGATTGAAACTTAACCTCAAATTGTAATCCTAAAATAATAATATTACTAAAATAATCTTAAACATTTTCGGTCTATCTGCGAGAAATACGACAAACAACATATTGTAACTTGCTTAAAAAATCGTTACCACAAATTCATGCAACAACGAATCTGTTGTTTATTAAGTTGGTACGGTAAATATTTTAAGGTTTAAATATAGCAGTGTCCCACTTGAAGTCTTAATATTATCGTGCGAAACTTAAACGTTCTTGTTTATGCCTTTCTGTCAAAAACGGCTTCCTAGCTGGTCTTCAGTGAAGCAAACCTTCAGAGTGCACAGCGAACGGTTGATAATGATGTATTTAATAATTCAGCAAACTATCTCGTTGGTATGAAAGCATTTGTTTTATATTCATTCATCATTTGACGTCGCTGCTCCTCGATAATAAGCCTCTTCCTTATTACCTCACAGTATTTCTCTAGAACAAAGAATAACATTGTATTTATTACACATAATAATTATTTATCATTCACTAATCGAATTAAACCTCATAATGAATTTAAAATTTTAAAGGCATCTTCTGTCTCAACAATACCTCTGTTCTATCAACAATACCTTTGATTAAGATTTATGTTTAGTAAAATATGAAATATTTAAATGATAACACTCACACTTAGTCCGGTCTCATTAGATATTTGTGTAAATTACATTCACTTTTACGCAGCGCAATAATATTTGATCTCCCTTCAATATTTATATTTGACTGCATTTTGAAAACAATAACCACAACACCGCTAATACTTAAATACTCGTCACCAACAATAACCACGAACCAACAAAGTTTTGAGATTGGCTGGGAACAGACCCGACCGTAGCAATCGCGAATACGCGTAACGAACTGCGTCTGTCTACCCCACAGAAATCGAAATGATTTACTTAGTTTTCTGTGGTCTACCTGCTAAAGCTTAATATTTATGTGAACAAGACGACCGAAACAAAAAACGAATGATTATTGAACTAGTCATTATTAAAAAATAACAAAAACTATGAATAATAATTATTAAAAAATAACAAAAACTATGAATAATAATTATTAAAAAATAACAAAAACTATGAATGTAATTGTTAAAAATTACAAGCAAACCACATATGAGATTTGAACCCTCGCTCGGCTCGCCATAATCGCACATACCAAAGCACGTTATCCGCTGAGCTAGCACGCCGTATTCTATATTGATTGAAATTATGAACTACTATGAGTTGCAGACAAAGTGAGTGTGTGTGTATCTATAGTATTGTAACATCTTATAGAAGAAGGTCGTAAGTCAAACCGAAGCGTCAGTCTATTGCTTTGTGCGATTGCCTATGGACTTTTGGTCGGTACTGTACCTACTGCATGTTTTTTTTTTTTGTTTTTATTTATTTCATTGTAGATCATTTTACCGGGTTCCCTTGTGTCCCTACACTTAGCGGCTCTCAAGCTATAACAGAGCACGGGTGGGTATAGGCATTAGTTCTACATTTGTTCTATCAGTACTCACCAGGGTCCGCGTCATTTCTCGCAGTAAATGCTTCTGATGTCGACCTCCAGCCAGCGGTCTGCTTCTTCATTTATTAGGCGGCTGAAAATCCTCAGATTAGTCTCAAATTTTTGTTCTACTTGTGTGCTTGATTTTTGTTCTTTTTTACTCTAAACCTATTTCATTGTCCTCTCTACACTTAATTTCTTAAATATTCGATATCTAAAATATTGTAGTATATTAGGCACGTAATATTATAATCACAGCTGCAAGGTAAATACAACCTAAACTCACATCGTCATTATCATCATCATTTCAGCCGAAAAACTTCCACAGCCGGACATAGGCCTCCCCAAGCACCGACACTCACATCGTGGGGAAAGAGTTTCAATGTTTTTTAAACTACCCCCATAACCCATTTTTGTATAAGTTGGATGTGATAATTAAAATTCAATTTTCTGGTAAAAGTAGACAAAATATGATAGATGATAATCAGTGATCGGAGTAGGTAGATTGATTTTACGCACTCGCATCATGAATAGTCATAGGAATCATAACATGGATAAGCCTTTTTTCCAGTATTTCATTTTGGTACTTACAGGATTGAATCAAATATTGTTATAGTAAGGATTTTTAAACTACTACATTAGAAATTTATAGAATGGATAAACATTTAAATTGTTTTTTTTTTCTTATTTATCAAGTAATAAAGTGAATCTTGCTGTTGTGCGTCCATTCGAAACTTACATAATATTACTAATTTTGCAGTTATTTCTTGTAAGTATATTATTTGCTGCTTGTAATTGTTAGTACTATTCTTGAATAAATTAATAAAAATATCTTTTTGCATAATATTTTTTCGCATTCAATGCAATAACAGCAAAAGGGTTAAACATTTCTTATTTATATTGATGTATTCTTTATTCTACACATTACAACAATTGAAATCCCGCAGGCATATCCATATTAATATATACGTACCAGTTCATTGACCCCAAGTCAGTCTACCTACGCCGATCAATGATGGATGATGATACAATGAAAATCTACGTAACCCGACTCTTAGCGTTCTAGAATAAAATCAGTACGCTGGCTGGAGATTTTGTTTTGGTCCAATATTTAAGAAATTAAGCAATAGAAAGTAGGTTTATAGTAAAACGGAGAGGGTATACGCTTATCCTGACCCTTCATCCAAAAAGTTAAGGATGATAAAAAGCGCGATTCTTTGTTAAAATGAAAATACTGATTCATGCAATAACAAAACATTGAAGTAAAGCGTCTAGCTCCAATATAACTCATTTCTCTAATAGAATTTATTTAAAATTAATACATACTTTATGTGTGTACTTGTTCAAAGAAGGTAGATGCATCAAATAAATTACGTAGGCGAAAATATTTAAAAACATCTTTGTAATCTTATTAGGAGGATTAAGAATAGCACACTAACGTTAACTCGTTGAAGTCTTTTCTATAAAAAAAGTGAAAAATAAAATTTGTAAAACGGTTGATTTTCCTGCCATCTAGCGATAATATTTACAACTAAAACTTGCGCGAACGCACCTTAACTAGTCGTAAATAAATACCTCCTTTTACTTTTTGTGAACTTATGAATGTTTGAGCGCGGAGCTCTTGTAAACTTAAAAATTATTGCGTGAAAAACTAATAGAGGGCGTTATGAGTGATCTTTTTTCTAAATCTTTGTGGGTGTAAACGGTGTGTTAAAAACTTAATCCGCTACAAAAACTATTTGCGTCGTATTGAACAGAAATTGCCCAGTGGTTACCTTAGAAGGCTCAATCGTAGTAATATAAACATTTTACAAACATACATAAACACAAATATCCGAAATTACCTCGATAATGTTTGGAATGCCAAACTGGCAAAAGTCGATAACCCTGGTAAAGATATCTGGCGTGTGGCAAAATCTCTCAAGCCTAGATCTGCGAACATTCCTCCCCTTAAACTTTCGGATGGGTCCCTGACCGTTGGCACGGCTGAACAATGTAACGCATTGGCAAATACCTTTTGTGCCAACATGAGCCTTACTACTAACTGGGCTTGTAACTCCGATCTTAAGGATAAGGTATCGAACTCTATGTTTCTCATCAATAGTTATAATCTCGCTTCTGATTTTATAAAGCCAGTGAGGCCATTTGAGATTCGTAAAATCTTGACCAAGCTCAAATCCCGTAAATCTGTAAGTCATGATGGTATCCATAACTTACTTTTAAGGAACTTGCCACAGAAAGCGATAGTCTACGTCACTAAAATTTTCAATGGCTGTTTTGGTCTGGGCTATTTCCCAAACATCTGGAAAAATGCTAAAACAATACCTCTTAAAAAAACAAGAAAAGACAGCACTTTACCCATTAGTTACCGCCCCATAAGTCTGCTACCCTCTGTTGGCAAACTCTTTGAGTCTGTGATTTATACAAGACTATTACGTGCCACTGGGCAGTTTCTAATCCAAGAGCAGTTTGGGTTTCGTGCCACTCATTCAACTACCCAACAGCTAACCAGGGTGACAGAGCACATATCCCATCACCTAAATCTCAAACAGTCCACAGGTATGTTTTTGCTGGATATCGAAAAAGCATTTGATACCGTATGGCACGAAGGCCTGCTACACAAGTTGCTCACTCTAGATGTGCCTATGCCTCTCATCAAACTCATTCAATCGTACCTTGCGGATCGCAAATTCCAGGTTTATATCGGAAACACCACTTCATCACCTCAAAATGTCCCAGCTGGCGTTCCTCTGGGCTCGATTGTTGGACCCTATTTATTTCTCCTGTTCTTAAATGATATCCCCATTCAACCTCGAACCAAATTGGCTTGCTTTGCTGACGATACTGCCTCTTATACTTCTTCGGATGATACAAATTTAATCATAGGTCGCCTTCAATATTCTATCGACTTGCTTCTGGACTACTTTAAGAAATGGAAACTTAAAATAAATGAGGATAAGACGGAACGCAACCCCCTTCAAGAACTTTAAAAATAGCAGGGCATGTAGTGCCATGGAAAACCTTTGTGCGGTATCTTGGGATCAAAATGGATAGTCGTCTAAATTGGTCCAAACATATTGCTGACTTGCGTTTGAAGGGCGTCCAAGCCCTTGGTGCATTAATCCCTATAATGAATCGTAAAAGCAAATTAAGTAGCAGAACTAAACTAAGAATTTATACTACGCTTGTCCGTCCGTGTATAACGTACGCCTGTCCTGTCTGGAGTAGCACTTGCATTTCTAACCATCAACTTCTGCAAGTTGTCCAAAATAAAGCAGTAAAAATATCTTATAAAACTAAATTTAAAACAAACATTAAGAAATTACATAAACAAATTAAACTTCCTTTATTATTTAATCACGTAATTAAAATAACATCAAGATTCTATAATAAAAATAAAATTAATACTACTAACCCATTAATTTCAAATATATGTTCATCAACCTTAGACAAATTACCATATATCGATAGATACGGCTCTTACCGCCTCCCGCATCACTATCTTTTATTCCCACCACCCGAGGTCCGAGCGACCAGCGTCTTGACCCCTGAGAGGCTTACTGCCGCCCCTGTCCCGGCGGCAGATACGCTGGAGTGCGGACGGCGGGGAGGCTCTGTCCGCTGATCATTAACTGGTGGCGTGGTTACTAGTATTTACACACTTAACTTTAAAATATTTTTTCTTGTCATACCTACATGCAATCAGTAAATTATAACTGACTAAATAATTTGCGTAACTGTCATCATGTACCCATTATTATTGTGTGTTATGTTCATGTTGTTAACAGTTATCGAAATATCCCTTAAAAACTTTGAAAGGTGTATCGCTAGCCTCATAAAGTTTCTTAATTCTAGTGAGTTAATGTGTCTTAGGATAAGTGCATTTTTGTTTATTGTACCTTGATAAATAAAGATATTTGAAAATGAAAATGAATTTTCTAAATCTTTGGTTTTATTATTAGTGTCAGTGAATGGTCAGCTTATTGAAATAATTTAGTACCTACCTACATTCTTCCACATTCTTTTCAATAGCTCAAGATGTATTTATATTTTTTTAAATTTAGTAATTGCTTTATTATAATGCCTTTTGTTTCTTAAAAAAAATAAAAAGAATAGGTATACCTTCCAAAACACTAACAACATTTTCACCTTGTCTGTATCAGCGACTAATACGAATAATTAAACATAAATATTCAACAAGTTATTATGCCAAATAAAACTGCATTATTATTAACTACCTACTTAAAATCTATTATAAAATTAAAAGCTTGAAAAGTTGTCTATCTATCTATTTTTGAATGTAGTGTCGTATAACACTTAATTAATAGCTTCATTATAATTGGGTGATGGGCAGACGTATAAATCATAACAAAGGTGAACCAGTTTCTCTTACCTATCTTTAGAATTAGGTAGGTACTGCCGTACAGCTTTGATGTTTGTGATCTATATAATATAAATACGCAGTTTGATCGTAGGAAGGTATATATGTCACATTTTAATGTTTTAATTTTATTAATTTTACCCATTTCGTTCAGCTCAGGTAGTTAAATTTAATTTCAATGGGATTATGTTTTATCTGGTACAGGGAAAACAGCGCCTTTATTATAAAATGAGTCTTACACTGTTATGAAGCTTATAAAATGTGCATTAATATAGGCGATTATTAAATACATATGAGAGAGAAAGCAACTAAATGTGTGATAATTATGGCATTTTTAAACACAATGTTTATAATTATAGCCAAATAGTTTAATGTAAATATCCTTTACCACGACTTAGCTAATTCTATGGATTGCTACACACGTTGCATTTGACAAAAAGGGAAATTTAAAGGGAAGTGCTTAAATTGCATCATGTAAGAAGTTTCCTAACAAAATATCTCATCATTAGAACTACGAAACATTTGTTTTTGTTCACAAGTAAATGTGCATTTTGTAATGTATCTTCTTACTTCTAATAAAGTAATCAACGTTTGGTAATACTTAACCATTTACTAAAGATTGAAACTCAACGAGAGGAACTAATGGCTTGTATAAAATAATATAAATAATACTTAAGTGTTTCTGGCGTTAAAAAAAAGAAGAAGTTCCATATTAATTATGTAGCAGTCCAGTTTTGCAAATTATGAGGATCTCTTAAATAGTTCAAGTGACTTTTAATAAAATTAAGATTCTTGTAATTAAATAACAAGTGGTATTTTATTTATCTAAGGTGATGCGCTTTTCTGTTATATTCTTTAATTAATGTTGCGGAATTGAATTTCTAAATATTAATTAGTTTATTTTTAAAGTCTAGGTATAGGTCATGTATAAACTAACTGATTTCTTGCTGCATGTAAGATCGTCTATGTCATGATTAATGAGTTGAATAGAATTTAGAGACACGTGACTAAATCCTAGATAGATTCTATTTAGTATATTTATACAAACGAACACAACACTTATTTTTAAGCTTAATTAGGTACACATTTTTTGCCCTTGACTGTACTTGAATTACTAGTTTTCATGATTTAATGATTATCATCTAAAATCAATTTCTCTAAAAATCATTTATCTTGAATATAATATCAATAGAATATTACTTTCTTTTCATTATCAATTCATTCTACACCTTTTCATTGCTGAGTGCCTTTACTATATTATTTTTCTCTTCTAAACCTCAGCTTCATCAAAGTATTTAGCTATGCATCAATGATGGTGAACCGTCAACAGCCACTGAATACGCATACACACAACAGAACACTTGAAAACCTACCATTCAGTTCAACTCAAGCCAATGATACTTGACGAATTACATTCTTCGGGTCACTTAAGCCAGACAGTCATTGAAATATGAATCGATCTAATGAAACAGTATACTTACTCTTAAACTATAATTTGGATGGACTCCTTGCCTAATAAAGGCGGCCTTGCTTCTGCAAAGGTCGCGACGGTGACCTTTGCTTCTACCTTTATTCTTACTACTCGATTCCGAGTGATGACATCTATTTGGAGTTTTGGAGGCGAATTCGTATTTTTACTGTGTGACACTAGATACTGATGTTGGTATCGATTAGTTGTGAATAATCGAGTTAGTACTTTAATTAATGTGGTCAATATTTTTATCGAAATATGACGTTTCGCTTAAGTTTATTTTGTTTTAGTACCTAAATGATTTAGCTACTTTTTGTTTCGTTATTAAAAAATACCATAAATCCGAGTTTTAATATTATATCCTACAGCAATTTTTTTTGATCGACACGATGGTTTTCTCAGTTTAAATAAGAAATGCAATTATGAAAAAAATATAAGTATCGGGTAACTACGTCAATAACAGCACCAACACTTTAAAATTGTTTATTTGAAAATTACAAAAAATGTTTATTTGAGACACTCACAGTAAGCCCTTTTATCACGCACAATGGTCCACCTGACGGACTAAGTGCGGAAACCAAACCCTATAACATAGAAGCCTTTTTATTTGATATTATACACGGTACAGTGCCAAATTTATTTGCCTCGCGAAAGTGACCCCAATATTCAAAATACATTTATTTACGTTACAAGTTTGGGTCACAGAAATTAATATAATTATGTACATTTCAACCTAATCGGTCCATTATATTCGGAGTAAATTGTCTGTGGCAGACTGACAGACACATGAGTGAACGTTGGGTTCCGTTTTTTTTATTTGGATGTACGGAACCCTATAAATATCTTTTTATAACTTCACGCTTGATTTCCTGGTAGAGGATTAGAAGATTAAGTAGCATTTTATTTGTATAAGTAATAAATTTAAAGCAAAAAACACTGATTAAGTGCTTCGTTGAGTACTGAATTCCGTGATAGATAACTGATGATATAAGCAAATATATTAATGAAAAAAAAAAAACAGTGGCACTCCGGGAGTGCCGACAGAAGTGAAAACTTGAAAAAAAGTCGGCACCACGGTATTCAACGCGTTGATGTCTTTTTAATCGTCTTACGAATTTTCGATCAGGTCACGTGTCCTGACGCGAGTTTAAATTTTTTTACCCATTACAAAAAAAGTGCACAACGCCGCTAAAGAAGTTTTCACTTCAAAAAAACGGGCATGAAAAAATCCTAGGTTAAAGGGAGTTTTTCGTGGGCCTGTAATTTAACGTTCATAATTACTCTACGACTAATTCTGAGCACTTTGTGAAAATTCAACAATGAGTTATGAAAAACAAAATTGCTTATTCTAGGTACGTATCTTTAGTTCTATGAGGATCAGGGTGTAAAGTTCACTTATCCACCATAGAAAAGGGAGGATCCTCCGACCAGACGGGTGTTGTATCTGGCGGGCAACTGCCCAACGGTTGAACTCGGAATTTTGTATAAACACAAATGTCGATAGCGCGGTAAACTCTAATAGCGCGATGCAGGATTGTGTGACGTCATGTCTTTTTGATGCGTAATTCGTATGTGGTGGTGTAACCGCTACATGTCTATCTGCCATAGTTATGTAAGGACCTAATATGACTAGGAGAGATCATAAGGAGTTACTCTATTTACATAGTAAACGCACTATGTAAACATAGTAACTTCTTATGAGTAATTCTGATAGTAGATTTTTTGCCACATCACCTTACTTTAAACATAATTATGTTTAAATTTTCGTTTATGATAAATTGTGTCAAACGTCAATAACTTATTTTAGAAGTGCTAATAACTAAAACCACTTTATCAAAAACTTAGAAGGGTCATTGGGTGCCTATCTTTGCATGAACAAACTATACTTGAATTTTGTTTATTTACACAAGTTCATAATAACATTGACACTGTGTTTACATACACGCACAAATTGACAAAATTTACGAAAAATGACTTTGAATGTGATGTGATAATTAATTTGATTCTTATAAATTAACTGTGTGTAAGTTCGCTCGCTTGTAAGGTTTTCGTGGTGTGGTAAATTTAGACAATTATTGACATTCAATTGACCTTCCTGGCTACATCATCTTTCACACAGTCATTCTTCTTTTCCTAGATCTGCCTTTTTTCTTAACATTTACGTAAGTAGCTAGTCATTTATTCAATTAAACAGCTGATTGGTGACATCTAATTTTGATAATACCATCAGTATTTGCATGGTTAATAACTATACCTAATGGCGTAGAATGCGTAACACAGGATGCGTTATCGCAAGCAAGTAATACCAGCTTCTTTTAATTGAGCTATTAGAGCAAGCATGCCATAGACACTGACTATGAGTTTGACAAAATTATGTGCGTTCTTTTTTTTCTAAAGTTGCTGGAAGTAACCCTTTTTTCTTTTCTTTCTTTCTGCTTTCTTTCTTTTGTTTCAACTGGCTCCTTACTCCTTTTGCATCGGTTACATTCAATACACATGTTGCGAGTACTACGCACCTGACCTTTCTGAAGAACATCACCAATAAGATCAGTGTGTGTAGAGGTCGGTCCCCGGTACCGTTATTTTTCAAAACTGAGCAAAGTAATGGCGACAGCAATTCATATGCTGTTCTAACTACATTTCAATAAAATGTGCGTAACAGGATGTTATTGGTCAAAGATGTTGCAACAACATGAGTACAATAAATACCAACATCTGTTATGTGTGTGTGCTCCCTGAGTCGGAATGTTGATAATGTTGATCATGTTGGTATGCCTCGCTACGATCCTGACCTTGGAGGAATGTTGTGTTTATTATAATCTCTCGTGTATAGGGTAAATTAAAACATCTTATACCTAGAGTTTTGTATAATAAACTTAGTATTAGCTAATAGTATAGCTCACCTGAAAAAGACATAAATCTCGAAATAATATTGACGTGTTCACAGTTTGTATACATATTTCTAAATAAGCATAGGCATGACCAGCCAGTTTCCATTGCTGAGACATAGGCCTCCTCTCTGTGAGACGTGTTTTTATTAAATATGTAGTTCCAATCTTTTTTAAAAGTTAGGTACCTTATGGAAAAGATTCTGCAAGATTAGGTATATTTATAAAAAATAACACTAAATCGTGCAACTCCACGACGCTTCTCTTAATAACTTTGAGATTAATGAAAACTACTTTATTCAACAACGGTAGAAACATCTTTTGGCGGTTGGCCAAAATCGGAACTAACACCGTTATTTTCTTTTTTGCAATATAATTCCTATTTCAATTTCACAAATCACACCGCTCCCCTATCAATGTCAATCACGCGCCGAAAGATTCTTGTAGCACTCTACATTGCTTGGTGCCATTGAAATTACATGGCATTATGCTAGGCGAACAGGACATGAGCCTTTTTTACTTTGATTCTGGGTGACGTACACAATTCAATAACGCGTTTGATACGTGTTAGGTGGACGTGACTTGCGCGGCATCTCACTTTCAATGGGAAAGGTTATCAGTTTATCACTGTACATTTTGGGTTGGCTAATTTTCAGCTATGTTACTTGTTCAAATAAAGTGTAAGGGGTTGGAGAAGGTTTTTTTTCTGATCTCCACGTAGTGGAGCCGTCAGCAAAAGCAAGTATCTAAATAATATTCGAGCTGTCAAATTATGTCGACTTGGACATGTGTGTGCGAGGGTAGATGCCGAACGAAGTTTGCGGTCGGCCCGAACCGAAATATATGAAAACCGAATAATACCTCTAATTATTGCTTCGGGTCAGCTTAGTTGCTAAACAAACACTAAGGAATCGAATGTGCCGAACCAAACATGTGTGTAGCCAATGATTGGCGAGCGAAAGGTGGTGAATTCAATTTTCAACCATAGTAGGTACTATTGTTTTGACTACTTCACACGAACAAGTTTTGCTTGGGATATACAAAATCACTAATAATGCTGATATTGTTAATGATCTTAGCAAGGAGTGCGAGAAAAAAAAATGACTAATGTTTAATCTGTAAAATTTTGTGAATCAATTCAATTTAACATCTACATATGGTTAAATATTCATTCAATATTCCAATGCATAAAATATGTTCTTTCATCGCTCTAACGTCCTGCTCAAATAAATCATTATATATTTGAGAGATACAAATATATTTATCAACGGTAAATCCGTTGATAAATATATTTTTATCTCTCAAAGAGCCCATGGCGACTGGCAGATCACAATATTTTATGTAAATCTCATTATGTATCATGTAACTGAACATAAATTATTTATAATCTAAATAGTATACTCATCGTGCGTATCAAGGTAGAAAACATAATTCACTGCATGATTTAGTCGAAGAATGTGGTCTTTATTGAAAATGGATTACGATATTTTTATCGTGGACTATGAAGGCTAACTCATTGGATAAACCTGGTTTTGAGGCCGATATTCTACAAGTGCCGTGTCATCTAACTTCCGCAACCAAGGACACATCCAAAGTTAGTTGTCGCGTTACGATGGCTCTGACTACGCATCGAGTTCTCGATGGTTGCGGTCCGCAACTATTTTATTCGTGAAAAAGTAATCAATTGATGAGCGAGATCAAAGCTATAATTAAGAGGGGCTCGTCGCTAAATAATAACAGCCTTACGGATTGATCAAAGGTTAAGCTACGCTTGCCGAGGTCGGTTCGTAGATGGGTGACCATCCATTAAACATCGAGATCGCTCCGTGCCTCGGAGAGCACGTTAAACCGTTGGTCCCGGCTGTCATTTGTAGATCTTCGACAGTTATTACGGGTAGACAGAAGCCTGAAAGTCTGACAACCAGTCTTACCAAGGGGTATTAACCCAGTCACTGAGTTGTGGAGGTCTGACGGTGGTATAGACAGTCGCTCCATGTAAAATACTAGTATTCAGCTGTATCCAGTGAAAGTGGAAGCCGACCCCATTTTAATTGGGAAAAGGCTAGGCGCTTTAATTAACATGATAGCTGTGGCCCGAGGGGTCAGAGTTCGACAAACAACCTTCCTTTTAGGCTTACTTTTGCACTACGGCACAGTCTGTTCTCTAATGATTTTCGGCACCGTCTATTCTCATTCAGATTTTTTGACAGAACATGACGGTAATATGGCTCGACTATTTCAATCGGTACCTCTTACAGAACAGTTAACTCATCTAGGCCAAGTTGGCATAGGTATTATGCGGACGCACGTTGGATGCAATAAGCAATGTAAATATAATAATTATAATTATAGCAGCTAAGAATGTCGTTGTGCTGTGACATTCTCGACATACATAGTTCTTTTAAGGTGATTGATGAGTGCCAGATTGAGCTACTTAGGTCCATGTTATAATCACCGATATTTTTTATTGCTCCATTTTCATAGAATTTCAGATGATGCGCGCTGGATTGTTGGATTTTCAACTCTTGGCGCTAAACAGTGCGTTGCAAATCTAGCGTGCGAAAAAAATATCGCCCTTCCAGACCTGGGCTAAGCGTTGATGATGTGGTCAATGATAGTGCATACATACCTAGCAGTAACTATTCTCTAAGACTTGAAGATTTGGTTTCGTGATAATCTATAGTAGGTAATATTGAAGTAAGAATAATAATCGTTATTTATGTATGCTACAAGTGCGGAAAATCGGAAATCATCTTACGGACGTGTTTCATACAACGTTTTAACTATGCATTGTGTGAGGAAATAAAAAAAACGAGCGGACCTTACAGTAGTCGCATATGATGTGTAACATCTGACATTTGGGCTGAAGTGTGTAAATGATATACACTATTCATCGCAATGACTTTGACTTTATGGCTTTGACTTCGACCATCGCAATCGCCATCGTCTTTGAGTTTGACTGAGTATGACTTTGAATTTTCTACTTTGACTGACTTTGACCATCGCCATCGCCGCATTTAAAATTGTATTATTATCACAAAGATACGCGCTCACGACTTTTTAAGAAAACCCATTTTCCGTTATCACCATGAGCAGGTTTGATTTAAAACTCATCTATAGTTACAGAAATATTGAAGTTCCGAGCATTAATGCAACGCTAAAACCCAACCTCCTGTAATGTCATTTTCTAAACTTATAATAATATTATAAAGAGAAAAGGTTTGATTTTTGTGTTTGTTTGTTACGTTTTCACGCTAAAACGGCTGATTGCAATTGGATGACATTTTTACAATTCCATCATTAACTAAACAATATATTTATATATTTTATGGACAAAATGAAATAAGTTAAGTACCGTGATATTCTAATATATTATTCTCTATGTCAACATTATAATTTAAAACCATTTTCTGTCAAATTGTTGTCTGATATATTTAATTAAGTATTTATATAGCGGTCAGCGTACATGCCATTATTTCGTATGTGTTATCTAATATTGAACTTATTACGTGTAAGTCACCGTATTGTTATTTGTTTTTTTATTACGCTTTATTTATTGTATTGTACGTGACCCAATAGCCTTATTGATTTAACATGAAATAATGTGGTAATTACCTATTTAGTAATGACTAAGGGTGAATTTCACTAATTAAACTAAATGCGATCTGCACATCTAAACCGCGTTCACGAGCTGTCAGTGTAATTATTGTTGGAGCTTTCGGAATATGTACACTGACAGCTCTTGAACGCAGTTTAGATGTGCTGATCGCGTTCAGTTTCATTGATGAAATCAACTCTAATAAATATAGTATAGTAGGTACTAGTTCATAAAAGTAAAGAGCTTTTAACTGTAAAGGTTAATTTGTAATTTTGGCTGGTTTATTGAAAATATTAATGAAACCTGTTTACTACAATAAGCTTATAATTGAATATGATCTTCTAAGGTATTTTATTAGAAGTATAAAGTTTAATTTGTGTCACATTACTAAAACAATTTCGTTATTTAGTTGTTCAAATTATTTAATACTAGTTGCGCCCCGCCGTTTCACCCGCATAAGTCTTGATCCCGTGGGAATGAATAAAAAGTATCATATCTAACCTAACCTAACCCAGTACCCTAATTGCGTAATATAATAAAATCACAATCTGTTTCGAATTGAAACAGATTGCTAATCCATTGCTTCATAAGTGGGGAAAAAAATCTGCTCAACAACGTAAATAACGCAATGAATGTTGTTGAACTGTCAAAATGAATCAAATTAGGCATATTTTTTTACGAAAATAAGTTACGCAATTAGGGTACAGGTCTACCCATGTGCCAAGTTTCATCCAAATCCGTTCAGCCGTTTTAGCGTGAAAGCGTAACAAACAAACTCATTTTCGCATTTAGACTATTAGTTAGGATACATAAAATATAGGATTTTAGTACTAATTGATTAATTACTTATAATTAATTGCAGTCTATTACGATCCATTACTTTTATTACTCGTCAATCATGGCTTTAATTTTTTTTGTCTGCTCTTACAGTATTCACGATTTTATCGAGTTTTTCACGGAAAAATTAAAATTAGGGAAAAAACCTTAAGAAGCTGAAAAGGTCGGTCCATCAACCACTTGAAGAAGGTAGGTAGTATAAACCGGAACCCTCAGTCTACACAGATTCTCCTCTAGCAAGCGGGGGACTATATGCAAGCGCACAACATCAATGGTGGCACGAGTCATGGTCAGCTATAACAGAAATCTTAAAATGATAGCTGAATGATAGTGGACTGTCCATATTATAATTCACTGCTGTTAGTTACATGATTCACAATATCGTGTTGTTTACTTATACTTAGTTTTATAAGGACAATATTACTAACCCTCGATGAGTCTTCGCTAGAAACAAAGCTTTTTATTTATACTCAAATGGCACCTGGCATTACTCGGCATACCCAGGGCAGTCAGCCGTACTAGTAATCTGCTTCCTGGCTAAATGTTATTACCACTGCATGAGCTAGCAGTCTCGTTTAGTTAGTGTAAATAGAAGAATGCCTCAACTGCCTCTTTGGTCTAGTGGACGTAAGCACTACTGCTGAGCATGAGGTCCTGGGTTCGATTCCCGGGTCGGGCAAAGTGATATTGGGTTTTTCTATCTTGAATGTTTCAATAGTAATAGGTAATGCGGGCTGGTATCCGCAACTCCACGTCAAAGCGCGTATTTTGTATACGGGTGGGAAGATCGGTTATTCGATCCACCCCAGCTCCTTGAAGAAGGCCAGCAACGCCTTGATGTCACTGACTATCTAACGTAGGGTATTTATTTATTTAAACTTTTCACACTCAAAAAGGTACAAAGGTGGACTTAATGCCTTAGGCATTCTCTACCAGTCAACCAAGGGTGGTGAAGAGATTGGATGACAGGTGCTCTGTTTGAGAGGAACAAAGAAAAAATTATTAAAATAGAAAAAAATAGGTAGAAACAACAGTACGTAAATAGGTTATTACTTATAATACACATACATATTTAATGTATGTGGTATCTGGGTATCTGGGTTACCAAAGTACTTGGCCCTGTATATGGCGACCACCGGGCAGTTTAATAGCACATGAGCTGCTGTCTCGTCCTCCATGCAGGCTCTGCACAGCGGACTGTCTGTGACTCCTATAACAAAGAGGTTTTTATTAAATGACCCATAGCCAGTAGTAGCCCAGAGTCTGAGAATTTGTACCCGGTTCATGGCAATATGCTCGCCCCCTGTTACATGGGACTTAAAACATGACCGGCGAAATTTGCGTGTAATATAGGTACACCTCTGCCCAATCCTTTGAGGAAACAAGGCGTGATGTTATGTAATATAGAAGGATATTACCTCTTAAATGGACTTACTTAAAAATGTGTCAAATGTTTTGCCCTTCTTCAATAAACATAGTTCAAGAGGTCATGAGCGTATTAGGTCACACCATTCACCTCACAGGTGTTAGATTTTTTACACGTAAAATGCAAAGTCGTAAAATAAATAAACTGTTTGAATATTTGAGAAAAGATTTTATAGACAAAGTCATATTGTGCCCATATCGGATTTGGAAGTATTCATAAAAGATCAATAGATTATTCGCTTATTCGATTTGAAATGCACTAGGCGACTATTGCATTTCAAATCAAAACACTTGTTCGCCCAGAATCGATCCTGAATCCTAAATATTGAGGATTGACGGCCAGATAAAATCTGTGACAAAGAGCGGGAGCTAGATGATATGTATAGGCATGTGTGACAAGTATATGAACCTACTACTTACGTACGAGTACATAAGTACAGACGTCTTTAATTGGACATAATAGAAAGCCAATTAATTTCTCTCTGTGAGAGTGGGCCGTAGTTCAAACTGAGATCGATAGCTCATGCTAATCTTATCCAAGAACATCTACATGGTTAAAAATGGTAAGATGACGAAAATACACATTTAATCATATTTTTATAAACTTAGGTATAAAATGACTATTTTAAAAACTGCGTAGGCTTATTCAAACATGGTTGACCTACCAAGTAATGTGACCGAATTATTATTTTTATAATACGTACCATATTTTTACATGTGTAATTTTATTTACACGCAATAAAAATGCAATTATTGATATTATTATGTGATTGATTGCTACCAAAACAGTAAACAAGGACAAGATGATAAATTAATCATTTTAAAAGCAATTTAATGGAAAAATTACAATAAAATTGATTGCTCGTTATTACGGTAATAGGTAGTCTGCTGATTACCGTTGAAGGTAGGCTTTTAACCATTATATTGTATGAACCAAAGTATCAGTTTAAATATATTTTTTTCGGAAATTACTTTCCTCTTACAGCTAGGTGTCTTATTAAGTCTGATAACAACGTTATTACGCCAAGGCAAGCATTAATCACAAGATGTCACTACAACAGATTGTAGATTATAGATTTATATTGCCTAAAAGTAACGACTGTGTACACTGTGTAGATACCAGAAATATGCAGTTGTTCAATATGGTACCTATATTTCTGGTTTCTGAACCGGTATCGAAAATACCAGATTTAATAAATAAAAGCATCTTATTATCACACACCTGGGCCCTTACTTCGCTTCGCGTTCTAAATCAATCGAATTCATACTCTTGAATCCGACACTAGCGCATGATCGTGCGGTGGTTCGAAGCAAAACTAATTTCGATCTAGAGATTCGTTAGGATCGAAAAGTACGTATTCTACACGCCTACACGCCATCTGACAGTTGATTATCGAGTTGTTGGATCGAAACTAAACGCCAAATTACACGAGCTACTTTATTCAGATCGATTGAGGTTTTTTTAGTGTTATTTACTGCTATATTTTTTTTTTCAAATTATGGCTTATGGCGATTATGGCTCACCTCGCATTATTTTTCAATGTTCTTGAGGAAACAAATCGTATAGATATTTGTGCAAGAAGAAATATGCAAAGGATTAGTCGTTATAACACCCGGGCTGTGGGAATGGATTCGATAAAATTTGGGAAAAATTATCGAATAGTTTGTCGAACGAGTTGTTTGGTGTGTTGGTAGAAGGTTTAAAACCAACCAGACGAAGTGACCTACCTATGACTTATAGTCTTTTATTGCGCCACGCAAGGAATTTAGTAAAATTGTTACCTCTTCCCATTTTTATTTTGTCTGCGGCGAGCTTGTGTAGAACTTACAAGCCGTTTGGCAATGCCGAGATTTTCTTCTAAAAAGTGCACCAACTTGTCCATTTGTACATATGATGGAATAGACATTATCAAGTCATACAAGGTTTCTAAAAGTACATAGACTTTTATCACAAACTTGTAAACGTATACGCACGCTAAACTTTATCAGACATTAAAACACTTACGTACCAAAGTTAATCTATCTTGTATTTTCACTACTAATATGAATTGAAATTAATAACTCATACAATAGCAGACACACAAATAAACTTTTGAATGACAGCGCTCTTCGCATACGATTTGACACTTAACAGCTCGTGGCACAGACTAACTAAATACAAATCGAGGTTCGGTTACACTTTATTCCCAAAAATAATTATATTTCATAAGTTTTTTTTTTGATAAGTGTAAATAAAGCACTAGGGTAAAGATTTTTACATGGAAAGTGATAGAGAAGTAAAAACATTCAACTACAATAAGACAATAGCACTTGACGGTGACGTAATCCGCCGGATACGCCTAACGACGCTGATAACATTCGAACGTATGTCGATCTAGGTTTACGATTCGAATTGGTTCTGGAGTAAGGTTTTAAATCGAGTTCGGGTCAGAATCGAGTTTGAATCGAAAATAAAATCAAAATCGAATCGTTTTCGGGAGTAAGGCCCCTAGAGGCGATTAAAATATTTGTTTCTAGCCTCTGACGAACACCTACATCTGCTACATACACCACCACAGGCTAATCTTAAATGTCAACAATGTTATTCTAAATATCCTTATTATCTTCTTATTATAATTTCCTAGAAAAATAATTCATTTTCTCAAAAGAAATAAAAGTGATTTTCGGTGAGAATTCTTCATATTTATTTTTCGCAGATTTGCCTTCATTTTGTCTAATTTTCTTGGCTATAAAGTATAAAATAGCATAATTTGTTTGTTCCAAAAACCCGTAAGATACGTACTCGTCAATGACAATACAAAAGGTCAAGGAAATTGCATTAGAATTTCCTTAATCTATTTCCTATCGTAATGGACTCAACAAACATAATATCGAAATGATGCGCTCATAATACTCTGTGCTAATTATCATTCAAAACTTTATAGCAGTGGACGGCCCTGAATTTAAAATAAACCACATATGTGTGAGAAAATGGTTACTTTTATATGGTACGAGTCGATTTTCAGACTTTAAAAAAATATCAGAGTTTCGAGTTTGTGGGGTACAAACTATTGCAACTAGTAAAAAGATATCTAATTTAAGATTCCCTGAGCTAGCATGCAGTTGTCATTATTCTCATAAAAGCTGTATACTTAGTAGTAGAGTTTGCTAGATGTACCAACACAGATAGTTTACAAATAAAAAACAACTATTGTAGGATTGCCAGAAAGCTATAATTGTTTAAGAACCTAAAACCACAATTAATGACGCAAAAACACTTTGTCGTTGTCAGGAATTCGATTGCTTATGGAATTCGGGCAAACGTCCAAGTGTAAATGAACGGGATCGAGTACGCCCGTTTTCGGACAGAGTCTAGCTTCATCGTTTCGGTTACCTGAAGCCAGCTAATTTTTCCTTTCCCTTCTATAAGTACTTTGCCAATCGTTACAATGAGTAGTCTCGACTACATTCTAATTACTCTTAGTCATTAGTCCGTATTTTAGTGGGATGGTGGTATAATTAAAGCATCGGAAGTCCGATTTCGATTAAAGTCTTTCGAGTACCCAAATACGGGTTTACGAGAAAATATAATAAATTGCGCCTTTAAATAGAGCAAAGTGCAATTCGGTAATGACAACCTCTTTGATTTTAAAAGCGACTTAAAACAAGACAGTCGACACAATTTTTTTAGTAGAGACGTGAGAACGTCGTATCGTAATCATCTGCATAAAAACGTCTTGAAATCGTCAACCGTAAATAATAATAATAACAAACGAAGACCCGACGGCGCACCACAAATGTCAAACTACAATATTAGTCTATTTCCAAACAATTTTTATTATTAGTCTAACCTTTTTCTACGATTCCGTCTTTTTTGTCCGAAACACTGATAGGTCAGGTGCCTCTGATGAAAAGGAGATAATTATATTCTGGAAAGTTTATTGCAAAAATCAATATTATGTGTCATGAATTATTTTTCATGTGAATACTTAATTCAAATCTGCGTGGTCTCAAGGAGGAAAAACTTTACACCGGCGCGGCGTCCTAAAAAGGGGACTGGGAGAGTCTGGATGCGGAAGGCGGAGGACAAGGTGTTATGGCGCAGCCTGGGAGAGGCTTATGACCAGCAGTGGACTGTGATAGGCAGAGTTGATTGACTGGCAAGGATGTAATGCTGCCATCTTGGTTTTATATACATTTTACAAAACAATTTGACATAATGTTTTCCCACAGCGCCCCCATGTCAATGTCAATCGAGGGCTAAAAGATTTTTCGTACCACTTGCTCAAAAAAGTGACATTCTATGCTACAAAAAGCGAACATAACAATAGTCATTTTTAATCTGTTAAAAACAGGGAAAGAAAATTGTACTGAATTTCATTCACCTCTAGGGGGAGAATGTGATTTAAATTTGGAATACTTACCGAAATTTATACTGAACTACATCTGTGTTTACACCATTGAGTTTGTATATAAAGCATTATACATCTTTTTGAAAAAGGAATACGCATTTATTATGCAGTTATGATTATTAAATAAAATTACGAAAACCGACGAGGCCGTATGAGCCGTATGAGGCCGTTTTCTTCAAATACATAAACGTTAAGTTTATTTTAATTTATTTTTATAAATAAGTTAATGTTCTAAAAATACGTTACGATGTTAAATAAAAGCGACAGTGACAGTGAATTGTCGGATTCCATCAGTGCAAATGCTGCCGCAATTATAAATAATTTGCTTCCAACAAAATCCAAGGAAAATTATTTAAAAACTTATGAAGAATTTTCAACATGGAGAAGTGCGAAAGGCCTATCAATTTCAGAATCAGTACTTCTTGTCTATTTTGATTATTTATCCAAGACAAAGAATCCGAATACACTTTGGTGCATATACTCAAAACTGAAAGCTACAATAAGCATCAAACACAGCAATGAAATAAATAGATTCACGAAATTACTGGCTTTTTTAAAAAGAAAATCAGAAGGGCATTGCGCAAAGAAGTCTAAAATTTTTACGACTCAAAATGTGGAAAAATTTCTTAATGAAGCTCCTGACGAAGTTTTTCTGGCCACAAAAGTAAGTATGCATGATTTAACTATGAATATTTCGTATCTTAGTAATGGTAATTATTCTATATATTTACCTGTTTTTTATCTTTGTTATAGGTGGACTTAATTTTTGGACTCAATGGTGCTTGCCGCGGATGTGAACATGTAAACTTGTGGAGGACGTTGAAAATCATTCCAATGAGTTGCTGCTGTTTTCGCGAAAGTTTTGGACCAAAATTGAGATGAATTTTACCTTTATTGTGTCAACGACACGTCGATGGTAGTAATTTGACATTGACTACGAAATTATTTCTTAGCAGTAAGTTATGTGTTGTCTTAGTAGTAAGTTATGTGTTGTCTTAGCAGTAAGTTATGTGTTGTCTTAGCAGTAAGTTATGTGTTGTCTTAGTAGTAAGTTATCAGTTGTGGTGGCATCTACATCGCCACATGCGAACTACGCACCTCACTGACGTCACGCATCGTGCAGAGTTTACCGCTCAACTGGCATATATACAATGTCCCGACAACAGTCGTCGGGTAGTAGCTCACCAGACACGATTTCGGAGGATCCTCCCTTTTGTATGGAGGATGAGTGAAATCTACACATTGTTCCTCACACATACTCCTCATACCACCGAAGACAGAAAAATCACGTGGGGTCGCAATAAACTGCACCACGCAGTTAACACAGGTCTGTCGAAGCTGCAAACTTGGTTTTACACTACTGGTATTCTAACAACACTTCAGAAAATCAATGCATTGCAATTTTTGCAACCTGCGATGTCTTAATTGAATGGTCTAAAATGTTTCCTGAAACCATGTTACGTCAGTCTAACGCGAAAGATCCTTGCAGCACTGTAGCTCAAGTGTTACCATGGACGTGCGGTGGACTGTACCAGCCACATAACGCATTAATAAGAAAACCTAGAGTAATGTTAATTGGCTGATTTCCTACGCCGGGTCAAGTTAGAACCGGTTCTTATAGTGGTACTAGGTGACGGACAAACAAACTGTCAATAGATTACATTGATGAAATTTTTGGGTCAATACTTGTTGTAAAAATTTGTAAGTCGCGGCATATTTGGCTGTGTTGAAAGAGACGCGCGAAAATTATGCAATAGAGATACAAGAATAATCCTATAGTTTAAATAGTTTACACGACAGTCATCGGACTGGAGTGGACAACTTGGTTACGCCTTTCTGACGAAAGTTTTTAATAATTCTTTTCTTTTACATCACATTTTTGGAAAAAGGGATAGGGCATTTATCCTCCCGGAAATCGTAACTGTGTTGGAAACAAAGAAGAAGGCCCTATAAAGAATGAAAAGAAGAATAATTTTAATTATTTCAGTGTCTAAAACAAAAATCTGGCACTTGTTAAACATATTTTAATTTCGTTTTGATTTTAATAGGATTCTCAATAAAAACAAACGAACCCTTGTCATTAATACAAACTATAAAGAAACTCCAATAATAATAGGTAATATTAATATTATTAGAGTTTCTATAAAGTTTGTAAATTCACAGACTCTATTTTATTCCGTCATATATTTATTTCAACGTCAACTTCTAGGCGCCATATTTGACCGATGTCAAAATCTTCTTCATTTAATATTGATGCAATAACAAACAATACCCTAATTGTGTAACTTATTTTCGTAAACAATTTTGCCTAATTTGTTTCATTTTGTCAGTTCAACAACATTCATTGCGTTATTTACGTTGTAAAGCTGATTTTTTTTTTAAACTTATGAAGCTATGGATTAGCAATTTGTTTCAAAGCGAAACAGATTGTGATTGTGTAGTATTACGCAATTAAAGTACTGGTGTGGGCTATAATTAATTTACCTTAACCAATAAATCAAACGTAGGGTTTATGTAAGAGCTACGCCTATTGTTTTAAATGGTGACACGGTTTGGGTCGGATTAACTCTGACGCGATTTATGATTATTGTATAATCGGTCATAGTTTTGGAGGAATTGGTTAGGTTGATCAAAAATTACCAATTATTTTTAATGATGTTATAATTTTGTAAACATAACGCACATATTCTAAACTTATAATAAAATACTAGCGTATATTTTTTTTCGTTTTTCTGGATGTATGTTTCGGATTAGCGCAAAAACGACTGAAACAATTTGGATGCAATTTGGCTCACAGATAGTTTATAACCTGGATTAACTCATAGGGTACATTTAATCCCAGTAGTACGTTCCCGTGTGATATTTTCCGATACCCACGGGGGTGAAGCTGCGGGCAAAAGCTAGTGAGTTTATATAGTAATATCAATGTGTTGTACATAATAAAATTTAAAAAAAATTGAGCCTACTTTTATAAGTTAACCGAAAACAGTACTACTTTGATAACGGAAAATTGAACGTCATGCATCGGTCATAGGTATATACCTAACATGAAACAGTATTCTTCATATTATTAGGCACCGGATCCAATGCTACGAAATCCTTCTTTTAATCTTTTTTAGGGTTCCGTACCTCAAAAGGAAAAAACGGAACCCTTATAGGATCACTCGTGTGTCTGTCTGTCTGTCCGTCTATCACAGTCAATTTAATCCGAATCTAATGGACCGATTAAATTGAAATTTCGTACACATGTATTTCTGTGACCCAAATACGAACGTGTAACGTAAATAATTGAATTTTGAACATGGGGGTAACTTTTGGGGGCAAACAGGAAAATTAAAAAAATAGTTTTGCTAACTGTACCGTGTGACATATCAAATGAAAGGGCTTGTAGCGCGGATATTAAACATATTTTTAAAATAAATACATTTAAAGATATTTAAGAAATTCGAAGAAAATTGACCATCCCCCCTTGTGTCCGAAACTACTGGACCTAACATTTTGATAAAATACATAATATAGCTCTTTACTCATAGATTACCGGAAAACCTATGCCTAAGCCTAAGTCTATGGTCTTAAAATAACATGGTAAATCTCTCAATATTGTGCGTACAAACTTACATTTGCAGTTGGAATGTATGGGAAAACATGTTTTTCAACGACAATATTAAGTTTGTTCTTGGGATAAATAAATTCATCTCAACTACGGAACCCTTAATTGTGCGTAGTCCGACACGCACTTGGACAGTTTTTTTTTTAATTATGATACCTGAGAGAAGAGCTGGCCGCTCTTGATCTTGATCTCGCCCGATGGAAAGCGGTGCATGAGGTTTACGACGGAACGAGCAAGCCCAGAAGATGCCTGCTGACTGTTGCTTTGAAAGCTGATGGGTTACATTATTTACCTCTATGCTGGCTTTATCTTCAAAATTTTTATCATCATCAACATTCAACCTCCAGACTGCTGGATATTGGCCTCCCCCAAGCACTGTCACTTCGACCGTTTCTGTGCTTCCCGCATCCAGTGGAATCCTGCGGCTTTCACCGATAAACCGACCGAATTACCGTTTATTACCGATGTAATAAACGGTAATTCGGTCGGTTTATCGGTTATTTTTGTGATATTAGGTAAATACCTACTGTAACTGAGGTAATAACAAAACAACACAACAAATTTTGTGTTGTTTTGTTATTACCTCAGTTCAAAGTAGTTTATTTAGTGTAGTACATGACATATGTAAATACAAATAGTTAATGCGACCTCAATTCAATTCAACTCAGTCGGTTAGTGCTAGCAAGATAAACAACATTTCATATTCTTATTACGTTAGAGACATCAGCAGTTATTAGAATCATGTCTTGACGTGTGCGCTACTGATCTCTGAGTCATGTGCTAAGATGATTGTATGATAAGTTCGGCGATAAAGTTTTAAGATCAAAACTAATCTGTCTAGCCTTTTCCCAACTATTTTGTGGTCAGCTTTCAATTTAACCGGATGCAGCTGAATATCAGTATTTTACATGGAGCGACTGTCTATCTGACCAACATAGTTACTGGGAAACATGATACCCCATGGTAAGACTGGTTTTCAGATTTTTGGGCTTCTGGCTATCTGTATTTGTCATTGCAATGCAAGCAGTAGCAAGCACTGCGAAAAACCACGAAGGTATTTATGCAAAAACAGTTCAACAGTGACTTTTAATCATCAGATCTTGAACCACAAACCACAACGATGCCACTAAACGACTACAACTTTTGCGTATACATTAATGTAACATTGATGAAATTATTTTAATTTCAAGTTCAGTGTTGATATTAAAAACTAATTTGAGTCTCTCGTTAGGTCAGTAGAAGCGTAGGACGTAATATGACGTACATTACGTCACGCTGTGTTAGAGGATAGGCTGTGAAATCTTAGATGTTCAATAAGTAAATAATAGTTTTTAAGAAATTTGTTTTGTAAGAAGATGTCCTTTGTCGTATTGAATAAATAAGACTGGTCGAATCTAAATCGTACTTGAGGTCTAAGAATATCGTATCATTTTATTACTTAACCGTTTCATTAAACTAGTGGTCTGACTCGCAGCGACTGAGTGAAGGATCCTTGGGTTGGGCTGAGTGCTATTATGCGTTTCCAACAGGAAATAAGTAGCAGCCACACCTAGTCATGGGGAATTTAACCTCTTTGACATAATTTACATCTCTGTAGCAGTCTGGAGTCTGGATTTGTGTCTAGGTATGATTCGAAATATTCAGAACTAGCTTTTGTTCGCGGTTTCACCCGTGTGGAGATCAGAAATTATCCCACGGAAACGTTCTACCGGGATTTAACGTACTCGTATGATTAATCCATTGATTAATTTCTCTTTTAAAAATCACATATCATGCCCCCTATATCTTACACAAAGACAACGACCACTCACGTTATGGGCAAAGTCTTATCAATCAAAGTGATTTTAAATATAGCCTAGTGGATGTAGTTGTCAATAAGATGGACCTATTCAGTCCTCACCATGCGGATAGGATCTGTGTGTACTAAAACGCGAAAAATGTATATTTAGACGGCATTTGTAACATTATCAATGCATTGTTGATACACACGGGTATTTGAAACACAAAACGACAATACTAGTATGTATTGTCTGCCTGCCTAGCCTTTCCCCAACTATGCTAGGGTCAGCTTCCAGTCTAACCGGATGCAACTGAATACCAGTATTTTATATGGAGCGACTGCCTGCTTGACCTCCACAACCCAGTTACTGGGTGACACGATACCCCTTTGTAATACATTGATATCTTGCAATTATAACGAGGCTCGCACGAATTTTAAAAAATAAACACAGAAATACACAAAGGAACTTTTCAGGCCTGAAAACCTGTGATTATGAAACGGTCTTGTACTATGTATAGCGTTATGTACACAGGCTCTTACATTAGGTATTGCGTTATGACCTATGCCTATTGTATTTAAGACTTACAATTTGTAAGACGAGACCTATCACAAATTGCGATGTCGTAAGCTTCGACGTTTAGTAACATTTCGCTACTGGATTTGTAATTTGAAATAAACTATATTAAGTAACGTCAAAAGTGACGAATTACATACGTATTTGACTTTAGTTTATACTGGATGAGCCATCTCGATCTTTGTAGAGATACTTATTTTTATTTTCTGGAGAATTTGTCGCAGACCAGAGGGCTTAGACAAGAGGCAATCGCTTTCAACAATAACAGAATGGTTGAGATCCCTAACATATGAATGAAACAGAATACATTCTGAAAAGAATAAGCTAAAAAAGAATCGATACACACATACACACACCACCACACTCTCTTATATACACACACACATACACCGAGAGCTACAAAATTTATGTTTTATTATATTTTCATTTTTCTATAAACTCTAAATAATTATTAACTTCATCATTGTAAAGCTACTGCTTAAGGGTAGAATGAGACGGCTGCGACACAAGTATTATTATAACTTACTGGGACTGCTTCAATTTATGTATGATACAATGTTTTAGTTTTTTTTTTTCCAAATGTTTAGTTTTTCTACATCACACGTGTTTTCAACGGGATTGACATAAGCTTTTCGGTAGCTTATGTCAGTACCATAATTTTTTGACGTTTCCATCAACATGATGGAAATGCTGCTGATAGAATGTCACTTTGTCCAGGCTCTTAAATGAAGTATATTGGGAATACTGTTATGTCATGTAGGGTTGCGAAACTTTCTGGTGTCATACAAGGACTATACATCGGTTCTTGTGATCCATAGTAAAGGAAATCAATTTAAAAAAAAATCTCACACTAGAACTTCCATAACTCTTGGACAACCAATCACGAAGAAGTAAACTAACGGCACAACAAATAAATTCTTGAAAATATGTTAAACATCACATTGACATCAAATTCCAGTGACATCTGACAGATCACAGAGTGTGCATACGTGAGATACATGCGCTCAGTTCGTTGAAAGCTCGGGTCAAGAACGGCATTCCTAAGTATTTACTATTTACGCTGCTTTATAGAAATTCCTCGTTTAAAACAATGTATTTACGATAACACTTATTTTGAAATAGACTGGTGCAGATTTAGCCGTATAATAGATACTTTATGAGGGAAGTGTCTATCTTCATTAAACTTAAAATCTTAAAATAAAAATAGTGATTATTCAAGATCATTACCGATCATAATGCAGTGTTAACCCAGAACCTCATGAAACACTATAGAACAAGAAGATAAACAGTTTTTTTTTTGTTATCATCTGTGGTTTACCTAAATTTTTAAGGTCTACGTTCGGTGATATTATAACAACTACAGCAACCTTCCTTGTGAAAGTTTATTTATCTTATAATAAATTATATGAAAACTTTTAAAAATTAAATATTTTTTTACGTTTCATTTAACCAATTACTATAAATCTAACATAATATTTGATAACTGATTATCTGTTGTCAGTGATTCGATTTAGTATATAACATAATGATTGATAACACATTTATCAGTGACTCAATATTAGAACAGAATATAATATTAATTTATTTGCTCAGAATGTAGGTATTTACAATAAGGTCGTTACGATAATATTAAAGAATCCTTGTACATATCTACCATTTTGGCATGCAACATATAAACATTGGTACACAACTAAAATTTATCAGCTAGAAAATCCGATACGGAGTAGTAACATTTATTTAATAGAAGTACAGTTAGTTTATTTTTGAAAGTTGTTACTGGTTCCTCTTTTATGGAATTAGGAATGTGGTTAAAATAGCTGGTGCTATACCAAAAACACTTAAGCAAAGGAAAATTGTACTAATCAAAGAATGCATTGTTTGTAATAACTGTAATAAGTTACAAAATGAAATTAGCTTATTGTCGCATTAATGTGCAAATTTGTAGTAGTTACCATTAGGATAACAAAACCCCCTGTAATGAATCTATCATACCAGGGCCAGGGGTCAGATGCATAAATAAATAGGTAAAAGTTATTCAAAAGATTCAACACTATCAAGCAGAAACAGCTATGGAAAACGCTCTTTTAAATAAAAAAGATCAGAATGACATAGGAAAAAAAAAACAAATTCGCTGATATATTTATGAAAAGGTCAAGATCAATGTCTTAACTTGAACATTACGATGGGAACATTCTATTTAAATATGAACAATGTCGACATTTGGTTAGCATCACTTATTTGTAGTGAGACGAGTAAACCTGCGACAGTGAAAGGATGTGAACTTTGATGCCGATACAGGTTAAGTCAATGTGTGTCAGAGACCCACCCACATCTCTAACAGTATTGAATTGAAATAAGTTGACTACAAGCTATAAGAATCAGGATTCAATAAAAAAAAAAACCAGCCAAGTGCATGTCGGCTATGCACAATGAAAGGTTAAATTAGTTGAGATAAATTTAAATGGGATATTTAAATTTATCTAAGAACAAACTTAAAAACATGGTTTCCCATACATTCCAACTGCAAATTAATGTAAGTTTGTACGCACAATATTGAGATATTTACCATGTTGTTTTAAGATCATAGACTTCTTATCTTATCTCCTGTAATCTATGAGGAAAGAGCCATACTGTGTATTTTCTTTTTAATTGTAGGTCCAGTAGTTTCGAAGATAAGGATGGTCAATTTTCATCGAATTCCTTAAATATCTTTAAAAGTGTTTATTTTGAAATTACATAAAAAAATACCTGGTCAGCAAATAAATCGAGCCACCCGCTACCTAGGAACTCTGATTCGATTTTCTCAAAAAGTATAAAACTTACAACTATCAAAGTTTTACCTACAAAAAGTGCGTTTCATGGTGATTAAAATGACTACAAATTAATTCGAAAGTACCCTCAACTCACATTGTAATCAAGCAACAAACACAATGCTAACGATTTGCTCTGTTTTCACCAGAGTTTGAAATTAGCGTTCTTTTTCTCTACAATGAGGGTAGTCGGATATTTCTTATCATTTCTTTAGTTTTTGTCCATCGTTTGCTCAGACACGTGTGTTTTTGCAACTTTTTTCGATTAATAATGGATACAACACCTCAGGAAGCAGCTCAAGCTGTAGCATTACTTCAAGCAGGCATTGCGCAACGTGAAGTCGCTCGAAGGCTTCGAATCAGCAGATCTTCGGTGCAACGAGTTTACAGACGATACCTAGAGACTGGAGCATTCGATCGCCGTCCAGGTACGGGCAGACCTAGGGCTACATCAGCAGCAGATGATCGTTATATCCACCTTACTGTTCTGCGAAATCGCCACCTCAACGCAGTTCAAGTCCAACAAAGTCTGCGTGACGAACGCCAAGTGGTCATAAGTTCAGATACCGTCAGAAGGAGACTTGCTGAACGGAACCTGACCCCAAAAACAGCTGCAACAGGCCCAGCATTAACGGTAGCACACCGTCGAGCACGACTTGAATTTGCTCGAGAGCATAGGGATTGGACATTAGAGCAGTGGAGTAATGTACTCTTCACTGATGAGACCAGGGTGAGTCTACATGGAAGTGATCGACGTCAGAGAGTATATCGTCGCCCTGGAGAACGTTATTCTCAGTGTTGCATCGAGGAAACTGTTGCTTATGGAGGAGGATCTGTAATGGTCTGGGGCGGCATCTCGTTAACAGCACATACAGCGTTAGTTTTCATCGAACCGACGGGCCGTACACGTGGACTGACTTATCATCGCTACATTACTGAAATCCTCGCAGACCATGTGGTACCTTACGCAGGATATATCGGACAGGATATGCAATTGATGCATGATAATGCACGGCCTCATGTTGCTCATGTGGTGACCCAGTATCTACGCGACGTCAGCATTCGTACGATGGACTGGCCAGCTCGAACCCCGGACTTGAATCCGATAGAACACTTATGGGATGAGCTGAAACGTCGGGTTCGAGCCCGGGTACCTGCTCCAACAAGGCTTCCAGAGCTGCGAATCGCAATTGAAGAGGAGTGGAATACAATTCCTCAAGATTTTATCGTCAGGCTCGTAAGGTCGATGAATACAAGGATGCTGGCAGTTATCCGAGCAAGGGGAGGGAATACGGAATATTGATCAAAAACTTTTTTTTGATTTTATCTTTGTTTTTGGCTTTAATTTTTTTTTTCACTTTATCATTAATAACGATTGTCACGACTGGAAAACGACTCTTCTTTGTAAATCCTTAATAAACACTGAAATATTGATTAAACCCAATGAGTTTCCTTTCATTTAATCACCATGAAACGCACTTTCTGTAGGTACAACTTTGATAATTGTAGGTTTTTTAGTTTTTGAGAAAATCGAATTAGAGTGCCTAGGTAGCGGGTGGCTCGGTTTATTTGCTGTCCAGTGTATGTTTGAGATCCTCGCAACAAGCCCTTTTATTTGATATGCCACACGGTACTGTGAGCAAAACTTTTTTTTATTTATTTTCTTGTTTGCCCTCCAAAAGTGACCCGTATATTCAAAATTGATTTATTTACGTTACACGTTCCTGTTTGGGTCACAGAAATACATGTATACCAAATTTCAACTTAGTCGGTCTATTATATTCGGAGTAAATTGGCTGTATCACATGAACAGACAGACATACACACGAGTGATCCTAGTAAGATTCCATTTTTTCATTTCGAGGTACGGAACCCTAATAAAAGAAGCAGTATCTACCATTGTGCTCTTATTTATACTTTTATATAATTTTCTAAATTAAGTGTTTTGTGTGTACATAGATGAATAAATCAATCACATATTATAAAATAAAGTCCCCCGCCGCGTTTGTCTGTCTGTCGGTCTGTCTGTCTGTCTGAACGCGATAAACTAAAAAAATACCGAACGAAATTTCGAACGGTTTTCACCAATGGGCGGAGTGAAATGAAATGAAATTTTATTTGCAAGAATTGTAGTACATACAGATGGTCGGGTTTTTTAACGTTCTAAAACAATTCGCTAAAACTAGCATGCAAAATTACATAGATTAAATAAGAAGCTAATAAAATTGGAACATACATCATAGTTATTTTAATAAGAATAAAAATGTCAATCATTTGTCAAATTATAATAGTAAAATGTCAGTGTAAATCTTTAAAATTTAGGTACTCATTCACAGAATAGAAAGATTTTTCTATGAGCCATTTGAATAACGCTGTTTTAAAACGATTGATTGGCAGTTCAGTAAAGTGATTCATGCGGAATGTTTTAGTGATAATTCATTAAGATTTTTTGTATAAATTGGCTAAAATTTGACGATTTTTGTTGAAGATACCCCAAAAATTCATGCCGACTGGGAGCTTTATTGGCGTGCGCCGCGGAAATCGTAAAAGTTACATAAAATGTATGTTCTACAGTATTGTTTATCTTAAAAAGTTTAACAAAAAAGTCCGCGATGGCATAATTTTGACCGGTATTATATTAGATAGATAAATAGAATATTCTTTATTATGTACACCATAAAAATTCCAGACATCAATTTAGAAATTTTACATTGTGTGACATAATGGGCGGTCTTATCGCTAAAAGCGATATAGGATGGATTTAAATGGAAAAGGAGAGACAATACTGCAAATAATCAGTGGTGTACCATGTACATATACAGCAGATACCCAGATACATAAAGCATATACTTACCTATATATATATATTTGATAAATAACAGTTATACATAAAATTATGAACATAAAACAAGAGCAAGGAACTTATGATGATGTTTAAAGAGTAAAGGAAGAGGAAATATTTTTTCACCAGAATTTTAAAAGTGGACAAAGATTGAGCACGCTTTATCTACACGGTCAAGGCATTCCATAACTGTACTGCTTGAATTGTAAAAAAATTGTCATCAAAGCCGGTGGAATGCATCGGCATCTCTAGTCTCAAATTTTCCGATGTCCTCATATATCTATTAATCCTTAAATTAATCCTTACCCGATAAACTATGTTACTTAAATTGAGCATTTAATTTACATTAAAATATGCCTTGACATCATTTCATTTAAATTAATTGTTTAAAATATATCACAGATTCAAAATTACGTGTAACAAAATAATTTTGGTTGACGGCAACGCGGGCGCAGCGGTAGGAGTCAATGACCTTTTCTTCGGCTACAATATTAGGTATGTAATCCCGGTATGGGTGGTACGTTCCCGTGAGATATTTTCCGACATCCATTCGGGTGAAGCCACGGGTAAAAGCTAGTTTAATATAATATAAAGAGGGATGCCTAACATAACGGTCGAACTGAAGGTAAATGCAAATAAAAACGAAAACTATGTTATCTGTCGTCAAATGGGCGGCCGCTAAAATCAACAATTTTACAAAGTTAAACATTTTTACTAAATCTAGTACTGTTAAATGTACTGTTGCCTTATCTTATGCAAGCATTGAAACTATCTGTACACAAAAGTAAAATGTCACCAAACTAAAACTTCATTTGTTTACACTTTACAGAAAATCATTAAACGTTTTCACAATTATTTCATAAGAAATAAATTAAGTTAGTAATATATTCGTATTTAATATCTACAAGTTAGTCATAAATATAAATAAGGCTTCGCTAAATTGAAAGATGTCTTCTTAATTAAATACTGCTTACTATGAGCTATCATAGTTTATGGACGAAGGCCGTAACTACGTTGTATCTAAATACTGTCAAAATATTTTGTAAATAACAACAAGATAAGAAATGTTCGTTATGTGCTAGTATTATTATTTAATATCATAATATATTCAGTATAATGTTGCTTTGTGTTGTATATCTAGTACTTTTCGAAGCTTTCTAAATTAAATTACGAAACCTAAAAAAAAACAATGTTACAATTTAATGGCTTTATAATTTAATAGGCACTTTTGACGTTCAAAAGTGCCATACATTTGACGTTCAAAAGTGCCATACATGGGCCTATTTGAAATAAATGTTTTGACTTTGACTTTGACTTTGAATGGAAAAGACATCAACGCGTTAGGTATGAAATCATGGGTTGTGGTTATCATAACATTGTTCAACAAAATAGATCTCGTTGATCATCAGATGATCTATCGTACAAAAAGTTGACGTGTCGTAATCGTATATCGTATCGTATCGTCATTTGTCCATGTCCTTGCATGCGAGGTGGAAAAGTCTTATTTGGTTTGCGCATCTTCGCATCGGAACGCAGCAAAGCTCAAAGGTGAGTACTTCTCCTGGGACAAATTATTTCACAAGAAGCTCTACTATGATTATATTCTCTACATTCTTTCACTATAACATCACCAAATATCACGCACATTAGATTCTCATTAATTCAGTTGCGCGGGCGCCGACAATCAGCGCATTATTTATGGCCGACGTAAAGGTTGACTTCAAATAGTATCAACATTCCACTGACTTGTACGCATAATGTCCAATCAGGGCAAAGTTTAGGATCATCTGTTAGTATCCGGCTACGTTAGGTAGCGTCAGATTAATGCAGAGCTCATTAGAAAATTTAATAATTCCTGAAGTATTAGAAAAATACTTATTATTATGCCCACGTAGCACTAGAGAATATTACGTTTCTAGCAAAATGCTTAAGATCAGATGGACTTAGTGGAAGACTGTCAAAAACATAGCAAATTGGGACGGACAGAGAGATAGGGAATACTGGCCTCGCACATTTTATTGGACTAACAAAAGCTACAACTGAAACGAAAATTCAATTGGATCTTGCTTTATCTGAGTTTATTTACTAACAATTAACCCTACAAAATAATATAATTTTAGGAATTTTTAAGTATATGTAGGAGAGATTTTATAGTGTTCTATATATCTTCCAGATAAGTTAAGCAGAACTTATCTGGAGTGGTTTAACATTAAAAGGCTGTTAATCATGTTTTCTATGATAATGATAATTATTAGAAGTGAAACAAAACATAAGCCTCAAATTCAGTTGCGTGTGATTTACTGCTTGTTAACTTATTCAATTATTTTAAACAATAACAAACATAATAATTTTCGATATTTGACGTGCATTACCAGATTAACAAAAGGACAAAAGGGTTCGCGTAGTATCGTAAAACTCACAATACTTATGTCGCTGTCCTTGGCATGGTGGCTTGACGCTTAAATAATTGAAACTGGTAGAATGTGCTGAGAGCAACCGTTAAAAGTTGAGTTTATTTCATTATTCATTAATGGTACAACTTGCTTAATTGGGGCTTTATGGTCAGGTCGTACCTTAACTGTAAATTTGGTATTGAGTTAAAAACCAGCAAAACCATGGTCGTCTTAGGCTGCCTGTCCACTGGAGCGGAGCGAGGCAGCGGAGCGGAAAAATGTGCCAATAGAAAATAAACTCCACTTCAGAGCCCCGCTCCTATTGGATAATATTTGCATATTTCTTCGCCTATGCCCTAAATTGAACCTGGGAGGAACTGATGAACGCTGATGAAAGCTCTGCCTGTGTAGCAACATATTAGGCTAATATTATAGTGGTCAAATTTAAAACTATGAACATCTCAGCAACTAGTACTGCCTTACTTGTTATGGAAAGTAGATAATCTTTGTATGGAAAGTCTGTTTTCTTGTTGTTATGATGAGGCTGTGCTGTGTGTTTTTAAAGGTGTGTTCAAACATTGAGTGGCACGAGCGCGGCAGCAACACACGGCGTTTGCAAGACACATTTCTGCTGCGCTCTAGTTAGGACTAAACCGACAAATGTTTGCAGTAGACAGAAGATTTCGCGCGTGGCAGTTGTCTAATCACAGCGCGGCAAGCCTCCTTTTTTTCTGTAGGGCATCTCATAGCTGACCTCTGACTCTGTCATGACTATTTAACCGGTCAATCCTGTGGTTGCCTTAAGCTGCTGAACTCAAAGCCTCCAGCCAGAGGCATTCAAACTAAGCTAAAAACCTAGGTGAACGCTCGATAAGGGCACCCCCTGTGGGGTACGAGCCTCGGCTTAGGGCGTCATCGCAGGGAGGACATCAAAGATGGGACGGGCTGGAACAAAGTTTTGATCATGATTATTAATCGGGAAATTTAAAGCTACGTGCACAGCTGTAACAACTGCTGGCACCTCGTTTTCGAGCAAGGGTCGGGGAAGAGTATCATTTACTCGGGGTCGCGGACGCGATCGTAAAGGACCTCGGCGGCGAGGTATGATGGGAGGCGTCTGTATCTGTGTACTATACTTGTGGCCCTATTACTCTCTGGGAGGAGGGTTATGGGGTCATCTACATGTTTAGAACGACAGTTTTCACGATCAAGTTTTTTTGTTCTTGAATTATCTTGATTATCAATTAGGAAGTAGAGTTGCAGGTGCACAAGATTTTTTATTATTATCTCTAATAAATCTATTTAAATCTTAATTTCAATGCAACATTTAAATAATTCATTAATAAATTAGAATTAAATCGGATTTAGACAAGTATCGTATTTCTCATTTACATCGCAGCCACAAAATGAACTAAAACTAAATAATCAAAAACAAAAAACGACACTGATACGCGAAATGATTGACAGAGTGTTGCGAAAATTACAATAAATTATGTGTTTTTATCCAAAATTTTAGCATGTTTTGATTATAAGCGTTTATGTTATTATGACGGTAATAATTTAAAAAAAAATCTTGTTATTTACCTAGCTACTTCATTTAAAACCTGATAATGACAGTCGTGATGTCTATATTTTTACGTTATTTCTTGGTATTTATAATTATAATGCATGGTATGCTCGTAATTGAGAATTGTTTGTAATAGCATCACTGGATGAACGTAATTAGGATAAACATTTTTTTATTTTTTTATTGGGATAAACATTATATAAAGAAATTGACATACTCCTTCTGAAATACTAGCAGCCACCCGTGAGTCTGTGTTTAAAGTTAAAAGTTTTGATTTTTCAGGATGCAAAGAGAAATGTTTCAAAGTTATTGCGTGTAAGATTATAATTGTAATAAGTAAGAGATTGAGGGCCAAATCACACTTAGAAGAAGGCAGTGCACGAAAACGGTCCTTTTAAAGTTTGCTGTTCAAAAGGCACCCAGATGCATTCAGAAAGTTGCCAACATCACATGCTGTCAAATATTTAACTTTTTTATTAATTTGTCAATATTACTGATTGGTAATGGCCGTGACTCACAAGTTGTAGGTCATAGGTTCGAACCCAGACAGGCGCTTTACTTTGTACAAATACATCACCACTGCTGTCAAAACGGTGAAGGAAAACATCGTGAGGAAACCGGCAAGTCCTACTAACAAAAATCCGAAGACATGTGATATCTATCAACCCGCACTGGGCCCGCGTGGTGGATTACGGCCCACCCGACAGTGGGAACATTATAGGCTGATCATGCTTATAGATTATAATTATGAAATATCGCATGTAGGACACTCAAAAATTGATTATGAGATGCAATTAATGCATTTTTCAAATTTGTTAACCAAAAGGGTTTTGATATATATGTTAGGGTGTAGTAAGAACTGTATTGCGGCTTATGACGGCATCATTAGACATACCACGCTAAAGATTCGTGTGTTAACTCTAATTACAACACAGAAAACCACAAGAAAATCAATATTACAAAATTATTTCTACGGTCACAAAATCCATTAAAAACAGAACTAAAACTTCGTTAAATAAAATGAAATTCATGAATATTGATGAGAGCGATTGATACATTTCGTTTACAAATATGTTCGGTTCTATTAATGGAGTTTTTTATGGAAATATATTATACTTGGGTAGACGGTACGTGTTGGCAATATTTTATATTTCGTGATATTAAAAAAAGTATTTAGCAAATCCATCTAAGGATTATTCCAATTTACCCCACAAGTCTGTCCCACGTCCCCCCAGTGGGACAAATTGGAATGTTCAAAATGTTGTCGTCCACCGTATCCCATTATTTGATTTTAGTGGGGCAAATTACAGTCGCATAAACTCTGAGTGCACTTTTTCCCACTAGGGATGGCACTGTTGGATGTACTTAATAAAATATTGTGGCGAAAATAAAAACAGTTGTACTTTTTTATTATAGAAACTATTAGTACGATAAAAAAAACAATGCGCCGATGATGACGGAATTACGGCCTTATATATTTACTATGTCAACGTCAAGCTTATCAACTATTATTGAAGAGAGTAAAATTGAAATTCTAATAATTCATCTTACTACCAAATTACTATGACATCACAAAGAACAATAGAAGCAAGGCTTTGTACTCTGTACTTTTATATATTTATCATCGGCAGACGCAAAAACAAAAATGACAGTGGCACTCCGGGAGTGCCGACAGAAATGAAAACTTGAACAATTACGTCTGCATTTTTTTTTATCGTCAGGAAATATTTTATTGTGCAGGAAAGACTTTTAAATGAAGTGTTTTTTTATTTATTACAACGTTACTCGGAACGCAGACAAAGTCTGTGTATTCTGGGTCGAAAAAAACGCATCAACTTGCCTGTTTAAACTATACCTTCCTGCTCTAACTTACACAGAGTGTAGAGAAAAGATAAGGAAAGCAATATAACATCACATGTTAAACATCTGAAAACGATTTGCGCCGAAATGATCGTTTTAAAAAGTCTGTGGTGAATACGATACGCTATTCAAAGATGGCGACAGATGTGTTTCGGATGTGTTTACATTTAGATTTTGTTGATATTGTAAATGTTTTATTAGGCAACAAGCTTTTGTGCTGTGTTTTTTCATTACTAAATAACATCCTACCGTAGAATGTTCATTTAGATTTGAATATAGTGCAACGAGAAACATTTTTTACGAGAGAAATACTTGTATAGAACATTGATCCGTAACCTTATCTAAATAAAGAGCACAATCACGTTTCCAAACCTTTACAGTAAAATACTTGCATAGAACATTGATTCGTAACGTAATATAAATAAAGAGCATAATCGCGTTTACAAAAATAAAGTGTCGTCATGGTGTCGCGAAATCAATGGTTTAGTCCCATCTCAAAAATGCCCAACGCGCCTAAAGAAGTTTTCACTTCAAAAATGTCAACAAAAATTTGTTCGGGCCATTGCCATTGTCCTTTGCAATGAAATAGAGCGCACTCAGATATTTCTATTTCCTATAAAACACTTCAATTAAGCTAAATAATTATGCTTGTAAGGGTATTGGCTTTAGTATTTCGTATGGGTTCGAATTCGATCTCACAACCTGTCACTTGCCATATCGATCAGACGATGACTTAACCGTTGGCCCATACGTTTAATATACGGATCTCTACAGCTGCTGAAATTCACGCACTTTTAGTTAAATTGTGAAATTGCTGCAAAGATTGAGTTTTATTACCTGACTATTTGACTAAATAGTTTCGTGGGTGGCATGCCAATAAAATAAGGTTCGGTGTTCATAAAATGAAGTCTTGATCTTTACTTTGCTAGGTATTTATTTTATTGTCTTTGCTATATGAGACAGTCCATAAAGTGGTCAGTAAGTTATTATAATGGCATAGCCAAACAATGCTGCAGTGATATTTACTTTATAACCAGGATGTACAAATTGCCCAAGTTATAATAAAATCTTTAAAATCATTCACTCTTTACTTATTTTCTTAGGGCAAGTTGTATCTATCGTCAGACTTTTACAAAACTTGACATCACGGCTGTTTACTCCAGGTACCTACTCTGCATTGCTCTGAGGAATCTTAAAGGCAGAGTATTAGGGTGCCTTTCCACCAGAAATGTACTATGCTACGTTGCTATGGATGCGTTTGATATCCACCAATCATATTAATTGGTCCACATAGCATAGCACTGGTGGAAACAACGTTCTACTAAGCTATGTTTTTTATATAGAAGGTTGCGTGCTATGGATGGGAGCTATGGATGCGCAAGCTATGTGCAGAGCAGCCGCAGCCGCTCACCGTACCTTCCTTACTGTCGATGCATCGCATAGCTCGAGCTACGCATCTTCACAGCACATCTTATTTGCTCCGCTACACAGCTTAGCATTAGCACAGAGTAGCATTAGTGGCAACGCCACAACAACAAGTTCCGTAGCTTAGCTTTCACATCCTCCCAGCATAGCTGCATAGCACATCTTTGCTGCTTTTCCACCAAAGATGTTTAGCAAGATAGGTAGGCTATATTTTAATATTTTAGTTTAGGACTTCGCATATCCATATTTTCTCTTCTTGTTCTCACACACTATTGTCTACATTTCTTTCTCATATCTCCTTTCGCAGGTCTGCTGGAACCTTTGTACTCTAAATTATAATTATGTAATTTCTCTATGTATTTTACTGTGTGTACATAAATAAATAAATAATAGGTGGGTATGTCAAACTCAAACTCAAACTCAAAGCATTTATTTCAAATAAACCAATTACAGGCACTTTTGAATTGTCAAGGGGTCGGTCAGTCAGAAAGATGAAGCTAGTTGCCCATTCCAAAGCGTAGTAGGTACCTATGGAGAAGAACGGGCAAGAAACTCCATGGACACTCTTTTAAATCACAATATGTTTACAAAATATTGGTTACATCATTCATGTTAAAGTTATAAATGTGAGAACGATGCACAACGATAAAAGCATCCGTAATAAAAAATAAAACAAATAAAACAATTCAAAAATCAAATTAAATAAGCCATGGCAGCTAGAAGATGACCAGTCCCTACTGACAGCGCCCGTTCACGAACATGACGCATGGATTAGCACCATTCAGCTCAACCATTTTGAAGGGAGCTAAATGATCCAACACACACGCCACCGTCAGCGAGACATTAGAGTGAGCATGACATATTCTCAGCCGCAAGGGCACATTCAAGTCAATGAAAGACGTACCTAGTAAATGATAACTTTAAAGTAGGTACATAGTACTCACACATGTTATGAAATTATACAATGCTAAGGGATTGAATTTATACAATGCAAAGATGAGTAGTTTCTAAATCTTCAGCAACTCCAACAGTATTTCCAAATGCTAATCAATTAGTTTATGCGCCCTTGTGGAGCAGGACCAGCGTTTAGCCAAGCATTTATATCAGCGATGTAATCCTCAAATTATAATATGCTTGGCTGCATAGTGTGCGTTTTATATAAGATTTAAATTTCGTTTCATTCAGTTGAAGTATGTGGGGAGGTATTTTATTGTAACATTTTAAACAGTACCCCATGAAAGATGAGTCCACTTTAGCCAATCTGAAACCTGGTTGAACTAATTGGTCCCTATTTCTAGTGATATAATTGTGTCTTGCACCTCTTTTACTAAAAAGATGTAGATTTTTCCTTACGTACATAATGTTTTCATATATATATTGACAAGGTACCGTCATGATGTTAATATCTTTAAACAGTTCCCTTAGAGAGTCGCGCCTGCGGAGGCCATATATGGCTCTGATGGCTCTTTTCTGCAGAATAAAAATAGACTCGATGTCTGCAGCCCGACCCCATAGTAAAATACCATACGACATAATACTATGAAAGTAACTGAAATAGACTAGCCTCGCGGTATCTACATCAGTAAATTGACGAATTTTTCTCACAGCATATGCTGCTGAACTTAGCCGTCCTGAAAAGGATGTTAAATGAGGACCCCATTGAAGCCTTGAGTCGAGCGTGATCCCCAGGAAAACAGTTTTATCGACAAATTCTAGTCTCTCTTGATTCAATACTATCTCACAATTACTACTTTTGACATTTGGTAAAGAAAATCTTATGCATTTAGTTTTTTTACCATTTAATACTAAATTATTAGCAGTGAACCAATTTTGGACTTGCAACAGGGCGTTATTTACGTCGTCAAGATTTGATGCACGTCTATTAATTTTAAAAAATAAGGAAGTATCATCAGCAAATAACACCATTTGCGGTTGGGTTTTTAATAAATGGGGCAGATCGTTAATATATACTAAAAAGAGGAAAGAACCTAATATCGATCCTTGTGGTACACCCATTTTTACTTTTAAAGCAAGTGAATTGACACCATTTATTTGAACTTGCTGCTGTCTACCATTTAAATAAGATTTTACTAAACTAAGCGCAAGTTTTCCAAGTCCGTAATGCTCAAGTTTCGAGATTAAGGTTTCGTGGACGACGCAATCAAATGCCTTGGAGAGGTCACAAAAAATTCCTATGGCGTCTTGGGCCTCTTCCCACGCCGTAAATATGTGCTTTAATAAGGTGACACCGGCGTCAGTCGTACAACGCCCCTTGGTGAAACCATACTGTTGCTCATGTAAGATTTGATTGGTGTTAAAATGATTGAGCATTTGATTAAGCATTACTTTTTCAAACAACTTGCTGAAAACCGGCAATACGGATACGGGTCTATAATTATTGGTGTCTTTACTGTCCCCCGATTTAAAAAGTGGTATTACCTTACTATATTTCATTAGATCAGGGAAGACTCCTTGATCCACACACAAATTAAATATTAAGGCTAAGTACGGCGCTATAGTCTCAATAATGGAGGTACAAACTTTGATTGACATTCTCCATAGATCTTCGGTTAATTTGATCTTTATTTGCTTGAAAGCTTTTATTACTGTTATAGGGTTTATATGTTTGAATTTAAATTCAATCGGACAGGATGAAACGTTTGCTCTTAATAAATCAATAGAACGCGAGGGCGAGGAATTTAAGGTTTCAGTAGTTATAAGTGGAATACTGGTAAAGAAATTTACGAATTCTTGAGCAACTTCTTTGTTAGTGCTTATGAGACCACTTGAAGTTTCTAGTGTGAAATCATTATTATGTCTTTTATTCCTGTTAGTCTCGTCATTGATAATTTTTCAAACAGTCTTTATTTTATTATCGGCTGATTTGATCTTGTTGCTAATGTACAAGGCTTTAGCTACCTTGCAGGTATTTTTAAAAGTTTTAGAGTAAGTAGCAACATATTTATTAAAAGTTTCAGAGTTAATATAAGGCTTAAGGCCATACAGCTCAAACAATTTTTCCCTACTTTTCCTAAATACCCTTGGTTGCCCAATCACTGAACAAAAAATTTGGACAAATAGTTTTAGTTTTCTTTTTTAAAGTATTATTGAACTCGGTGCGCACTACCGAAAAGAATTCCTCATATAATTCATTTGCATTTTTTATAATATGACCCGGTATACTTAACTTACTAATTAAGTTATTATTAAATCTACTTAGATTGCTGGTTGTTATTTGTCTAGATTGTATCTGAATTCTTTGTAATGGTGTATTGGACTTGAAAATAACCGTTTGACCACTATGATCAGAAGGGAGATAATTTACAATGGCTTTATATAAGTAGTCACAACAACAATAAACATTATCGATACATGTAGCAGTATTTGTAGTTATGCGGGTTGGTTCTGAAAACACATTTGATAAATTGAATGATTTAAAGAGACTTAATAATCGACTACTATTTGAACTATTTTCTAAGATATTAATATTGAAGTCACCACAGATAATTAGTGATTTTTTTCCCGATGCAAGTTTTGCTAGAACATCTTCCATTACTGACTCAAATATGGAGTAGTTTTGATAATTTGGGGGTCTGTAAACGCACACTATAACATGCTTATCTAGCTCAACACAGGACAATTCGACGATATGTTCAACCGACAGATCAACTATATCTTTACGAGTCTTAAATTTAATGGAATTTTTAACCAAGATTAGTGAACCCCCACGCAGGAGAGATTTTCGGTTAAAACAACTGCCCACACTTTCTAATTGTTTTGCAGAAAAACCTTGAATATTTTGATGAAATAATTTCAAGGAATTCTGCTTAGACTCTTTTTTACAATTAACCATTTGAGAGCAAGAAGACACCTTGTTGTTGGTAGGTATAACTATAGTGTTACTTGTATCTTCTATTGTCTTACTATCTAGTTTAAATTTAAATTTAAATTAACATCCAGAGTGAGCCCCAAGACTCCCATGCTATACCAGGCAATGAATCCTACTACTTGTGGACCCCACACTATGACAAGAATTCCCCATAGTGACACATGGCTCCTCCTTCGTACAGTTATTGTAAACATTTATAGCATTAGTGCTACAGTTATTTAAGGTGGCCACCTGTACATTAGAATTATTACTAATGATTGCGGTGTTAATTATAGTACAAGACTTCGACATACTACTTATGTCTGAGTTTATATAAGCTAATAGCCTCGCTATTTTATGTCTAAACCTAATGGGCAGATACACTGTATTCCTTGTCGATTTCAACTTATCAACAAAATTGTTGGTGTCAAAAAATATAAGTTTGTCACTGTAATGACTTACTAAGAACTGGATATGCTTATTAAGCATATGTATATAATTGTTTTTCTATTTGATAACTTCTCAAAATATGGAAAAGCACACAAAATAATTTTATCACAATTTATCTTTAAAATCTCAGTAACACTGTCAGTGATATCTTCTTTTTTGACCTGGGAACTATTACCTACAAATACAGTTATGTTGGTATTAGAATCATATTGATTTCTTGTAATTAATGTCATTATTTCTTTGAAGGATATCCCAGGTAAACAATAGTTTAGAGTAGAAAAACTCAAGTTGTTACTAACTAATTTCCCTAACCTTCTTCCTATACTATCTGAAAACATAACCGACTGATGGCAAACTTGACTACTACAAGAGGAAATACTACTAGCTAATATGTTATTCCTTAATTCAATTTAATACGGAGGTGGCAGGCCTATTGCCATCAACTGGGCACAGTTCCAGTTCTGGGCTGCTACTAAGAATATCCTAACCCAATAACACTTTGCCCAACACACTATTATATTGTTATTTTTATTTATTAATTAGTTATAAGTTGTTATTTATGTATGTTTCATTTTAATTCTGGACAAATAAAACCCACTGTTCAAACCTAGTTTGTAATGATATGGTTCAAACAACATCAAGCTTTGATAGAACTGGCTAATAGTATCTGTATCAACTTTTCATTATAACTGTAATATTAAAAACTCTTTGTTTTACAAAAGCTCCGGTTCCCAGCCAGTGCAGCCAATAATATTGATAAGCGATAGTATTGAGAAACAATGTAAACGTTTCCGCACTTCCTATCAGTTGATCGCGGATGTGAGATGATTGTCCATGAAAGCTCGGTGGTGGTATTTAGAGTGACCTTTAGCACCTCATGTGTCAAATGTGAGCTCCTGCCATAACATAATATCATATCACGCCTGTAATGCCCGAAGGGTTAGGCAGAAGTGTACATTTTTAATGTGGGTGGACCACATTTCGCAGTTTTTAATATTATCTAATAAGGGGTAAGCCTATCGCCATCAACCAAACTCCGTGTTACTGAGAAATTCTTTATGGAAAAATACAATAACCTGGGAATCGAACTCAGGACTTCATGCTCACCAGTAGCACTTGCAACTGTTGCAACTACTAGACCAATGAGGCAGTTCCTTTGCAATTAATTAGTCAGTAAATGTCCATGATTGGCCAGTTCTTCAAGCATGGTTTCAACTATCACGCAAAAAAAAATAAGGATATGTAATTTGAAGTGCCTTGAGAGTACCTAATCTACGTCAATAGAATAAATTTTTATTTTTAATGGCAACATAGACTGATTATATTATAGTAATATTTGAGACAAATCTAATATTAAAGGATGATCTATGATATACCCTCATCCAATTAAAGTTTTGGAAATGCTGAGCAGCGAGCCTCAAGGCCCGCATTTCTTACCAATTGTCTCGAACATAAAGGCGGCTGTAGTTGGGAAAATTGAAGTGATTTTTTAAATTATTGTACGTAAAGTAGATTCAGGAACTCAATTATACAAGAAAGACCCGCGTCTATAACGAGTTTTTATTAACTATTAATCAATAATAATCAACTCCCTCTACTTTATATTTCCTAAAGAATTTAAGGGTTGACCTTATTCTGACCTCAGGTCATCACTGAAATATAAAAGTACTTCAAAATTTTCAGTACGTCAATGTCAGTCAAACTTTTAAGCTAATATATAAGTTGGTAGGCGGTATATATTATATACGATCGTCTCGAGCGAAGCTCAAACGTATTCGCGCACGCGCAAAGTGAGACGCGTTTGGTGCAGTGTGATCTATAGATCAATAATATGCAGTGTATGTGCTAGTCAAGCGAAGGAAAAATGGTGAGTTCTGTGGTTTTTCTTTTGTTTTTTAAGAATATGGATTTAATGTGGATGTGATGTGTTAAAAAAAAAAAAATTGCGAAAAAGTTTTTGGCATATTTTTGTTTTGATTTTCCTTGGTAATTATTTGGTGGAAAATACTGGTTTTTACATACACGTAAATGATTTTTTTTTACATTTTGTGCCACTTTACACTTCTTTTGATTCGATACTTATTTTTAAGTAATGACTGAAAAGGAATATCATGTGAAAACTGTTCCTTCTTAGTTTCAACTTTACCTAAAAAACGCAAATCGTTTGCGACTTGTTGTTATCAATTTTTTTCGAAATTTCCAGCTCGTTTATTTGATTTAGTATAATTCACGGGTTCACTATTATAATATTTTCGATGGCACTTTAGCAAATTTCATTAAGTTTTTCGCAATTTTTGGCGATATTTAAAATCGATGAGTGCGAAACTGTGACACTTTCGAAACAATTTTTCCCTAAAAATATCAAATTAGCATTTGATTCGTTATATGTTTGAATGTCATAATTATAATACATTTCTAATGTATGTCATAATTTTCATAAATAATAGTGTGTCAAATAGTAGTGCGGAGTCGTAATAATTGATTTATTATTATGTAAAACTTTTTGCACATAATATTAATAGCTACGCCCCCGATTTATTTATTGTGTTTCTGAAAGTAGGTTATTACAGAATATTGACCAGGAAGGTGACCTAGGTGACCTCACAGTTAAGTTTTAGGTTCACCGGTAAACTCAACTATACATAGGTATATCTTGGACCTATATTTTAGAAAGATGGGTTCTTATCAGCTGTTTATGAAAATAAGGACTTCTTTCTTCACACTCATTCTTTTTCTACTCACAATATACTATTGGACAACGACTATCCTCGAAAAATTAGAAAAATAAACTCCTACTAAGTTATCGACTTCCTTCATTTAATTTGGTCTCACGATTATTAACCATCTTCAAAAATCCACGAAAATGTGATACCAAAACCAATAATTCCTCTTAATCATGGATAAATTGAACAACGGTAACTAGTAATTAGGGTGCGACGTTGTTACAAGTTAAATAGTGAAGCTACAAAGATGCGCTTGCGCTGGAGGACAATATTATGCAACACAGAAGGCCGTCGCGCAAAGGTCACATCCACCGAACGACAGATTCGACCGGCATTAACTGGAATATTTAAAGCGCTTTTCAATATATTATTCTTGTTAACTGATTAAAAATAGAACATTATCTCATTGGTGTAGCGGTTATGTGACTAGATTTTAGAGCTTATCTGCTTATGGGGTCAGGTATCTTAGAAGTTATGATCGATATTATAAAGATTACTAATCGATAGCCACAAAAAAAATGATAACTTTAATTAAAGTGGTAACAATAATTAAATAAGCTAGTAAGTACTTTGCATCGTTGTCACAAAGTTTAGTTTCAGTCACTAAAATTGTAATATGAAATATTGACATGACGGTTATTAATAACTACTATCGTTCTAAGGATTATTAACAACAAGTTCCGTCAGCCGTGACTTTGAAACGGCGGCGTTTTATAAAATGCGTATATTTCATCACCAATAACTATGTAACTGACAAGTATTTGTTTTAACAAATAAATCATTATTGATTTAAGAATACAAGAATTTGCGGATGAAATATTAAACTTAATAAAATTGCACAGAAAATGTTCATGAGCGATTATTAAATCGATACGTTAGCGGCATTGCATGACTTATGCAGTGATCTTTAACCCAATACGTAACATTCAGTACTTTAAAGTTTACCGAATGTAACGTCAAATATTATCGACACATTTCGTATTGAGAGATGAGCAGAGATCCTCTTGTTCGATAGTCCAACCAGCTGTCAATGGGAACTTTTCTTGCTGCTACATCTTTATTCGATTTACGAAATGGCAGATGTCGTGGGTACCGCCTTTGATGTTAAGAGCTCCTTAAGTGAATAAACAATTATAGTATATGAACTTTTGTGGGTTTCTTGTGAAAAAAAAAATAGTAACACTTACATTAATATTTGCATTTTCAAACATAATTTATATTTTTGTCTTTAGCCAGGTTATAAAGACATTGCCCTGAAAGTGTCATCATCATCATGAGTGATGATACAATGAATAGTCCCTAAATGGTGCTCTTCGTCCTTACCTAGGTGCCTATTCAGAAATTGCTATAATCATCGTTGCACCATATTAAAATATAAATAAAAGAATATCAAGTTAGTCATTTGGTGACGCACCTGATCCATATTATGTTTTCATGGTCTTAGTCTTTGTAATCTGAGCTCTTATGGCATTTATTTTATCAATGCAAAGTGGAATGAACGAACATCCTGCATACCTACGTTATTTTGTATTAATATGCAAATAAACTGGTTTCAAAATATTATCAGGTCAAATAAAACCATTGTTTGGACAAAGGAATTTTAAAATCGATCGAACATATCACGTTTAATATTTATATATAACCACATACCAAGGTTACATATTACGTAAAGGAAGCCTCGTTGTTGGTCACTCCGTAAACTCAAAAAAGTAACCGTAGAATTATTTTACATTAATACACCAACCGCTCCTGTGATCTCAAAGAAAATGTTGATTTTATAGATCTAATATAACTGAGCTTGTTTTGCATTATTTACTCATTCAGATGATAGGCCTACTTATTTTATTGATATAAGTGGGCTTATTCAAGGACAAATAAAATGCATAAAACAATGTCGCATAAATATATAAAAACTTGGAAAAAAAAAGTGAACGTAGTCAATTCATAGACTGTCTCTAAGAACGCTTTTGAATATAATTCCACCTATTTTGTAAAACCCCATTATGATATCAAATTATTATTTTAGCGAGTTCAATAAATAGTTTTCTATATAACTGTCTGCCTGCTACATCAGAATACTTTGCAACGCCAGTTTCCACAATTTGAAGAAGCCTTTAATATTTGTATATTTAAATATCAAACCACACGCCAAGGTTGTGTGTTACGCAAACTTGTCATTGGTCACTCAAGAATGTATTAATTAAAACATATTTAAGTAATGATGTAGCCATAAAAGGTTTTATTATATTTTTTCTAGGTATGAACAGCGATAAATACGTAAGTTGTAATTACCGGATTAACAGTGGTTAGCTATTAATGGAACTTTGGTATATAGCGCGTGTTTGGCATACTGTTGAACGAGAAGATCAGAAACTCATTATGAAAGATTAAAAGATTTATTATATTTTTGCTATTTGTAATCGTTGTTATATTTTTTTGCTTGTTACCAGAGTAATAGATACATCCTGACTAAGGATTAAAATGACTTAGCAGCGGTAGATACTTTACGCATGGAAATAAATAAGAACTTTTATAAGTAGGGAAAATATCACACACAATGTTTCTGTTGTAGGCATTGCTAGCAAATCCAATTGCTAAAATATAGAAAGGAAGTTCTATAGACTTTAAACACTAAAACAACCGCAAACTAATCAAATTCGATGGGTGTACCACCCACAGGGTGTTTCAATAAACCATAAACATTTTATTCATTATTTGAACTATAAGTAAATCTTACAAACGCACCTCAATACAAAGTCACCGCGTATGAATACCAAAACAGTTCATGAATTAAAACACGAAACACTAAGAAACATAAAACTATTAGGTACTTATGTCACAGTATACAAGTAATATCAGAAACTTTAGCTTAAATCTAGTTAACTCCAACAGATACCTTCCTTTGGTATGTGGTTCGTGTTGAGTACACATTGTTTTATTCCAACTTTAGATGAATGAAAGATTAAGAAATATAATGCAGACATATAGTTTCAACAAAAATAATAGTTCAATAGGTAGCATTCCAAATCGAACAGCTAATTGTAAATATGGTTCATTCCTTTCCAATTTTTATCCAGCAACAAAATAGCTAACAAAATAAAGTCTGCATGTGTATTCAGCATGAGATTCAAATGTGTAGACTGCCCTCTGACCTCAGCTTTCAAAACATTATTGTAATATGTCAAGCGTTAAATTCAATTTAAAAATTGCTGGTCAATATGTTTTAGCGCATTAAATGTTTTTCTTATTAGGTTGTGATGAGTTTTAAGCTGACGCTATAATTTGTCCATTCTACCGCATTACCCACGGAAATTCGCATTACCGTGTACGTAAAGCTTTACCAGTAATTCCCCAGTAGATTTAGAACCTATTTAAATGCTAATAAAACACATAACACTCCGAATAGTTAGGCAGAGGTATTCCTTTTATTAACACCCACATTTCACCACTTTTTTTTAATCCCCATGTAATGGGGGGCGATCATATTACCATCAACCAGACACAAATCCAAACTCCACGCTGCTGTTAAGAAACTGCTCTTAAAATACTGTCAATTGAACTTTAGCTTAAAAATTGCCTTATATTCATGGGCATATTCAAGAAACTCCGTAGCAACAGCCTGCCAATTATAATTGCTCTCCCTAATTTGTCCCAATAACTTGACCTATAATATTTCAGGGCAAACAGCTCTTTTTTTTGGGTACCTTCAGTTTCCTGTGTGTTACCAGGGGCCACGGTATCCCTTTCCGACTTTCCTGCGACCCCGGTAGGCATCGGCCCTGGCGAACCCCGTCAGTTGTGCTAACATCTTTTTGAGGCACGCCTGGAACACAACGCGCCGTCGACCCGGGCCTGTTCCTTATCGGACGGCGAGCTAGGGCAAACAGCCCTGAAGTATTCATTTGAGTATTATCTTACACTTCCGTCATCATTCTCCTGCACATATCCCAATTTATTTGAGGTAGTCGCAATATGTTTTTCATACTTCACTATTGGTCGTCTATCTTACACCTCCGTATGCGCTGATATTGTCGTTCCTTATCTTAAAAAAGATGTTACTGAAACTCGTTGCTTAATACACAAAAGCTGGTAATCTAAATATCATACAATTCTTCATTGTTGATGAAACAAAACAGTATTTTTTTCAATAAATATTTTCATAAACAATAGAACTAGAGGAATGTAGCGTACGTTGGTTGTTATATGTGGTACCGCTATTTGTGGTATAAGTGATAATTTGATAGCGATTTTTACAATGAGTCCTAGAGGAGTTCATGCAGTACAATGATAATGCGATTTATATGTATATAAAATATGAATATTCAATCAATACACGTCATAACAGTTAATTGTGAAACTCCTCATTTGTTTGTAACTACCCATTTTGAATGATTGGCAGTCAATACAAAATTAAAAATCATAATCAAATCATACTCTTGTCTGATCTTAGAATAATATCCGTGACCTCAAAGAAGCATACATGCATTAACACAAGACAAATGATGCGATTATCAATATAAATCATGTTAACACTACTAGAAACGCCGAGTAAAGGTCATAGTATGTTAAAACTAAATAAATAAATAGTTGTAAACTAATGTCTCGTGTTTACAACATAGTTTATCATAAATAAATAGTATTTTAAGAACAAAATAAGACCTAATTTAACTTTAGTTGAAGGTTAATTTTGTTTACACAATGTTTTAGGCGCCACAATAAATAATGGATTATTGCATTAAATTGGAAAGCCAATGCAGTAAAAATCATTATGCGTTAATGACTTTATCAGCTTTCAAAATGAACTTCATAAGGGCATTATGTTTTGAAATTAAAAGATAAGTGAGTTTTCAGGTGAGATTGTCAAACATAGCATATTATTGTATAGTATCTTCGACAAAGTCACAAGCAAAAACCGAAAACCTTTATTAGTTGCTAGTTTGTCGCTCGTAGGACCAATTTTTTTGCCGCTGTCGCTTATTACTTTCGTCCAACGTAGGCAAATGTACGCACAACGCGTTCTGCAGTACGAGATGCAACGACAGATAGGTTTGTGTTGTACGCTTTGTTTAGCCACCTGACAACGTACGCTCGTGGCGACAAGTGATCGGAGTTATTTGTTGTATCATTAAGTATAGGATGACGTCGCCGCGTCGTCGTTGTCTTTTTGGGTTAACCTTAAAACTAGGACGCACTTATCATATTGGATTGTATTGGCGTTTAAGAATGTATTTATGTTAAGTTAAAAAGATTTTTTATACAAGTTTGGCCTATTTGAGGAATATTTTTTGGGATATTAGTAATTCATCATTTTGGCCGAAAGATGAAAAGCTTATTTGGAAGTTACTAGAACTGTGGATAAGTAATTATTGTTTCTTATATGTCAATTTGGGTTAAGTGGTTGGTTTTAAGTGACTAAACAAAAAAGCGTGACAAGATTATTTCCACCTTATTTGATATTTCAAAACACTTATATTATGGCTTATCATGGGACCTAGACCTTTTAATTCGAAACACTTTGAGAATGTAAACTTCTTCCTAATTGGTTTCTCGCGAAGTAGCATTGTTGTATTTTTTTTTGCTGGTGCCTATTTGCATTTTATTTAAGTGTTAGGAAAAAAATAATTCAATTTAGTGATACTTGAATTTTTAAATGATCACAACATTAAAATGTTGACCGCAACATCATTCAATAATCTTTCCATGAATTGTTGATATGAGTCATTTGTTATTATTTTTTGGATTTTTAATGTTAATTTTCATAGTTTTAAAATTACTTTTTTACCGTTTGTATTTCCTGTGTTTGCCCCAAATAAAATATTTTTCTTTCTAACTTTTTAATTTTAAAATTGTGCTTTTATTATAAGAATAATATTTTATGAACACTATCGTTCGCGATTGTACCCAAAAGTGGCGCAAGCGCAACCCAGTAGCGTCTTTGACATGTTATGAAACTCTGATTGGCAGTTATGCACTAAAGCGGAAAGTTCGACTTATTGTAGTTACGTTAGTTATTCTAGTTGTTCTTACTTAAGCTCTGTATTAACTGAAGTGTTGGTCAACTAGACTTCTAGTGGAATACGGAAAAACATTATTGATTAACAAGAAAACATCACAATCCTAACTAATATAATAATGTTATAAATGCGAAAGTGATTCTGTCTGTTTATTTGTTTGTAATGCTTTCACACTAAAACGGCGGAACGAATTTGAATGAAATTTGGCACACAGATAGACCATGAGCTGAGTAAGGAAATAGGCTACTTTTCATCCTGGATTGCAGAAGAAGTCGCAGGCAACAGCTAGTTCAAAATAAAAGTGGGTCTTCACTGCCTACAGTGCCTTTACCTGGAAAATAAAATACATTATAATATAAGAAAATGTGATCAAGAACATTTTTCTAATATTAAGTGGGTTATAAAATCTACTGTTATAAGTAATTAAAGTTCTGCAAAAATTATTCCACGATATGTTAAACATCTTACTTAAGTTTGAAGATATTTCCTACAAAAAATAATACGTGTGTATTTACTACAGTATAAATCACGTTTTAGTCTTGAGTGAGGGATTTTACTTAGCTGATTACTATCTTTAAAATACTATTTATTACTTTTGAAGCTAAATTAATTAAAGGAAATTAAATTCAAGCGCTACTGTTGAGCATGAGGTCTTGGGTTCGAATGCCAGGATGGGTAGTGTTATTGGGTTTTCTATCTGGAATTTATTAGTAGCAGCCCAGAGTATTAATTTGTGCCTGGTTGATGGCAATAGGCTCGCCCCCTAATACATGGGACTTAAAAATAACTGGCAAAATGTGGGGGTACTAAATGTACACCTCTGTCCAACCCTTCGAGGAAACAAGGCGTGATGTTATGTGTTTAATGTGTAAATTTTTACATTTCTACCTTACTTAAAAAAAATACGTCACAGCGAAGCGGCACTATAATAAACAATTTAGCAACGGTCATTTAATAATGCCAGATACAAATTCGAAGCAAGAAAATGAACATCGTTAGACAACCTAATTAAAATAAATATAAAGAAAGACTAGTTTTGTTTTCGAAAACACAGGTTTGTTTAATCAAATTCTTAAATAACGATAATATCAATATCTAGTTTCATAATGTCATATTGTAGTCAAAATGACATTTCAAAACTAGATTTACATATCACAAAAAAACTACTTTTTTAAATATTATTTTTGTGACCACATAATACTCAAGCCTAACTTCACTATTTTGGTCCCCCGAAGCATTTAAGATGTCTATTAATTATTTCTTCATTTAGCGTTCAGTTTCTTCTTCGGAAAATTGACTACTTGATTGTGTTCGTAAAGTGTATCTACCTCTCATTATTTGTGATCTTCCTTTTGCAATCTTACGAAAACCTGATAGGTCAGATATGTATTTGGCAATATGTAATTTTGAACAGGTTGAATTGGTGAAATTACAGGGACAAGACAATTTACAACTTCGTACTTTAAGGTCGGCAAAGCATCTTCCTCTCCCTTTTCATTCATCATTCCAGTTGTCTTTTGGTTTTCAATGGAAGGCGTTGACCACTTTTCATTATCTTTTCCAACATGAATGAGAAAATAAAACGAACAACAGAAATTAATAAGTAATTTGCTAACATCGAAAATGATAATTAGGTATTTGAATATTTGGACTATATTATATTCCGCAAAGACTAAAAACCGTAAAGCATATTTGAAAAAAAAAACGAATAAAAAAATCAATATCCCATTCAAATTTCACATTTCTATTTTTACATTCAAATAAATAGCAGTATGCCACATTAAACATCGGGTCAAAATAAATTACAGACGTTTGTTTATCAGATTATATCATAGTGAATTATAATCAGGTGATTCATCATTGTGTAACCCTTATTATCGAATCATTGCGAAACGAATATTCGGCTTAAAGGTATTTGTATACGCATGTACCAGTAAGTGACAGCCTGGTGAATTCATTATTTTTGTTTTTCTTTCCTTGTAAGTTTGATTATGTCATATTTTGACAGTGTGATTATTTGAAAAAAAAAGAGGGGCTCGTGGCTAAGAAATAACTGCCGCACGGGTCGATTTGATTTCGTTTTGATTGGTCCGTGGATGAACCGTCTTTACATACCGAGACTCCTCCGTGCCTCGGAAAGCACGTTAAGCCGTTGGTACCGGCTGTCAGTCGTGAATCTTTGACAGTCGTCACCGATCGTTAGAAGCCCAAAATTCTGACCACGATTTACCCAGTTACTGTGTTGTGGAGGTCAGATAGGCAGTTGCTCCATATAAAATACCGGTACTCAGCTGCATCCGGTTAGACTGGAACCCGCCCCCAAAATAGTTGGAAAGAGGCTAGGTAGATTGATCGATCATGTTTGAAAATGACAACATACAGAAAAACCTAAGAAAAAAATGATTTTCTGAGAATAATTCAATTATTTTTATCCATCAAGTGGGTCATTTATCCTTTTGAATGAAATCCTTAACCTCATAATTTTTTGCTCACAAAAGACGTTATGAGAAAAATATAACACAAAAGAAACGTTAAAACACTTCACACATATTGTTTTGATTTTACCATTAATTATGCGGTACATTTAGCTAAATTAATGTATGTAGTTGTTATAAATGTGATATAATACTCTTTAAATAATATAATATTGCTGTTAGACAATTTTTAATAGTCGCTTAAATAATCTAAAAAAAATACCATTTTTGTTGCTAATTGTACCTACGTTCCAGCGCCTTTATGGCTGATTGTAATTAATACCTAAAAAAATAATTGTAGCTTTGATGATGAACACAAATTTTGCAAATACCTAATCGTTTATCCAGTTTTGTAAAAAGTTTTAACCGGAACTTTTTAATTCTGAAACGACACGGATATAGTTTTTTCCAAAAGAAATCCTCAATTAAATAAATATTTAAAAAGAAAAACCGATTTACAGTGTTGGTAGGTATTTGATTCGACCAGGACATCCTACTTGATATTGTACTTTAATTGATAAAAATACTTACTACAGCTTTAACGTACCGCAAAATATAAACGCTTTTAGTACTTACGGAATAAAGTCTATAATTGAAGAGAAAATAATTAACAGAAGTGCAAATAAACTTGAATTTTCAATGTCAATTATTGAGCAAATATGTCAAAGGTGGCCTGAAGTGTCGTCTTCGCGGAAGCACAAGTTTGCGTAGACGCTAAAAGGAACTCTATGTACAAAGATTTTACAGTCTATGTTTGCTTGTTTACGTTATATCACTTACGTCATAGGAATTTGTGCAAAAAATTATGTAAGTTGTCGAGAAATTAATGATTTGAATATTGATGTTGAAAAACCTTGAACTTTCAGTCTTGATAGGTACTAATTAGTGGAGGAGTCATAAATACCAGTGGCTTAAATTGTATCATGTGGCTAGCCATAAATTTTAAATTCGGTATTTTTATTACCAAGCAATTTGGAAAATCCTCATTTTAATATGCGAACGCAGAAAAAAGACTTCACATTATGTTATAATGTTTGTTTGTAGGCAAAGCTCGTTGAGATCGTTATTATTTTAAAGAACGGTTTCAAATTAAAATGGTTACATAATAAATGCTTGCATTTAAACTGTCTGATGGGGCAGGACAAATTTAAATAGGTATTTAATACTTATATTTTGAGACTATCCGTTTTCTGCCTCGTAACAGCACAGCAGCTCAGTAAAAAGATAATTAAATTATTAATTCAAGGCACATCTCGAATGAAGTGGTCGATTAATAATGGTTTACCCAACAACCATAATAAGACATATTTGGTAGGCCCGATACTTAACCCTCCCACGCTGAGGACGTGGCTAAAATGATGTAACTGCACATACCTACATTATTGTGTAAATATTTTATTTTTTTCTGTTGTAAAAAATTCCAATTTTATTTTCATGTCACGGCGCCATATACTTATGTTTACATCATTTTGTTTAGGTACCAGTTTGACCAATGCAAGAGATGTAAGAGTACAGATTTTGCTGCAAAGAGTTAGGTATAGTACATACACCCCTATTCAATGGGACTTAAATATAACTTGGCATTGGTAATGATTAAAAAAGAGTTTTATTATTATTATTATTTTGAATACTGACATTCAGGATGTAAGTAGCCTATGTCCAGGTCCCAGGCTACGTTCTGTCAAATTTTTAACGGTCCACATTTATAATATTATATAAGTATGGATATATCGTTGAACAATTAATATTCTTAAGTATTAAAATTGTTTAGTATTAAGAATATTATTTTTATGACCTAATTAGTAAAGTTCTTAAGACATTTCTTATATTTTAACCACCTTTCGACATACCTAGGTACTCGTGTGAAGTAGTAGGTATGTGAGGAATTTTGAAAATTGAACCTTAATAGTTATCACTTGAAGCGAAATAACAAAGACAATATAAACTTTGACTGCGTGAATAATTGAATTAATTGTGAAGGCCGCAAGAATCCGCTGGATGCGGGAAGCACAGAACCGGTCGACGGTTGCGGTGGTGCTTGCCTATGTCCGTAGGCGTTCGGCTGAAATGATGATGATGAATAATTAATTTTATAATAATTAAAATATGCGGAAAAAGGTCATTCACCTAAACGGTGGTTATAATTTTTCTGTGCAATCATAAACGTGTAGGTTTTATTTAGCGTTCGTTATGTTATAACTTTATGAGTTAAATGCCTTTTATATATTTTTAGTAAAATTGCCGCAATTAATAAAATCGTTTTTAAAAATAAATATGATGCTGCTGCTAATTAATTCTATCTTTTCAAAATGTTTTCCAAGTGTTTCACTCTTACCTGTGATATTTAAATAAATAATTGATTATCGATACTCGATCGATTTGTATTTGATCGTGTACGATCAAATAAAATTAATGTGAAATATTAATGAATATTTTTTTTACAGAGAAATACATAATTGAAAATTTAGTTTGATTTATCCTAATATAATAATTATAATGACACTGTATTATGTCGATTCTGTTTCAATTTAAAGATTTTTTTTTTCATAAAAGAGTCTCCGATCATTACACACATTAAATATTCCAAGAATGTCTGATGTACATACTATACACGTAATCCTATTATAACATTTAACGGTCATCTGAGGGTCATAATGGTCAAGTTTGCGAATCATCGATATCGAAGGTAATGTCACTGGCGTGGTTACGCATAATTTTGTAATGCGTAATTGTAGGCTTTGTTAACTATTTTAAGACAACTGCAAGACAGATCATCGTCGGCCTAGCTTTTGCCCAACTAGGTTCGCATCGGCTTCCAGTCTAACAGCCGAACACCAGTATACTGCCTGTCTGACCTCCACAATCCAGTTCCAGGTTCCATCTAGGTTGTCAGATTTTCGGTCCTCTGTAGTAACTGTCAAAGATCTACATTATGTTAGCCGGGACCAAAGGCTTAATATGTTTTTCCGAGGCATGGAGGGGTCTCGATATGTGGTGGATGGTCACCCATCCGTGGACCAACCGCTTAACCTTCGATCGACCCGTGCAGCTGTTTATATTTAGCCACGAACCCCTTATAACCGCCAGACAGATGCAGGGTTAATAACGTGCACCTTCATATTCTAATTAAAGGATTTTCTTATTTTTTTCCTTTCATTTATAATACTTTTGCCATAACATCAGTTTACGTAGAGATTAGAAATAAATTCCCATTGACTTCAATTTAGTTGTTTTACTTTTTTTTAAACCACAAATCTTTAATTAATTCAAATCATTGTAAAAATACATGTTTTAAATAAGTTAACCAGTTTTAGTTCGAAATGACTAATTTATTTCGATAGTGATAGTTGTTTTATTAATTAATTTATGTAGAATACGGTCACGTAGGTGATAACTTAGTTTTTTTATTTCTCTATAAATAAAGCACTTTTCATTATATCCGGGATGATCATAGAGCAAATTTTAGAGATAGCAAAATAACCCTTGTATTTCTTCTTAATGGAGATCCATTAAAATAAAGTACGTACCGGAACTCGCTTAACGCAGATTATCCATTTATGCTCTCCTTCGTTGAGTTTTTATTAAAAATTCTGGGATGAGATTTTTCGTACAGAAAAAAATACCTACCATTAAAAATGATTATTTTATGTATTTTCTGATTTCATAATGAGTAGTTCTGGTTCCACATGTAGCCAACGGCTTCTTCTCACGTTTATTAACATATCTTGAAAAAAAGTGCCTTTACTGACCTCACCTTTCTGCATTTACACAACGAAACTGATAAAATTTTTAAAAACCAGTTCCGATTTACCCATAAATGTTTTATAAGTGACATATTTCACCACCTGTGGAACTAATTATAGTTATTAATTGTATCCTTGGTGACTCTAAAAAATAATATAGGAGATGATTAAATAAAATGTGTTTTCTTCTTACGAGTTAATGTATTTTCGATGTTTGTATGAACACTACCCTATTTACCCGACTACGGCGAAGCAAAAAGGACGGTTATGATTTTGGCCGGTATATACGTATGCATGTATGTATGTATGAAATGAAATGAAATGAAATTGCTTATTCTGTAAATAGGATATCGGAATCACTTTTATACGTCATATAAATGTCGCCATATGTTATATATGTTCATCTGTTGCCTCATAACTTCTAAACTGCTGATCATTATTTGACAAATGAGGTATCATTGGAAGCGTCTTAATTGTCCGCTGGTTATAGGCTATGTGTTGCGACATCACATTAAATGCAATATGGTGCCCTGTAGAGGACATAAAGCCGTGAATAAAAAAAATGTGCCATGTTGGGTATCAAATGGAAGGGCTTGATAGTAGTACATTACAAATATCTAAGAGGTTACAAATGTCTAAGTAAATAAATATGTTTAAATTGTTAAAAACAAGCAAAAGTGCGACTGTGCTATGTACGCTACGGCGCCGGCACGGCTGTAAAACAATAAATACCTATTATACAATAAAAGCCAAACAAAAAAAATAAAAAATAATCTGCTCTGCAAATACTTTATCACGAAATTGTAACCCCAAAATAATTTAAATAAAAAGTAAGTACAAAAACTTAAACTCAAACTCAAAGCGTTTATTTCAATTAAATCATGTACAGGCACTATTGAATTGTCAAAAAGTCTGTCGAGTTAGTCACAAAGTTGAACCTAATTGCCCATTCCGTAACGTAGATCTCTATGGAGAAGAACGGGCAAGAAACTCCAAGGACACTCTTTTAAATATAGATATTACAAAATCCTGGGTACATTATTCTTGTTGCTTCTATATGAGAGAAAAATGTACAAAAAATAATCAAAAGCAATTGAAAATATAAAATTTTAAATAAGCCCTGGCAGATAAGAGATAGCCAGTTTCAACTGACGGCGCCCGTTCACAAACATGACGCGTGGATCAGCACCAGCTAAAACCCGACTACTGAAAAATCACGCTCTAAAAAGTATGAAACAAAAAAATATATAGGACACGAATCAAGATATAGGCTCAAAAATCATCAAGGTAAAACCGTAGTCGCATGCCTGTTCACATACAAAATTATAATGGCATGCGACGACGGCTTAACCTTGACCATGTTTGTACTTATGTCTTGATTGGTGTCTGAAATATTTTCTTCTTTCATACTTTTTAGAGCGTGATTTTTGAATACTTGCAAAACCGTCACGTCTTCTAAAACAACAGGTGGAAGTAACATGTAATTGAAAAACAAATAAGACAAGAATTGAGATATGCATATGTAAAAAATACAACTGACTTTTTTGAAGTCGATTAAAAATGAAAGCATAAGCACAAGACGATACGGATATCTAAGTATATAATTACAAAAACAACTACATATGTTTTGGTTGTGTTGAAACAAAAGTGAAAAAAAGTTGTAGCTGCCTACAATATTTTCATTCATATGGAAACAAATTCAAAAATAAACAACATGAGTGATATAAAAATCTAATAATACTACAAAACATTAATAGAATCAGATGACATTGTGTTGACATTGACAGGCTGGATCTATGCGTAGGAGTATCGTAACTTAGCTGTCCACATATGGGTATCAGATGATAGGTAGGAACACCAGTGTAGGTGCTCTGGGTTAATTAGCTTCCTTCGTCATTCTTTGTAGAGTCTTTATTGTTAGACTGACTTTTTATAATTTTTTGCAATTGTTATCAATTTTATTTGCATTTCATTCTAAAGTATTGGTTCAAATGAAAGTGGCACAAATGTTCAAAGTTATATTTTTAGGGAAATAATAAAAGTGCCATTTAAACTTTTATTTTAAATCTTCTTTTACGGGAATGGGTCTTCGTTGAATTTATTCAACACCTTCATATTCTCTCATTGTGACTTTTTTTTCATCATAGTAGTGTAAACTCCAATCACTTCGGGAATTTTCCAGAGTTGTGGTATTTAAGCAGTGTCTTAACTTGACACCAATGAAGAAAGTAACGTCCAATCAAATTATTAATAACCAGCAATTAACAAATGTTCTTTTTACCCAACTTCACATGATTACCAATTGAATAGACAATTATTTTTTTCTTTACACACACACAATGATAGTGATAGGAATTTAACTCCTTTGTTAACATTCGTACATTTTGTACTCAATGCTAAATGCAAATGAAAACAAAATTGTAATATTGTTGCATTAAATACGACCAATTGTTTGGTAAGATGAGATGGTATCTATTTTAAGTTTATGGTGGAAATAAATGGTATTGTGGTGGTTAGTTCATAACACTTGTATTGATGAAGGGAAGGATTTGAATCAAACCGAATATCGAGTTTGGATATTTCTGATTTGTTGAAAGAGTTTTACGCTGTTTCGCATACATAAATAGCATAAGTAGGGATTTTTATGGCTGTAATTGAATAAGTAGACTTAAAATAACAATGGCATAGGGCCAAGGGAAAATACATATCCTGTAGCTAATTGAAAACTTGATCAAGTCACCGTAAGCAATAAACCGGTACCGATACCTTGAGAACTCAGACCATTTTGAGAGAATAAAATGCATATTAATAATTATAGATTGTGTTCATCCCAAAATTAAATAATTTGTAAAATCATTATAATAATAGCTCGAAGATGTTTTTCTAAAATGGCATTCTCAAAACTTGTTTAAGTTCAGGAAACTTGAACAGGATTCTTCATCTTTATTATTATAAGATTAAAAACAGGCAATTAATTACTAAAATTAAGTTTTCTTATTATTAAATCCTGTTTTTATTTTTATTAGTAACTATTATGTAAAATCACAATCATCATTTGAGATAAAAAACCTGTGACATAAAATAAAATATTAACACCTACATCAATGTAGGTATTAATAATACAAAGGTGAAAGGTATGTTTTTAAGGTATGCTGAATACGATGAATATGATAATGATAATTATGCTTGTTCTTAAAACATTAGAAAGACACAGGTACAGTATTATTGAAATTAAACCGAATCAAAGTTAACACCTCTCTCGTATCAAATCTAAAATGTTAAGAGCTCCAACACAAAATCCAACGATACGATTGACGGGCGACCTCAAAACGTTATCATCCATCAAACAGGTCATCTGACGTCAAGTGTGAACTATTACTCAACGGTCAAAAAGGCCAAACTACAATTCCTTGTTAGTGATTTAGTTTGCTAGATTATCTATTGATTTAGACTTGTCTACGGATCTAAGAATGTTGGATTCTCCGAAATCATCATTAGGATTTGATGATATCCGGGAGATAAAGGAAAACCCGAATGACAAGATATTTGTTATTTTGCGTAAATGGACGTTAATAGGAAAAGGGCAATGGACTCTCCAAATATGCGCATAAATTTTGTGAAATCTTAGGATTGTTAGTAAAGGCGGTTGTAGTGAGAGGCTCATAAATACCTATGTATATGTATTAGGGATGACCACAGCAACAAACTGAAAATATGTATGAGTCGGACGATGTGAAAGTCTAAATCAAAACCAATATATAAACGCAGCACCCAATAATAAAAATAGGTGAAGTATTTTCAGAAAGGTGATTCGAACAATTTTATACATTTTCATATTTAGATATAGCTAGAAAATAGAAAAACCATATTTATCATACACAAATACGAAACAAATGTTATCGCACATAAAAACAACATATGTTCACAAGTGTTAAGCGAAATGTTTTAACTAATACAAAAGTTAAAACGAAGAAACCACGTTCAGTTTCATCACCTGACCCGGATCTTCATAAACCATCCGGACAAATACCGGAGCAAGGACAAATTGTCCAACAAACATATTGCCCAAATGTCAAGGCAACAAAAATAGTCCATCCAATTTGATTTACGACCGAAATTAACAATATCCAGAAATCATATTTCATTGTAATTCGAAATCTATTCAATATGACGTATATGGTCCGCCGTATATTAATAATATTGATCGTAACTTGTTCTTTTTATTTGTTGATTTATGACAGATTCTCTAGCAAAACTTTAGCTTCGGTTATTTTGAATGTATCCTCTTGAAACTGCGGTTATTAAATATTCTTGCTATACGCTTTGAGGAGTTTCATTATTATGTATTTTGTAGTTTATTGATAACTCGCGACAATCTTTTGTTTTTCTTTAACGACATATTATGTCCTAACCTTTTCGGCACTTCTATTAATTATTTCCTATCTACCCATTAAGTTAATTAAATTCATTATTAAACTTTTCTTTTAGTAGATGATAGATGGTAGAAGTATAATTTTCCAGCATAATCTACTGGTATAAGTTTTCCCATTTAATTCCATATCTTGTCTTATAGGCTAGTGGTACACCTCTATTACTATAGTTAATATATCATATTTAATAACAACTTCACCATAGGTGTTCACAAAAAGATGTAATAAAGACGTAAGACTGTCATTATATGTTGATTTCGCTTTTACATCAAATGCTTGCATTCGTTTGATAGCTCTATTAACCTTTACCGACATTCTTCACCATTAACTCTGGTATTTCAATAAAGTATGTACCTAAGTATTTTGCGTTTAACTGAATTCTCTTCCAGACACCGCGACTACAAGAACATTACCTTAAACGTAGGCTTTGCAAGCTAAATGGTAATATTAATATAAACCATTTAAGACGCTCAATCTTAATAGCAACTGTTACCATACAAAAATGGCAAGTTTATTCCTTTTATACATTTTCATAATTATGTTATTAAAGATTTGGAATTTTTACATGAAATAAAGAATTAAAATATAAAATAGTATTCCACCAACATCGGTAGAAAAGTCTAAATTGCCAGTGGTTAAGGCTGCAGAGACAAGAACATCTCCGTCTCTGTACATTTATGTGCTTAACGTATTAAATAAATAAATAATAAACATCTTACCCATTGAACCAGCTCTGAAAGAAAATCTAAAACTCTTAATTATTGTAGACAAAATTAATTGGAAACTATTCATAATCATAAATATTTCAAGTAAAGCCATAATTCAAGACTTTACTTTCCTCAACGATTGACAAGACACATATCAGCTATAATAAGTGAGCTTTACGCTTAGTTACAGACATAAATTACTGCCCTACCCCATAAACATAATAAAACATAAAGAACATCCAGAACTTAAAACGTACGTAGTTTAAAATAACTGTCATGTTAAAAATAATTACCGTTCATGAGATCCTCATTACTATCCTACAAAAGCTTGCGTTACTTGAAGTTACGCAAGCGAAGCAACTGGACGAGCCAAGACCCAAGTATGGGATGATGACACCAAAAGACAATAAAATTGGTTTCAATTGAATTTTGTTGAGATGTGTGAATGATTTTAGTGTTTTGAAGGGACAGAATAGGGCCAAGGTATATTGGTTTGTTTTAATTTGATTTTTTATAGATTTCTGTCTATATTTCTTGTAGACGCTGAGGATGTAAAAATGTAAGTGGTCAAAGAATTTATTAAAAATGTAAAAAAATAACGTTTTAGATTCTCCTAACCATTGCCAGAATACCAGGGCCCCAGAATTGGATAGGTACAATGTTCAAACATGATAATGAAAAATCACTCGAAACTTATTTTTTGGTTAGGGAAATCATTTAGTTTTGTATTGCAAACTGTATTTTTGTAAAATGTAGAAACATTCAAATTTTTTTTGTAAATGTGGGTACCTTGGAGCCGTTTTACATTATTATGATGTATGTTGATTCGAAAGAGCATGGCAGTTGAAAATATCTTATGTTCCCTTAAATGTCTCACTGTGGCGCGTGTGTTGGATCGTTCGGTTCCCTTCAAAATGGTTGAGTTGGATTATGCTGATCAACGCGTCATGTATGTGAACAGGCGCCGTCAGTTGAGACTGGTCATCTCTTATCTGCCAGGGCTTATTTTTAATCTTCTATTTTGAATTGTTTTTGATTATTTTTACATTGTTCTGACATATAGCTACAAAAATAATGTACCCAGGATTTTGTAATATCTATATTTAAAAGAGTATTCTTGGAGTTTCTTGCCCGCTCTCTTCCATAGACATCTACGTTTTGGAATGGGCAACTACTAGCTGCAACTTTCTGACTAACTGACCGACTCTTTGACTATTTAAAAGTGCCTGTAAATGGTTTGATTGATATAAATGCTTTGAGTTTAGCTAGTCTATTTATTTCAAAATATTCAATTAAATCTTAAAAGTATCTTAGTGTTAATGCATGCCTCTTCTCATTACATGTCTACAAATTAAACTCATCTAACATTAGAAATACTATTCCTCACCTCTTAACCATTTAAACCGAAGTCACGTTAAATGTAGGTGTCCTAACACCGCATTATAAAGCACAAAATCCTAATGGTCATTCAACTTAAACCTTGGAAATTCATGTAATCTTTCATCAGTTTCTGGACAAGCTGGTTGGAGCTAAGTTCATGCTAGATTCTTTATTGTTTCTAACCTTAAATTAGGAATACATGTGTGTGCCTTTATTGAAAGAAAGGGAAAATTTATCATGCTTCTACATAGAAGCATGATATATTTTCCTTACTACATAGTCCCGACTACATAGTCTTAGTGAATTTAAATAGTATTAAGTAGATATATTATACTTACTGTCAAATAGAGTTCATTTTGAATGAGTGTAACTAATGTGTGACTAATTTATGAATAGAATACACATAACATAACATCACGCCTATATTCCCCGAAGGGTTTGGCAAAGGTACCTAATAGGGGGCGAGCCTATTGCCATCAACTGGGCACAAATCAAGACTCCGGACTAGCACTGAGAAATTCCAGATGGAAAAACCCAATAACACTGCCCAACCCTTTTTTTTATGGATGGGAAATCAAAACCCACCCGTGTTCCTTCGGTTGCCCTGTTGCCGGGGGCCACGATCTCCCTTTCGATTTTCTTCGCAACCCCGGCAGGCATCGGCCCTAGTGGACCCCTTCAAATCTAACACTGCCCGACCTGGGAATCGAACCCAGCATATTTCCCACCCAAAAAAAAAAAGGACCTAATATTCGGCAGTAGCATTTGCGACCACTAGACCAATGAGACAGTCATAGTAATAGAATAGTTGCATTAAAATGGTTATTACTTGATATTGTAGTAGTATCTAATGCATTTATATCTACACTAATATTATGAAGAGAAACGATTTGTATTTATGTTTGGAATGAATAAACTCGAAAACTACTGGACCGATTTCATTTCAAATTCTTTCACCAGTACAATGCTATATTATCACTAAGCAACATAGACTATAATTTCATGCGGGCGAAGAGGCTGGTGGAAGCTAGTTTATTAATAAAATTGAAAGTTAGGCCTGGTTACGAGCTTAACTAGTCTTTATGTATAACTGGGTCAAGATGCCCCAGTCAGGTCAAGCAAACATATTTTAAATGCAACTTACTGAGATATTGGCTGACTATCATGCTATTATGCTCAAGGACTAATTCAAACAAGCTTCCAAAGATTAAAGGTAACTGCGTTTGCGTTGAATATCGAAAACGGCGCCAAAAGAAATAAAAAAGGGTTAAAGACTATGAAGTGAATAATAATTTTATCAATGTATATTTAAGTAAATTACCTACCGAAATCAATACCGGTAATAAAGATGCAGATGGTGTCTCTAGAAGTATTTATGTCTCATGTTTCCTTTTAAAGTTATAGTCTTTTGGGCGTAGAATCCTTTAAAATTGATTTCGCGTTAAAGAAAGAATTCCGAAATCATCGTCAAAATGGGTTTAATTTCATCAAATATTAAAGCTAAAAAAACTCGAACAGTTGTTAGGATAGGAACAACTATAAAAACATAAATCAAACTGATTAATATAATTATGAAAGAAGGCAAAATCATCAGTATAATAGATGTAATAAACAATTACCTACAACACTTTAAAAAGTTAATAGATTGCTAAAAGATTACCATCTCTGGAGGCATCACTGGTATTAACGGCTATTGCTGATAATAAGATTCCGGTAAATGCAAAGGTGAAGGTCGATGAGTTTCGAATTAAAGTGTACGTAATTAGCGTGAAACCCTACAGCAGCGTTATGAATAGAATAGAATAGAATAGAATAGAATTTTATTTTGCAAATATGGGTAATACATAATAGTTCTTAAGATTACATTTAGCTCAGCCACATTTTACCAATCGGCATGCAAACATTTGAAATTATTTATATCACTATTATTACAATTATCAATTTATAAATTACCATTATAAAATTCTTAAATCATCAACTTAATTCAAAATATATGTTTGTATTAAAAGAAAAATATAAATTAGTATCATAAGATTAAATATCATGTCATTACTATTACAAATATAATACCATTGTCATTACATCATTTAACATGTCATTACTATTACCAATATCATTATTATTACAATTCCAAAATCAAAATGTCAGAAATCAAAATGTCAAAGATCAAAATGTCAAAAATCAAAAATGTCAAAAATATTTTTTTTATTTTTTTTTTTTATATCAAGATTTCACAAATTAACAGATATTTTTCTCCGATAGGAACTCAGTTACACTGTAGTACGTTTTGTCTACCAAAAATTTCCGCAATCTACTCTTAAATTGTACTGTATGATGACAGATTGTTAGATATTAGCAAATTGAGATGTATTTCTTGATGCGGAAAAGAGTATCTAGACGCAGATTCGGCTAAGCTATCATATTTATATGGCCGTGTTTTTTTTAGGAATGTACGACTACACTTATATTATGATCAGCCAGGTTATCGGTGCACTTATATCTTCAAACCAGCACTGTGTTAATTCAATAGATATCGCAAGCTATAAATAAATTTAATTATTATTAATAAACATTAGCCTACAGCTCATGACCATTTTACTAACAAATCTAACATTTAACTCATCCTCCCTTTCACCAATTACAAAACCAACTTTACACAATAACCATTATAACATGTACTTCCAAAATTTTATCATCTGAAATCAAATCTTCGTCAAAACACTAATCATCGATCATGGCTCCCTACAATTCATTATTGACAACGTCTAATTTATAAACATTAAGAAATAAGAAGCAAACAATGGATTCTTCTTCATCTTAAGCTGAATTTAACTGTGATATAAGGGCTACTTGACACCAATCTGTCTGCTTGTTACTTTAGTAATGTAGCACTTGTATCATAAATGGTTTACAATTCAAGAGCTTTATTGTTATAGAGTTTAATTTAGACATTGCATTGCATTTGTGTTGTATTATCTATCTTGTTTTTCATCCTACACAAGTTCTTCATCACCCAAATGCTTTGCTGGCTATCAAATTTCGTTTTACTTCAAAGGATTCTTGAAAGCCCATCAAGTTGCTTGTTGACTTTAATGTATCAAAACTCTTTGAGGATCAAGGTTATCGGCTAATAATTGCTACTCTTCAGCTTACCAATCTTCAATTGTTTCAAGAAGATGGGTGGATGGGATTATCAGAATAATAAACTTTTAGTAGAACTGTGTTATCAGCTGAAAATCACCAACTCTTGAATTGCTTTGGACCGTACATGATGATCTTTAGCACCTAGTTGTACCTTCATCAAATATCATAGATGTGACTTCTAAATTCTAATTATTAAGGTTTTTGACCTGCCTTCAAACGGAAACTAAATTAATGATGATTGAATTCGATAGTGATGTAAAAATTAATATAATTCTGTTATTAAGAAACGCCATTAGCTTGCACAAGCCAACTTTGCATCATGTTATTACGCTATAGTTTACTTTAAACTTGCCTTGGTATTGACTATTGATTCTGTTGACTTTGAATTCATTATCTTATAAGCTGAACGTTCTATGTGATAAGTGGCGTGACCTATAAGAGTCATTATTACTAATATTTGGTTTTTGTTGTGTTGTGTGAGATGTTACATAATTGATATTACACCTTCATAGAATTTAATCCAATTTAAAGCTACCTCTAGCGGATTTGCTCCTTCCACTTCTGCTTGTCCATTGGACATATCTTTTCTCCAAGTATTTTCCTAGTACCCTTAACAAACTTTGATAGATATCACGACATGTTCAATTCTACACCCCTCATTTATAAACGTTGCTTAAAGTTAATTAATGATTCATTATGAGCGTCTGTTTAACCATACATTTTTGACGTTTAAATGACTCTTAACTTTAAGCAACGTTTATAAATAAGAGGGTTCGTCATCAGTGACCTTAATGAAGACAGATGTCCAAATTCGCAGTACAAAGGGTTTGACAAAATAAACAAAGATACTCATTTTTCTAAACCACTTGGCCAACATATTGCGGTATGTTTCCAATCAATTCGTTACGTTAAGAACATGTTCTTTTATCTTAATAGGACGAGTCAATCCCCAAACAAACACTGAAACTGGCACAGTTGCTGTTGTAACCTATTGAGTTGTGGTTCAAGTTGAAATCTACAATGCTTTGGAATTTCTAGGACCAACGCTTAGATGTTGTCCTAATTAATTATTATTTATTGCAGTAATTTGTACGATTCTGTTAAACATATCAAGGGATCACATCAGGTTCTGTTTGTTTTTAAATATTTTTTATATAATGTTATATTGTATTTAAGAATTATTGATTGAAATAAACTACACTCATATAAATTTTCGACAGTCACTGCCCTTAATATATCTAGGTTTATAAGCAAAGAACCGAGTATTAAGGTGATACTTGAAAAGTTCTATTATTTAATGGAAGCTTATGTTGACTAGAAAAAATATTGTAGTTGGTTAGATTAGGAATTGCATTCAAAGCATTATCTAAAGCATAACGAAGACCTAGAAATCCCGTCACTTTTAGCGTTTCATTCCTCACCAGTAGCTCATGTCGTGTTTGTAAGCTGTCGCAACTTGGGGTCAGTGCTGACTATTATATATCTTAAGTAAATAATTACTTGGTTATACGATGTCGTGCGACCTTGAGGAGCATTTGTTAATTTTTGTGTGTCATCCGCTAATGCACATGACCTAGGGATCGCTGCTCGTTCGGTATTTGTATCGGCTGTGTTGCCTTCGAATTGTTGACTGATTTTGTTTACATTTTTATCTAAAAAATTGATTAAGTTGAGGCTATGTTTAACTTAAAAATTTGTGAAATCTATGAATTCTCGATTATCAGATAATTATGTTCAAGTATGTGATTTATTTGCTGCCTAAAAAAAAGAAAAGAAAGAAAATACGTTTATTTGTGGTAAACATAACGCAAAAAAAAGAACAAAAACACCTGCCATTTATTATTTAAAAAGACAATATTCACCAGAACACTGCATATTATTCAAAATAACCGTTACCGTCATCCTGAAAGCAGGTTATAGATCAATTACTTTTAAGTACGAGCATGAGATAAGAAAAAACAAAGCCTGCAAAAAGCCGGCGTTTGACGGTATTAGTTGTAAGTTTGTAAGCTATTTACAAATAGTTGTGTAGTTTTTGTATACACACGCCACGTGTGTGCAACTCATTACGATTTCCGTCAATGAACAAAGAAAATTAGTTATGTGGAACACGTTTGTACGAAATATGTCCGTAAATGTCTGGTCTAGTATTTCGTCTTTGTTAAGTTTAAGTTGCACATTGTTGTAATTTTTAGCTCGTTATGTTTGGTAATCAGTAGGTTTTTGGGAACTGTCTGTTACTTTTTCATGTTTAGGAAGTGTTAATTGGTTTAAGCCTAGTTTTTCGAAAGTTCCAATAAAATGAGTCGCCACTTTCCATTATTGATGATGATCAAGAGGATGGACCATACTTAGTACCCATTTGTGCAACAAGATTTTCTGGGATCACTGTTCTATCTGCCAATACAAAGCAGTTGTGATTATGGCAATATTATAAGATACTAGCGGACCCGACAGACGTTGTCCTTTCCAAACAGTGCCTTCTACCGGGTCCATTTGTCAAATTTTCAAACCATCCAGGGACCCACTCCAATATACACACAAATTTCATCCAAATCGGACCAGCCGTTTAGGTGGAGTTAGATGACAGAGACATTTCTTATTATAATTCTAATTCTTCTTATTTATATAAGCCTACATAATTATATGTAGTTATGTTCAATTGCTCAGCAAAGGATATTTTTGACGACATTAAAAATCAAAAGTCATTTTCAAACTTGGCTGAAAAATACTTTGAATGTCAAAATTACACGAAACAGTCCCTAAAAACGCCCAACATTCACGACTGCCTACACTTTAGCTGGGAAGATGTGATGATGAAGATGAAGTGGCATAACAAACTCCCCCGCAGAAATACTTACTTATTGAATCTATAATTACTATCGCATCAATGAAGTAGTAAATTCTAATTATCGTAAATCATAATTTTTTAATCCTCAATCGATACAAAACCATAGAGTTATCTCTATCATCGAATGCTAACATTACCAAACAATTAATTCTGCACATTCTAATAGTGTGCCAAAACGATTGTTTGCTCCGTCACGAGTAATTAAATGCCCACTAACGCCGACGCGTGCTCAATTTATTGTATATTGAATTAATTAATAAGCTTGCACCTACTGCTGAATGAAATGGAGATTTTGGAGGTTAAAACTTAAAAAAACCGCCCCCGTCCTTGATTCCCCAAAAAAAATTCTGTATGATCCCACGAGTTATGTGGATTATCTACTTGAAAATCCACATAACTGTTTATAATATAAAACATATTGGATTTAAATTATTAGATTAGATATTTGTGATTTTCTAAAAATTATTTTTTTGTAAAATAAAACACGCCATTTTTAATGGAATTCATAATATTTCAGGCAGCAAAATTATTTAATTAGTATTAATGTGAACACATATAAACTCAGCACCTGATATATTATTTAAAAAAAAAAAAATATATATAAAAGGGAGTGCCTCCGGCCGGTACCGAATTGGGTGCCGGCACCGGTTCCTGAATTTGCTGCCGGCGCTGAGTTTGAAAAAAAAGCGGAGAACGGGGTTGGCAATTTGGCATATTGGAGTAGATAGGCGGGTCAGGCATAATTAAAAAGACATGTAATAAAGCATTACTTTTTTTCAGTACCTATTATATTTCCATAATCAATGATTTCCATATTCCAGTAATCAAGTATTAAATAAGTACCCGGAACCGAACTAGTTAGATTAGGTTTAATATTTTATTTGAAAAAAGGTTAGGTTAGGTTAGAACTGTCACCCCTACTACTAAAAACGACTAGTATATATAGAAAAAAAAATACTTTAGTTAGGGTGGCGGCGCGGCGTTTATGGAAATCTTTCCAGTATTCAGAACTCCAACTTAGTTAGTTGGAGTTCTGAATACTGGAAAGGTTTCCATAAATGCCGCGCCGCCGGTGTCCATTATTGAAGCTGGCGGTGTAGAGTATATAATGTGCCGGCAGCGGATGTTTTTAATCTCGGCTGCCGGCAGTAATGTCATGGCGGTTTCCAATGGCGTTATTTTTGGGAGCCGGCGCCGGCAGCGGAGGCACTCCCATAAAAAAATGTTGAAAGTTATCAATATCCGGTTATTTTTCTTTTTGCTCGGCGCTTATGGATCCTAGCGTGATGTTAAATAACCTATAGCCTTCCTCAAGAATTGGGCAATCAAATGCAAAAAGATTTTTTCAAATCCTGCTGTTAGTACAACAAAGTTAAGTTTGTTTTTGCGATAAATTCATCCCAAATACGGAACTCTTCGTTGTGCGTGGTCTGACACGCACTTGGCCGGTTTGTTTTTTATAAACATCAGATCTGTTTTTCCATTTTTTTTCTTTTTTCCAAGTTGTATGTAAGTAGTAGTAGCTGCATTTGCAAAAATTAGATTAATAATTTTGTATTTTCAATGACCACGTTGACTAGGTTTTTTAATTGACTTTATTTATCTAATGATAAACATTAAAAAATTCGTCAAACAACGTCAACAACAGATAAACATTAAAAAAAAACAGCAACCCGCTTTTTTATATAACTCCATTTGAAATAAGATTAAACATATACATAAATCTTTTTTACAGTCCGTTCAACCGATTTTGACTTCTATTGTGTTGGTGGCATGACAAATGGCAGCTGCAGTAAACAGTAGGTATTGTAACCACGTTTTTGCCTTTAATGCTATCCGTTTTCCTACGGTATAGAAGTCAAAATCGGTTGAACGGACTGTAAAAAGGTTTGTTTAAATGTCTTATTTCAAATGGAACAGGCTTGTGTAAGGGTTTATAACAATACAAGATATTAAGTTATCTTAGCTTGGGTATTGGCTGCAACTCTAACATACAACCTTACTTACCTTAAGGCCTATTTTCAATGTAAACCATGTTTTATTACTTGAAGGTACAAATAAGCAATTTTATTTTTTTTATTAAACATGGGCCTTAAGTACCTGTCTTGGGGAATGTTGTAATAAAGCCCATTCTTGACTGACGCATCTTATAGTTCTATGATGTTTTTATTAGAAAGGAAGAAACTGCTATCATCCGCTTTACCTAATGTAGTTTTTTCCTTTTATGTATAATAAAAATGTATTTGTGTAATAAGCATACTTATATATTTTATTGTTTAAGATAAATTTGTAATTCTGCAATTTCCATTACAAGTAATAATTAAAAGCGAAAAACATAAAGGACAACTAGCCATTACGCATAATAACCAATCAACCAAAAAAACTGTTGAAGACGACTGTGTTGACTTAATTAAATAATTGTTAGTGACAAAATACTTTATCAATGTCATTGTATGGTCCAAGTTACAAGGTTGACGCGAATAAATATTTTGAACTGAGATGATTAATAGACTGATTAGTAGTTGGATTTAATTTAAGAATTAACCAATGTTACTTGTCAAAATTAATGTTATTATTGACTTAAACTTTTTGTTAATTTTTGGTTAATGACGCAATAAAAAATAATTAAACTGTATTCATGTTGTTATGAGACGGGTTCTTTATTAAGTCAATTTAATCAAATGCATTTTATAATGAGCAATTTTGTAGTCATAACGCATGAACCTTTTTTACCTTAACGATATGTCTTTATCTAGTGATAACAATAAGCATATGCCTACGTTATCTTGTATGAAAGTGCAAAAAAAATATCAATTAAAATAACATAACATCACATAACTCAGAAGTCAATTATCCCTGAAAAGAGTGGCTCATGCCTTTTACATTTCCATTTACATACGTATAAAGCAACAAGAAGCCTTCTTAATTTCCAAACACGGAATAAACCCACAACCATTCGATTAATTTAAAACAAAACTGGGCAATAAATTCATCCATAAAATTTAACGGCAGTTGATGAAAGCTTTTACCTTGGGCCAAACGACATACAAGTAGAATTCTACCAGTGCCAACCTGAATGCCTTGAGCCTCTTCAACGAAATATGTTTCACTGACGCATAAGCGAACACTCGTAAATACCATTTGTATGGTAATTGTTTTTAATATATTGTATTAAAGAAAAAATATTTTTTTTAAAGAGATTATTGATTACAAATTGTCACGGCAATTGAGTTTTTTTTTGTTGGAAGCACCTTTGGACTTTGCTTTAGTTATGTTGTTCAAGTAGGATTGCTGTAGGTAGAATAGGTATGGTAAGGAATTTACTTATTTTACAGTGACAAATAGTGCCTTTTGAGACATTTGTAAATTACTCATATTTAAAAAAAAAAGTTTTATCGGTGATCATACAGACAAAATCTTGATAAACTTTTAAATTTTAAACACTATCGTATGAAGAATATAATAAAAATGTGGGAACTAATTTCTTCGTTACTTTTAAAAGCAGTAATACAACTAATTGATAAAACATTTTTGTCAGGCGCTAATAAAAATACTCAATGTATCAATTTTTATTTTTATTATTATTATTTTACAATGGGAAAACTCCACTTTGATGAAATAATATTGTAAAGTCTTGGCCTTGACCCAATTTTAGTACAACCTAGAATAAAACATAATAGTAGATGGGAGGATTAATTCCGTTCTAATATCAACAACTAATACCACTGGTATTTGTTTCAGCTCATATTTATTTTCTATTCCGAACGGATACCACTCTTTAAATAATTAAATTTAATGTGTAAACGAATACTAACAGCTTGAATTTGGTACAGTGACCTCAATCAAACCTAATTAAATTAAATTTGTTTTCTAATATTTTTACGTAATCGTAATATAATGCTATCCAAATTCACTTAATTCCAATATTTTTACAAAGGTAACTTAGAGTAGTTTAAGTGAATCATCTTGCACTTGTGTCTTTTTACCTACCAGAAAGGGTGAGTTTGCTCTATTGTTCCAAAATTTGAAACAACCAATCAGAGTCAAGTGTGACTGGAATGTCTAAAATATTTTATTGTCTTGGTGGCATAAATACGTAAGTCAATCGAATAAGGTCCGTTCCTATTTTGATGATCTCATAATTATTATTTATTTTGTACTTATAAGTGAAAAATTAATTATTAATATTTGAATGTATTTGCAAAAAAAAAAAAATGCTGGTAAATTGCTGATGTACGTGATGAGAGAGTGATTTGATTCTACAAAAAGTTGATTTTTTTGTGATATTTTACAATTGTTAGATTAAAAGTGATTTAACTACATTTGTGAAAAATTTACCTGACGTAGTGCGTAACTATATCAGGTAAATTTTAATATAAATTTCTTAATTTATAGTTATCCCTCTCTCAACTCTTGTTGAGAGAGGGATAACTAAAATTATAATAAAGTTGATTATTAGTCATATTTCATTATTAAACTAGACGTTTTCTAATTAAATGTTTTTTAAAGCATTTTTACTGACTGACTGACATATCTTTGAACTTGTTTTGGTATTATTTTACACAATGGTATGCGTTCGGAATAGAAAATAAATACGAGTTAAAACAAATACCAGTGGTATTAGTTGTTGGTATTAGAACGGAATAAATCGATGGGAGTAGCCACATAACATTCCAAACAAATTCTTAATTTTAATTAAGAAACATTTGAGATAGTAGTTGGGACAAAACAAAATACACCACTTCTTATGATGACTTTACAAGTAAACAAAAAATAAATGTTAATCACAGATGACCTAATTATTAATAGAATTAAAAATAGCTAAGCATTATTAATCGGTATTTAAATGTTAATGACATTGTTCGTTGCAAAAGATATATTATGATTAATAGGTACGCATGATGTCAAATGGTGACCACGAGGGGTCTAATGTGTCCAAAGCCAAAGTTACGAAATCTTGACCGTGACACGGAGAATTAAATTATCTACGATAACCGGAGAAGATTATCCATTTTTTTAATAAAAATCCTATAATTTGTGCACGAACCATGAATTATATTTGATTAATGCAAAAAAAAAATAGTCTCAAAAGCTTCTCATGACGCTTGGTTTAAGATTTTGGCAGGAATTAAAGTTAGTGGATGAGCCGCTACCGGAATGCCGGAATTTTCGCCTATTTACCACGTTTTTATTCCTTGTAGTTTTAGTTATCGCTATTATAACTCTCTTATTGCTTATTATACCTCTTTGCCCATTCTGTAACTGCTTTACCGCCATTAAACAACCCAAGGGTATAAAGAAGTGTGCCCATTTCGAGGGTAGTTGTAGCGCGTTCTAACTCCGAATGTCTAACACTTATTTGTGATTTTAGGATCTAGTTAGCGCTCTAATAGATTTATTATTACTCTTGTCTTAGCGCTTAAGTGTTAGTTGGGACTGGACGTCGCGTCCGTTTAATTAATTTGTATAAAACTAAATATTTTAGTAATGGTTGCTTTTACCCAAAAAACACTTTTTTTGACGTTTTAAAATTTTATCTATTTTTCCATTACGTTGTTTATTAAATTATAATACCCATGTAAATACAAACCACCTTTACATTAAGTGTCATATTATTTATCAAAAAATGCTAATTTAAAAATTCTCTATTATTCCAGAGGCTATCGTTGCACCTGGCAGTGGTGCTGCTTGCAGTGTACCACACCTGCAAGGCAGAGCGTCAAACTCGAGCCATCCAGTTCGGCTCAGTCCAAAACTATGCGGTGATTGGCTCCCCCATCTCCGCAAACCTCGACGAAGATGGGTACTTCTACCCGAAGCCGAAGATTCCTTTTCCTCCACCGCCAACACCACCATCAAGAACGCCACCTCCACCGGTGACGAGACCTCCGATAACTCAATCAACAGGCTACGTGTATGATACTCCGCGCATACCGTTCCCTCCGCCGACTACTCCACCGCCGCCGCCACCAACAAGAACCCCGCCCCCTCCAGCACCACCCCCAACACCGACTAGACCACCAACAACAACCAGTCGCCCATCAACTTACCCAACTTACACCAATTCTGGAACCACAGGCTACAGCTACCCAACCCCAGCAGTGCCGTTCACTTATCCAACAACGACCAAAAGACCCTACGTTCCTCCTGTAACGCAGCCGACCACGCAGAGAACGTTCCCTCCCATAACGTATCTGCCTCCGACTACGACACGAAGACCACCGCCGCCGACGCCTCCTCCTACCAGACCAACTTACAGAACACCCGCAACATACCTTCCTCCACCATCGACTAGACCATCTCCCCCACCAACAACCAGTCGCTCACCAACCTACCCAACCTACAGTACCACAAATTTTAGAACCACAGGCTACAGCTACCCAACCCCAGCAGTGCCGTTCACTTATACAACAACGACCAAAAGACCTTACGTTCCTCCTGTAACGCAGCCGACCACGCAGAGAACATTCCCTCCCATAACGTATCTGCCTCCGACTACGACACGAAGACCATCGCCACCGACGCCTCCTCCTACCATACCAACTTACAGAACACCTGCAACATACCTGCCCCCACCAACAACGAGAAGGCCACCACCGACAACTAGACCACCTCCCCCACCAACAACCAGTCGCCCAACAACCTACCCAACCTACAGTACCACCAGTTTTAGAACCACAGGATACAGTTACCCAACCCCAGCAGTGACGTTCAGTTATACAACAACGACCAAAAGACCTTACGTTCCTCCTGTAACGCAGCCGACCACGCAGAGAACATTCCCTCCCATAACGTATCTGCCTCCGACTACGACACGAAGACCATCGCCACCGACGCCTCCTCCTACCATACCAACTTACAGAACACCTGCAACATACCTGCCCCCACCAACAACGAGAAGGCCACCACCGACAACTAGACCACCTCCCCCACCAACAACCAGTCGCCCAACAACCTACCCAACCTACAGTACCACCAGTTTTAGAACCACAGGATACAGTTACCCAACCCCAGCAGTGACGTTCAGTTATACAACAACGACCAAAAGACCTTACGTTCCTCCTGTAACGCAGCCGACCACGCAGAGAACATTCCCTCCCATAACGTATCTGCCTCCGACTACGACACGAAGACCATCGCCACCGACGCCTCCTCCTACCATACCAACTTACAGAACACCTGCAACATACCTGCCCCCACCAACAACGAGAAGGCCACCACCGACAACTAGACCACCTCCCCCACCAACAACCAGTCGCCCAACAACCTACCCAACCTACAGTACCACCAGTTTTAGAACCACAGGATACAGTTACCCAACTCCAGTAGTGCCGTTCACTTATCCAACAACGACACGCAGACCCCCGCCACCAACGCCTCCTCCTACCAGACCAACTTACAGAACACCCGCAACATACCTGCCCCCACCAACAACAAGAAGGCCACCACCACCTTCTCCTCCACCAACAACAAGGCGTCCTACCCCGCCACCAACAAGACCACCACCCCCATCAACAACGAGAAGGCCACCACCGACAACTAGACCACCTCCCCCACCAACAACCAGTCGCCCAACAACCTACCCAACCTACAGTACCACCAGTTTTAGAACCACAGGATACAGTTACCCAACCCCAGCAGTGACGTTCAGTTATACAACAACGACCAAAAGACCTTACGTTCCTCCTGTAACGCAGCCGACCACGCAGAGAACATTCCCTCCCATAACGTATCTGCCTCCGACTACGACACGAAGACCATCGCCACCGACGCCTCCTCCTACCATACCAACTTACAGAACACCTGCAACATACCTGCCCCCACCAACAACGAGAAGGCCACCACCGACAACTAGACCACCTCCCCCACCAACAACCAGTCGCCCAACAACCTACCCAACCTACAGTACCACCAGTTTTAGAACCACAGGATACAGTTACCCAACTCCAGTAGTGCCGTTCACTTATCCAACAACGACACGCAGACCCCCGCCACCAACGCCTCCTCCTACCAGACCAACTTACAGAACACCCGCAACATACCTGCCCCCACCAACAACAAGAAGGCCACCACCACCTTCTCCTCCACCAACAACAAGGCGTCCTACCCCGCCACCAACAAGACCACCACCCCCATCAACAACGAGAAGGCCACCACCGACAACTAGACCACCTCCCCCACCAACAACCAGTCGTCCAACAACCTACCCAACCTACAGTACCACCAGTTTTAGAACCACAGGATACAGTTACCCAACTCCAGTAGTGCCGTTCACTTATCCAACAACGACACGCAGACCCCCGCCACCAACGCCTCCTCCTACCAGACCAACTTACAGAACACCCGCAACATACCTGCCCCCACCAACAACCAGAAGGCCGCCACCACCTTCTCCTCCACCAACAACAAAGCGTCCTACCCCGCCACCAACAAAACCACCACCTTCTACGTACTTACCACCACCATCCACAACTAGACCGCCACCACCCCCAACTAGACCGCCAACACGACCTCCAACTAGACCTCCACCTTCACCAACACCACCGCCATTCAAAACGACAGGCTACGACTACCCAACACCTAAAGTACCGTTTACCTTCCCGACTACAGCCAGACCTCAAACAAATCCCCCAGTATATCTACCACCCAGCACTACTAGACCACCAGTATACATTCCACCTTCAACAACTAGGCCACCAATCTATTTACCCCCTCAAACCACAAGGACACCTTACACTCGGCCGCCAGTGTACATTCCTCCTTCGACGACAAGAATACCATACACGACTCGACCGCCTTTCATTGAAGACAAAGGCTATTTCTACGACAAACCTTTGGTACCATTCGTGTTCTAAGTTAGTTTAGTTACGTAGAAGATGCACCAAAATTAAAATAATGTAACAAGAAAGATACACGCGAAAGCAACAATGTTTTGTTGTGGATGCAATTCCAACTTAGGTATAGTGTAATTGGATTTTTCTTATAGGAGAGTTCTAATTTTTAAAGTATGTAGTTGGAATTGCTGTTTTTTTGGAAATGATTACAAAAACGTCACATTGTAAATAAGTTTATACTATTACGTATGTATTACTGATAATTCAAAGAAAATATTCAACGAATTATTTAACGAGAAACTAAAATGATCTACCAAAATATATATAATAACTCCAAATAAATTGACATACTCATTATTATTGGAAAATAACCTCGGAATTTTGTCAATTAATCAGACTTTAATCCAGCTCAGTAACAATTTAATAAAAATAAAAAATCTAGCTCAGTGATGTGCTGTCGACAATCTTTCAGAACCTTTATTAATTTTGGTGCAATCAAGCAAAGTTTTAAATTGTAGATTTTTCCAGCCGTGTCAAAAGACAGTCGCGTTTCTGGTACGTTTTGACACCTCTGACACACACAATGTCGCAGAGACTTGACTTGATTGTCATGGAAACGCCATTATTATTGTGTATTTTCCCGTGACTTAGAACGGTGAGGGCAAATCTAACGATTTAAATCTTTGCAATCAAGAGTATAATAAGTTGCCATAAAAATTGTGATACCAAACGAGTACTACGTACTTACAGTCGCAATAATATTATAATTAATTAAATCTTGTTAATAATGTTTGTTTATGTAATAGTAACTAGTTATTATATTATTATTATGTAACGGTAATACTCAACAATGAAACGCGGAATCACTGCCTTTAACTAATTGTACGTGTAAGATTGTGAAATATGTAAAAAATAAAAAAATGAGAAATAAGTGTTTGGTTTGTTTTCACAAATTGCCTGCTGACATACTACTTGCGACTTAGAAAAGCCCATTTACAGTATCATATTATGTTTACATATTCCGTTGGTTCTAAGTATTTACCTATGTAAAATCATCTCATTTTTAGGGTTCCATACCTCAAAAGGAAAAAAACGGCACCCTTACAGGACCATTTCGTTGTCCGTTCGTCAGTCTGTCAAGACCCATTTTCTCAGGAATGCGTGAAGGTATCAAGTTGAAATTATTGTCAAATACGTACATACGTAGATAATTTATTGAAAAAAAATAGGCCATTTTTGTGACACACACACACACACATCAAAAACTAAAACCCGACTTCTGAAAAATCATGCTCTAAAAAGTATGAAACAAGAAAATATTTCAGAAAGAAAGGGTACAAAAATGGTCAAGGTAAAGCCGTGGTTGCATGCCTGTACACCTACAAAATTATAATGGCATGCGACCACGGCTTCACCTTGAAATATTATTTAAAAAAAAATTTTTTTCACTTAATGATAAAGTATTTGCAGAGCACTTAATTTTTTTTTGTTTTGATTTTACTGTATAAAAGGTATTAATTTTACAGCCACGCCGTACGTAGCAGTCTCACTTTTGCTTGTTTTTAACAATTTAAACATATTTATTTACTTAGATAATATAACATATATTATTTGTCAAATTATGATCGGTGGTTTAGAAGTTATGAGGTAACAGATGAACATACATACATACTTACATACATACCGGTCAAAATCATAACCCTCCATTTTGCATCGCCGTAGTCGGGTAAAAAAGTCTAAGTAACGTGTACGGTTTTAAACGAATTTTACTATTGTAATATATTTATATTTATTTTATAAATAATAACTAAGCATTTTTGATGCAATAGTGACTAAAGCAACAAAATCCTCATTCAATTGTTAATTTAATCACAATATATGTAACAGTACCGTAACACACGTAGTATAAAATAAAATTAAAACGAAATGAAACTTGTCATGTTTAAAAAAATTAAATAACGACATTTCTTTAATTATTTGGTAATTCAATACAAAGTATGCGTCTGTTGTTTAAAACTTGTCGGCAACGATTTTTCATTGAATTTATAAGATTGGATACTGCGGAAATCGTTCCCAATGGAATTTTAACAAGTCTTTCAGTTGTTGGGTTGTCGACACTCCGTCCAGGTTCTCTATAATACGTCTCTGGAGCATGTTCTATGCGTGATCGATGGGATTGAGGTCTGGCGATTGTGCAGGCCACGGCAATAACCGGATGTTTTCCATTGCCAAGTACTCTTTGGTCCTCCGAGCTGTGTGCGAACGCGCATTGTCATGCATCAGTGTGAATTCTGAGCCAAGACTTTGTGGAAATGCGTGAACATAAGGCCCGACGACATCTTCAACGTAATTTTCAGCGTTCATATTGCCATCTACAAAAACGAGTTAAGTTTGTCTGTTCTTCATAATACCCGCCCATACCATCACTGTGGAGCCTCTGTAAGGGTGCACTTCCTGGATGCAACTTAACCGTTCAGCATTTCCGGGAGGACGATACACTCTTACCCTTCTCGTATCAGACGTAAATCCAAACCGAGACTCATCGCAAAATAAAATTTTATCCCATTGCTTTTTCGACGGGTGCGATTCCCATGGCGTATAAGTGGACACCTAATTGGGCGTCGTGGTCGTAGGCCGTATTCATGCAGCCTATTTTTCACTGTTTGGTGGCTAACAATAACACCCCTTGAGAATTGTAGCTCCCGGGTGGTTAACATCGGCTGACGTCTTGCAGTCAGTTGTATGTATCGATCCTGTCGAGCTTCTGTACTCCTTCCACGTCTTGGGTGCTGCTCAGCAGGATTCCCTGTATTAACGTGACGCTGCCAAAGACGACAAATCACGTTTCTATCTATCTTCCTAGCCTCTTCCCTACTGTGTTGGGGTCGGCTTTCGGTCTAACCGGATGCAGCTGAATATCAGTATTTTACATGGAGCGACTGCCTATCTGACCTCCACAACAACCCAGTTACTGGGTAAAATGATACCCCTTTGGTAAGACTGGTATTCAGACTTTCGGGCTTCTGACGACCCGTAACGACTATCAAAGATCCACGAACGACAACCGGCACTAACGGCTTAACGTGCTTTCCGAGGCACGGAGGGGACAAATCACGCTTCTATTGACACCGAAATGCCGAGATACCCGGGACTGATTTTTCCCGCTTGTAGCATTCCTACAGCTCTCTGCATTTCATCAGCAGTCAAATGGCGTCACTTCATGACATAAAAATGACTCACCACTAAATTTTTTCAAAACCTGTATATCTAAAAATAATAAAAGTGAGATAAATACCAAGTTTATCTAGCAACGAAAACACACGAAATCGGGAAACAATAATTAGCTTTTATTTTTGAAAACAAAACACAATCGAAAAGTTTCTATTTTTTTTTAATCAGTCAGTATAATTATGTTTTCGAGAACAAAAAGATTGTATGCCAATCTACTTTGTTAAGAAAAAAATAATGTATGAAATAATAAAACATGCAGTTTCTGTAAATGATGCGTGTTGCTTAGACTTTTTTGATTTGTATATTTTTATTCTCAAAGCTACTACGCAAATAAATCAAAACCCACACGGTACTTCCCATTGATCTATATAAATATATTCAATATCATTTTAGGCCTCAAAAACACGAATAGTATAGGCTATGATGGTGTTAGTACAAAGATTATTAAACTGTCGCTAACATTGTATGTGGCCCACTGTGTCACATAATGAACTTGTGTATTTGTGAGGGAAAGTTTCCTAATGCTTTGAAAAAATCTGTCGAAGCAAGAAAAAGACCTGATGTAAAATTACAGACCAATATCATTAATATCCATTTTCTTAAAAATATTTGAAAGATATTTTTCTCGAGAACTAAGTACATATATAGATAAATATAATATACTTTGTAATGAGCAAAACGGGTTTAGAACAGGTATAACAATCAATATGGCGGTTTATGACTTTCTACACAAAATCATGATAAATATGGATAAAAATACACCAATCTGTGCAATTTACTGCGACATGACGCAGACATTTTATTATGTTCAGCATTAATATTCTATTAAAAATACTTGAAGCAAGGTAAGAGGAGATGTTCAAAAGCTTTTACAATAATTTACATTTACAAGAAAGGAAGCAAATAACAGAAATAACGACGATTAATGTGCTCGCATTAATCGTCGTTATTTCTGTTCTAAACGTGAAATAATTTTTAAATCTGGGGAGCGTAACGTCAACTATAGCGAACCGCAAGGAAGCGTATTAAGACCACCGCTATTTACTCTTTATATCAACGATTTTCCTAAAATATAGAACACAATGACACTTTTTGCAGATGACAGCACGATAGCCATTCCTTGTGATAATAAGCGTATATATTTTAGAAAATTTGTCTCACAGTTACATCGGCTTACACTTTAAACACTAATAGGAACTCCCTAAAACTTATAAATACGAAGAACTCACTTATGTTTTGAACATAATAATTAGGTATTTATAAAATTTTCATAAAATCAACATTTAGGTCATTCAAAAACATCAAAAATATCAATATAGATTAATCTATATCAAATGTCACTTGCTTTTTGGTCACCTGCCTACCTACACAGGATTGTTACGCTAGGTCGTTCTTCTGTTTGAAAATCTTCGTTTACTGTCGCCATGAAAGTTGCAGGTATCAGCATCAACGTTAGTCTCATCAATTTCGATTGAAGTATTGTTTTGTGTATCATTTTCGGAGCTGTCTAATATATTCATGCGCTCTATGTATTAATCGATGGAACGGCAGGGTGAAGAGGACAACTCTTCAGTCTATGAACAGCAATTTGTGCTACTAAGCGATGTCCTCTAGACTTGAAGCTCTGAAAAATGAAAAGTAAAAAGATGTAAAATATTTTATCTGCGGATCCTTAAAAATATTATTACGAAAAACAATAAAAGTTAAAGGGGAAGAATACTGGATATAGTATTTGGCAGTTACTTTACAGAGCGCGCGAAGCCACGCGCAGGAATAGTTAAATAGATAATGCGTTCAGATAGTCTTTTTATCAACTCTTGGCAAACGGATTCCAGTTGTACAAATTCTGAAATGGGTTTTATTGTTTTACTCAAGGATTCCCAAAATTGCGTTCAAGTAATGGCACTATTTCAGTCTACATCAAGTCTACTGGAATACCGGTGAATCCATATAGAACTACTTTATAGACAATAGCACTACAGTGGTTCATCAAAAGTCTTCTCTCTGGCCTCTGGGTTAGTAATTGTTCACGTGTGAGTATTTATACTGCTGGCAGCATTTATTAGCCTTTTCAAAGGCTCACCCGGCTGCTATAGACCGACACCATTTTGTAAATATTTTATAACCAAAAAATATAAACATTCAGACCTATTTATAAAAGCAATAGACCTATATTATAATGATATAACTTAATTTAATACTGCCCAACCGATACTATTAAGTTAATTATGCAATATTCGTTCTATACTAGGAATACACAATTGTTTTGGTTATGTCACACATATCTTTATATAAAAATTTATATCAAAACCACAAAATATCGAAGGAGCGTGAAAATGTCGATATCGCGCTGGTCTGCACGAGCCATTGCGAGTAATATTTGTAGGTATGAAATAACAAAAGACTCAAAAATGTACCGAGTATTATATATATATTTTTTTGATGCTAACAAATATGGTGTTACTCACTCAGTTTTCTTCTTCTTTTGTGCTTTTGCAATGCAATTAACATCTTCATTATCAATAATATTGCTAGTATAATGCTTCTTTAATGCGATTGACAACTTCATTGACCGTAATAATGCTTCTTTAATGCGATTGGCAAATTCATTGATCATAATAACGCTTCTTTAATGTGATTGATACCTTTTTGGCCACAATAATGCCAATATACAAAACATAACATCACGCCTTGTTTCGCCGAAGGGTTGGGCAGAGGTGTCCCTGTAGCAGGTTCACCCACATTTCGCCAGTTATGTTTTAAGTCCCATGTAACAGGGGGCGAGCCTATTGCCATCAACCGGGCACAAATCCAGACTCCGGGCTGCTACTTAGAAATTTCAGATAGAAAAACTCAATAACACTTTGCCCGACCCGGGAATCGAACCCAGGACCTCATGTTCAGCAGTAGCGCTTGCAAGCACTAGGGCTTGACTGCCTCGTTGGTCTAGACCAACGAGGCAGTCAATAGTAGAGGGTGCCAATATAATGCGCTTGTAATGCAATTAAACAACTATTGTGAACCTATTTAGGATCTAAAGCTGTATTATTTGTAATTTGTGTACAGTAGCTGTATACACGTTTGTAATGCTACTATAGAACTAACTCAAAATACGAAAACGATACCGAAATGCTGTAAGTCGGCCGTTATGCTGCTTTGATGTGTTACTTTGGGTCACAGTGGCCTTAGTTATGTTGCGAATCTTCCATATTTTTTTTAGTTTGTCCATTGCCCAAAACATGATATCATTGTATAATATGACGCCTGTAATCCAAGAAGGGTTAAACTGCTGTGATTAGTTAAATGTATTAAATGTATTAAATCAACAGTAAATTGCATCACTTGACTTGAAATTATTTATAGTTTTCGTTCTAAACATCGGGCTATAAAGTGAGAAGATCATAATTACTTAGGTGGTTTTGCTTATTTTTATGATCGCATACTTAGAAAGTATGCGATCATAAAAATAAGCAAAAATATTCAACCAAAAACTAAGTTTCATTTACCTAACGTTTTTCCTAATAAATCAACAGAGATCGTTGAAGCGCGAAGTTCGACGACGCACTTATTCATCATCGGCGTTAATGAATTCGCTTCGACTTAGGAATTCCAGAGAGTTCCTCAGTGAAAATACTGACAGAAACTAACCACAGCATGATGTATTAGGAGTGTTATGAAACGATCTATCAGAGTTTAATAAGTACATCGATCATGGTTTGAAATTAATATGCAAAAGTTCGTCGAAATTGTTCGCCAGGTGTGTGGGTGCGTCTTATTCATACAGTTTTCTATACAGATCTATGCAATCCTTAGCAGGATATTTTAATGTACAATGGCCATAGTATTATGTAATATTCAAACACAATATGATTTGTTTAATGAATAAATAAATTAATAGAAATGATAAGTACTACTATACTTATCTACCTAAATATTCATAAATGTGCAGACTACATAATTATGTGTGCTGCCTATGCAAAAGATAGGCCTCAAGCCATTCTTCCCTACTACAGGGGTTGAAAAAGGCAACTTAGTAAACTTCGCAAACAGCATGACAAGCCGCTTCTGTCATTTATTTAGAACCCTGTGATTAGCAAACGACATTCATCATCTGCCTAGCCTTTTCCCTTGCTATGGTTGGCTTTCAGTCTAATCAGACACAGCAGAATACCAGTATTTTACATGGAGCGACTGCATATCTGACCTCCACAACCCAGAGGACAGGATAACAAATTCTCGTAAATTTAATTTTTTACCATTTTAATAAATTCTCTCAACATCTGCAATAAGCGCCTATATTTATAATGGAGTTAGGAAAATGGATGAATGAATGGATGGATGTTAGGTTAGTTAAATGGGACTTTGCCCTGCAAAGGTCATAAGGCTGGCATAATTTTAAATTATATTATTAGTGTCTTCTACCTAAGTCAAAATATGCTTGTAAAATCAATATAAATGGTTGGGGTTCAAAGTGATTAGGCTATTAATTAATGTCTCTCCTTTCTTTTATAAGCCTTAATAATTTGTTTTTTGTTTCCCATTGTTGTCCCCCTGCTGGGCAAAGGCCTCCCTACTCTCTTTCCACCTCTCTCTGTCCAAAGCTACCAAGGACCAATCTTTCTTAAAGGAGTCCACCTCATTCCGCCATCTCCGTGTGGGCCTGCCGCGATGACGTCTGCCGTTAAGCGGGACCTACTGGTAACTTTGGGCAATTGATCGTTTTACATGTGGCAGATGTGTCGAGCCCAATTCCATTTAAGCGTGGCAGCTTTCCGAGTGACATCAGTTATTTTAGTGGGAATCTCTTTTAGTTCCATCACTAAAAGGGCCTTAATTACTCCAAAAAAGTCGATGTTTTTTTTTTGTTTACACTGGCGCACATAACACGTAACATCAATTTCCTCAGAGAGAGTACAAAGCAACAATGTATCACGGTCCGTCATAATAAATCGAATAACACCCGTTATTAGTTGCTGCTCATCATTTTCACGTTATCGACGCCTGCATGAATTGGAAAGTTCATTAAAATTGTAATAGTGTTAATGTGTAGGTAAGGTACATATGCAATGGCTATGATGTACTTAATGAAGATTGTACAATACGCAGTTGAGATTTTTAAGTCACGAAGAGATCAATCTGAACTGATGAATATGATCCAACCAACACGACACGAAACGATTTTTTTTTTAGTTTAAACAATTTCTGTTCATTATCATTTCAGTCATCTTAGGCGATTGATATAGAGGCCATAACACCCACACACGATACCGATTTTGGTAAAATCACACGGATCCGTAGGTGCCATAGTAGTTACACAATAGGTACCTATTCAAAAAGTTTTATTTTTTGTGGGCAGATCAGTTCAGTCTTGTGTCAAAACAGTTTTATTCGAATTTACACCACTTTGACAATGAGACTGTATATAGCAACAAAATAGTCTCATTGTAGTTGCACCATCATTGTTTTCATAGAATGATAGTCTCTCTAAGTGTCCAACTAAACTACTAAACAATGGACGTAATAACAGCGGTACATAATATACGTACAACAAGTATATAAATAAAAAAAAACTAAAAACCCGACTGCAAAAATACATAAATGAAAAGAGAAAAAAAAAAACGGCCTCTTACTCACTTCAAAGTTCGGGATTGTTTTATCATTTCTCATTCCAAATGACATTTAAACCAATAATTTGTATATATTTTTGGAATCACCTTTTAAACTCTTTTATTTTGATATTCTACTCAATAGGATTGGAAGATTTTTGAATTTTTTAAACATATTTTGGCGCCAAAAATCCGTCAAGTTGTTTTTTCTTTTTTCTTAATTTTAATATACACTTAACAGACACTCGTGCAACAAAGATGAATCTAACGACATATCATTCCATGAAATCGGTTCAGCTGTTTTGTAGTTCGAGGAAACATAGAGACGGACACATACATAGATACAGATCAAAAACATAACCCTCGTTTTTTGGCTTCGCTGTAGTCAGGTAAAAAGTTACAACGCCTGAAGACGGCCACTAAGTGTTAAATAAGTGCTTGCTATGACAATTTAAGACCTAGTTACTTTTTGTTCACTTGGTTTGCAAATAGTTGGTTTAAGTTTTGAAAGTCGTTAACGCTATATAAAGTATAAATAGTATGACATGTAGCTTCCGAAATTACCAGGTAGACTATAGGAAGAAGTTTAAATACAAAACTCCATGCAAAAGATACTCTACGCTTCATGCTAATAAATGCACAAATGGTCGCCAAACAAAAGTACTTAATCAAATGTTGTTTACAGATTGAGACTTCTAACACCCACATCATATCATATCTGCTTATCCCCCGAGAGTAAAGAGCGTAAAGCTAAACGAAACTCGATAATAACATATTGCTGTTGGTAATTAAAATTTATAGCAATACGTAGCGCTTCACTCAGGCGTGCTAAGTGGGGCTCTATCGGTATCATAAAGTACTGTAAAGATTTTTATCTAGCACGGGCTGTTAGACCGTTCACATATAAGATGTTGGAAATAGAAGCACAGGACGGTATTAATTTGTTGTTTGACAAAATCTAGGAGGTTAATATTACAAAAAAACTTAAGAATCTTGCGATTTTGAACCTTGGTGTACATTACTGTCATCTTGACTTGCCCTACACTTCAACTGCCTACAAATGATTATAGTTGAGCTAAAGACATTCGATTTATTCCAGGATGTTATAAATACTTTTAAGAACTAAGCTCAAAGTATATCTTTGAAACAAAAAATCATTCATCGAAACGGAGATATCAGCAAAAAGCCACTAAAAGCGTTCACCTTTCATCTTAATGTAATAGTACTTTTTTATAACGACCCGTACCTACCGATCGCACAAAAGACGGCAAGCAACAGCAAGAGACAGCTGTTTTGATTGTTTGTAACATTGACATTACCGTAAAGTTTACATTAACTCTCACCCTAAAGTTTTTTAGATTTATGAAACACTGGAAGTAAAATTCACTTAAAATGAATAAGACATGTCAAATAGGATCTTAATTCAATAATGTATAGTGCTATAACTTTCATGAGACACCTATTTAATTTATTAATGTTTACAGTTTATGCACAACGTGTATGTTTCGAGAATGCTGATTAGTTTCAGACTCAAACAGAGCTAAAATATAAAAAAAAAACAATTATTGTTACTGAATTTAGCTTAAAATTATGATTGATCTGTGAGGATGCCATAAACACATTACATGTATATTTACATTATACATTACATTTGTGGAGATTTTGATTATTTACTGAAAAAACTTAACGGCGCGCCGTTAAGTTTTTTGTGGAGTCGCTGGTAGCAGCTTAATAAGACGTTCGAGCTAAAAGGTTTGTGATTTAAGAGCAATGTGTCCTACTGTGGAGTGGTGTAGGCTGATAATAATGACTGGTATAACTAGTACTAGAATCTATTTCCATGATCATGTTACTGTTGAAAGCAAAAGAGAACACAAGAAAACTTAAATGTAGCCTTTATTTTACACTTATATTCACATTCAAACTGCAATTTTCTAACATAATTGTCATAAAAATGATAGCAATTTGACCAGTGGAAGTCCGGTCCCATGACGCAACAAATTAACGTCAGAGCAATTGACAGTATACGACACTCTCTACTTTATTATACAAGTGAACCGCGCAATTTATGACATTAGTACACATAAAATGAACGAAAATTGCTTGTTTAATTTTACAGTGTAACATAGTGATGTGAATATATTACACATAATTGTGATTTTCACTGGTGTTACGAATATTCGGTCGTGTGGGAGCGGTGGCCGGCACGCTCCAGTGCTTTTCGCCCGCGCATCGTGTTGGCTAGTGAGGGGACAGGTAGATGTCGATATTTTGATATCTAATTTTCTTGGAATTGTTATAAAACAATTAGCCGACGTTCGCAAGGACGTAATAAAATCGAGGCGGGATTTTATCGCGCACTGGATTGGCGCACTGGTTAAGCCGAGCGTTGAGAATCCAACGCGCTGGGACGCACTCTCGTTCCAGCGCGTTGAAAAAACACACTGTTGGATTTTCAACTCTCGGCGTTAGCTTAGGACTTGTGTAACGCGATGATAGCGATGATGATAATAGCCAGAGTTGATTGAATATGTACCAATGCTATGCTGAGATATTTATGTGAACATATTACATCAACGATAGAGTTATAGGTAAGACCACTAGCTAAAGTAATCATTGATTTGATTTTCTTAATAGTTTATGACAACCTCTAAATGCTTAGCATAAGCTCCTCAGAAGGAACTATTCACTTTTGAAATGTATTCGAAACTGATTAACGTTTACCAATTTTTAAGAAAAATACCACATTAACTATCGACATCACCAACCCCACCTCAACTGTACAATCTCAAAGGAAAACATTATCGTTGCGCGAAGAATCCGTCACATTTTCTAGTGCAAACGCGTGCGACGCGCGCGCAGCAAACAATCCATTCCTGCGGTAGTGATGTGTCGGTAACATGTCTAGTGAGGGTTCTGTGTCGTCCAATGGATCCCGGATCCGACAATTTGGGTTATACAGGACTATCGATGCGAGAACTGAAGAGTTTCTGAGGTCGTCGAGGAAGCGGCAAATAAGGCAAGGATGTGCCTGCGCTGCCATATCTACTGCGATCACAGTTACCGTTGTTGTTGTGAGTGTGGTTTTTGGATATATTTTTTTCGAGTATTTTTTTCTTTTGATATTTCGTTATAGTTATGTTGTGTGTTGTGGGATTGTGTTAACTTTGTGTGTGTGCGCAATTTTAAATAATATCGTTGTGCTGAAAAAAAAAATATGGGTGTAATACTTGTGCAATTAACATGCATCGTTTTCATCTTTATAGCTATCTGTGGTTTAACGTGATTTTTTATCCGTTCTTGGTGAACTTATTAGTAGTATATTATACGTCTTATTTGTTTTCTAATGAATCCCCAAACATAATAAATAGGTACTTTACTTTAAACGAAATATTGATTCTCAGCTAAATTGTACTACAAAGACTGTTTCCCATTTCTACCTATCATTTTAAGTTATTAGATAAGAAGCTCTGTCTAATCAAGCATGATTTCCTGTAGTTAAAATTCAATAACATCCAAGTTTGGTAAACAAGACTGAGTGCATTTTTGTACAAAACATAATGCACAAAACGATAGAAAGTAACACATTTCATCAATTTATGTCTTTAATAAATTGAACGAAGGAAACAGGCTTAACACCACTTACAATTTGATTTACGGAAACTTTATTGACGACAGTAACAATAATATCAATGATTGTTGAACAATGTATGTTTATAAACAAACACATTGTGACAATTATAAAAACATTTACACTGATCGGTCTATTGTCATCTGTTAGACTATTTTAAGATGGTCGGCCAAAGTCAAATTAAATAGTGACCGAAGTGAGATCGTGTTCCCTTTCAATATCATCATAATTGTATAGCCCTTCATCATCATCATTGACTATGCTGTTTTCTAAATTTATTTCGGGCCGTCACACCATGTCTTCTTTTTCAAATATATCTGTAATAGCCGTCATCTCAGAATTCACTCCGTTTTTAGTCAATCATCTTTCACGCAATCCATTCAATTTATTTGTTTATTCTCTACTCACAACTCTATCATCCTTCTGTCCCTCTCTCAATTTATTTACTTATTTGCGATCGGAGAATGAAAAATACTCTTCTAGTCTTTAAGGTTACAGAGTTATAAAATGTAAATTTCAGGGCATTAGGAGTCGTAGAGTCACTGCATTTAAATGATAGAAACTATAGCAAGTCTCGTGTTCCAAATTCTATATTTGATGTTTTCTAGTTATTGCTAGACGTTTTGGTATGCTTAGATTTTTTTTAGGGACGTGGATGTATATCCTCTAGTAGTTAGTAATATTTTCATTTTATTCTGAGAAACGTCACCTTTGCGTACATTTCGTTGTGACATTGCGCAGTAATATTCCAAACACGTTGCCGTTTGTATACATAATTGCGCTTGTTGCTTTTTCTCACCTTTTTTATTTTGTAAACACTTATTAAACATGATTAGTTATACACTTCCTTTTATTAGCACGCGCCATTTTTTTGTGATGCGCGTAGAAATTGGAATATACTGATAATAGACTCTTTCACAATTTTTTTGTAACACTTTCTGTAAGTTTTTACATGTTAATACCTAATTGCTATATCTTGCATTTTTTTTTGTACAAATATTTTGATAATAATAGTTCATGTGTTAGAAAAGTACTTATAATCATGAATGGTATTTATGATATGTACAGGGATGGATTCAACACCTTTTGATAAATAAGTATAAGATATATATTATGACCTCATTACATCATCCAAATAGAATCATCGGCTAACTGCATGGTGACAATGGCAAATCCAGAATGTTGTTTTCTAATTACTCTTTTGAAATTGTCCAGCATTTTTCATTATATTCTCTATTTCTGCTATAATTAACTAGAGTTTATTCAGACTGTCCCACATAATAATTTAGTTTTTCAATATTTTGCTGAAATCATAAATTATGTAATAGTTTGTTAATTATTACGAATCTATTGATACCTCATTCATCAAAATCAGTTCAATAGTTTAGGCGCAATGGTGGAACACACGTAGATACAAAAATACATACATACATAGACTGCTGAAATCATAACCATTCCGATTTTGTCGTAGTCGGATAAAAACACACAGTTTCACAGTAGCCATATTTTTAAAGTTATCACGCATATGTAACTTTGCCTATTATTACCGTATTTAATTGATGTAACGCTGTCAACAATGTTGGTACGGTTTCGTCACAAATCAACCACTCACATTTATGAACAAACTTATTGGTTTCAGTTTTCTCTTTTCTCACCTATCTATCATTATTGACTGCAGTTCCTAGTCGTTTATCATGACCCTAAGTTACCCACCAATGACTGTGTCGTTACTCCGTTTTGTAAGTTTTTCAATTGTTACATGCATAGGACACTATTTTAGTTTTTTATCAAGCTATGTCGTATGTCATAGTATTGACATATTTATTCAACATCTGATAAATTGACTATACACCTGTCCCCAACCCTTCGAGAAATAAAGACATAAGGTTGTGTGTGTACAATTGACTACTTCCTTCCTTGTTTCTGCTGCCAAACTGCATTGCTATGTTCTCGATTGAAGAGCATGTTGCCGGTGTAGTTATAGGGATGATAGACTTTCAACTTTGTTTTTATGGCCACAGGCCTTCGCTATTAACTTTATTCATGGTGGGTAGTTAAGTACCTACTGTCTGTTCTAAATGTATGTGATAAAACTGTAAACAAACCCTGTTCAGGTTAAATTTTTATGCAATTACTCACTAAAGTAAGTAAAATAAAAAAATATTATTTGAATAACGTTATTAAATTGTAATTGAAAAATCATCCGTGAAAAATTATATGTTATAAAATTAACCACAGTTTATAAATGAAAATCATCTATACTTCGACGCCTAAGTGTATTTTTTGTGTGTTTTTGTAATTACTTGTAAAGTTAGTTAGTCATTTAATTTAGTACGTAGTCTTTAAGGTGATTTAAAATAAGAACTTCGGGTTTTCAACTAATCAAATCAAAACACATCCACAACTTAAAATCTAGGTAAGTACGTTTTCTGTTTCATTTGTTTACATTTTCATCAGATACTTTTCGAACAGACCATACGCACATTTGAGATTCATACTCGTTTTTTTTTACTCTTGGGGTGTTCTAGTTACTTTATTACTTTATTCTTTGGACTTAAAGTCCGTTTCAAGTTATAGAAATCACACTACTTGGAAACTCACTGTTCTTTGCGTGGTGAGCAAATATATAGCATCCACAGAATACATATGGAAATAGCATAAAATGCAAATATTTAATGTTGGAGCTGAACAATGTACATAGTTAACATATTGAGCGTAATGTGCATACTTTCTGCTTTCTTCATCGGCGCAGGCGCAGCGCGCGCGGCGTGACGTCAGATGAGTCAGACAGTCTAGTGTTTTAGAGAAAGGTTTTTTACAAAAATTTAATGATCCATTACAAGGAGATTAACGAGACTGTTTGGTAATTAAAAAGTGCCAGTAAAGTGCCTGCTACACGGCTGCCAACTGCGTCCCCGACAGAGGTGACTGTTTGAAATTTGGTCGTAAACCACCATCTATCTACACGGTTGTAAACCTCTGTCGGGACGTGGTTGGCAACCGTGTAGTTTGGGTCTGTTCGTCCCTATAATTTAATCTACGCTTTAGTACTTACTTAGTTTGTCTAACCGAATGATTTCTTCACAACAATGAATATTGTAATTGAATTAATCGTTTTACATTTGTTGCTAATTGCACTATCTGTGTTGAATGTGATGCGTGGCGCACGCACATGGAACAGTCGCTCATAAAAACATAAAATGTCACTCATAAAACAAATAAATCTAGACTGTGTTCTTGTATTCAACAATCTTCCGGAGCAATATAAATCAATGCAACACATTAGAGGAATTTTAAACATAATTTATTGTTCACAGTGGGGTAATTGCGTGATACACACGAAATAGCAATCGATCGCAATGCCTTTCATTTTGACATCCATTGCGTCATAGGTTTGAAAATCCTTCTGCTCAATAACGCAAAGAACGAAGCTAAACTTAAAATAAAAAATAAAAATCAAAATATTTTATTTCATATAAAATTACATGGATACATATAACACGTCATATGCTAGGTGCACGGTTCCTAAATTGGTCGTTTCCTATGGAGAACAGACGGCAAGAAACTCCACGGTTACTCCTTTAAAAAGAATAACCAGGTAAGTACTTAATAAATAAAATAATAAATGGTCAACAAATTTACAGTCCCCAAAGTCTCCAACGTTCTCATATTCACAAAATAGAAAAGAATCTATATAAAAGATAAATAAAAATAAATAAATAAAAAAACCTATTCAAACCAACTGTTAACATGAAAGACATTGCGATCGATTACCATTTTATTTGTGCCGCGCAATTGCCTCACAGTGTACTAACAATGTTTTGGATTGCTCTTCACGTTATGGAATTAAACAAAGCCTTTTTTATTTTATCTTCCTATTGATCAGCTGATTACGGCTAGGATACGTTTCCTAGCGTTACAAAAATCGAAATACAAATCAAATGTAATAATGATACAATTTTAATGTACAGAGCGTAAAATTTTAACTTTTTTATGCAATATCAAATGTCATAACATCAATGTTGCACAATATGATATTATGCAGATTCTAATTTACGCCTACGCCATAAAGATACGAATTGATGAAGTAATAAACAATAACATGACGGTTTTATTATTAGATAAATCTTTGTTAACGACTTTGAAGTATTTCTTTAGTTACTTTAAGTGACAATATAAGTCATTAACGTATGAACTATTTAAAAAAAAACAAGTAGCAAAATATATTATAGTTTATATATTTTGGTAATTTGTACAATAAATGCTGTTTTTATTAGTATTGCATTGTCAGTGTTGACATCAAAGAAGCAAATTAGTAATTTATTAGGTACGTGTTAAGCTTCTGGTTATGTAGATACTTTGGCAGAACCCAAAGTAATAAAAGTCACCGAGAAATTGCAATTGAACCATTTCAAAGGCTAATAAATGCTTTGAAAGTTATTATTCTTTGATATGGTTCAATTGCAATTTCTAGGTGAACTAAACACTATTTATACTCAGTCTATACTCCATTAATTATAACATTATACAAATGGCGGTCATAACGCTATCCTTATTGCCATAAGGGCAGATAATTCACGATAAATAGAAAGCAGTGTATTCTACTTAACATTATGCTCGTAATCTCCAAAGGGTAAGGCAGAGGTGTACCTATATTCACCTACATTTCGCAGCCCACTGCCATCTACCGGGCAGAAATCCAGACTCCAGGTTGCTAATGAGAAACTCAATAACACTTTGCCCGACCTAGGAATCGAACCCAGTACCTCATGCTCAGTAGTAGTGCTTGCGACCATTAGAATGACGAGCCAGGCAGTGTGTTCTATTTACCATTCACATATTTTAAACAGTATTAGGTAGTCATTTCATCAAGATAGGTAACACAACAACTATCGTTATTTTACCGTTATTTTTCTGATACTATACCTATACTAAATTGAAGTATATATCATACCATACCATAAACCACTATAACAACCACTATCGCACTACTACTATGGTACTATCGTACTATATTATAAGGTACTTCTTCGAAAGTATTTTTTTGTGGGCGTACTTCAAAACCAAACGCGATCCTGAACGCGATCAACACATCTAAACCGTGTTCAAGAGCTGTCTTAGTTGTGGAATATGAACACTGACAGCTCTTGAACGCAGTTTACATGTGCTGATCGCGTATGAAAATTCGCACTAAAAAGAGCTCAATATATTTTATCTATAAGAATTCTGCCCTAACAAATATCACACATTTCATGTACTCGCATTGTATAAGATTACCGTACAATGTGAGGTCAGCTTATACTGGAAATGTATAGCTTGATGTATAGCCGTGTGAACTTAATACAATTATGCACTAAATACTTTGTTTCTAGGTGCACTTACTGTGTTACTAATAGTTTTATTGCTACTCGAAAATAAATAGTAGGTAAGTTAATAATCTATATGTTGTTAATCAATCCAGTCTGTGCAGTGTTTATTTGATATAATCTACTAACTTGTATTGTACAAATACCTTAATATTTTCCAACTCACATCGTCAGCAGCTAACTGTTTTTTTTTCTTTTGCAGAGCGTCATACTGGTCTATGAATATAGCATCAACTCAGAGGGTAGCGTCATAAAAAAAAACTCGTTAAAACCCAACTGGATTGGGCTTATGAACGATAGTGACATGACATCAATCACTTCAAAGTTTAATAAGAAAATAAACTTTGACAGAACAACACTCAAACTGCTGCCAATATTGTTAAAGGCATTGAACAAGAACCGATACTTAGAGAAAATCCTAGAAGAGTATTCAAGTTCTGGTCCACCTTATGCAGGCAAAGACTCGACTGAAGCAACTTTTACGAGAAATATTTTCTCTGATTCAAAGAATTGGTTAAAATTACCGACCACTAGACACTACACGACTGATCATAGAACATCACCTTTGATACACTGGAAAACCCCAACCCAACGCTTGGAATATCTCACTAAAATTAGAAAGATAAGAGACTATCAAAGAATGTTAAATTACTTCGACAAAATGATCAATGATAAAGTTGGGATTAATCAGAAAAAGGATTTTGAGTATACTGAAAATCCATTGAGAGCTAAAACTGTACCCATGACAAAAATAGATAAAATAAGAAAGATTCAGCAGTTAAAGCATTCCGTTCACGAAGATATAAATAGCAAGGAATTAAAACCTGAAGATAACGAGGGTTTAGTAATTTGTAATTGTCCTAAGAAATTGGGACTACTGTTAAGTAAATTGATAGCAGCTTTGCAAGATTTGATTCCACAAATGATCGGTAATAAACTTACTCTAACTACAAAAAACAAACACTGTAAAACTGAAACAAATCGTATTGAAGCCCTAAATCAATCAACCGCTCGAACAGTGCGACCAATGAAACAATCGATACGAAAGACAACAAAAAAGAAAAAAATTGTGACAAAAGTTAGCAAACAATGTTGCACTACAAGTACCCCTTCCAGTCAAATTACCAGCACAACCACTCCTAGTACCACAACATCAACAACAATTACTAAAACATCAGCAATGCCTCCTGCACTGAATGAATTTGAAATTAAAACTTTTCAACACAATACCAAACAGATGCCAACAAAAATGAATATTAAGATGCGTAACGACAAAACTTTCGAAAAAACTAGCAGGAATTACGACCTACTTGCTTTACCTACTGAGTCACCATATACTCAAACCACTAAAAGCCCAGAAGTAAAACATCGAACTACAGAATCGATTATACCACTCAAATTGGTTGCTGAATCCAGCACTGAGAAATGGTTGAAAAAGTATACTTTGGACTCGTCTTATTCACGTTTGAACGTACCTTTATTCAAAGAAGAAGAGTATGATGATTATTCTAATAATAAACCTAGTGGAACAGTTAATGAATTTGAAAACCTCAACGTTCACAGTATGGAATCCGTAAAAGCTAAAACTATATCTTCTCATGAGGATGTGGTATTAGATGTAGGAGACACTGAAAACAATTTAAAAAAAACGTCAGCGAATGTTAATCCTATGAATGACTATCCAAATGCTAAGCAAAAGGACTTAGATTTAACTTCTATGCGAAAATTGGCCGATATGATATATGTTCCTCAAGAAAAAATCACCAAAGTGTGGAAATATACCATAGAACCTGAACTTACAGCGCCTTCATATAGAAAATCCAAACACCCAGAATTGCAAGTTGTCTCTAAAGTTACAAATCCAGTTGAAAGTTCTGTTGATCCTACAACAAGTTATATATTTTCAAGTTCACTGAAAAATATTATTCAAACATCTGATTCCGCTCCTGACGTAAAAAACAACCATTACGAATCCACGGTCAAATACCAACCACGTTCATTTACTACTGACCAACAGAACAGTGATAATGGAGGCAATGATGAATTTCAAGATGAATATTTACGACCAACAGAAAGTACTATGCCGCCTTACAAATATAAAAATTCTACGAAAAGAATTGACATTACCATAGACAGCATGAAACAGAAGAGTCCGTGGGAGTTAATGAAAAATGACGAGAAAACTATAATTAAATCTTCCAAGTCGATGCTGCCACCTCTGAGACCGATATATTTGGAAATTCAACGAAACAATGAATGGAGACAAGATGAACATGGCGACTACGATAATTATAATTTCAATAACAACATTTTTGATTTGCCAAACATTAATTAAAATAAAGCATATAATAATTATAAGCAATAGACATTTTATGTTCTTTCTGGTTGTATGCATTATCTTTCAGTGCTGCTATGTTAATTTAAACTATGCTGTTTTTGTGAGGGATGGTTATGTACTCATCATAAAAGAAAACTTACGAAACAGTGGTATTAAAAAAAAAAAAAACGTCAGCTTGTATTGCACCGCTCAAAATGAGTATAATCATAAGGAATCACAAAATTTTGTTTCCGTTTTATTTTACGCTTTGTCTACAGGGTATTTCTCAATTCCAGTACGTGAAGATGCCAGTCGTACTAGAGTTAGTACTTTTTTATGTTTCTTTCTCCAATTTCGTAACTAAATTTTTTTGTTTTTTTTTTTTTTTTTTAAGTAAGGCCGTGTTTGTGTTTTTTATTATTAAATTCTTAATCTAAACAAAAACTCTAATAGTATTTTTATTCTTAATTTTAATAAATCAGCATAAAAGATGTTAAGCTACCAAAAAAAATCATAATTATTTTCCTCAAAATATATTAAATATTTAATGTATTCTTTCTAGTATATCAAAATTGTCTAGGGATCAAGGTATTTAAAAAAATATATATATTGCCCTATTGAAATAAAATAAAAGTTTTCGTATGTGTAGATTGACGAAGTACTCTCTGCTTTTGCATTAATAAAGACTTTCGCGACTTTAGCTTATTTGTGGATTTTTCACCTTAATTAATCCTGACATTCAAATGTGATAAAGATAAAAAATAAAAGTTTTTAAAGGTTTTTATTGCGTAAAATAAACAATTAGTAGTCTGTATTTACGCCATTAACGTGTATTAATACAATCACAGCGATTTAGCATACTCAATATGAGTTCATTCACGTTATCATATCACGTTGCGGAATGGCCACCCACGTCCGTTGTAATAGGCGAAAAAGATTTTCTGGTGTGTGTACGGTACTCATATTTAGCAGAACTCTTTAAAGCATATCCCATGCGTGCTCAATGGGATTCAAATCTGGTAATTGAGCAGGCCATGGCAGGACGTTGATATTAGCTGCGACAAGTGTGGAAATGAAGCATCAAATTGGGTCCACAAAGGAATGAAAACATCTGATACAATCGTTTCAGCGTAAATCTGTGCATTCAGATTGCCTCTGATCCAAATCAGTTCGGTTTTTCCGTCGATCCTGTCGTCATTTTGGTACAAAATGTTTTAAATAGCAATTTTTTATTTTCAATAACAATAAGCTTTTTATTACTTTTTGTTAATGTTAATGCAGTACCTACCTGCGCCCCTCTCGGATCGAACAAGTTTTTTTAACGTATTGTATAGGAATATGACTTGACAGAAGATTTTGCTCTTTTGACTGAAATTCAATTGACTCAAATGACGAAATTTACTCAAAACTATATTCATAGGAGTTACAAAAAGTATAATTAAAAAACCTGATTTTATGTAACTAACAAAACGTGTTTGATCCCTAGACACTTTTGATGTGTGTATAAACTGTTCTATAAGTTCACAGAATGATTTATTCAGGGTTTAGGCAAAGTGAAATTCTATCTGCGATAACGATAGGTACTAGAAAAGTCAAAAAAACATTGGATTGTCATAAGCTACCAAAAAGCTTATTTCAATTCTATCGAAACTCGTTGTAGAAACACAAAACGCTTTGATAGCTATTGCCACTTCTCTGGGCCCTCATTTTGGTGCGATTTGCATCGGATATATTTTGGCAGTTCGTGGTAGCGCTCCTCAATACTTAAACTCAACTGTTGATATTTTATACTGTACCTACAGACTTAGTTTAGTTTTTCACTTTTGTTAGCCCAGTTTGTGTGAGAAAATGATTGTAAACAAAGCAAATAGTATCAAACACTTCATTTATTCACACTTCATTTTCCTGTAATTAATCAAATTTTGTTGTCGATTTTAAGATAACATACAAAGTAAGAATATTTATGTTTGTATTTTCAGGTAATTCTACTGATCTACGAATACGCGATTGCTGTAGAATGGAGTTTAGTACAAAACAAGAAGGGCATGAACCGATCCGATGGCGACCAACCATTTGCTGATAGACTCGACCGAAGCTACTTTGGACTTGATCAAGATTATTACGAACGTATGCCCCTACTTATAAACGCTCTGCAGGAAAATAGCTATTTTGACCCAACACTAGAAATGTCTGGACCCTTCGCAAAAAGAAGAAGATATAACATGACTATAATAAAACCGACAACATCAAGACCAACTTTTAAATCGAACGCGGTAAGAAGAACCAGTCCACGACCCTTTTTCTTTGAATACAGAAGTCCTACTCCATTGCCGTTCAGCAAAACATACGGGTCAAGAAGTTGGGTAGAAAAATATCGAAACGAAGAGAGATTAAAAAACATACGACAAATCATCAAATATTTAGAAACGACAATAAATGCAAAATCTGGAGATTTAGATGTTAAACCTTCGAGCACACATATAGCTTTTACAGGTCTATATATAGAACCTATGTTGGAAAAAAAAGGATCAGATACTGATTTAAAGTCAGATTTACAGCAAGAAAGTTCAAGAAACATTAAGACATTTAAATCTAATCATCTAGCAGATCCACTCTTCAATTTCAAACCAGAAAATCCTGGAGATGTGAATCTGTTAGCTGACGATTTCTTGCGATTTGCACCAGTTCCAACTCCCAGTCTTTTAGATACTTCCAACAAGAATCCAATGTTCCGACAGATTCCATTCCATAAAAGGAATTGTCTAGGTAACAGATGTGAGGAATATGATAACGGTAGTCATAAATTACTACCGAGTTCCAGTGAAATAAGACAAACTGAAGCACCACCCGTTAGTACTACAAAATCATTCAGCGTTATGCTCAATTTATTTCCTATCAAAAAAGAACCAACGACCACTGCAACTTTTTTAGACAATATTTATCTAACAACGTCACGGCCTATAATTCAATTTAAAAGAAAATCTAACGTTGCATTCCGGCGCATATATACACCGTTTAAGAGACCAAGATATTTGAGCAATATAATAAATAAACAAAACAAAGTAGCGAAAGTCAAAGAGAAAGAAAATATACAAACTGAAACAGTTACTCAAATGATAGTTCACGTTAAAATGTACAGTCCTGACGAAAAAACTGATATTATGAAAAACGAAACGAACAGACTACATCCTACGATACCGTCGACACAATCCAATCCATACACTACGAAAGCGCCCATAGAACTGTCAACATCACAAATAGAAGATCACCATGTAGGTAGTTCAGGATACATACCTGTAGAAGTTAGATCAGAAACACCATCTCTGCCTCAAGTAACAACCATGAATCCTTTCTTTGAAATAGCAACTGAGCATCCTTGGCCTGCTCCGACTGAAGTATTACAATTTAATGCCGAAGACGCAAAAGTACCAAATCCGTATTTAGAATTAGAGAGAAGAACAAATAACTACCAAAATATAGCAATTAGTAGGAGAAGTTCTGGCACACAAGTGGAAATACAAGAAGAACCCAGTACGCTTATTGTTAAGCTCAAAAATGAATTCGTAAGAACTACTACCGAAGCCCCTGAGGTTAACAAAAGTACCGAGAAAGTTGACGAAACTACAACAGTGTGGACGTATGTACCTCAAATAAATGGTCATTACAGAAACATTAATCAAAATTCGAAAAACGTTAACGTTTGGTTGGATGCAAACCCAGAGAGTAATAGAAAAAAACGCTTAGAACAGTCTGTGTCAGGTATTCATACTTATGTTCCAATGTATGTAGAAATTAAAAGGAATCATACTCAGACGTTTAGCAGAGACGATGATGTTAATGTTGGTATTAAAGGTAAAGATTGATGATATATTATTGTGATTGTAAAGTAAAACCTTCAATGTGGATAAGTAGAGATACTCGATAGTTAGGTAGTCATTGTAAATTATATAAATATTATTTTCTGTATCCCACCGACTTTACTTGCTACCCATTAATGTATCTTGTACTGATTTCAACTTTGTGGGAACGTTTGTAAATAAAATAATAAATAATGTAAGTTGCGGTTGTTTTATTTATACTAGCAGTACCCCCCGCTATTGTAATTATTAATTTTAAGAAGAACTAGATTTTCGCAGTATTATAAGTAATGTTAAAACATAATTATATATTAATATTTATATGGTTGAATTATTAATTTACAGGTGTGTAAACTGGGGGTGTAACAAAAACTACCACTTTAAAAAGAAATTGGTCATAATATTTATTGTAATAATATACAATTCAATCAACCTAGCCATTTTCCAACTATGTTAACGTCGCCTTCCAGACTAACCGAATGCAAATGAATACCAGTATTTTACATGTAGCGACTGCCTACCTACTCTACAGCCCAGTATATACGTAAGTAACAAAGACTGGACTGGTTGTCAGACTTTTTAACGACTAGGACTGTCAAAGATCTAGGCACGACAGCTGGGACCCACGGCTTAACGTGCTTTCCGAGGCACGGAGAACTCTCGATATGTAATGGATTGACACCCATCCACGATCTGACCGCGGCAAGCGTTGCTTAACCTTCGATCGACCCGTACGGCTGTTATCATTTAGCCACGAGAATTATATAATTTAACTAACTAAACGATTACTATTACAAATTGACTATTATATTTATCAAAGTGATATTACAACACTTAGTTTTCTCAAGCGAATTAATAATTCGAGCATGAAGAGAATTGTTAAAATAAATAACGAGTAATTCAAAGCGCCACACGCTTTTAGCGCCACAGTATATAGTGAGCGAATCTAGAAACAAACTAAACCGTAAACAATCAGTCAGTTGCATGTTCACGCGCATAACTGTATTACACTGATTGTAGTTTTTATGTCATTGTATAGATGGCAGCACCATCCATTGAGTAAGAATACTGTACCCCCAAAGGAGAAGACAAAAGTGCATAGTATATAGGTTGCCACATTTCGCAAGTTATCTTAAAGGCATGTAAATTATCCCCTATTACTATCTATGAAATCTCAATAAAACATGTCTGGCCGGATGGAACGCTGATGTTTAGAATAGGACCTTGTTGGAAATTATTTATACAATTGTATATTATGAATTGAATAACACATAATTTGAAAAATAACACACAAACCAAAATTAATGAATCGAAATCTGTTCTACATGCTTTCACCCAAGACATATTTGTCAAATGTTGGCAAATAATCGCCAAACCGTATCATAGCACCAAGGTAAATATTGACTTGTTAAGAACGTAGAAAGTGAAAAAGGAACACACTATCATTATTGTTAATAGTAAAATAATGTCTATAATCTATAATAATAGTAATGTGTTTTAGAGAATGGTCAGTCGTTGAATGGTCAGTCGTTGGCACCATATACCCATATGGTGCCATTAAGATGGTGGTAATGTCCCATAAAATCAAACAGGAGTCTGTAGTTGTCTAATTATCAACGTAGGTCTGGTAGGATATAAATGGTTGCGTGTAATTAAGAAATCTTGAGAGTAATACAAAATATTTAAGATTATAAACTATCGACTTCGGTCAACTGATGGTAATGCATGGGCGTATTTTATTATGTTATATATAATGTCATGTTATACGAATTTGCTGTGATTCGGAAAAAAAAGTAAGTATGCAAATTAATAATTGAGTAAATATTATATTAAATAGTTATTGGTATATTAGTATTGTGTAGTGTTATTGAATATTTTTTATAGATATTGTAATGAATTGTTAATTACAAGTTAGATACATTTTTAATTATAAATACTAACTTTTGCCTGCGACTTCGCTCGCAAGGATAACAGAAAATGTCCCTCGGGAACTAACTACCGGGATAAAAAAAAACTATTTTCTAACGCAGTTAAAGGCATGTCCGTAATGCCTTTCAGCCAAATCCGTTCTACTGTTAAGGTGTCAAAGTTAACAGACAGAAATACAGAAAATATACATATTAAAAAAAAACATTTATCAACAATTTTACCCCCTTTTTATGGGTGGGAAATTATCAAATAATTCCTCCCACTCTTCATGTCAGACTCTTACTGACTAAAACCCACCCGTGTTCCTTCAGTTGCCATGTTGCCGGGAGCCACGACCTCCCTTTCAGACTTCTTCGCAACCCCGGCAGGCATCGGTTCTAGCGGACCCCGTCAATTCTGCTGACATCTCTTTGAGGCGCGCGTGGAACACAAAACGCCGTCGTCCCGGGCCTGGTTCTTATCGGACGGCAAGCTACCCATTGCTCACCGTCCGCAAGCCCGCGCCTACGGTGGCCGGAAATCGGCCTGCTATTCCCGATGCCCAGGACGTCTCCTCCTGCAGCGGTTAGGGCATGAGGGCGCGAAATTTGCCTCTCCCTCACGCGTTCCACCTCCTCCTTCGCGAGCATTACTGCTTCGCAGAAGGAGGTGACGGCCTCCCATTTCCTCTAGCTCCGTACCAAGGCCTGAACCAGGGCCGGACGCGAGAGATCACTGTCGCCGATCGCCTCCATGAGAACACGGTGATCCCAGGCGTTTCCTCCCGCCTTATCCTGAACAGGAACCTCCCGAAACAGCCGTGTCCGATGAGGACCTACGCCACTCCTCAAAGAGGGGACTTATCGCCTTAATTGTGGCGTGCCCAAACAATTTTACCCCCTGGGGGAACAATTTTACAAAAACGCTGGCACACTTTATTCTTAAATTTTTACCAAAAGCATTTTGAATTTTCATATCATTATCTTATAAAATGCGATCCCACAAGATTTGTGCAATAGTTTGTTAGTGCCCATCTTCAAAAATAAATGTTATGTATAGGACTGCAACAATTACCGAGGAATAAAACTTATGTCACATAGTATGATGGTATTGGAGAAAGTAATAGAGAAAAGATTGCGGAGGAGAGTGAAATTACCCTGAACCAGTTTGGCCAGGTCGAGGAACATGGACGTCACTTTTGCACTCCGCCAATTCTGCGAGAAGTACAGACATGCACACGAAAAGTACAAGTTCGTGTGGTGTTCATTGATCTGAAGAAAGCGTGACAGAGTAAGTTGGGATGTGTTATTGCGGGCCTTGAAAGATAAAGGTTTGCTCAGGAAGTATGAAGAGTAGATTTGTGCAGTAATGTACAGTCAATCTTGTACCTACGTCCGGTCGACTGCAGGCAACACCGAGTTCAGTGTGGCTGTTGGCTTGCACCAAGGGTCGGTTTTAGGTCCTTACCTCTTCCTGTTGATTATGGACGCTCTGACGTTGGACATACAAGAAGAGGCACCCTGTTGTATGCTGATGCCAACGACATTATTCTTGTCGTTGAAGATGAACCTGAGATCCATAGCAGATTGGAGAAATGGCAACAGAAGCTAAAGAATGTTGGCTTGAAAATTACGCTTAATGGCGTGCTTCTCTCGGTCTGCTCTGATTTTCGTTATCTCGGTTGACTCGTTTAAAGTGATGGCGAAGTGGATCGGACTTTTAAGCACATAATTAACACTGGACGGTTGAAATGGTGGCAGTTCACGGGAACAATCAGCGACTCCCGCATTCCTCTTAAACTTAATGTTGAAAATGAAAAGTTTTGAGTATGAATGTGATGAGTATGTGTGATGGCTATACGAGTAGGGGAAGACCGAATAAACGATAGATGAACTGGGTCTAAGATGATATAGCTAGAAAAGGAGTGACTACCGAAATGACGTCGACCCCTAATAAATTGGGATAAGTGCAGAAGAAACATGATATATTAAGAAATGCGAGGTTCACATACAAACTTTCATCCCCAATATCACCCCCGTTAGGATTATTTATGAGACAAAAAGTACCCTATGTCCTTCCCCAGGATGCCATCTATCAAATCCTTGCAAAATTTTATCGGAATTCGTTTAGTGGTTTAAGCGTAAAAAGGACAGATTAACAGCCAGACAGAGTTACTTTCGAATTTATAATATTAATATGATAGTATGGAGTATGGATTGGTATGGAAGTATGGATTATGAGAGTGGCCTACAAGTATTTTAAGAAATAATGCGGCAGTATCCCCAAACCTGCTATTTGTTATTACCTAATTCTGTAACCAGGAGTTTGCCCATGCTCCTTCATAACTTACGGCATAAATAGAAAGCTTTGTGATTTGAAACAAAAGGATGGCACATTGTTAAGTCTTCCTCATGATCCTATGTATTCCCATCTTAATTTCAAATACACAGTAAGGAAAATTGTAAAGATGCTAACTTAACCGTACCGGTGTAGGTAAGTGACAAATCAGAATTTATACGGCTGTCTATAGCCGAATCATTGTCTACTTGGCACAGATTTCGTTAACGTCTTAATTGATCAGGCAAACCATGAAATATCGATGCGGATATGCTCAAGGCCAGGGTTGTAGTGAGTGCCAGATTTGAATACAGGTAAATAAATGAAAATGATCATGCAAAAGTAATATATTTGCATGCATATCCCTCTTGTTTGCTAATATACATATTTTTTATAGTGAGTACCTAGGAACTCTTATAGAGGAAGGTTACTACCGTTTAAACTTTTTCTGCACAAATATGCTTGAAAATAGATGATAAATAATTGGCAAAATAGATAAAATATATGTTAATAGGAAGAACTGGATATAAGTAATGCTACTAGTGTAGTATAGCATGCATTATTGCAATCCGGTAGTGTATAGCTGACGAGACTTTTCAACTAATCTATCTAAGGTAAATCCACGGGCAGGTTTCCAAAAATAGCGGTAAACACTTTCAATCAGTTGTGCCGCATACCATTGGTCTATTCACCCAAACTGTATCCTTTTATCCCCAAATGGTAAAAACATTCAATGCTTTAATTTTAAAATGTGGTAGAAAGTACTTGAAAGTTCGAGGTGACGCGGAAAAACAGTACCTTGAAGGACTTGGGGAAGCCCTTTACCCGTGGGATAGCATATTAGCTAGAGAAAAAAAAAAGTGGTACAAAAGTATAATCTAATACCATCATTATCATTCTCTTGCCCTTTTCCAAATTTATTTGGGGTATAACAGTTTTAACAGTAATTGAAATAAAACATGCTATGCCTTGCAAAGTCGGTAACAGGAAATCATTTACGTTCACTCACAATCTTGGGATACAATGGGTTCACCGTCACTCGTTTCTACACACTACGGGCTCTTGCAAAAGTTAGCCGTTACGTTAGTTATGTTACGCGCAGTTTTATGTGGACATGCATGCTTCAAGTTGCTCCGTTCATGAGCTGAAAGTTGCAAATATTTGTTTGCATACAATTTATGTTGAATCGTCGCAGATGAATGGATTACGGTCCTGCATATGTGATTCCAAGTTCCAACCAAGATTCACTACTTTGCGCTTCCTATGTGTGTGTAACAAAAAGGGGATGATAAGAAGCTGTAGGATCATCTTCCGGTGCTGTTATCTCTCGTATCTTCTCGTTGTTATTACCAATAGTATACCCATTAGTTGTGTGTCTTTATGCCATCATTGGTGATGTGCCTCATTATTATTTCTTCACGACCTTATTGGGTTGTTTTAACTGGCTACTTTGTTTATGTATTTTTTTACTTCAATCGGGATCAATGAAGGTCTATAACTTTGAGTATTTAGATTTTCATTATATTCCAAAACGAAAACATAAAGTGCAGAAAGGCTTACCCTAAATACCAAGTGGAAAGACGCATTTCCTATTCAAGTTATTACTTGTAATATTGTATATTGTACAATATTAGGTTGTCTGCCCAGCAATGGAAAACAGTTTATTCAAAAGACACATGGAAAGGTACAACAATTTGAATAGACCTTGACACCATGTTGTAACTTGATTACTTGATTACTGTTAAAATGGTCGCAAGTTACACATTTTATTAGATACCACGCTGGTTAAGATCTCATTAGATTTTGGTTGAGATTGCACAAAAATTACAATGTGTTGTTTAAGGTAACGTGTGAATACTGACTTTTTAGATAGTCATAAATCTTAGTGCCGTCATCATTATAATATTTTCATGCACAGACGCAGTATCCTTCAAAAATGAACTTTTTTTTATAACTGTCTGATGTCTCATCGTATGGTAATTTATCTAGACAAATTCAAAAGCTATGCAACTGTCAACTAGTCACGCATTGCATTTAGCAAACAACTATTGACCAGTTTTTTAACAATGCAACATCCTAAAAACCGGCACACCTCTACGTTCCAAATGGTTAGTTCGAAATGACCCAGAAAAGGTAAATTGGTCTTTATTGATAGACAATAGCACCAGGTATTAAGTTCCCTTAGTACCAAAACATTTCTCTGAATGCAACGGACCCCCTTTAGAACGTGACCTAGTAGACCTTTCCTCTCTCTCTAACAACATTGACCTCATATCTCCTATCTCACACCACGCATCTTAAGAAAAACCCCGTTACTTTTACCTGTGCAAAAAGGCTCTATCTGCGGAGGTGAAAAGACGGCGTCAACGAGCTGTTGCTGTCCCATTCTCGCGAGAAACTTTTGTTTGTAAGTTAGAAAAGGAAAGGTGCAATGCTAATCCGGTACCGTAGACCGGTGGTGCAAGTTTTTGACAGTACGTATCAAAGTTAGCAGAGTAGTTGAGTTGGTGTATAGTGTATTTAGTTTCGTTAGTGTTATTTATTATTTATAAATGAAAATATGTAATATTGTGTCATTTGTGAAGTGCCTTGTTTTTTATTGGAATTACTTTGATTAAGGTACGTGTTGAAGTGTATCAAATGCTGCAATAAGGCGTATTTACACTGTGCTTTCTTTGCATAACATGTCAGTTAGTCATCAAGGTCAAAATAAATATCGTGTAGCCTGACCTTTATAGGATACGGATAGATTTATAAATTGAATGAAATCAATAAAAAATATTATACTTGTATTGTCTAGTCTGGCATTCAGAAAAACGATGATATCATGTTATTTATGCACATAACAATATATTTTAATCGACACAGCAATTTCCAAGTTTATACAAAAATACATACCTACCCAAGCAGTCACAAACAAGTTAATATTTTAGTGCCTTCTCTTCCGGGTATATTGTTCATTGAATGAACCCTTCTCAATGTTTACGTAGGGAACTTTTCAACCATGGTTTTAAGGAAAAGTTTAATAGAGTTTCCATAAAATATTATGTATTCCATGCAAAATGTAGTGTAGGTTGGTAGATAAAATTAAATCACCATGCCTGGACAAATAATTTTGATTTTTGATCTCAGTAAGTAATTTATAATAGAAGATACTGCAGACCATTTTGGAGTGTAGTCTCCTTTAAGGTAAATATAAATTGATTTATTACATACTAGTCACTTCATGGCGAATGAGACATCTGGGCAGCTGTTCTTCATTCGATCAAGGCAATGGAGTTTTGTCTTAACAAATTTCGGAACAAGTTCCAAACGGTAAAATTTGTGTGTCAGTGGCGCGAAGTCATTCAGAATACTGACTCTCGTGGTATGTCAATATGTCACGAGAACCTTTACTCTATTAATTGGGTTTAATGTATACAGGCTGTGGCGTTAATGAGGAATTATACTTGAACCGCCTGTAACTTTGATAACAACAGAACCTTTAATCGTCAAAGTATCTTCCTAATTAATATTAGGTAAAACAAATAAATATAAATAACCCTCTTAAAATACGGATACAAACAAATAATGAATTAATAAATCCTTATATAGGTAAATAAAACCCATTGACTTTTAAATAGGGACGAAGAGTGTTTCTAGTGGATGTTCAAGAAACAAGAGATATTACCATTTACGGCACATCCAATTTTAAGCATTAAAAATCACCATCTTCCATTCTAGTTTTATTCTGACCTTGAATGGAATATGTTAAGAACAATGACATTTTAGTTCGTATTTTTAATGCTCTGCTCTGCGCAATATCTCGGGCATTGCAGCATTGTTGACAAGCTGTGATTGGTGCATTCGGCTGCTTAGTAATGACAAGTATGACGACACTGTACATAGAAATCATACCGACTTCATCTAATCATTTTAAAACATGATTAATTTTTGACGTGTAAATGTTTTTTACACCCAATTTACTTATACATTTAAATATAATTTAGGTATTATAATAAAAATCACCCTGATATGTTTTAATTTAAATTGATATAGTTAAGTACCTTTATGGATACGTTGCGCCGACTTCAAATAAATTGGTATAAGAGCAATATATGAAGACCTTCGTGGAGAACATAACACAGATTTGTAAAAAGACATGCAATATTTTTGAATACCCTACCCAATTGTAGTTGAAATTATCAGTCATCAAATAAACAAACAAACAATGAGCACTTAATATCAGCTGTACTCTGATTTTTAATTTGCCTAAAGTGACAGTTTAGTGTCGACATAAAAATAATCTAGTAAATAATCAAAAACGGAGAAAGAAAACGGCATGCCTGAGAGATATTTCTCGACGGCATGTGAAGTCAAGTCAGAGGCCCATGGGTGGCAAAAAACTCTGACACCAGTACCATAATAGCGTAATACACGATCGATTTGAAACAGATTGTTAGTCCATTTCTTCATAAGTTGGAAAAAAAAACTGCTCTACAACGTAAATAACGCAATGAATGTTTTTGAACTTTCAAAATGAAACAAATTAGTCATAATCGTTTACGAAACTAAGTTACGCAATTATGATACAGGTTAGTCACTAGCCACACAAAACAGAAAGAAGATCTAGTTAGCGAGGAGTGGCTCTCACCAAGGACCACTGAATCTCTGCAGGAGGACCTTCACTATTATCGTGTTGTCTCCGTAATATTAATTATTAATTCTGTTAAATTTCAAAGAAGGTCATTCGCAGCTATCATTTAGCCCAGCAAATAAAAAATCTGTGTTTTCATAAGTGCCTTTAACCTTATATAATTCAAGCAAGTCAAATTTCAAGATCGATTAAGTAGAATAGAGTGATACGCCCACACTAGAGGTTCTGTCCCAAATAAGGAAATGAAAGCGTGAAGATATAAGTAAACATGCAACTACATATATTATGGTGGAACCTCAAATCGGTCATTGGTAACAATCTGCGTATTGGTTTGTACTCGGCCAAGTGGTCATAAGTTTATAACATAAACATAACATAACATCACTCTAGTAATCTCCGAATGGTTAGACAAAAGTGTAGCCGTTTACCTACAGTAGGTACTCCCACATTTGGTCAGTTAAGTTTAAGTCCTATGTAATAGGGGGTGAGCTTGGCATCAAATGGGCACAAATCGTGACCCTGGGCTGCTACTGAGAAATCCCAGATGGAAAAACTAAATAACTCTTTGCCTGACCCGAGTCGGACCCGTGCAATGAGGCAGTCATGTGGTTATATAGGTGTGGTCTTCTTCTTATCGTGTATTTAGTGACTAATCTGATGTCAGAGTTTTAAAGCCGACCATGAGTGGACTTGGCTTCACATGCTGTCGAGAAATATCTCTTAGGTATGCCGGTTTCCTCACAATGTTTTCTTTCACCATTCTTGAAGCAAGTGATGATTAATCAATACGCACATGAATCGGAAAAGTCAGAGGTGCGTGCCTTGGGTTCGAGATTTATGACTTGACAGTCTGACGGTCACACCACCAGGCTATTACTGCTCTTTGGTGTGGTAACTGTGCTCCTCTCATTCTCTGCCTCCAAGGGAAAATGCAATCTTTGTTAATGGCCAGGAGAAACCTTATAAAACGTTCTGGTAGGAACTATTGAAATATATTCAAAAACTTGAGATTCGACCAAAAACTCGCATAGGTACATGATGATAAGTACGTTTCGAAGAGGAATATATTTCCTTTAGAATGATTTTAGATGAATAAACTTTTAAACTTCTCGCTTGTAAAATAACGGTGTTACTACAAACCATTTTATTCCCGGAATAACAGAGATAAGACACTTTATGTTTTTAATGAAGACATACCACGTTAGATAGGATCTAAGCATGTGGGAAAATATAGTGATTATGTATTAGAGTTTCCGTGTAAACGATAGTTAAGTGAAGGAAATGAGTTACTTAACACGATGAGCTAACAACTTGTAGTCTTGTAGTAGTAGTATACTAGTAGTAGGCTATACTTAGGCATGTTGGGAGGCTGCTTAAACTTGTTCCCATGCAAGTACCAAGTTATGGTTGAGTTGTAATGAGTCATCTGATATTTTTTTAATACGGAGGTACTTAGCCGGTTTTCTCAAAATAACCAGGCAGTTTAACATACCTACCAGTTTTATGAACACTGTTCAGCAAAAGTATTAGTTCAATCCCAATTCCTAAATTATAAATAAGACACAAATTACTTTGGGAAATGAATATTTCCTAACAGAAAAAACTTAGATTTTCAGACAAAGTAATAGCTATGATAACGAATGCTCCCCCAACACTAGAGACCAGCCTGTTTCCACAAATCCAGACCCTGGAATGCTGCTAAGAGTTTCAGAAAACCTAATATCATAATAATCGTCTGTTACAAGGATCGCACCTAGGACCCCACGCTCAGCAGTCATTCAAACCTACGCTCAGCAGTCATTCAAACCTACGCAACAAGCGAACATCCGGTAGACGAAACCGTACAAAAACATCCAAACCTATTCCAGGGTTCAAAAGCTTCTTTTAAATCGCTCAATATTCTAGGTTAGACTCGGTAACGCAACGCCATTGTGTGCCGACCTCGTGTCACTGAACTAAGTACAATGCCCGTGAGAAACCACCATTATTGTTTGAGCTGTTGAGCTCCTTCATGCAATTGCTTTTTGTGGCAGAGGAACTTCGCTGTTAATTCCTTTAAATATTTTTTTGTTTGGAGCTGTGTTTTTTGATCGATTTAATAGAATGAGCAAAAAATTTTGGCTTGTGATTTCAGTTTTACGACCGGTTACTGGAACAGCTTATGTGCCGTTCGGTCAAGTGCCGTTAAAATCAGTGCTCTGAGTGGAATACCACTGTTTTTAGCCAATCTTCGATTATAGAAAATGAAATCGATGATCAGTTGAAACGGAAAACGATAATCAGCGACTAAGCGGTAGATATACTTACGTATTGGTATTGTGAAAGTACCGAGAAAAAAAAAACTTAACTACACAAAAACATTGACTTGCTTGCTTCCTCGACGTTATTGCTGTTTATTTCCAAATCATTCTACAGGCAAATACAAAATAAAAAGTAAAAACATAGGGTCCACAGTTAAATACATTAATAATTAAAAGAATTATAATCATCTCTCTTCCTAAGAATGAATTCTAAGTAGATTAGTATCATACATAAAGCATATAAATCACGCACATAGATAACGTTTACTTAGATAATAATTAATTTAACTAATTGGAGCAAACGACACGACTCGATCGAAATGTGACGTCAAACAAGTGCAAGCGCAGCAATTCAAAACAATGTCATTCTTGGTAATTATTTACATAAGTTGTTATACAAAACATAACATGTTGTTGTACATGTACGTAATAATACAGTCGGTTATTAAAAAAAAAAACAGCTGGTCGACATTTTGAACGCGTAGTTATTGCATTTTTCTATGAAACATCTGTTTTTTTTTTAAATAATCGACGAAAAATTTCTACGCACGGGGGTTCATAATCATGTACTGAATTCATGGTAACAGTTTTCGCGTCGATGTCCCTGCCACCGTATAAATTTGATTTTGCTCATGAATTTTCCGTGGCTGTACTAAATTCTACCTTACAACCGCGAAAAGAAAAGAACTAATGACAGGATTTAATTTTTACTTTACGTCATTACTACAAAAAAAATACTTTTAGGCTAGGACTTAGGCCTTCTCTTTGTGCGAGGGAGAGTCACATTTCTTCAAATTATTAGTTCTAGGACATGTCAGTTCCGTCACGATCTTTTCGTTCCCTTTTAGAAAATATCTATTTATCCAATTGTAAGAAGTGAAGCGTGAAAATACTCCAGTGAACCACTTACCCAACGCCAATAGTCTTGCGGACAGACATTCTTGTATAAACACTTACATCAGTGCTTTGTTTTGCAACCGTGATCTTTGGGCGGTGCCATTGCTGGCATTTGATTTTTGTAACAGGGTAAACAGTGGTCCATAGTGGACATTGTTTAACATCACGTTGATTCCCACCGGGTCTTGGAAGCTGTCAGAATAGGCAGCATCATCCGTTCGTGTAATATTAACAACATAATTGTCATGTCATCATTGGGTGACTCGTTGGTCCAGCTAGTGTTTGCAAGCGCAACTGCTGTAAAAGTGAACACGTAATGTCAGAAATCTAAAGTGAAAATATTTCTTGTCCCAAAATTCCTTTTTTCAACGTCCTAATGTCTATCTAACTATCGATTGGCCTATAAAAGGCGATAACAATTAAAAATTGTTTTGTGTCTCGTTAGTGACAGTTGAACTCTCATTCTTTGACAGTTCCATGAAATGGTCGAACACGCCAAATTGGCATAGTTTGCTTTGATAAACGAATATTTTCCAGACTGTATATTATATACCTACTTATAGGTATCTACTCTGCATCCAATACAAGTCCGAGTAAAATCGGTGCCATTGTGACAATTCGACTTCAGATTGGATATTGCACAATACTTCCTAAGAATTGTTCGAAAAATATTTCGCTTTCCTCGAATTTGGAATAGTTCAAAAACACTCATAAAGAGAATGATTATTTGGAAACTCCTAACCAACATTATACACTGAAATACAACGATTTTAGCAGTAGATTACAACTATAGAATAGAATATCACAAGTCTGTGGCCAGTCGATTGAGAAATGAAACTAAAGCCAATTGTTCAATAACTTGTTTCATTTGAATATGTTTATGCTGTTATTTGATTGGAATATGTAGACTAAATCTAACGAAACATACTGTAAAAAAGTAAACACACTTTGACTACAATCAACCTGGTTTATTGCAGTCCACTCACTGCAGGACATAAATCTCTCCCTAGTCACCCCACAACACTTGATTTTCCGTCGATTTTTGAGAGACTAGCTTCTGCCTGTGACTTCGTTCGTGTACCTTCCTCAAGAGTTGGGCTATCCAATGCAAAAATAGTTTTTCAAATCCGTCTAGTAGTTCCGGAGATTACCCCCTACATACAAACTTACAAACAAACATACAAAAAAAATACAAATTTTGCCTCTTTATAATATTATTATAGTATTTCCGGAGATTACCCAATACATACAGACTTACAAACAAATATCTGTTTATAATATTAGTGTAGATATTTTGTCTAATGAGATGGGCCCATTAGTTTTAGGTAGCCACGCCAATCGTGGTATCAGTGGCTAGTTTTATGTCCTGAGAAGTGCAGGTTTATGGGCACTTTGGACACTATGATATGGGGCATGATTTGGTCAGGAGCACCACGTTCGCACTAAGTGTCAGTTGAGTCCATAATCCCCCATTTCGAGATTGTGCTTGCAGCGATCTGTTTGGGTCTGCAATCGATTGATTGCTTTCCATATAGACCACTACAGGTCACGTGCGGGTGACATGTGCTCCTGGGGCTGGACGAAGTTGGGTGTCGGCAGGTGATGTTTTTTCCACAAATGTTTTCTTACCTTTGGCGGTTGGTCTTGGATGATCTGAGAACAACGAAGAAAGCTCTTCCAGCTCCTTATTCTACCCGATATTTTTGGATGATCGTAAAACCGGGGTGTTCGGGAATCGGTTTCTTGCTTATGTTTCTCAAGCGCACATGCGACTTCTCTTCGTGCGACAGGCAAAGCGATACTGGCCAACGTGAGGGGTAGAGCTTGTTGAGCAAAATTAGTTTTAGGCATCCCGATATAATTCGACACGTCTCGTTCAGGGTAATGTCAACTTGCTTTGCGTGAGAGAATCGTTAACACACTGGATACGCGAGTTCGCCGGCAGAGAACAACATCGGGTGCTGCACCCCAGTTGGTGAAAATACGGCGACGAAGTAGGTTGTTTCGAGTCCCGACCTTCTGTTTTCTTTAATAGCACTGCGACTTATAGGTTGAGGTTCTATTTAAGGTTACACCTAGATATTTAGGATTCTAGGAGGATTAAAAATGATTATTCGTGATTAAATCAGCTAGTTCATGACGATAATTCATTGTTTAGTATGGATATAATAGTTTTAAACAGAAACATGCATACGTCCATAACGACTTGTCACAGTTGTCACTAAACGAGCTACACTTATGTATCCACTAGCTGACCCTAAAACTGTTAGCCAACATACCCTCATACCGGTGTTAGGTAAATAGTCAGTTCGGTATTGTGCAATACACTAGTTTGTAGTAATACAAAATAACGTAGTCAATAGTGTTATGAATGTTAAGTAAGTATTTTTAATTACGAACGTATAATATTATGAATGGTTATGAGTCTTCACGCACGAGGAAAGAAGACCTCGAAAAACATTCGGCTTGTTTATAATTTGACAGTACGCTCTTGAGTTCTGTACTATACACCTATTAGATAGGTACCGTTATTATTGGAACTCCTAAAATATTTAGTTACCGGGGAAACTGTATAGGGCTAATGTTTCTACTTGTGTTTTGAAATGCAGAAGTGTCAATTCTGATTTAGAGGATAGGAGTATTTCAATCATAGGAGTTTTTACCTTCTACAGTAATAGTACTTTCTCCTGGATTTTTGCGATGAATTTTATACCGCATAACTTCTAGTAGTTGTTTATCATTCAATAATCATAAAAATGAGAGTCCGTCGCCAAGCTATAATATAGTCTAGAGCTAAGCGCGGTGGCTTGGCCCCTATTCCTAAACATGTGGGTAGGTGGGCTACAATTTACTATTAAAAGATTTTATTAATATCAAAATGAAACTCCTATAATATTTCCATTCTCATTTCCAGAATGGCAGAAATAATATTCCAGCGTCGAAAGATCCCAACAGTGATATCAGACCCTAACCCGCTGATAATCCTGCTGATACTCTCGCTGCTTCAAGCATGTTGGAGTCAGGTCACCAACAGGGCACCTCACTTCGTCCCACAGATCGGGGACATGTCGCAGTTCACGCTGTCTGAAGACACGCCTGTTGGCACACCGGTTTATCATTTAAAAGGTAAGGTATTTCTTTTTTTTTGGTGCTATGTCTTGTGGTACTAGGCTTAAAATAAATAAGCCCTGCAATGGTTGCATATCTTTTATGGATTGAAAGTTATTCGGTTGGGGAAGGTCTATGTCCAGCTGTGGACATCTATCAGCTGAAACGATGAATATAATGATAAACCTCATAGGTGAGTTCAAACAACATAACCCTGCATGGTCTTCTTTCATAATGGTTGATATTAACAATTCCGACATTTCCATTTCAGGTGTGGACCCAGAAAATGGACCACTTCGTTACTCCATATCTGGGCAATACTTCTCAGTAGATTCGCTGACTGGTGTCGTGACTCTTGCCAAGACTCTGGACAGGGAGGAGCAGAACGCCTTGGAAGTTATCATCAGTATTACTGGTAAAGTCGTACTAATAAATACTATACTTCTTTCGAATCTTGCTTCTATTTTACAAAATACCGTATTTGCAATTCTTTACAATGTTTGCACTTAACACATGATCTAAAATAATACAAAAAATAGTCTAACAATTATATTATTGTACTTTTGGACTTTTGTCAGTTCGAAATGTTGAAAGTTCATTTCACAGTTCAACCATTTTCTACTAACAACAGTTCTCTCATTATCAATACCTTGTTAATATTGCTAATTATTTCCATTCGTTCCTTTGCTGCGTAACGGTACTTTTAGCTGTCTTTTTCTGGGTTACCAAAAAACTTCATGTGGGTTTCGTAACAGGTGATTACAGAATTGTTAAAAGAAAAAGTATGTTATAATAAATCGTCTTTGAAAACTTATTGGGAAATCAACTAAAAGAGCTACCTTGTATATAACATTAATATCGAAAAGTTTTTGTTGGAAAACATTTCATTTACAGACGAAGGCATAGCGAACACAGAGCCGAACACAGTGTCGTTGAGGCGTGTGATCCCAGTAAAGGACGTCAACGATAACCTGCCTATCTTCCATAACAGACCTTACATTGTAAATATTAGTGAAGCCACTACTGTTGGTACTGAGATTGAGGTATGTACAGAATTTAATACTAACGATGGTATAAGATGGGCAAAACCAGTATTGTAATAATAAAAAGCAAATTTATGCTAAACGTTTGATTAGATGGTTTTACAAAATTCAAAAATAGCGTGTGAATGAAATACAAAAAAATAATTGAACAAAACAAACGAAGACAAAAAACTGTGAAGTCATTGTTGAAACTATTTTAATGTTGATGTTAACCTTCTTATAAAACATTGTGCAATTTAAGCGGTTTTAAGGGATGATTTCTGGCATGATTGTTTCGTGTTAAACCTGTGTTTTAATTATATACTTATTGATGAATTTTAGGTGAACCCAAAGATAACAGTAACAGATCGTGATGAAGGCGAGAATGCGAGGATACGTGTAATATGTTCTACCAAAGAAAAGGGAAGCGACTCTGAAGCATGCGCCACATTTAGAGTTGAAACAGATATGGTAAGTAATCAATAATAAGCATAATATGATTTTGAAAGAAAAGGCTTTATTAAAATATTTAGTGCAGATTTTAGAACTTTCCTCGCTAAGAACAAATCGGCCTGAATAGGAAGGCCTTTGTATGGAATATTCATTATGTTGCAAATATATACTATTGTTAAGCAAAAATATTTATAAATTTCAGATAACACCAAATGAATACCAAGTACGACTTTTCCTAAACCAACCTCTGGACTTCGAGAGCAGATCAGCATACGTGATCAGTTTAGAAGCTACTGATTCATCAGATAGGCCGCTCAGAGCACTAGCCAGTGTCGCAACAGCAATATGGGATGTGCAGGATCAACCACCATTGTTTCTCAATGCGCCATTTTCAGCTACAGTACCAGAAAATACAGCACCAGTATGTATTATGGCAGTTCTTAAAATTACGAAATCGTCATTGTATTTAGGGACAGAATAAAAAATAAAAATAAATATTGGATATGATCATTATTTTGTTGTTAAATAAGATTAAAATGGTTGATGTAGTTATCTTATCTAATATTATAAAGAGATTTTTTTTAATTCGTTGCATGTTTGTTTGTAATGAATAAACTTAAAAAATACTTAAAAAAAAAATCACCAATATAATGCTATATTTATTATCACTGAGTAACATAGGTTATAATTTATAAAGATATCACGCAGGCGAAGCCTTATATATTTTACTTAGAATAATCTGCATCATCACCATTTATAATTCATCTATTTTTTAAACACTGCATTCAGTTACCAATTTTACAAAATTATTTTCAGGGCACAAGTATAATGGAGATCATAGCCAAAGATGGTGACACAGCCAACACTCGACCAGTTCTGTTGACCCTCGAAGGTGACACTGAGCAGTACTTCAAGCTACTTCCCGACAGACCTTTGGGACGAGCTACACTGGTCGCATCCAACATTCCTATTGACAGGGAAAGTGATGTCGTGATGCAGAACGGAGGAGTTTACAGTTTCTTTGTCAAGGTACTCACGATTTATTACAGTTACTTTTTATTTTGTAATAATACCAGCAAAAATCTTTACCTATTACTTATTTTGTTATAAGCAACCTTCCGAAATAAATTCTCTGTTTTTAGGGTTCCGTACCTTTGCGTAGGTAACTTGTGCGTCACTCGTGTGTCTGTCTGTCCGTCTGTCACAGTCTAATGGACCAATTAAGTTGAAATTTGGTACACATATGTATTTCTGTGACCTAAACACGAACGCATAACGTAAATAAATGAATTTTGAATATAGGGGTGACTTTTGGAGGGCAAACAAAAGTTTTGCTAACATTACCGTGTGACATATCAAATGAAAGGGCTTGTTTCGAGAATCTTAAACATATTTTTTATACGTATAATTTTAAAATTAAATACTTTTAAAGATATTTAAGAAATTCGATGAAACTTGACCATTCTCCCCTTTATCTCCAAAACTACTGAACCTAAAATTTTGAAAAAATACATAGTATGACCCTTTACTAATATATAGAAGAAAAACCTATAAAAAGTCTGTGGTCTTAAAATAACATGGTAAATCTCTCAATATTGTGCGTACGAACTTACATTTGCAGTTGGAATGTATGGGAGAACATGTATTTTAACTACAATGTTAAGTTTGTATTTGGGATAGATTCATCCCAACTACGGAACCCATCATTGTGCGTAGTCCGACACGCACTTGGCCAGTTATTCAATCTTAATCTTTAAATGATGGTGGCAACCGTATCAAACTCCGTTGTGTAGTTTATAAGAACAACGCGTTCACACAGACAGACACAAAAAGCGACTTGAATTTATAATATGTATAGATAAACAGGGTCAAATCAAATACGCTAACGAAACTTCGCAGATGTGATGGCGCATATGAAAGTAAGACAAAAAAAAAACATTGATGATTTTTTTTCAGGGTCACGACATCTGGTATTGCTGTTACTAAAACATGAGTTGAGAAATCTGTTTTTTTTTTAAATTATTTTTAGATCCATCACGTTTGTCAAGTCTACACAAAAAAAAGGGACTTTTTAAATTGATTTTAACTACAAAGCGGTTGAAGACCCCAAAAAAAAAATCATCAAATTTATTCATTATTTCATCTATCGTATTTAGCTATATCGATCCCGCCACGTTTGCGGAGTTTTGCTACCTAATTTAATTTGACCTTGTAGATAATCTCTTTAAACATTCATCATTAAAACCCTAGTTCCAGCATAAATAGGTCTTTCCTGTATGTGCCATGCTTCTGTCTTTTTACATTATTTCTATAATTTCAGGCAACAGAATTAATAAACAACGAAGTGCCATCAGATTTCACGGTGACAACTATAACTATAATTGTCACTGACGTTGATGATCACGTACCGGAATTCAACAAAGAAGAGTTTGATATATCCATACCCGAGAATATAGAGAATGGTAGTCCCATTCCTGGTCTGTCAATATACGTTGAAGACCACGATATAGGACAGAATAGTAAATACAATTTATCACTAAGAAATATTTGGAATTCTGAAGACGTGTTTGCTATTAGTACAGATCACGGTGAAGGAAGAACCCCAATCAGTATTAAAGTGAAAGATTCTTCGAAATTAGATTACGAAGTAGAGGATGATGGCAAACGCCTATTTAGTTTTGATATTGTAACATCTGCTAATGGAATAGAATTATCATCAGCACGAATCAATATAAAACTTCTCGATATTAATGACAATACTCCAATTTTCGAAGAATCTACGTATAAATTCAATATTCCTGAAAATGCAACTATTGGAACAAAAATTGGTGATATATTTGCTACTGACAGAGATTACGGAATATTTGGTGAAATTGAATACACTTTGACTGGGTTTGGATCTAATATGTTCAAGACGGACAAAAACACAGGTGGTGTATATGTGCGTCAGATATTGGACTATGAAAAACAAAAAAGTTATAGTTTAACACTGTTTGCTAAAGATGGAGGTGGTAAAGGATCAACAGCAAGTATTTTTATTGAAGTGCTAGATGTAAATGATAATGCACCATTATTCGAAGCAGCAGAGTACAGTAGAACTATAAGAGATGGGGCTACTAGTTTTGAACCACAGTTTGTTGTTCGGGTGAGTAATTTTATTTTGAAATGTATTCAACATAGCGTCGAGCATTGGAGGTATAAACTTTGATGTTAATGGTTTTATTATTCTCTAAATATTTTAGGCTACGGATGCAGATGGTCCCACACAAGGCGATGGTCAAATAAAATATTCATTGGAATCTGATAACAGCATAAGTCGGAAAGGGAATGTTTTTATAATAGATGAAGAAACAGGAGAAATAAGTATTGTCGAAAAGGTTGACAGCATGGACACTCCTCGAGGTCAATATGAGTTAGTTGTTAGAGCTACTGATTATGGTAAGTTAAAAAGAAAATCGCAACAAAGAAAACTAAATATAAAACACCACACGATGTCAAGAATAAATAATAATTATCTGTAAATTATTTTTAGGTATCCCACCTCTTCATAACGAAACTCGAGTTTACATTCGAGTGGGCGTTCCTGGAAACCAGCGACCTACATTCAAGGGCAACTACCACCATTACAAGTACACCGTCTCTCAACATAGTCCTGAGACTACAGACGACTTTACCTTTGACTTAAATCCTATGAACTACAAAGCAAACATTAGGGAAGATGCTAAGCCCGGCCAGAATGTGACTATGGTGGTGGCTAATGATCCTGATGGATTGGATGATTTGCTCGCATATCATATTGTATCAGGATCTAGGGATAATTTTGTGATTAATAAAAAGTAAGCTAAATTTTGAATTTACTATTCTACGATAAAATGAAACTGTCGTAAGCTTTAGATGACTAAGAACTTGTTTTACTGTCATAATGCGTTTATCATTTTCTGTTCTTTTATTTCAGATCCGGCCTTATAACAGTTTCTAATGATGCAAACTTAGATCGTGACATAAATCCTGACCGATACGAAATCATCGTATCAGCAGTCGATAGTGGAATGCCTATACCAGAAACTGCTACTACTACAGTTTTTGTAACCATCCAAGATGTGAATGATAAGCCACCAAAATTCAACGTGACTGAATCAACAACGCACATCTCGGAAAAAGCAAAGGTGGATGACATAGTAACGAGGATTATAGCTTATGATACTGACGTCAATGCAAAATTACAGTACAGTATCATGCAGCTAAAAGCTCTTTCTAAAGCTGGTGTCCAACTAAAACCTAACTCACCATATGATTACAAGCACATATTTCGCATCAATGAAGACACTGGAGAAATATTTGTCAACGGAACTTTGGATTACAGTATGGCATCGATAGTCATATTGACGATCAAAGTTGTCGACGTCAACGCTGAAGTTAATAAAGAAAAACAATTTGCTATGATAGAACATACGATTTATATACAACCGTACGCTGATAAAAACCCTCAATTCACCAATGCGGGCTGGACTAGCTCCAATCCTGTGATATATCATAAAATAAAAGAAGAACAACCTATTGGAAGTACTGTTGTCGTGTTAACAGCTGAAGACCCTATATCTGGACATTTAGTATCAAGTTATAAGGTCATAAATGCAGAAACCGGTCTGCTTCAAGTAGATCCACTAAGTGGTCAAGTAGTTTTGACTAAACATTTGGATTATGAAGACCTTACGACCCCTAATTTGACAATAACTGTGAAAGCAGCAAGTAATGATGGTAGTAAGCATAGTATAGCTAAAATTATTATAGAAGTTATGAACATCAATGACAATCCACCAATTTTTGAAAAGGAGGTAATATATTGTATTCTATAAAATCACAAAGTTAATGAACCAGTTATTACAAAACTATGTTTTTACAAAATCAACCTATTTATTCCAGCTATACAAAGTAAGCGTCCTGGAATCAGTGAAATATCCGGAGCAGATTGTTACCGTCAAAGCACACGATGCAGATGCTGTGTTGACTGAAGAAGACAAAGTCAAGGGTTATTCAGATATCAGATACACGTTAAGGGGCGAGAATTCTGATCTGTTCAAAATTGATAACGTTACTGGATCTATACAGGTAAAACTTCTTCAAAATATTATTTTAAGTAATGACAAAGTATAAATTTAGGAAAATAAAGTGATGAGTATTATGCAGTGAACAGTAGAATAATAAATTACAAACATTTTAGGTTGCTGAAAATAAAACGTTAGATAGAGAGCGACAATCAGTTCTCAGGCTGGAGATTGAAGCAACTGACACTCCAAGTGGTGGAGCTGACAAATTGAAGACTACCGCCACTATTCTTGTAGATGTTCTCGATGTTGATGATAACTCGCCTGCATTTGAGAAGAATGTTTACATCGGTAAGACATTACATCCATTCATGATGATAAATTAAGATTTTGGTAACTAAAACTCAGCATATAATTTTCCTTTACAGCTGTTGTACCCGAAAATGTACCGATCGGTATAAGCGTCATTAACGTCACCGCAACAGACCCTGATGAAGGATTAGGCGGAGAAATCAAATACGACTTCTTGGACGAAGGAGAAGCTAGTGGTAGGGATAAAAATGAGATAAATGAGAACTACATACAATAATCTAAATCTATACAAATAAGAGATAAAATATAAGTCATAATTTATTTCAGGCCTTTTCACAATAGACGCAATAACGGGAGAAATTAGAACCCGTAAGGATTTAACTGGCCGTGGTCGTACAGATCCTTACAGACTGTTGGTTGGCGCGACTGATGGCGGTGGACATTCTGGAGATACATCATTATCTCTGTACATCGGTGACGTTAGCGCTAATGATGGCGTCCCAAGGTTTATTAGACCTGCCGCTGGAGAAATACTAAGTATTAGTGAGGTAATAAATTGACTTTTACTCAAACAAAAAACTACCATGATCCCATATTCAAAATTGGAAATGCCTAATTTAAATACTTGAAAATTAACATTAAAGTTTTAGTAAAAGTGAGTGAACTAAGAACTAATGAGAGGATACCATCATTCTGATTTCCAAGATCGTTATTCGGTGTTCTTGTTGTCTAATGATGTTGGCTACTCCATAGAATGCAACAATTGGATCCGCTGTGTATCAAGTAGTGGCAAGTGATCCTGACGATCCGACTCAACCTTCTGGACAACTTTTCTACTCTATACAACCAAGCAACGCTGACGCAAAAATATTTTCAATCGGTAAGAGCACTTTGGAATCCTTATAAGAATTTAGACAGTTTCTTTCGTTCTCGTCAATGTGTATTGTGTATTTTTATTAAGATTTAAATAAAACGTTTTCAAAATAAAAATTCTATCCTCTTTCAGATCCTCATTCGGGCCAGATTACAACAAGGCACTCATTGGACAGGGAACGCAAAGCATCATATACCTTAGTATTAATGGTGACAGATAGAGGACAGCCACCTCAGCAAAGCACCAGGATCGTTACCGTCAAAGTCACTGACGTTGATGACCATAAACCGCATTTCGGAAGAAACTCGGTAAGTAAATAAACCATTATAGTATTTAATGCTAATAAAATACAACATTAACACCAGACTTAAAAAATAACCCATAAATAAATTACCAGTAAAATAATTACATTCCTTGTCAGGACGATCCTCCGGTACTAATGACAGTCAAAGAAGAAGTCCCTATTGGCACAGTCATTGGGCAACTGGAAGCAATTGATGAGGATATCGATGAGAACGCTGCTGTAGACTATGCTGTTACAGGTAAATAATCATTATCGTAATCACATCTTGGCAGAAAACATAAATAATACACAGTTTGAATATTTAAGACAGCTTAAGCAAAATTCAAGCTGCGAAATCTCCAAAACCTCCAAAATTATTTCTAACGAATAACTTTTTTGCGATTTGTTGCTTTTCCGGTGCACTAACCTCAGTTGGTCCAGAAGAGTCTTTTAATCATTTTACAAAACTGCATCAATTGGCATAATAAAAAAAAACCGTGGGAATTTACGTTTTTCTAACTGGCCGTACCATTTTTCCAAAAAAAAATGAATGCAGATAATAATTACCTACTAAAAAAAATAAGGACAGTCTCTTAGGAACATTTTCCTGTAGCCACAATAGTTAAGGTACCTTACTGCCGTTTCAAAAATCCACCCTGAATAATAAAACGAATATAAATAAACTAAGCTTTTTTTGCAGTGGGAAACGATTATGGCTTACTGAAATTGGAAAGAACAAATGATAGCAAGGCTTTGATAATCGTAGCAGCGAGACTGGACAGAGAAGCAGTATCCAAACAACTGATCACAATTAAGTGCTTCAAGTATGGCACTAAACCAAGACTGACGAAATCTTATAATAGACTGGTAAGAAATTCATTGCAAACCTCGAAAAAATTCTTAATATCTGTTTAATAATACTGTAATATTTTATTACCACACTTGGCAACAGCCGACGCATTATATGTAGTACCTACATAGTAAAAAAAACTCAGTATTGAACAGTTTATCAGTATTTCTCTTTCAAATGCCTTCGCCCATTCTTTCACCATTATTTAAATTTTGAGGGACTATGGCCGTGAAAGTAAATTACATCATTAAACATCCTCCTAAAAGTTCCCTAACTAAAGCTGACCTATTCTTTTCAGGATCCCACAGAAATCCAAGTACTAATCAAAGTTCTAGATATAGACGACCATCTTCCTGAATTTGAAAGTGCCAACATGACAGTAGGAGTCAGACTAAACGTGCCTATAGATACTCTGATAGCATCTATCAAGGCTACTGATAAGGATCCTGATGCTAGACCTATACACTACAGCATTGTGAACATGAGCTTCGAGTCACCGATCAAGGGCAAATCGTTGAATAACATTACTGATGTGATTGTGTTGAATAATATGACTGGAGACTTGAAGATCATGAAGAATTTGATACATTATGCTGATGGGATATTTAGGTAAGTTTTCATACTTTCCACTTTCTGTTTCTATGCTTGTCTGCTCATACTATTACTTAATTTTAAGCTTCTAATTCATCCTATATTCTATTTCACCGATAATGGATTTTATTTAATTGATTCTGAAAAACCTGCTGGCAATTTAAGGTGTATGTGTGTTTGCGTACAGCAGCACAGTACTGCTGCATTTTTTTTAAAATGGAAAACACTTCAGCATGGAACTTCATAAATTATTATTATCTAATACATTAATTGCATTAATACATTTTTTGGTTTCAGGTTGGTAGTAAGAGCAAATAATACAAACGACCCAGAAAGATTCGGCGATATCTTAGTGGAGGTAATTACTTCATTCTCATTAACTGATATAATTTAATCATTAAAATAAAAGAACCGAATAAAAAAAAAGGAAGGTTTTCCCAGAAAAATAATGCTACACAATATGATTATGTATGTAAATAATGTGAGTTGCTTAATTATACTGTGGCATGAGTAATTTTTATGGCAATAGGCTTGCCTTCTATTCCATGGGACTAGCGAAATCTGGGTGTATCTAAGTAGGTACGGTCAAGTCTTTTATAAGTATCTTCGTCAGTTTTCAAATTGTTTCCTTTACATGTCAGGGGACATAATAGCTTTTAGAGAGACGAGAGGGCAATGAACAGACATTGAAAACTATATTTAATTATTTGATAGCAAATATCAAAATAGCATGGTGTCAAGATGACACTATTTTAATGGCCTGGCCGTTTTATAAAAAAATACTAGGTGACCAGACAGACGTTGCCCTGTTTCCAAGAACTTGATCGAAGCGCTACCTAAAAAACAAAAAAAAAAAACATCATAATCGGTCCATCTGTTTATGAGGAGTTCAGTGTACACACACACGTACAGAAGAATAATATAAGTACATTATATAAAGATAAATAATGTATTGATTGAATGTGTCAGTGTCCATTTTAATTCGATCTGACATCTAAGAAATAACCTAACTACAAAAAAAAAAAGTTTAATTGTTTATAACTTTTTAGTTGACTTTTTTGCCGTAGTTGGGTTTTAGTTTTTATAAATATTATTTTAATTTCAATTATATATTATATATTTTTACAATGTTTTTACTTTATATCCTCTAGAGGGCGCCATATACAATTTAATGTGACGTCACCTATAATCAGAGGACAATCAAGACGCTTCCAACGATACCTCATTTGTCAAATTATGATGAGTAGTTTAGAAGTTTTGAGGGAGCAGATGAACATATATACGTACACACCAGTCAAAATCATAACCTTCTTTTATGCCTCGCCATAGTCGGGTAAAAACGTTGACTGAATGTCATTCTGCTTTATTGATATTACAACGCAATAATGCCGAGTCGGTAAAGGAGATTCTATCGTGCAATCAGTAGACAAAAATACCCCCTAAGCCTTAAGGTGACGAACATACCTTGGCTGTGACACCTCTACGTTCCCTTCAGAAAATACAAGTGTGATCTTATGTTATGTTTATTCTGCAGGTGGTAGTAGTGAGGGAACGGGACCTCCTCCGTCTGGTGATGCCAGGTGGAACAAGACAGAAGTATGGAGACCTTCGAGACAGGATGTCTGCTGCTCTAGCGCAGAAGGGCCTAAGGATGCAGCTGCATGATGCGAACACCGCCTTCTATGCAAACCCTGGGTAAGATAATAATAACCTTAGCCGTAAATGAGTCACAGGTCTGATTCTATTTCGAATTAAAAATGTTCGTCACATGAAGCGTATCTGAAGTTAAGAAAATAAATTAATGTAGCTTTGTCTGAAAAAAGGACATTGTCAAAGAACAAAAGACGGTAATTATAAATTAAATAACAATACCAAATAAAACCATTTGGAACATAAATATCTTAGACATAGGCCTATACATATTTTACTATAGATGAATGGCGTACAATCAAAAAGTTTCATAAGTATTATAATACGGTATAGGTACCTAACTGAATTCATTGCAGAGCTTGGATGATGAATTAAAAATTATAAATAAGCGCAATAGCTAGATAGGAAGCACTACTCGCAGGTTCCACAATAACTCTAGATAAAGTGTAGACAAACTTAGATTAATATGCAAAATCCACAGCAAACAGAAAACATGAAGTAACATATTATTAAGATCTTACTAAATATTGATTTACATATTTCGCTCGCTTGAATGTATCCGTTTTTATAATAACACTCAAACCAAGGTCAGGATAAGTGTAATTATAGTGCCTTCAGTCGGTACCCAATAACAACAATCTTTGGAATGAAAAAAAAAAGAAAAACTAAGCTCATAATTTCAACGTTTCTCTTTTGAATATCCTATATTTAGAATATACCTATAATTAATTAAAATTAAACACAAATCATTACAATCTCTAATTATAGCACTTGTGATGATGGCGTCTTTTGACCATTTTTTATTTATTTAAAATTCCGGTTGTTTTTTGTTTTTTACCCGACTGGCCGAGAAGGAGGGTAATTTTTTTCGAGAGTATGTATATGTATATCTATTTCTTTAGCACGCTCTGTGGCCTAAACAGCTTGATGGATTTTAGAATATGAGCTATCGTTAGATTCGTGTTATTTTTGGGAATGACATAGGCTATATAAAGTGTATATATCGCATCTGCAAATACAAAAAAGGGGGGGGTCCCTTTTTTGTACGGTTAAAAAAAAATTACAAAATATTCCAAATATATATATAAATATATTAATGAAACTAAAAAAGGTTAAAATAAAGAAAATTATTTTCAAAACGAAACCCAACTACAAAATCACAACTGAAAAGAGAAAAACAAGCATTATAATCTATAGAATTTTGGTATCGCAGGCGGGACAAACTAATAACCGGAAATATGGTGTAACTTTTGTTTGTCCCGCCTGCGATACCAAGCTATAGATTATAATGCTTGTTTTTCTCTTTTCAGTTGTGTTTTTGCCGTCGGGTTATTTTTTTTCAACTGTCTCATCAATTCTTTTGCTTACAGGCCATGCTTCCAATTCAGGAAAGTAGAATCTGGTGAAGCTTTAACACCAAAAGCCATGAAAGGCACTATTCGTGCTTTGGGCACGGAGTTCCAGGAGATTCTAGAAAACTTCAATGTACACAACATCACTAGCTGTGGCGTCTCTCGGACGAAGCACTCGCCGGCGCAGCATGCATTACTGGCTCTGGCTGGAGTGCTGCCGTTTGCCGCCTTCATAGCTACCCTTGTATTGTGTTGTATGCATTCTAGTGGTATGTATTCTTTTGTTTTTAATAGTTAAGCACCATTTACACGATGCAAGATTCTTGCCTGTGGCTTACAATAAAATATAAGCAACAAATGACATGCATCGTCTAAGTACTGTCTAGACGGTGCAATTTTTATTGTTGCTTCAATTTATGGTATGCCACATGCAATTAAATCGCACCGTATAAATCAGGCTTCAGAATCATTAGCTCGCGAAGGAGGAGGCGGTACACGTGAGGGAGAGGCAAAGTTCGCGCCCTAACGCGCCTAATCGCCGTAGGAGACGCCCTGAGCATCGGGAGGCCGAATCCCGGTCATCGTAGGCGCGGGTTTGCGGACGGTGAGCAATGAGTAGCTCACCATCCGATAAGGACCAGGCCTGGGTCGACGGCGCGTTGTGATCCACGCGCGCCTCAAGGAGATGTCAGCCGAACTGACGAGGGCCACTAGGGCCGTTGTCTGACGGGGTTGCGGTTATTGTCCGAAAGGGTAACCGTGGCCCGTGGCAATAAGTACAGGCAACTGAAGGAACACGGGTGGGTTTTAGTCAGTAAGAGTCTGACACTCCAGAGCGGGAGAAGTTTTTTGATAATATCCTACCAAAAAAATAAGGTTAATCTTTTGTCTAGTTCAAATAAGGATGACATAATTATGGTAAAAAGTTAAACCAGACATGGAAGAGAGATACTAAATAATTTGATACGTTTTGCTTTTGACTCATTAGAGTCTTGGATTTTCGAAATACGCACGTTATTGAAATAAGTGACAACGGCACCTTCCTAAGTTCGTTCGACTTAACGAATTAAACACCACTAGGAAAAGTGTCGGTCTCACGGTTTGGAATGGACCATTGAATAGAGCCATGACTAACAAAATCACTATTCAAATTCATACGTACGTTATTTATTATTCAAATTATTGCAATACTTCAAAAACACGTCATTTATGAACGAGAAATCGCTTAATCTGTCGGTAAATACCTGGTTGAAGTGAGGTGAAGAGCTAGTTCATACACTTGTAAAGAAAATATGTAGATAAATTGAATGTTTGACTTCAGTTTCATCATCTATATGGAAAAACCATATCGTAATGCGAACGTCAGTAACACAGTAGAGGACGGCATGCTAATGGAAAAAAGAAAATCTTAGATTCTCATTGGTAGGTAGTACGACTATTGAGCCTTGAGCCCTAGGTTCAGTTTCCATGTTGGGTAGTGTTCATCCCAGTTAGCAGCCCATAGTTGTGATTTGTGTGGCAATACACATGGGAGTTACAGTTTCACCTCCACCTTCGGAACGGAAGTATGATGTTGTGTTATGTAAATCTCCTATTTACCAATGCTGTTTGAAACTTCGAGTACTTTAATACAACATTGTGTATTTCCTCTTATAGCCAAGAAAAGAGCTCGGGACGCGCTGCTAATCACAAGGGAGCCTCCACCAGTAGCCGCCAGTAATATATCAGTGCCAACCAGACTTTATGCTGAACCATTGTATACCACGTGACGTAGTAACTAGAGCTAAATACAGGGCTTTATTGAAATAAGTTAAAACCCGAAAGTGGTCATTGTACCTACTCATCATTTTGAGCTACAAAAGGACCAACTCTTATCGCGAAAAATACAGCATTTTGTCTAGTTATCTATATAATAATATACATATAATAAAATAGTGACGAAGTCAAAACTGTACTACATTGAAAACTAAAAAAAAATTGCTACGAGGTGTGGAACGAGTCTAATGCCGAAAACATAGTTTTTAGAATTTTTGTCCGTTCTTCTTGATTATGTTCTGGATTGGTAGTTTATAGTTTATAACCCGGATCTTAATCCGGATCCGGATCCGGAATCCGGATCTTATTTCTTAACATAGAGTACTTTTAATCCCGAAAGTACGTTCCCGTGAGATATTTTCCGACATTCACGCGGGCGAAGCCGCGGGAAAAAGCTAGTGTTAATATAAATGTATGGAACAATAGCAATTTTTTTTTTGCGATTTTTGGTTGGTCCCGTAATACAAGATCCGTATTGATTAATTAATCGACCAAAGAGTCATTGAACTCATTATCATTCAGGTTTCAAGTTATTTCGCCTACACCTTGTGTAATTATTATGCTAAATTCAGCGCTTTGTATCTATTAATTACATATGTGAAGAACTTGCGATGATTAAATTACAGTGCGCTGAATTTGTAATCGTGTGTTTATTGTAAGGATTATAGGGTGTGTTTATATAGAATTAGATTGTGGGTGTGTTTTGTTTTATGAGTAAGTGTGCTGGTTATGATTGTAGGGTTAATCATTGAGAGAGTGAGTGAAAGTGAAAGATAAGAGTGAGTATGAGTATTTGTATAGCGTTTTCTTACTTGTCAGATTAATACAAAATCAAATCCAGTCAGGGATTATTATGAAAACTTTATGTACCTACCTCCAATACTTTGAATTGATGGATGGTTGAGGAATTGTTAAAAGTTGGCAACGTGCAAATAGCTGTCAAATATGTACCTGTTTTGATTAATTTGCCAATAGTACTGTACGAAAATCAGAAATATGGCTAACTAGTGAACTAGAATATTAATAATGAATTGCTATTATAACACCGAATTTGATGTTGTAACAGTTTTAGGTGTAAAAACGGCATTTGGAAAGTTTCCAAATACTTTTTTTACATCTAATATTAAATATTTAGAGTTACGATACTAAATTAATTGTTGCATTTCATAATCAATATTTTAGTTCACTGGTCAGCGATATTTCATATTTTCAAACATTATATGGAAATATGAAATATTACTTAGTAGTGTTAATTTGATATTGCCAAATTATTCAAAACTGCGAAATATTTGACAGCTATTAGCGACGTTGCCCATTTTCAGAATTATAAGAATTATTTTAATAGTAAAATAATAATGAAAATGTTAGTTAAAACAATATAATAATAGCGGGACCATATGAGGAATTCTCAGACGGACAAAAAACGTAATTAATTTAGATACATATTTAAGTAATTAAGAACTATTATTACTCAAGAAACATGAATTGTAAATAAACTTGCAAAATAATTTTAGCATAAGAAGATATTTAAATAAATAATAATATATGAATTATAAAATAATGTACTGTGTTTATAAATATTGCTTTTAAAGCTTTGTACATTTTGCAGTTCTTAGCTTCTAAGATATTTTTTATGAAGATGTTGAAATCTTGAAACCATCTTACTAATATTATTGCCAATAATAAAAGGTGCACATTATAAATAAAATATTGTAAAAAAATATATTTTGTTGTTGCCATTAATGGAGGCCTGTGTCCCAGTATTGGGAACATTATAGGCTGGTTATTTATGTTATGTATTGCCATTCATGAAAAATAAACTTATATAATCGCCTAAATTGCCTGATTTGAAATTATATTACGTACAAAATAATTATTTTAATGGAAGTTTTTTTTGTTAACAGCCATTTTGATAATCAACAAAAAGTATTAAATATAGAAAAATGTGTCATGACCATAATAATAGTGTGATAATTATAATATAGATTTTTTACGTAATCTAAGTCACAATTATTATCAAAATTTCTATCTATGATAAGAAAAACAAATAAATTATAAATACGTAAACAATTAAGTTGAGTTTTTTTTAAAAATAAATTATTTGATTTTTACTTGTAGTTGTATTACTACTAACCAAATCAAAAGGTGATGTTGTACCTAATTAATAGAAACTATAAAATTGGATGTTGCGGATTCTAAATATTCTGCTATTGGTTTTATTAATTTGTTACAACAGCATTATACTTATGACACTAAAAATGAATAAAAAAAATTAAATACATGCATTAGGCTATTCTTGCCGGCTGTCTATAAAATCTGCCAGTTTTTTGTCACAGTATCGTTCTTGAATACAGGACTTAGAAAAGGCTACAAAATAGTACTAAGTAGGTAATTGCTAAAACGAGCATAACTTCAGTGAGCATGCTCGTTCATTGTATCACAATTATAAAATAATTGGTATAATTTTGTAAGAAAATAAACTGCCATTGTAAATTGCATTAATTGCAGAATTAGATCCTGTAATAAGCATGTAGGATAAAACAATAGACTTTAATTATGTACCTACTTACTTACTACTTTGTAGCATTTCTACAATGTAGGGCTCAATAATTAACATAATTATTACCGTGAACTAAGACTCAAAGGAAAATGAAAAATGATTATGTACAGGTAATATGCATAATATGCATAGTTCACGACAGGAAATAAATATGGTCTGACCCGCCGCTATTGATGTTTCACATAAAAAAACAGCGACACTCCGGGAGTGCCGACAGAAGTGAAAAATTGAAAAAAAATTGGCACCGCGGTGTTCAACGCGTTGATGTCTTTATAATGGTCAAAAGCTGGTGTCGACACACTGTCGCGAAATCAATAGTTTAGTCCCATCTCAAAAATGCCCAATGCCAAAGAAGTTTTGACTTAATAAAAGACATATTTCGACCTCAGTGAGTCATCTTAACTATCCTAATTTATTCATCATCATTCTCCTACCCCTTATCCCAATTTATTTGGGGTCGGTGCAACATGTCCCTTTCTTCCATACTTCTCTGTTAGTTGTCATCTCGGTAGTCAACCCCTTTCCATATCCCTTCTTTCCTTTCTTTCTTTCTATATACTTTCTTTTTGTTATTTACGTGTTTCTTTATATATATATTTTTTTATCTTTCTATACGTCATGTTTACCGCAAATAAACGTATTTTCTTTCTTTATTTTCTTTCTATATCATCTTTCACACAGTCCATCCATCGTTTCTGCGGTCTTCCCCTATTTTTATGGCCATCGACATTCATACTTAAAACTTTCCTCATTTCTCCGCATCACATGCCCATACCATGACAACCGATTTTCGCACAACTTCTCTGTCACCGGTGCCATCACTTTCAGAGTTCTTCTTATGTACTCATTTCTTATTCTATCCATTCGTGTAACACCACATATCCCTCTTAGCATTCTCATCTCAGCTGCATGCAATTAATTCATCCCTTTCGTGGCCCAACATTCTGATCCATACAAGACAGCAGGTTTAACCATTGTTTTATATTTCTTCCCTTTAAGTTTAAAGGGAACGCGGGAGTAGCAGATTGTTTCCGTGAGCGCCTGATCTACTTCGCCATCGCTTTGCACGAGTGAACCGAGATAACGAGAGCCGGATCAGACTGGGACAAGCGTGCCATCAAGCGCTAACTATCCTAACTAATATTATAAATGCGAAAATGAGTTTGTTTATTTGTTTGTTACGCTTTCACGCCAAAACGGCAAAATGGATTTATATTAAATTTGGCATATGAGTAGACAATGACCTGGATTAGGACATAGAATACTTTCAACCCGATATTCAAAAGGGATTTAGACTTATGCGGGTGAAACCCCAGGGCGCAGCTAATATAATATCATAAATGGGAAAGTGAGTCTTGTTTGTTACGCTTGCAAGCTGAAACGGCTGAACGGATTTGTATGAAATTTGGCAGATGTGTAGACCATGGCCTGGAAAAGGACATTATGATACCTTATATCCCAATATTCCAATGAGATCTAGACTTATGCGGGTGATACCGCGGGGCGCAGCTAGAATAAATATAAAATAGTCAAATCAAAAGATTATATACTTAACAAATTTATGCGCACAACATCAGTAATTATATTTAACTTAATTAATCTGTTATACTGATTGCCTCGTTGGTCTAGTGATCGCAAGCACGACTACTGAGCATGAGGTCCTGGGTTCTATTCCTAGGTTGGGCAAAGTGTGTGAAGTTTCTCAGTAGTAGCCCGAAGTTTGAAATTTGTGCCCAATGGTGGCAATAAAATGAAAATGAAATGAAATGAAATTGTAATAGGATATAAGAATCACTTTTACAAGTTATATAAAAAAAAAACTAGATGAGTTCGGAATTTCCTATCTGACTACTCTGAGAAGAAAGGCCGAACAAACTCAGAGGTCGCAGTCTCTTTTAAAAAATTCCAGACATAATCTTGGTCAGGCCATATGAGGACCATGTAGATTAGTGTTGGAAATGGTCTTTTGAGGAAATTACCACACAGATTTGAATGGGCCAGATTCAGATTTTTGAGATTTGAGTCAGTGCAAGTATTTATCAGTAATCGTGGAGCTCAACTCAGAACTGAAGGAGCTTAACTCGATGAACTATTTATTATTCGTCGAGTTGAGCTCCTCAAGTTCTTAAGAAAACCGGTCAAGTGCGAGTCGGACTCGCGCACGAAGGGTCCCGAACCATTATTTAGAAAAACGAGCAAAAAAATCACGTTTGTTATATGGGAGCCCCCTTAAATATTTATTTTATCAAACTCACTTGCTATTTGGGATGGTAAAAGTTTTCGCGTCGATGTCCCTGCCACCCTGTATGATACATAAAAAAATATCTAATATAATGTGATGTGGGTGTACTGAATAGATTAGGCAGGGGTTTACCCACGTCAATAATTACAGTTTTGCCCACCCCTTTGAAAAATAATGAACATTTTACTTATACATGGTGTACCAGAAAGTTGTGGTCAAATTTAAGGGTTTCGTAGAGGCCATCAAACTGAGCAACTTTATCCATATGACCAACATCGTAACCACGAAAAAAAAAGCATTTGGTTCGAGTAGGTATTGAAGTTTTGTTTTTATAGTTGATTTTTTTTATCTTCAAAAATGAAGACATAGGGGCCGTAAAAGTTGTCAGTTTTAGACCTCTAACGAACTCTATCGCAACAACTAAACAGGTTAGGAGTTTGAAACTTGTGTATGTCATGTACCATATATATTATAATACTTTAATTAATCAGCAAATATTAAAAACGATACATAAGGTATTTTATTAAAAAATGGGCGATTTTCTGCAACTACAAAAATAACATTGTAATTCACAGTATCATTGTGAAATACAAAATCTTTGCGATTTTCGAAATTTAAGATGAAAAATAAAAATCTTCGGTTAGTATTTTCCTGAACTAAAAAATACGATATGGTACGGAACCCTTTCGTATGCGTGTCCGACTCGCACTTGACCGGTTTTTTATATACACATGTACATATTATTATTTTAAGTCTGTTAGCGTTTATATTATGTAAATACTAATGACAAAAATAAAACAATTGACCTGCGTCGCTTGTTACGCATATTCCGATCAGTTGCTCGGAATACACTTTTCCTTATCAGGCACTCGTGGGTTGATCTGTGCTTATCAGTAAGTAAGAGGCCCATGGTTGGCTTTAAAACTTTGACACCAGGTTAGTCATTAATCACACGAAAAGAAGAATCGGAACTGGGAAACCTGTATGTTCGTTCAAGCATATTTTTTCCGGACTCAGAGGCTGCCTATCTCTGCTCCCTTTAGCACTCTTCTCCGGTCTGATAAACAGGCAGCCTAACGAGCTAAATCCTTCAAGGTATTTCTTGTGGCTATATTTTTTCACAGATTTTAATTATTATATAGTGACTTTACAAACTTATATGTTCTAATTCAATAAAAATTATCATAATAACATCACTATTTATAAAACTAAATTATTTAGTAAGTTTTTATTTTTGTGACCACCACAGCTACATATCGAAGTGCGATTTTGGCCTCCAGATAATACCAAGCCGTGATTAAAAATAAATATTTGAATTGCAAATATAATTTTATTGCCGAACCACAAAAACTTTGTTTAAACAAAGATATTGCGTCGGCGAAAAATCAACAGCTAACTGACTACACAACCTCGGTGGACTGCAGAATATCTATGAACGTGTCTTAAAGCCAAATAATATTTTTTCGGTACCTTATATCTGAGACGCTGAATTGATTATTGACAGTTTGATTTCGATTCGCACAGCCACAAGAACTATGTACGGCATAATACTCATAATAGCTCTAGTCATAATTTGTACACTTGTTATTGGCATATACCAGAAGAATACAAATGCAGTATGCCGCTCAAGGAGAAGAATAGAAGGGAAAACAATAATAGTTACTGGAGGAACCGCAGGAATGGGCTTCGAAATAGCCACAGACCTCGCCCATCGGGGAGCTAGGGTCATCGTGGCGTGCCCCTTTGAAGACGAAGGCAACAGATCAAGGAATCAAATAGTACAAGAAACGGAAAATGAAAACGTTGTATTCAAACTCCTAGACCTCGGATCTTTGAAATCTATACGGCAATTCGCAGCAGATATCCTGAAAATTGAAGACCGATTAGACGTTTTGATAAACAATGCCGGTATTGGGGTTCCAGGAGACTTCTTAACTACCGATGGTATGAACTTCATAATGCAAGTGAACTACTACGGAGGATTTTTACTAACGCTTTTGCTTCTTCCACTTCTGAAGAAGACTGGCAAACTTGGCGAAAGCAGTAGGATATTGTTGACAACGTCGGTCTTGCATAAGATCGGACGAGTGAATGTTGATAACCTGAACAAGACTGACTGTTGGTACAGAATGCAGATCTACGCTAATAGTAAGCTGTGTCTCATACTGTTTGCAAATGAACTGTCAAAAAGGTTAGAAGGTTCCAACGTTGTGGTGAATAATGTAGATCCTGGAGCAGTGGGAACGAGGATCTTTGATTCTGGGAACAAAGTGTTAGCATTTTTCTTAAAACTTTTGATTAATAGCATTTTTAAGACAACGTGGCAAGGAGCACAAACGGCTTTGCATGTGGCGCTAGATAAGAAGGCTGGTGAAGTGAGTGGGGCGTACTTTCAGAACTGCGAACTTAGTAGGGCCGTGAAAAGGGCGTATTGTGACAAAACGGCCAATATACTTTGGGAGGAATCTGTGAGATTAGTGCAGTTAACTGACGATGAGCTGAAACAGTGTTTTAAATCATTATAATGTTAATTAAAACGGGAATTTTGTTGTAATGATTACAATTTAGGTTAGTAATCTTTTTCATTTCAAAATTACAATAATGTTTTTCTCAGATAGTTGTTATATTTATTTAAAATAGATAGTTATATACAAAATATAGAGTCGCAAAAATGGGTCTTTACATAAAGAAGATAAGTTGTTATAAAAATATCACAAAATAATCATGGTACATAATAAAAGTACTAAGTAATGGTGTTTTCTTATTATTTCCCTCCTAAATGTTCACCTTTAATGCTTGTTTAATGCTGTGTTTGCGTTGTTAGACAAATAATTGTTCTGGGTGTGGTTGTAAGTACACATAGGTTTGTAAACACGCACACAACTTACAGGTGAAATCCTTGTGTTGGATAATCATCATTTTATCAGACAAAAGCCCACCACTGGTCTTAGGCCTACCCGAAGAAACACTGAAATCGGTCAGATAAAACCAAGATGGATCCCAAGTATTAGTGGAATAACAGCTCACTTCACCTAATTTTTTTATGGTAAGATTTTTACAAAACAGATCGGCTGGAACTAAAGTGGAGCTATATGGAAACTGCTCAATATCGCTTGAAGCCAAGATTGCACCAATTATTGCTACAGATACCGCTACATTTAGCAATATGGAGCAACTAATAAGCTGGTTGCTATTTCGCTCGCATAAATAGGTAGGGGAAGTACGTCCAAAATGGTAGATACGGACAAAATGACACACTGGGCTTTTTTAGAAATTGGCTACAATGCTGCAGTTATCATATCGTTGATGGTGTTTTTCAAAAAAAATGCTAGCTCTAAAATGACTTATCCCATGACTTACACTCTGTGTTTCACAGGCTATTTATTCAAAATTCAGTTTTATACATTTTAAACAAAATTAAATACCCAAACATTAACTATTTACGTATCCATAATAACTTAAATTTGTATATTTTACTAAAATATTGTTAATTTATATAAAAAAGAAGGGATTTTTTAGTGTCCCATGCTTCATTTGCAATGTTCTGATCAAAAATTATTCATTATTAATCTATTTTTATTCAAGAATTGTGTGTTATTTGGAAAGGATTATATGCATCAGATTCAATAATATTCTAGTTTACTGTGCATTGTTGTTTAAAATAATATAAAATAATGTTTTTTTTCTCTCGTTTCTTTAAACTGCATTGATGAAAATTTCCGCATACATTACGTCAGTTTATTGATTTTGTACCAAAAAAAATTTACTAAATTATGTTATGTTTTTGAATGACGGCGAATTCTAAACCAGTGACTCATTCATTTAAAATTAAACATAGAAAATTAAGTAATAATTATTAGACAGCTTTAAACAAGATCGAAACATATAAAACAGCACTAAACAATTCAAGGAAGAAGCTTTATCGAGCGAAAAAGCAACACGAAAAGCTGCTGCTGCTTGATGCTTTTACTACAGACAGAAAATTATAAGCTTAAAGCCCGACAAGAGGTGATGGAATTGACAATGCGGGAAGTTTACAAGGATTGCAAAAAGAATGATTAAAAATGTAACATTAAAAATAGGCGTCAGAATATGTACAAAACCCGATCGCAAATTTCTGGGTCTTAAAAGCCAAGTAAGAAAACCCTGATTTAAAAAGAATCTAAATAAAAACACCGTGGTGGGTTTAGAAAAGTTTTATAATTGAGACGACATTAGTAGAAGCACAGCGGGTAAACAAGAAACGATGACTAAGAACAAAAAGAAAGCGCAAATTAGATATCTAGTCGATACTTTGCAAAATCTCTACCAGATTTACAAGGATGAGGGTGGAAATATAGTTTCACTACCTTCTTCAGGTACAAGCCTTATTACGTACTATCACTAAGTGCGATGACCAGGAATACATGCATGTGTATAAAACACAGTAACATGGAATTTATGTTTGACGCTCTGAAACTCAAAGGAGTTACCACTACCGAGATATTGAGCCACATTGGGTGACACTAAATCCTTCAACTGCATGTACAACAAGTGTCAGCTATGCAAAATTCATAGCATTCAGTATGTCAAAGACAAATTACAAGGAGAGGTAACTTGGGTTAAATGGTGGTTCATAAGTATGAAAAATCGGGCCAGGAAATGCTTACAAAAAAAAAACTACAAAGCAGCAAATGAAAAGCACTGTTCGAGACTTAATCTCAAAATTCGAAAAAGACAGAACTGACTGTATTTAAAACGCACTATTTTAACTGGAAAGAACAGCAACGCCAATGTCGAGATTGTGTCATCAATATGAAAGACGAAGAAATTGGTATTTTGTGCATCTTCTCTGAGAACTACGATTGCAAATACAGCGAGGAGATTCAATCAATGCACTTTGGTGCATCTAAAAATTCCATCAATCTGCATTGTGGCGTCATTATTGGAAAAGAACGTTTGCAGCCATTTGTTACAATGTCAGACGAAAACTGCTACGAACCATGCCTTATAGTTCTTTAACGTGACGGCTTTTTGCATTAACATCACTTATCTTATTGGCTGTTGTACAATTAAACGTGTCATAAACTAGCGTAGAGGAACAGTTTCTTTAAAAAAGTTATGTTTTGCTTAAATTAGTAATAATAATTAAGTGATTTAAAAGACTGCTTATGTTAAATGATAATTTAATAAATGTTACATTCGGATTTATTTAAAACTTATTCAAATTTTGTGACGAAATGGAATTTCTCAGTTACTATACCTTTTTCATACATAGAACTAGATAAATGAAAGACTTTTGTTATTAAAATTGATTATTTTTATGATAATAGATATTGTATCGTTCGCTAAAACCATTGTTTTTCATTTATTTTTTTATGGATGGAATTCCATTACGCAAGAAGCAAAATTTTTTAAAAACACTTGTCATGTCGACCATGTTCGCATACCTGTCAAGTAGTTAGCGCCATTGGCTCAGTCATGCCGGTGCAATAGTACGAACGTGTTTTGTGTGCGTGGCAAATGCTCCCGGGGCTGAACGAGGTCTGGTGGCTATTACAAATGCCCGATCCAAGGTCGAATCCCATGCTCAGGAATGACACTTGACCGCAAGATACTAAACCCATAACGTAATCTTTTATTAACATTTGACACGGATATATTATTTATATTAATTTGTTAAAAACAACAGTGTTAAAAACATTGTTTTTAATTACAACATGTTTGCCTCACCTACATTTTTATTGTAAAATTGTCAATTGCCTTGATCTCTAAAATTTATTTGTTAACCTGTATTGTATTTAGTTTTTTATAACACGAAGCATCGAAGTTGAAAAACATCGTGAGGAAACCTGGACTTATAACATAAAAGTGTGAAATCGCCAATCCGCCTTTTGCAAGCATGCCAATGCTCGTGCCTTCTCTGCATGAGGAGAGACCTATGCCCTGCTGTGGAAGAATAATAGGCTGGTATAATTATTATTTACACATATTTAATATTTTATATTTTAAGTTTAGAATCTCGGCGATTACTTTTGGTGGCCATGATGCTACATGGTTTGTGTAACAATAGATTTGACTGTATTGAAATCACAAATAAGTTGCGCTTTACAGTGCCTAGAACTGTTATCAGACGGGCAGCGCGCGTGCCCCGGCTGTTCCACGTAGATTCATGCAGGACTAACGCCGGGGCACGAGTGCCTCTTCGTCAACTTGTTGAAACCTATAACACGCACTTCATGGACATAGATGTCTTCTCTCTTTCGAGTAAAAAATTTAAAACACTAGCTATAAATACTCTTTCACCACAATCTTAACCTATCAATAATTTTTAAATTCAGTTAAACATAATAAGATAATATTGTAAATACATTTCCGTTCCTGATTTATTCATCTATTAACTCGTGGACAATGGTGTGGGTTATATGTTTACCTATTTGTGTTACGACTCATAATTTTTATCCTTAACATGTAACTGTTTTTTTGTCCCTAATAAATAAAATAAAAAAATAAAAAATATGTTTAAGACATTAAAGCACAATGTAACATATAAAAATAATCATATAAAGTTATTTCAACACTAACAGGATTTTATATCTATACATACCTTTAATAATAGTATATTACTGTCGCGGCCAGCAATAAGGGCATTCTTCGCCTCGGTCACATACTTGTGAGTCCATCAATTCCTGGTTTTGGCCAAGGCTTGTATGGTACTTTTCTCAAACAATGCGCGGAAATTCAAACTAAATAAAATAATTATAAATTCCAGAATCAATGACGAACAATAGTAGATTGTATTATAAGGGAGCAAAATAATATTTTTACGGCGAGGGCGCTTTTTTTAATCCAGAGAGAAGTGAGGGATTCTAGAGTAGAATCCCGAACGTACCGAGGGATTTTTACTTTTCATCACCCTCTATGAGAAAATAAAAGGCCCCTCATATTTTATTGTAATATTATTATTTAATAAAACATAGAGTAACAACTAAATTGAAATTTAATAGTATCTAATAATAAAACAACTAAAAACTTATATTTGAGACATTTTCGCAATTATGAAAATGTATTGTTACAGTTTTATTAGGAATATCTAATGTTGTAGATTTTATATTCTGCGTGTTTTACAATAATGTCCAAATCTGGTTCATTTTGAGGAAAATGTGACGTTGAATCTCGTTGTTTGGATGTAGATGGGCGCGGCGACAGTGGCATGGATGGATTAACTGAAGGTTGCAATTTACCGTTTTCCACGATGCGTTCACATGTTTTCGCCTTCTTCTCAATGGAATCTTCTATATACCCCTCTGCTACAGCACTCGACTTCCATCCTCTATGTTGTTTGAGAACAGTTAAGTCTGCTCCAGAATCTGCCAAAAGGGTAAACGCGACGACGAAAACAATCTTCTGTATACAGTTTGATATCTGGTAACTTCAAATAAATAGCGATTTCTTGCGGCATGTTAGAAATTTTATTTTTTTCCCATAACTTGTTTGAAGCACTTGCCATTTTGATAACGGATATAAAACCGATTGATCTTCATATCAGCAGGACGTAGGTCCAGGTATTTCTGTACAATAGTTTTGTTTTCTCCTCGGATTACGAAGGATCGGTCAATTTTTGTTTTTGTGTCTGTCAGCTTTACTAACAGTAAATCATCCGAGTGATTTTCGACATCATCAACAGTTATTTTTAAAAGTCCATTGCCACGACAAGCTCCATGTACTCCGAAAATTAAAGCCACCTGTAACAAAACCGAATGTAATAAGACAAGTATCTATCGAAGTACAGGTTACAATAAAATGCGCATTTTAAAACACTATGGTTATATTTTACTAATCAACCATATACATAGTTACTTACTTTTACGGCAAGAAAGACTTTGTCGGGTCCTCATTAAGGAAAGTCTCCACGTTTTTGACTGAGAATACTTTGGATTTTTTAAGTTTAAATTCATCAGATATCCTCTTCAGATACGCTATTAATTACGAATGTGTCCAGTTTCACGTCGTTATTAGAACTGATTGTTGATTTTAGCATTGAGTAGGTACTCCAGAGAGTGGAAGGTTGTTTAGTTTTGGCTAAGTACTGGAAGTAGGCCAAAACACAGATTCTCAAAAATTCTTGGCGCCTCTTGAATTTCTCCATTTAAAAATTACCATAGGCTTTCATATATTTCTCCCGCGATTTTGCAGGTAATAGATTATCCATCACATTCCTTGCGTCTAATATTTTCAGGAGTTAATTCTATACTTTCACTGTCACTTGAAGAATTCAGTTTTCAAAACAAAACTATGAATTTCTAAAAATCCGTGAAAATTGACGAAAATGCGAGCTGTAGTTTGCGCGTTTTTAATTTGATTTCTTTTTTTTTATTCAGCCGGTGGCGCGATTATGGGCCGTCGTACCAGCCAGTCTTTATTCAAACAATGTTTGCGTTCGATTTCTTTGGCGCTAAATACTAAGATGTTCCAAATTCAAAAAGTGCGCGGCGGAAATAATTGCGGCACACTTATAAAGAGGATTAAAAACTCATTACTGCCCGCTAAAAGTTTCTTATAGAAAACACCACCTTTGGGTGCACTTAAAGGCGAGCCAAGTCGTCCTTTTCGAATAGATGGAATGAAAAGATAATTTTCACGCGTTTAATGTTCATTTCTTTCGTCTTTACTTAAACAGCACTATTTGCTAAGCCAGTTCGAAATTTAAATACAATTTTGATAAGTTACCTGCTTGGTTGCCATGGGTCGAAGTAAAAAGTTAGGTCCATTTTTAAATAACACGACAGTTATGAGTTTTCATAGTAATTTATTTGGCGGCTAAACATGACTGATATGGATTTTCATGGTAATATTGCCGTCTACTCGCTTGTTTTTTACCAGTACCGCAATTTCGATTTATCTCATAGAAGGTTGTCGTCAAAAACATCGCATGTAGCATAAAATAGGAGATTAAAGCCTAATACTTAATTTAAAGATATTAAGATAAATAAAACATAATATAACATCACGTTTGTAAACCCCGAAGGGCTAGGCTCCCATGTAATAGGGGCCGAGCCTTTTGCCATCAACCTGGCACAAATCTAGACTCCGGGTTGCTACTGACAAATTTCTAATGTAAAAATCCAATAACACTTTACCCGGTCTGGGAATCGAGCCCAGGACCTCATGCTCAGCAGTAGCGATTGCGACTACCAAAAGTAAAAACAAATGTAAGAAAATTTGAATTTCGCAGCCTACCACTGCAGTGGTATAATAAGTAAAAATAATGTATATTTATTAAATAGTTAAAACCAAAATAATAATGAAAATAAAAAATAATACACACTCACGGGAGTGCAGACAAAAGTGCAAATATGAAAAAAAATCGGCACCGCAGTAATCAACGCGTTGATGTCTTTTACTCCACGCACCGCGGTAATCAACGCGATGATGTCTTTTTAATGGTCAAAAGCTGGTGTCGTCACAGTGTCACGAAATTAATGGTTTAGTCCCATCTCAAAAATGCCCAACATGCCTAAAGAAGTTTTCACTTCTAAACAATTGTTGTTTAAGATCATGTACAAAATTAATGAACTATGTGCATATTAGACTCACCAACCGTTTTTGTTTCTATATAATCTGTGGCAGTAATGTCATCACAACTGCTAATCGGTTGCTATAGCACGTACTAGAATGTTCGATTTAGGCGACTTATTGAGTTTTCAAGAAATAGCATGAGTTTTAATTACAATAGGGTATAAAACTGCACATACTAGGTATACCCCGTTTTTTTTTTTAATTTCATAAGCTACTATAATTGGAAAATTGAATTGGTTTTTATTATCTCGCAGTAAGTACTAAAAGTAGAGTATTTTCTTCGGGAATAAAGGTGTCTTCATCTTCAGCTTGAATACCTCGCTGCACTCAGAATTGTTGTCTTGACTCCCCTACGCTTCGCTCAAGAGTTAACTCGGAGGTCTCTCGCTGTGCTTAGAAGCCCCAGAATTCTTTGTTATGTTCGGGATTCAATATAGCGTCCGTGACACTGCTCTAATTTACTACAGTCCGGACATCGAGAGAATGCGTTCCTGACACCTGTCAGTTAGACAATTTCTAGTAGTAATAGAGATAAGAAAATAGCATATTAAAAAATTGTTAACCTCACGCATACACTCTGATTCATTCGTGTTTACATTCAAACACATTCACACACCCTCACTCTCACTCTCACTAGCACACACGCATGCCTGCGTGCGTGCTACATGTTTAGCTTTAGTTCTCTCTTTTTAAATATTATTATTTCGTAGTAAGTACGTACATTTATATAATACAAGTAAATGATACTTATTCAAGTTATCGGAGCGGTAGCGGAGTCTCCTAACACAGGCTTATTTGCTTAAAAGGAGGCTCCAATCACTAGTTTGACCAATTAGTTCAACCAGGTTTCAGATTGGCTAAAGTGGACTCATCTTTCATGGGGTACTGTTTAAAATGTTACAATAAAATACCTCCCCACATACTTCAACTGAATGAAACGAAATTTAAATCTTATATAAAACGCACACTATGCAGCCAAGCATATTATAATTTGGGGGATTACATCGCTGATATAAATGCTTGGCTAAACGCTGGTCCTGCTCCACAAGGGCGCATAAACTAATTGATTAGCATTTGGAAATACTGTTGGAGTTGCTGAAGATTTAGAAACTACTCATCTTTGCATTGTATAAATTCAATCCCTTAGCATTGTACAATTTCATAACATGTGTGAGTACTATGTACCTACTTTAAAGCTACCATTTACTAGGTACGTCTTTCATTGACTTGAATGTGCCCTTGCGGCTGAGATGTCATGTCATGCTCACTCTAATGTCTCGCTGACGGTGGCGTGTGTGTTGGATCATTTAGCTCCCTTCAAAATGGTTGAGCTGAATGGTGCTAATCCATGCGTCATGTTCGTGAACGGGCGCTGTCAGTAGGGACTGGTCATCTTCTAGCTGCCATGGCTTTTTTAATTTGATTTTTGAATTGTTTTATTTTTTATTACGGACGCTTTTATCGTTGTGCATCGTTCTCACATTTATAACTTTAACATGAATGATGTAACCAATATTTTGTAAACATATTGTGATTTAAAAGAGTGTCCATGGAGTTTCTTGCCCGTTCTTCTCCATAGGTACCTACTACGCTTTGGAATGGGCAACTAGCTTCATCTTTCTGACTGACCGACCCCTTGACAATTCAAAAGTGCCTGTAATTGGTTTATTTGAAATAAATGCTTTGAGTTTGAGTTTGAGTTTGAGTTTAGTTGTTAAGGTCTACTGGTTAAAATAATAAACTATTTTTCATTTTTTTTTCACAATACCTATTTAAAACACATGACATGATTGCCACTGCAGCTTTAATAAATCATTTATTTTTTTAATATAGAATATTGTAGGCGTAGGCTATTTTGGAGGCCGGATGTGAAGGGGATGAGACTTCTGTGCATTTTACAGCTGGTCAGGTGAGAGTCGTTTTGAGGAAAATGACGGGCGGTAAATCACCCTGTCATGATGGGCTTAGTGTTGAGCACTTGCAGCACGCGGGGGTTCACCTGCCGAGAGTCCTGGCCTTGTTCTTCACAATGTAATGTGTGTATTCTTCACATATAATTAATGTATACAAGATATTTTAAATCATTTTAAAGGAGTAACGGTGGAGTTTCTTCCCCATTCTTCTCCAAACGAAAACTACTTTTTGGAAGAGGCGACTAGAATCATTCCAATTTCTTTGTAAATTTTGACGTTCAAAAGTGCCTTATAAGTGCCTAATTGAAATAAATGAATTGACTTTGACTTTGGATCAAATTCGCAAAACACATATTCGTTAGTTTGAAACCGATAGGTATCAAGAACGCATTCTGGCCACGGCCAGACTATATTTAATTTCACTTCTGTTAAGATTTTAATTAAAATTTACTATATAGGTTGGCAGGGACAGCGACGGTCAGGGCGTCGGGAATCGCAGGCCGATTTCTGGCCACCGTAAGCGTGGGCTTGCGGACGGTGAGCAATGGGTAGCTCACCGTCCGATAAGGACCAGGCCCGGGTCGAAGACGCGTCGACCACGCGCGTCTCAAAGAGATGTCAGCAGAATTGACGGGGTCCGTTAGGGCCGATGCCTGCCGGGGGTACGATGAAAACCGAAAGGGAGATCGTGGCCCCCGGCAACAGGGCAACCGAAGGAACACGGGTAAGTTGTAGTCAGTAGGAGTTTGACACGCCCTCCCGCTCCGCCCAGAGCGGGAGAAGTTATTTGATAATTTCCCACCCAAAAAAAGAACAACGATGTGAAAACTTTTTCCATGGATTCAGTATGTGATTCTGAAAAATTTCAACGCAGGGGGCGTTGAAATTTTTCGTCGGTTATTAAAAAAAAAAACTGATGTTTCATAGAAAAGTGCAGTACTTACGCGGTCAATATGTATTGATCAGCTGATTTTTAATATGCTATTGCCCACGGCTTCGCTCGCGTGGAAGTCGGAATATATCCCACGGAAACGCAAATACTACCGGGATAAAAAGTAACCTACCCCAGGTCCAGATCCATATTTCATCGATATCCGTTCAACCGTTGAGAAGGCAAGGTAACAAGCAGAAAGAGTCACTTTCGCATTACTAGCATTCTCTCACATTCGCATAAGGATATAGTACCTGTGTAAAGTAACAACGTGTCTTTATTGATTAGTCTTAACAATTATCTATATAAATACAATATTAGTCTCTTTTCGTGTCTGTCTGTGTGAACGTTGTTCTTCTAAACCGGTTGTGTTGCGTACACAACCTGTCACACAACCTGCACGACAATGTCAAATTATAATTATGTCATGCAAACCTAACCTAAAGTAACTCATTTAAGACCTGAGGTCTAGCAGGGCATTAATATTGTACAGAATTTCATTATGACCCGCTGGTCATTAATGTGAATTGAATTTGGAACATAAAGTAGAAATCGCCTGCGAACATTTACCATGCATTCACCATTATGATCTGTACAAAAATATATATTATTCGAAAATCGAACTGGTCACCACGAGTACCTAGAATATAAATAAAAGAAAAATAGAACACAAATTAAAAAGAGCGAATACTGAAAATTGCTTTGCTTTGTTATACATCAAATTACTTAACTACAAATTCTAACAAAAATGTCGAGTGACGATAGTGATTTGACACCGGAGTACATTACATCCGAAGCCATTGGCATTGCCAACAATCTACTCCCAGAAAAGTCCAAGGAATTGTACATGAAAGCCTACGACTATTTTTACAAGTGGAAAATTACAAAGGGCGTCAAGTCTGTATTTGAATCAGTGCCTTTAGTCTACTTCCAGCATTTATTATGAACAAAGAAGCCAAGTAGCCTATGGTGCAACTATTCGATGCTCAGGTCAACAATAAGCATCAAAAATAATATACAAATTAATACATACACCAAATTACTGGCATTTTTTAAAAAGAAATCAGAAGGATAGCGTCCTAAGAAAAAAAAATAGTTCAATATGTGGAAACGTTTCTAAATGAAGCCCCTGACCACAGCTTTCTTGCCACACAAGTAAGTACCTTCCTATTGATTCAATTTTTAGTAACTAAAATAGCATACATACTTACTATAGGTAAGTATAGGTACTAGCTACCCGCTTATGAATCGATCGCTTGTATGCGATCTACTGATGTGATGTTTCGACTCTAAGTTAAATAATAATCATTATTATTGTAAACCTTCGTAAGGTTTATGTGTTATTATTAAAAATAATAAACTTTCTTAGATTTGACTGACACACACACGAGTGTCTCAATCAAATCTAAGAAAGTTAATAACATGTAATATACATAAAAATTAATATATTACCTTCCTATTTAAATACCAACCTACCTACCTATTTTTGTTACAGGTGGCATTGATTTTTGGAGTGAATGGCTCTTGTCGTGGAAATGAACTCGTAAACATTAAAATCGAAGGTATCGAAAAACATTAAGATTTGTTGCTGGTAAATTTGCCAGATACAAAATCAAAGAAAGAACGGTCATTCGTAGTCCGTGGAGAATACGTAAAAAATATCGAAAGTACCAAGCTCTACGCCCCTCTAATATAAACACTAACAGATTTTTCGTAGCTTATAAAAATAGTAAGTGCACCAGGCAAGTCATTAGAAACAATAAGATCAGCAGCATGCCGAAAGAAATTGCAAAATACCTAAATGAAATTAAATTAAATTAAATTAAATTGTTTATTCTATAATTAGGATATCGGAATCACTTTTACACGTCATATTAAAAAAATAAAAAATAAAAATAAGCTAGTTGAGTTCGGCGTATCCTATCTGGCTACTCTGAGAAGAAAGGCCGAAACAAACTCAGAGGTCACAGTCTCTTTTAAAGTCCAGACATAATCTTGGTCAGGCCATATGAGGACCATGTAGATTAGTATCTGAAATGGTATTTTGAGGAAAGACACATGAACACTAAACACTAAAATTGACAAATGCTAAGCTCTACACGGACCATTGTTTCAGGAGAACATTGGCTACTCTATTGGAGGATTCAGGAGCAGACATGACCCAGATTAAAATACACGGGGGCTGGAAATCTGATGTAGTAACAGAGGGCTACATTGAAAATTCTATATAAAATAAGGATAAAATAAGCTGCCGCATTGGTCGCAACATCAAACTAAAAACACCGTTGATAACTGATCCTTGGACACCTTTGTCACCACAACCTTCCACATCAAAACATTATTCATCTAGCCCACTGCCTCAAGCACCACCTTCACCAACTTTCACGATCCAACATGGTCCTCAGCAGACCCAAGTTTCTGAAACTTTACTTAACAGTAATACTCAAATAAACTTGTAATAGACTTTAATCAAACTACACACGTACACAATAATTATACATTTATTTTATAGCCTCGAATATAACTACTCTATAATAACACTATTTTACAATAATTCTGAAGATATTACTCGCACTGTATCCAACAACCAACTGCCGATCATTCCTTCCGATATTCGTTTGGAAAGTGTCGCCCCACCATTGTTCCGGAAGTTCGCAACGGAACAATAATGGCGCGACATCAGTGCTGTCAACCTAACTATTAAACGGATAATATCTTTAATATTAAAAAAGGTAAACGTATTTAATTTTGAGTAGCCTTAAAAAGGTTAATTAATAAATTAGTTTAATAAGTTTTTAACAAATAAATCAACTAATAATTAAATTATAAATCAAAATAAGTTCTTTTAAAGTAAATATGTATGTCTGTCTTCGAAGCGACAACATCCGGCCGTCCTGCGCACGCATCCGTCCTCGGATAGCGTCCCAGTCCGGTGCAATTGCTGAGAACAAAGTATAAACAATAATTCATAATATTTTATAGAGTGAAACTGCGATTACTTATTACTCGTCATTTGAATTGAGCGTCTACTCCACTATTCCATCAACGGCCAGTAGAGAAAGACCCCAACTCAAAAGACCCGTTAACACGACATATGTTGGTATCTACATGTATCTAACTGTTCCATCAGCGGTCAGTTATGTTTAGAGTTTGCAGCTTTCCCTAGGCGATGCCTTTGGCCAACCCTAGTTGCATATCACTACAAACTCTAAACTCGTTTAGCACAGATTTATTTTACACGAATAAATACTGTAACGTAAAATACTCCAAATACCAAAATATGTTTGAAGCAAATGCACTAGACAGTGTATGATAAGTAGTAGTAAATACTACGACATAAAATTTTAATAATTTGAATCATTATTTGGGTTTAATAAATACCTGACAACATCTTAGGCCATTTCCGAACCTTCAACATCTAGGTCTGCCAACTTGATCCATGGTTTCATATTTTCAGCACACGTGATCCCTTCATAGCACTTGCTTGTTCTTTCAGCGCCACGCATATCCTTTACTTTATAGCGATCATGACCCAATACTTCAATCACCTGAAAAGGTCCTTTGAAAAGTGGTAATAATTTAGTACTTTGCCCATCATTGGATTGACTGGGAATTCTTATAACTACCAAATCATTGACGTTGTAACTGTGAGCTACTTTTCTTTTGGAGTCGAAAGCCTGTTTTTGCTTGTCTGCGCTGACCTGAATGCGACTGTTGACGTTATTCCTTAATAGCGTGACGTCAACAGATTGATCTTCCTGTGCCAACATGTCAGCATCAGTTTGAAGTCGGTATCCAAAGAATACTTCACTGGGAATGGCTGAAGTGGTTTTATTAATGGTACTGTTAATACCTTGTTGGATACTGGTAATATGAGTATCCCATTTGTCATAGCTGGTATTAGCACCCATAGTTCTCAATGCGTCAAGGATGGTGCGATTAAAGCGTTCCACCTGACCGTTCGAGCGTGGAACAGCAGTAGCTATAACATGTTGTCGTATGTTTTTGTCTTGACAGTACTTAACGAATAACTTAGACGTGAAAGAACTTCCAGCATCACATATAAGACGCTTAGGATTACCAAAAACTTTAAATATTTTATCTAACTCGCTAATTACAACTCGAGTTTTAGTGTTACGAACAGGAGATATAAATACAAATTTTGTAAAAGAGTCAACAGTCACCAAGAGGTAGGTATTTTTACGCGTGGTCTTTACAAATGGACCCAGATGGTCTATGTGAAGCGTGTGAAAGGGCTTTGCATATTTAGGTATAGGAAACAGTTTGCCTTCCTTTTTGCCATGGATATTTTTATAGTAAATACAGTTAATGCAATTTTGTATATACTTGGATACTACTTTCTTAATTTTGGGAAACCAATAACATGATTTTATTCTTTCAATTGTCTTATCCACGGCAAAATGGCCAAGGTCGTCATGATTAGCTTTAATAATTTGCCAAATACATTGTTTGGGGACAACCCACCTTCTACCATAGTCAGTCCTACGGTATACCTTATTACCTAACAACTCATACTCATTATACACTTTCTTATTAAGCTCGGCCTGACCTGATTCCAATATTTCTCTTATTGCACAAATACTAGGATCTTGCAACTGGACTGACAATAACCAATCTGCTTCAGTAATGGCCAACACACTTTCATTGCATATGGGGGCGGAATTTGTGTCAAATGGATTTCGGCTCAAGGCGTCAACATGTTGCATTTGAGCCCCTGGTTTGTGTATTATTTGAAATGTGAATTCTTGTGTAAGCAATACCCACCTACCGATTCTAGAATTAATTTCTTGCTTATTTATTGTATATTTAACCGCATTACAATCTGTATAAATTTTAAAGGTGGATCCCAATAAATAGTGACGGAATTTTTGAAGTGCAACAATTATTGCTAAAAACTCTAACTCAAAGGAGTGGTACTTTTTCTCCTCATTAGAAGTCTGTCGACTATAAAAATGGATTGGTTTTTCACCTGTATCAGTTACTTGAGTCAGTATGCAACCCATACCATCGCGACTAGCATCAGTGTATAAAATAGTTGGTAATTTGGGGTCATATATTTTTAATAAAGCATTATGCAACAACTCATATTTTAATTTACTGATCGCTGTAATTTGATCGGATCCCCACTGCCATGTGATATCTTTTTTCAAGAGCTTCGTCAACGGTTTCGATATAAGAGCACAATCCTTTATAAATTTTCTAAAATAATTTATTAGGCCTAAAAATTGTCTCACCTGATGCACATTTTTAGGTTCAGGATAATTTTCTACTGCCTTCAATTTATTTTTACCTGGACTTATACCATCTTCAGATATATTGTACCCAAGGAAGTTAACAGAGCTCTGGAAAAAGTGACATTTCTCCAAATTTATAGTCAAACCGTTATTTTGCAATATTTTTAAAACTTCGTCTAACACCCTAATATTTTCATCCATCGACCCTGTAGCTACCAATAGATCATCCATATAACAAATAACTTTATCAAAGCGTAGTTTACCCAAGACGGTGTTCATTAACCTTTGGAATACAGACGGTGCATTGCATAACCCGAATGGCATCCTTCTGAATTCAAAATGGCCATCAGGCGTAATAAATGCAGTTTTAGCAATAGAATTTTCATTAACATTAATCTGATAGTAACCACTTTTTAAATCAATAGATGTGTAACATTTACATCCTCTTAGTTTGTCTATTAGGTCTTCTACAATTGGCATTGGGTATTTCTCTTTGACAGTAATTTTATTTAGTGATCTATAATCAATGCACATACGTTTTTCGCCCGATGGTTTATCAACCAACAAAATCGGACTAGCATAAGCGGAATTACTTTCGCGAATTATTCCATTTTTTAATAAGTCATCAATAATTTCCCTAGTTGCTGCTTTTTCGGATTCAGACATACGGTAAGGTCTATGGTACACAGGTTTATTGGTTATTAGTTCAATGTCTAACTCAACACAAGAAGTCTGCCCTAACGATTTTAAATCTTCTGAAACAGCCAGAGGGTATCTAGAAAATATTTCATTTAACACAGATATGTGTTCAACGGAATCAGGGTTAAACATGGACGACTGTATTAAAGCGACGTGGTAATTGCTTATGGGACAAAAAGAAAGGCTACTTCCAACACGTGCATACATAATTCTTTTATCCTCCGTAAAATTCCTACCAATTAAAATAGGACAGCCAGCTAATTCATCACAAATATATAGGACCACATTAAGCTCAGCATTATCAACCATAATGTCAACCTGTGCCCCATGGGTAACCTCAGAGCAAGAATCTGTTTTAAATCCTGTTAATACAACAGGTTTATATAATTGGAAAATTGCAAGGTTTAACTCGCGCGCCAAAGAAGACGTTATTAGAGAACAACCACTGCCCATATCAATAAAAGCCTGTCGTTTACATCCATTAATTACAATTGCCTTATAAAATTTATCCTTAGGTGTAGGTTCAACAATTAATTTGACTTCGCTATCCTTTTCAGGTTTCATTTTAGGTTTAAACCTACATGCAAGCTCTAAATGACCAAATCTATTACACACATTACATTTGACATTATCCTTCTGAATGCAGCTGGTCTTTTTGTGACCAGGTTCACCACAGCGGAAGCATGTTATATTTGTACCAGAATTGACAACAGAACTTTGCATTGACACTCCATTAGAGTTGGAAGAATTGTCTGTCTTTTTATCAACATTACTATACAATAAACGAGTTGAGTTTTTACCTTGCAAATTGCTATGCTTCTGGATGGACTTATGTTCCGGGTCAATATGAATTTTACCGTGTAAAAATGAGGCCAACTCATCACAGTATTTAAAATTACCAGCATCTGCTGCAGTAATTATATTTTTATCGCCAATTGATCCTACGATTACTGAAATAATATCCTGATCAGAAAATGACAATCTCATCTTGTCAATTTTGCCTTTTTGTACAAAATAAAATTCACATAATGACTGGCCATCCGAGGGTTTCGTTTGAACCAAGTCTTTTAGCAAACAATACATATTACGTTTTATTTGAAATGTGTCTAATAGTGTATTCCGCCAATCCTTCCATTTCCAGGTAGTCCATCGTGTTTTATTTTTTTGAAGTGAGTCATACCATGTTTTAGCCGTGTTACGCAATTTTTGCAAAGCTTGATATTGTAGGACACGATCATCCCAACGAAAAACACGAGCATTGGCTTCCACAACATTTATCCACATTTCAATATCATCCACTAATGGGTCAAAATCAGGAATCACCGAAGATAAAATAACATTTTGGCTTACTGCAGGAGACGCACGCCTGGTGCGTCTCTTTTTCTTACGCCTGTGTCCATCAGAGCTGCTGCTGCTGGACGAAGGCGAACCAGCGCTCGATGACGAGCTACTTGTACGACTTATTTTCCCTCGCGTGCGCTTGCGGCTTCGCGGCATCTGGGCGCGTTTCCGTACCACTTCTGATGTAATAGACTTTAATCAAACTACACACGTACACAATAATTATACATTTATTTTATAGCCTCGAATATAACTACTCTATAATAACACTATTTTACAATAATTCTGAAGATATTACTCGCACTGTATCCAACAACCAACTGCCGATCATTCCTTCCGATATTCGTTTGGAAAGTGTCGCCCCACCATTGTTCCGGAAGTTCGCAACGGAACAATAATGGCGCGACATCAGTGCTGTCAACCTAACTATTAAACGGATAATATCTTTAATATTAAAAAAGGTAAACGTATTTAATTTTGAGTAGCCTTAAAAAGGTTAATTAATTAATTAGTTTAATAAGTTTTTAACAAATAAATCAACTAATAATTAAATTATAAATCAAAATAAGTTCTTTTAAAGTAAATATGTATGTCTGTCTTCGAAGCGACAACATCCGGCCGTCCTGCGCACGCATCCGTCCTCGGATAGCGTCCCAGTCCGGTGCAATTGCTGAGAACAAAGTATAAACAATAATTCATAATATTTTATAGAGTGAAACTGCGATTACTTATTACTCGTCATTTGAATTGAGCGTCTACTCCACTATTCCATCAACGGCCAGTAGAGAAAGACCCCAACTCAAAAGACCCGTTAAAAGCGACAACAAACTTTACCTCAACTTCAATAAATGTACCGAGTAAGAACATAACTTTGTCTTTCCACAACTGGTCTAATGTATCAAACATTACATTTTACACTTAATTGTTTTAAATAGGTCTACTAACTGTAATTGTAATTTTAATAAATACGTTAATTCTAGTACTATTGCTTTTTATTGTCTCGTAGATGGTGTGAAAAGTAGAGTATTCTCCTCGGGGATAAAGTGTCTTCGTCTTGGGCGACCTTCAATCCCTCGCTGCACTCAGGATTCTTGTCTTACCTCCCTTTGCTCCACTCGCTCTACTCGGGAGTTAACGCTAGAATCCTTCGTTTTGCTCGGGATTCAATAGGGCGCCCGCTACATAAGACACTACTTTATCCCCTTAGTGCATAATTTACTATTAATTCAGGGAAAACCCATATTACATAAAAATAAAATAAAATAATCTGTTTAAAATTTACAACAACAAAGACGGCCTACAAACACACTTGGTTTTACTAACCTACTAAAACAAAAATACGAAACAAATAAGAGACGAATGATACTACGCCAATATCGGCAACCCACAAGAATAATAAACATTCATTCTTATGGGAAAACCTTATCGCCATCTTAATTAGTATGGATATTACCTCGTAGTCGTAACGAAATAATTCTTTATAAGCATACAGTTGTGTAGGTATTAGATGTCGCAGGAAATTTGTATGATTCCGCTTTTTACAAACGACGTCGTCCGTTTACAAATGCTCGCAGTTACGAAATATGACGAAAGCAAAATTTAAATTGCCTTCTCACTTTATAATAAGACACTAAATTTGATGTACAAGTCAAACGCTGCGCTGTTTACAAAATGCCGCGGAAAATTTAAGTATTTAGTTATCCGGTACGTAAAAAACGCTAAGGTGTCCATGGAATCTGATGTACATACATCTTTTATAGGGTACTGTGTTAAATGTTACAACAAAATACCTTATGACATATTGCAATTAAATGAAAGAAAATTTAAAACTCATATTAAAAGCACACTTTGTAAACAAGCATATTACAAATTAGAGTATTATATCCAAGATAAGAGTGCTTGGAAACATGCTGTTCCTGCTCCATAGGACAATTTAGAATCAAGACAAAATCAAATAGGTTGCTAATTATAATTTTGAGTTATATGACATTGATTTTGCATTCTGTGATTACTTCCTCACACACTGACTTATTAATTTTATAAACATTAGGAAAATCGTCTACTTTTACAATGCATCAATGCATACATCGCTCGACCTTATTGTTATCTACGCGAACACACTGCCGCTGAAGATACAGGATTTTCCTAGTTCGGAAGCAGGGTACATATTCTTCTTGGACTTTCGACCTCACTTTTGTATAATTATACTTAAGTTTGCTTACCATTTTGTATACCTATCTCTTGTCAGTATATGTTATTTATGAATAAAGTTTTTTTTTTTTACGTCTTTTACATATCTCGGGACATTGGGGTCCCGGACCTTTGAAAGGCGTACGAGGGGCCGAAGCCAGCTCGCAGAGGCCCTTAGACGTTTTTTAAAATGAAATGAAGCACCAACCGACGATTATCCCTGTTTGCACTATGCCACCGGTTGGTGCAGGACTATTGCAGGATATGGAAACAATTAAATTGGATAGCTTAGCAGATTGCTTAGCCACCGAAACCCACAGGTTTCGGTGGCTAAGTGAACAGGTTAACTAGAACTATGGAAAGACTATGGCCCCTGCCTGACCAATATCTATCTATATATATAAAAATGAATCCCTATTTCCCTTGGTCACGACATCACGCTAAAACGGCTGAACGGATTTGGATGAAATTTGGGATATGGATAGACCTTGACCCGGAGAAGGACATAGGATACTTTTTATCCCGATATTTTTACGGGATCGAGACTTATGTGGGTGAAACCAAGCATCTTACTGGGATACTTCCTTCCTCCGAGCACGTTTGCTCTTGCGAATCTTCACTCAAGCCGGCCAAGCCCAATAAAGGCAAGCCAAAGGTGAGGAACAAGACTATTAGTATTAGATAATAATGACCGCAGAGAGGTATGGCAGAGCAAAGAGCTTCACGGGCGCTTTTACCAAGCCTTACATGGGCCCGATGTAGACCTGTTAGCGTCCGTATCCTGGTTGCGATTCAGCGACCTCTTTGCGGAAAGCGAAGGTTTTGTCTTTACGATTATGGACGAAGTTATGATGAAGAATAACTACTGGAAATATATTGTGAAGGATGGCACAGCTAATATCTGTCGGGCATACCACCGTCCGGCGGAATCAATCCAAAACATTATTTCTGGCTGTTCTTGTCTGGCTAACGGAAACTACTTGCATAAATAAGCACAACCTTGTAACCAGAATTATCGACCAGTAACTTGCTCTGAATTACAGTCTTATGGAATCGGGAGTACCGTGCTGGAGGTATGTACCCGACCCAGTGCTCGAAAATGGCAATATCACGTTTTATTAGGATCGATCTATCATCACTGACAGGACTATTGTTGCCAACAATCCAGACATAGTGGTGATAGATCTATTAGAGTGTTGCACAATGATTATTATGATTATTATTATTATGATAGTAGTCCCGCATGATGAGAACCTCGTGAAAGCTGAAAAAGATAAGCAGATTAAGTACCTGGCTCGCAAGATTGTCGACATGCAGGATGTGGATACAGCAGTCGTTGTGCCGATAGTCATGACGGCCCATGGCATAATAGCCAAGAGCCTCGACCAACACCTGAGGAAGCTCTCGTTAGGCAGCTGGATTAAGGGCTTGATTCAGAAAGCGGTATTTCTGGACACGGCGCGTATCGTTTGGAGATTCCTCTCTCAGGAGCCCTGAAAAACCGAAAGGTAGATCGTGGCCCCCGGCAACAGGGCAACCGAAGGAACACGGGTGGGTTTTAGTCAGTAAGAGTCTGACACGCCTTCCCTCTCCGCCCAGAGCGGGAGAAGTCATTTGATAATTTCCCACCCAAAAAAAAAGGAGCCCTGACCACCGGTAGCTTGGATCCTGTTCCCGATACCCGTGGGCTACTATTTTTATATTTCGAAATGTTTTTTTTTTTTTTTTTTCATGAAAATGTTTTAAAATGTAAATTATATGTATATAGATGATATAAAACAAATAATAATAATGTATATTTTTACCAAAAATAGTGCTTTACATTTCCTTAGTATACATTAATACCTAGGTTAACATTCTTCAATGAAATAAGATGCAAAAGCAATACTTTGGTTATGAACTCCAAACTAGGACGAGCCTGTTTCATGGAGTCCTTGGGTGGTATTGCCATATGAAAATGCGTATTATTTAATTAATTATTATTACAACCGAAAAGCACATGAAAAAGTGTTATTATTTTATAGCAATCATAACATTGTCTAGACTAAACACAGTTAAATAAAAAAAATAAAAAAATTGTATTAGAGACGGATGGATATTAGAATATTTTGAGCGAAATGTGCACTATGTGTATGTTTGTGTATGTTTGTGTATGTGAGGGTGCATGTGTGGGTGTGTGTATGCGTTGATGCGTTACAAAATTACCTTTATTTACCCATACTATAAATGTTATACTATATAAACAAAAAAATAAACGCACAATCGTGTTTTAATACCTCTTTTTATTATAGAACAGTTGCATAAATAACTATTAAGAGAGATTCAGATTAACTATAGGATTGGGCTAGCAGCCATTTGCGAACAATATTTTGGACTAGGCTAGTTCTAGAATTACTGATGTCACACATCTTTACCACTTTGTTGTATATGCGACTAAGCATCAATTCTTGCATGTGTTGTGCGAAGGTTGTATGCGTCCTTATCGAAGTACACTTAAAAACTCGAAGTTTGAGAATTTGCGAGTATTCTGGGGTCTGTGTTACAATTTTACGTTGTTTCAATAAAATAAAAAAAATATGTATATAATTTTTGGACCTTGAGTAAAACGGTTTCCTTATAAAGAAAGCTCTCGGGTATCTGAAAGGTATTTTGAGCATGATTTTCAAAACCGATCGTTGGGCTGGTTTGCATTGGATTATGGTGGTGCTTCCAACTCCTCCCATAAATACTACTTACATAAATCCCACCCATAAACTCCATCTATAAATTATGAAACCACAAGAAAAAACAGTGATTGACTTACGCAATAACTTATCCTGAAGGCATAATTAATTCCAACTTTGTCGGGTCACAAGGTTAACATGACAATTACAATATTTAAAATGTACATAAAGTAATATATAACGTAATATTTCATTTAAATTATTCAATACATTGTAATTTGTATTTATCTCTTGATAATATTTTAACTCGACAGCTCATGTCTTGTCAGCAAAGTTGGCTTTGGGTAGGTATTATACGGTTTACTAGTTATAAGCATAATATATATTGACATAATTTACAATGGCTACTTATACAAACTATTGTAAAACATTTTAAAAGAGTAACGGTGGAGTTTCTTGCCCATTCTTCTCCATACGAAAACTACCTTTTGGGGGGACTAGAATCAATTATATTATTTTGTAAATTTTGACGTTCAAAAGTGCCATACATGGGCCTATTTGAAATATATGATTTCACTTTGACTTTGGCAGAAAAAAAAAACAAAAGAAAAGAGTAAAGCGATTAGTGTTGCGACCAGGGGCCTTGAGTCTTGCGAAGGTGGATACACCTTCGCGGTCGCGAATACTTCGTATGAACAAACAGATTAGTAACAGTGTGTACGTGTTCCTACCGAGTATGAAAATAACGTATTTACGTTAAAACTTAAGTTTTGTTCTCCGGGCCACCTGTGGGTCTTCCGACGCACAAACTTTAGTACTAATACTCAATAAAACAGTCGTATTGCTAAACGTATTTACGTTTAAATAAGTCTTGCACTCACTATTTACGTTTAAATAAGTGTAACACCCAATTATGTTTTACGATATAACTACTCGTTAAACGTTCGTTATATATGTGCATCATGGGCCTTAATTGCTGTCCGGAAAACTTCCCAAACAAAAATAAATTATATTTAAAAATAAATAAATAAATATATTAAAATCTATCTTACCTTTAAACTTTACTAGTAAGTATTTGTCCACTTTACTTTCTTTATTACTTTCTACCTAAGAGTAAATAAAAATAAATAAAAAAAATGTTATGATTTTGCCTTTTAAGAAAATAATATTCTTAAATCGCAATTACTACTTACCTTTCGTGTTTCTTTTTAGAATACACGGGTATTGAGCCTGAAGATTGACTACAAGACTCACCGGAGATCAGTAATCCACTAGATGAGATTACCCCGGTTCCTGATGACCCAACTGATCCTGAAATTTCAGTTGATCTTGTCGTATCTCTTGATCCAATGATATCAATCGACCCTGAAAATCTGCCGGATAAACTGGGTACCTCGCAAGAAGCGTCAGGTGACATCAACGACGCGGACCCAGACCAGGACACGGATGGTCATCTTAGGGTAAGACCCGTTGACTTCTGTGAAGTACGGACCTGATTTACACGAAGAAATTACCAAACGGTTGCAGCACATCGCTACCGAGGGTTTCGACAGGGATTCTAGGAAAGCATTAATAACTAAATATTTAGTTCCATCGAACTGTCGATACATTGCTTCCCCGGTGTTGAATGCGGAGTTGAAAGCAGCGATACCCGAAGCCGCAGCAAAGTGTGATAAGGCCATAGTCGTCAAATAGGATCAAATGGCGACTGCTATCTCCTGCTTGGGCCAAGTAATTACTAGTCAAACTCATTTCTAAAAACAATGATTTTCTACCCAAACTAATGGACGCTGCGCGAATCCTTTGCGACATCCAACGTTATGACTCAGTTATCTGCAGAAATTTTGTTTTATCTGCTTTAAAAAGGGACATGAAGGACGCTTTAAGTTGCACTAAGATTGATGAATTTTTATTCAGCGACAACCTGTCAGAAACGATAAAGTCGACTAAAGCCGTAACAAAATCGGGTACTGAACTGAAGCCAGATACTGTCAATAAAAACCTACCAAAACGACCAAACAACCCAATCCCTGAGATATATTTAAACCAAAGAGCTACTGCTCCAGCGCGCAGGCCGCTGAGCCGCGAGCCTGTAGTGCCGCGGCCGCCGCCGCCGTCCACCAACTCATCGAGGAGGTTGCCTCCACAGCGCCAGCCGCAGCGCCGCTACTAGACCCAGTTAAGTATGCGGGCCGCTTGACATACTTTTATAAACAATGATCGCTTATAACGAGTGATCAATCGATACTCTCGTGGATTGACGGATACAAACTCACATTTTCCTCTCAGGTAATCCAAAAGGTTGTACCTGCTGAGCAAAGTTATTCCACTTCTGACTTTACTCATTTTTCCAAAGCTATTAATAGCTTATTAGATCTATATCTAATAGGACCTATACGCTACATCGAAATGTGACCCGTGCCCAGGTCAATTCGTATCTAGTGTGTTCCTCACTCCTAAACCAAATGGAAAAATGAGGTTCTTATTAAACCTCAAAAATTTAAATAAGTTTATTAATACACACCATTTAAAATTAGAGGACCTAAGAAACGCTATAAAACTCGTTACTACGGACTGCTATATCTTAGATTCTCCTTTAATAGCCAATTATTCGAATTCAATGCGTTGCCATTCGGTTTGAACACAGCTCCATACTTGTTTACAAAAATAATGAAACCAGTTGTAAAATTATTGCGAACGGCGGGTTTTTTGTTCACCCTCTACTGAGATGATTGGTTATTATTAGCGAATACATGCGAAAATTACAAAACAAATGTAGCAGTCACAAAGAAACTTCTTTGTTCCTTAGGTTTTATTATTAATAATGATAGAAGCAGTACGTATCCTTCTACTATGTGGAAATTCTTAGGAGTATTTATAAACTCGGCCAATTTAGAAATTAGTTTACCCACGGATAAAAAAAGCGCGTATTAAAAACGAAATCCGTTAAATTTATTAAGATGAGAAGTTGTAAAATTAGAATCTTCGTACAATTTGTAGGTATTTTAGTGTCAGCCTGCCCAGCTGTGGAATATGGCAGGCACTAAACAATTCGAGCGCTGCAAATTTTTAAATCTTATGAGTGATGGAGATTATAACAAGCAAATGGTTCTCCCTGATTCATTAATGCCTGATTTTCATTGGTGGTTAAAGGTTATTGATAATTCGAAGCACCGTATTAGAGATGATAACTATAGCATCGAAATATTTTCTGACGCTTCAACAACGGGATGGGGCGCCTCCTGTGATGGTTAAAATGCAAGTAGTCAGTGGTCGAATAGCGAACGCGATAAGCACATAAATTATTTAGAGCTACTAGCCGCTTTCATCGCTCTAAAACTTTTTCCCAAGGATTAATTCGACTGTCAAGTACTACTTCGTATAGACAATTCGACTGCTATAGCATACATCACTCGCATGAGCGGGGTTCAATTTCCCCACTTAACTGGTATGTCAAGAGAGATCTGGAAGTGGTGTGAAGAACGCAAACTTTACATATTTGCTTCGCATATACCATCTTGTGATAATACCATCGCGGACGCCGAGTCGCGTCGTAATCACCCAGACATTGAATGGGAGTTGTCAGACGAGGCTTTCAATACTCTTAAGTATAGGTTTGGGCAACCCGATATAAATTTGTTTGCCAGCCGAATCAACAAAAAAAAACGTACGAAATACGTTTCCTGGCATAAAAATCCAGACGCCTGTGCTATAAATTCATTTACAATCCATTGGGGTTCATGCTATTTCTATGCTTTTTCTCCTTCTCAGTTATTTTGAAAAGTCTTAGGAAAATAAATTATTAACGATAACGCTCAGGGAATTTTTATTGTTCATTTATGGCCCACGCAACCGTTGTATTTTATACTACTTTATATAGGTCTGTGCCTCTATCAGACCCAATTATATTCCCAATTATATCCCTAATGAAAACTTTTTGATATCTCATTCCAGCAACCGACATCCATTCATTTCATTCAAGGTGCACTCGACGCTTACCCTGGTTGCCGGAGTGTTATCCGGGAGGCGTTTTCATGACGATGCCTTTTTTTTTTTTTTTTGGGTGGGAAGTCATCAAATAACTTCTCCCGCTCTGGGCGGAGCGGGAGGGCGTGTCAGACTCTTACTGACTAAAACCCACCCGTGTTCCTTCGGTTGCCCTGTTGCCGGGGGCCACGATCTCCCTTTCGGTTTTCTTCGCACCCCCGGCAGGCATCGGCCCTAACGGACCCCGTCAATTCTGCTGACATCTCTTTGAGGCGCGCGTGGAACACAACGCGCCGTCGACCCGGGCCTGGTCCTTATCGGACGGCGAGCTACCCATTGCTCACCGCCCGCAAGCCCGCGCCTGCGGTGGCCGGAAATCGGCCTGCGATTCCCGACGCCCTGGGCGTCTCCTCCTGCGGCGGTTAGGGTTAGGGGCGTGAGGGCGCGAAATTTGCCTCTCCCTCACGCGTTCCGCCTCCTCCTTCGCGAGCATTACTGCTTCGCAGAAGGAGGTGACGGCCTCCCATTTCCTCTCGCTCCCTACCATGGCCCTAATCAGGGCCGGACGCGAGAGATCACCGCCGCCGATCGCCTCCACGAGGACACGGCGATGCTCCGCCCAAGCCGAGCAGACCTCCACCGCATGCTCCACCGTGTCCTCCGGGCATTCCACACAATGGTGACACCCGGGCGTTTCCTCCCGCCTTATCCTGAACAGGAACCTCCCGAAACAGCCATGTCCGGTGAGGACCTGTGTCAGGCGGAAGGTGAGGACGCCGTGGCGCCTCTCTAGCCACTCCTCAAAGAGGGGACTTATCGCCGCAATTGTGGCGTGCCCAGCACTGGGTTGCGACAATCGCACTCTCCATGACGCCTTCATGACGATGCCTGCCGCCTTCATCGAATTCTTTATCAAATAACTTGATGAAACAATATGAAGTATGTCTAAAAAAATAGTGGACCTTCTGCAAAGAATCAGGTGTTGATAAATACGAAGCCTAGATTCCATCAATAATATATTTTCTTACGCAAATTTTTAACAATGGTAGTCAATATGGAACTTTAAATTCATATCAATCAGCTTTATCACTGATTTTGGGCTCAAATACGTCAAAAGACGATCGCGTTATTAGATTTTTTAAAGGTGTTCTTCGCCTACGACCACCTAGGCCGAAATATACCAACTGTCGCTCGACGAAATTCCAAAAAAAGTGTGTAACATTACTAGCCCTTACCACGGCTCATAGGGTTCAAACATTTGCAAAAATTTGCATAGAAAATATTAATATAATGCCATCCAAAATTATTGTAAAAATTCCCGATTTGATAAAACTTCTCGAGTTGGATCTAAGCTCAAACACTCTCATTAAAAAAGGGCAAAGTTAATAAGGGTTCCTATTAACCTTGCCCTTTTTTAATGAGAGTGTAGAAATATGCCACGCTAACACATTAGCGTTTTACCTTAATAAAACCAAAGATTTTCGTAAATCTCGCATCCGTTTTATATCTCCAAAAAAGCCACACAGCTCTGTAAGTACGTAAACACTTAGCCGTTGGATTAAGTGCACACTAAGCGAACTATCGCTTATATGTGTCTATGTTCTAGGCGCATAGCACGTGTCACGCGGCTACGTCACGTGCGCATGAACTTCGGGTTAATATTAATGAAATTCACAGGACTGCCCGCTGAAGCAGTAGTTCTGAAACGTTTGCTAGATTTTATGATTGCACCATCATTGATTATGATGAAAGTGCTCTAGCTAGGTCAATAACTACTCTTATTATCAAACAATAAAACACTTAAACCAGAATGATGGTGTAGTCCTTTATCTTAAAAATACAGAAAACTACACAGTCGAAGAACCTGACTTCTCGGATGCCAGTTGTCTAGTGCTAAAAATCGGCACCGATAAGGCAATAATATGTATCTATAGATCTCCGTCTTTTAGAGACATAAGTAACTTCCTTCAATCCCTAAACGCACTTTTATCAAGCCTGATTACATATAAAAACATAGCTATAGTTGGTGACATTAATCTTGACATAGCATGTACTATATCTTCAAACCAAACCTCGGACTATCTCGATCTCATAGCTTCCTATGGCCTGCTACCTGCTCACTCACTTCTCACTCGAGAGAATGCCTGTCTTGATCACATCATGCTGAAATCTAACTTGACTGCACTCACCTTAGTATTACACGCCTCTGTCACCGACCATAACCCTGTAATGCTGTGTCTTAATTTGAAACGATATGTCAACCCACGGTCATGCACCATTTTGAAGACTAATTACGAAACTCTTGATAGTGAGATGAACACTACTAATTTCCAAGCAGTTTACGAACATACCGATGCTAATGAAGCGACTAAAAGTTTAGTTACCACTCTAGCTATACTCATAAATACTCACACTTCTATAATCAAGATTCCAAATAAAAAACGCTTACTCAAACCGTGGATGACCGTTGGTATGCTCCGCTGTATGCGTAATAAAGACGCAATGCACAAAAAACTGAAGCTATCTCCGAACAATATTATATTAAGTACTACATATAAAAGATATAGGAACTACTGCACAAAAATCTTAAAAAAACTAAAACGAGACATTGACCGGAAAGAATTGAGTGAGGCTTCAAATGACAATAAAAAAACTTGGAAGGTGATAAAGAGAGTAACTAATACAGATAAACCAAACATACCCAACACTGATTTATTGGCTTCTTCTACTTCACCTCAGATCTCGGTGGACAAAGTAAACAAGTTTTTTGCCAATATCGGCAAGGAACTAGCGGATAACTTTTCCTGTCCACCTGATAGTCAAATAATCCCACCAAATATTACCTCCACATCTTCACCTTTACAATCATTCGTCATGTTAGACACCGATGAGGTGGAGGTTGGGGAGGTACTGATGTCACTTAAGTCGGATTCTGCTATAGGCTGGGACAATATTTCAACTAGGTTTTTGAAACGTTATTCACTGATATTAGTCCCCATACTCACACATATTTTTAATCTCTGTTTCCATACCGGCACTTTCCCCTTGTACTTCAAGAAGGCCATCATACACCCAATTCACAAAAGTGGGAGCAAAAAGCTTGTAAATAATTATCGTCCTATTGCAGTGTTGCCGTCCATTTCTAAAGTTCTAGAACGCCTTATCAATAAAAGACTTGTGACTTATATGGAAGATAAAAAGCTTTTATCTCCCAACCAATTTGGCTTTAGACGCAATAAATCTACTAGCAGTGCTGTAATTGACCTAATCGACCATGTTACAAAAAATATTGACAAGAAAATGAAAGTATTATCAATATTTTTGGACCTAAAAAAGGCGTTCGACACGGTTTCGATTTCTGACTTATTAATAAAGCTGGAAGAACTCGGGATACGCGACCAATCACTTAACATCTTTAGGGACTACCTTCATAACCGAACTCAGTGTGTAAAAATACAAAATTACCTCAGTAGAGAGGAACCAGTGACATTCGGCGTTCCCCAAGGCAGTGTGATTGGCCCAACCATTTTTCTAATTTACATTAACCAATTATGTAATCTCAGTTTGGAAAGTGGACGAATTGTGACGTTTGCTGATGACACTGTCCTCACCTTCTCTGGCGACACTTGGGATGACACCTTCGTTTCCGCACAAAATGGACTAAATAGTGTTCTGCAATGGCTCAAAAGACACATTCTCACAATCAATACCGACAAAACTAAAATTTTTACATACAGTTTACGAAATTCTACTCAACCTCCAAGTTCATACGCTTTGGTAGCGCACTCATGTTTACTATCTGGCACTGCGACATGTACATGTCCAAAATTGGAACGTTGTCGAACCATCAAATATCTCGGTGTGACTCTTGATGATGGCCTGAGCTTTGCACCTCATATAGAGCTGCTGACAAAAAGAATCAGAAAGCTTATTTTTGTCTTTAGTAGTCTTCGCCACATCGCAGAACCTCAAACTATTAGGTGTACATATTTTGCTCTTTGTCAGTCTCTCTTAACGTACTGTATATGCGCTTGGGGTGGTGCACCTAAAACGGTACTTTTGAAGCTAGAACGAGCTCAGAGAGCCGTGCTGAAAATTAGTACCTTTCGGTCCATCCTTTTCCCTACTGAAGAATTGTATAGGAATTGTAAAGTCCTTACAGTCAGACAATTATTTGTATTGCACATACTACTATATCAGCATCAAAGAACTTCCTATGAAATAATCACCACAAGACGCAAAGACAAGGTATGTCAACCCTTCCACTGTAAATACTCTTTTACAAGAAGATTTCCCTGTTTCCAAGGTCCTCATCTCTACAATAGTCTTAACAAAATATTGAACTTTTACTCACTCCCTATAATGTCATTTAAAAAGAAACTAAATAATTGGCTACAAACGCTAAATTACAACAACACAGAAAGCTTATTGTTAACTCAATATAGCTCCCGTTAAACCCCATTCTATCTCTCATTTGCTCATTGCACGCTACCATTACCCACAAATATAGGAAAATACACACAGACACACATACACACACACACCCTCACACACCTCTACACACACTACACTACTCCGCTCATAAAATTTCTCGATTTGTTTTTTTTTTTTTCCCTTTCCTAAATAGTTTATTTGTCTGTTTACCTGTGCCATATAATGAACCAGTTGCATAATTACAAAATGGCATGTATGTTGTAATGTTACGGCTCTTACGGTTTGGTTGTTAAAATGTTGGTCTTTTATCATACGTTCTCTCTAGATAAAGGCATGACCGTTGCCGGTGTGTGTAATATTCCTGAGGCTCTGTATTTCATTGTTATTGATATTTTCTGTAGATTTTCTTGTTGTGACACTTACCTATGTCAAATGTTAAACTGTCAGTTTCTTTTTATTTTTCTGTTTGGCTTAGTCTATGATGTTACTTTTGGTTTATATAGTTTCAATTATTTTTATTGATATCGCTAAAACATTGTATTAATTATAATTTATTTTTATATTATGATCAAAATAACTATAAATTAACTATTGTTCTAAATTTCATTTATGAAATTTACGCACTCCAAGGAGGTCCAATTATATTTGAAGAAACCACTGTTTGAAAATGGAAAAGAATATTGATTTTGGAAACGAGCTGAAGGGTATAAAAGCAGAGGCCGTCAGAAGCAACGGGCGATTCTATCTCGGATTCTATCTATCTCCGATTCTATCTCCGACTTTACAATAATAAAAGGGTCTGTCTCTCTTACAGTCCATCTTGGCCTACCCTGGCCATTCCGGGGCTCACCCACTCCCTGCCGGAGCCAACTCTTCCTTCCCTCGGAGTCATCGACCCGCCGAGGCCATCACCAGCCGTCAATCACTCCCTGCCGGAGCCTCCATCTCCCGAAGACTACCTCCCGCTGCAGGCCACCTCTGAGGCCTAACCTCCTAAGCGTGCAGTGCCGATCAGTAGTGTTAAACTGTGTTTTTTGTACTCCCCTTGTATTTTTAATTATATTATAATATTCAATTATATTGTTATATTTTCCCTTACATTTTCCCCCTCTGGGAAAATGTAACGTTACAATGTACCTGAATGCAATTAAGTAACACTCAATATAGGGTCGGGCCCAGCATCTTTAACACAAGTTGTCTAAGCAACTTAGCAAGGGTGCTGGTGTCGCCACATTATAGTATAATTTACTTTAAACTGTATGTACTACCATGTATTTAATGTAAAATGTAAAACTTGATGCAAATAAATTATTATTATTATTATTACTATTATTATTATTTTCTTTATTCCATTTAAATACTTATTAATTACATTTTTAAATATTAAAACATATAAAATATAAAAACATTTAAAAATATAAAAAATAGAATTCCGCCGGTGTCGGGAGCAGGGTCCAAGGTACCGGTGGTTAGGGCTGCAGAGACAGGAACCTCCTCACAATGCGGGCCGTATCGAGGAGTACTGCTTTCTGAATCAGGCGTTTGATCCAACCGTCTAACGAGAGCCTCGAGAGATGTTGATCGAGGCTTTTGGAAATCAGGCCATTAGCCGTTACGACAATCGGCACAATGATAGCTGAGCTCACATTCCACATGTCAACAACCTCGTGTGCTAAGTCGAGATATTTTATTTGTTTCTCTTTCTCAGCTTTCACGAGGTTCTCGTCATGTGGAATGGTAACATCGACTATCATTGCGTGGCGCGCTAATCGGTCTATCACCACTATATCAGGCTTATTGGCAACAATAGTCCTGTCAGTAATGATAGACCAATCCCAGTACAACGTGACATGGTCATTTTCAAGAACTGGGTCGGGCACATACTTGTAATACGGTACCTCAGAGTCTACAAGTTTATATTTCAAAGCAAGTTGCTGGTGAATAATCCTGGCTACTTGGTTATGTCTGTGCAAGTACTCGCCGTTAGCTAGACGCGAACAACCAGAGATAATATGTCTGATGGACTCACCCGGACGATGGCATGCCCGACACACGTCAACCGTACCGTCCTTCATAATATGTCTCCGGTAGTTATTCGTCAAGATAACTTCGTCCATAATTGCACAGATGAAACCTTCGGTTTCCCCGAAAAGGTCACCGAAACGTAGCCAGGATACGGATGCTAAGAAATCTACACCGGGCTCGTGAAGAGCCCGAAAGAAGCGCCCGTGAAGCGCCTTGCTTTGCCATACCTCCTTGCGGTCATCTGTAGTAAGTACTACAGGTTTGCGCCAGTTCTCTTTAGCCATGGAGAGCGGGGTGAGCCCGTTGTCCACTGCGACCAAATCACGGTGCATACCCACATCGGCTTTAAAAAAATATTCCCTGAGGCTGCACACCTCGCGGTTGTGGAGGGTCTTTGCATTTAAAAACCCTCGACCTCCGCATTTCCGCGGGATGTACAGTCTCATCACCAATGAATGTGGTTGATGCATCCGGTTTGCGGTCAGGAGTGTACGTACCCTCCTGTCCAGGGCGTCAAGTTCGGTCTGAGTCCATTTGAGTATGCCGAAAGAGTACATCAAGACCGGCATGACCCAACCGTTGAAGGCGCGCACCTTGTTTCCGCCTGAAAGAAAACTAATTAATACCTTCTTCAGGCGACCAAAGAAGCGCTCCTTCAACGATTGCTTCATGTCAGCAACGTTGATGCCTAACGATTCCGACATACCCAAATACCTATAGTTTTCGGCTGAGGAGAGGGATCTGAGGTGTATGGAGTCCGAGAGTTGGATTCCCTCGGATTCCATAATCTCCCCTCGCTTTACATGCATGACTGCACATTTGTCCACACCAAATTCCATCCTGATGGCGCCACTGAATTTTTCAGTTACCTTCAGTAGCTCCATCAGTCGCAACTTGTTGGGGGCAAAGAGTTTCAAGTCATCCATGTAGAGGAGGTGAGATATGACCTGACCACCTTTCCTCAACCTATAGCCTAGACCTGAATCCTCTAGCAGTGTGCTTAGAGGATTCAGAGCTAAGCAAAACCAGAGTGGACTTAAACTGTCGCCCTGGAATATTCCCCGTTTAATCCATACAGGCTCGTCATTCCCCTGGGTCTGTCGACATCCTGGGTAGCGAAGGACCGTCCTCCATTGCCCCATACACGATATCAGGAAGGTGCGCAGAGTTGTACTACTTTATACAACTCTAGCACCCTCATGAGCCATGTATGTGGCACCGAGTCATAGGCCTTCTTATAGTCTATCCAGCATGTCGACAGATCCTTGCGGGATCGACAAACCTGTTGGCTTATGGCCATGTCGATGAGGAGAAGCTCCTTAGTACCGCGGGATCCGTTCCTACATCCATTTTGAGAGGTTGACATAATTGAGTTACTATCAATGTGTGTGTTAATTTTCGTTCTCAAAATGGATGTAAGAAGTTTATAGACCGTCGACAAACATGTGATCGGTCTATAATTCTTGGGTTCCGCGGGATTACCTGACTTATGGAGCAGGTGGGTAACGCCTGTTGTTAGAAACTGAGGTAGCGACCCAGACTCTAGGGATGACTGGAATTGGGATGCCAGGCGAGTGTGCGAACTACTCAGCCATTTTAACCAAAAGTTGTGGAGTCCGTCCGGTCCCGGTGATTTCCAATTCGGTAACGGCCGGACTGCTCTGGCTACGTCTAATGGTGTAATGAACACAGCATCCATTACTGGTATAGTTTCACACACTCGCTCGACATCCTGCATTCAGTCAGCCTCAGTATGACAAACGGGCACCGACCAGATGCTGCGCCAGAATGCACTTGTGGTGGCATCATCCGGGCGGCACACGTTTGTCACATTTTGTTCAGGTCGCTCCCAAGCTCTATATACCCACCTCTCATCGCTCTGGAACATGCGATTCTGCTTGTATCGATCAACCCGCCGCTTATACCGCCGAATACGACTCGCCCATGCACAAACTTTCTGCTTCAGGAAGTCGATGCGCTCTGTGACACGGGACATATAGTCTTGTGGACTGATTCCAGTCCCCGAGAATGCCCGCCTTACAAAGCGCATCACTCGTGGTCGTGTATTTCCCTCCCTGAAGCAGTATAGTTTGCCGATGAGAACCCTGGCCCCATCGATACGTCGCTCGATCCTGCACTGCCAGGCTGGTACGACTGGTTTGGGTCGAGTAGCTCCGTCGCAGTTTGGAAACTTGACGTTAGCTAAACGACATGCCGCAACAGCCGCGCAATACAGGATCGAGTGTGTATCAATGAGATCCTCGCTGCTCTCGAAAAAATTCGTAAGCTGCGAGTCCAGGGCACACACCAGCGCCCTATTTTTGTTGTGCATGGTAATCGTGGTCTAAGTTCGGTCGGAGTGTACCTATACTCGCGAAACGCATCCTCCAGTGCGCTCCTCAATCGGTTGTTACACTGGCTACTTACTGTGGCAACCCTATCATCCTCCTCCTCAACACCATGATTGAACCGCGGCGGGGTTGCATCAATATTTGACGCTTGTGCCGCGGTTTGTGCCCGAGTTGAGACGATATGGTTGCTCAGTACCTCTGAGCGCAGCCTATCAAGTGCGGTATCGTCCAACCTATGGTTGCGTTGGATGACACGCACCTGATCCGACAGTCGTTGGGCCGAGACGTTGACGGTTGGCTCTAGTTCCTGAAACAGAGTTATTATTATTATTATAATTAAGAATAATTATACTCATGCACGAAATTAGAATTTATTTTATTGTAGTTATGGCACACAAACCGTTTCCCAACCATCGAAGTTTACGCTCTCTAAGCATTATATTACGCAAACACTCGGAACTTACTTTTGACCCTAATCACAGTTCAAAAAACGAAGGGCGGACAGAGTGTGTCAAACTGAGCCGGCCAATGTTGTGTTGGTGAAACGGCAGTATCACTTCTTAGGCCCTGTTTTGTACAACAGAGTAAATAAGATTTTAAATATCTATCCACTTACCTCACGGTAGTGTAGAGCGCTTACGGACAAATGGCTCCAAAGCCTGACGTTAGTTAGAAAATCTGGTGACACATACCTTTTTTTTTTTTTTGATGGTGTGACATCATCAAATAACTTCTCCCGCTCTGGGCGGAGCGGAAGGGCGTGTCAGACTCTTACAGACTAAAACCCACCCGTGTTCCTTCGGTTGCCCTGTTGCCGGGGCCACGCTCTCCCTTTCAGTTTTCTTCGCAACCCCGGCAGGCATCGGCCCTAGTGGACCCCTTCAAATCTGCTGACATCTCTTTGAGGCGCGCGTGGAACACAACGCGCCGTCGACCCAGGCCTGGTCCTTATCGGACGGTGAGCCACCCATTGCTCACCGTCCGCAAGCCCGCGCCTACGGTGGCCGGAAATCGCCTCGCGATTCCCGACGCCCTGGACGTCTCCTCCTGCGGCGGTTAGGGGCGTGAGGGCAAGAAATTTGCCTTTCCCTCACGCGTTCCGCCTCCTCCTTCGCGAGCATTACAGCTTCGCAGAAGGAGGTGACGGCCTCCCATTTCCTCTCGCTCCGTACCATGGCCTGAACCAGGGCCGGACGCGAGAGATCACCGCCGCCGATCGCCTCCACGCCCACGCTGGGCAGACCTCCACCGTATGCTCCACCGTGTCCTCCGGGCGATCCACACAATGGTGACACCCGGGCGTTTCCTCCCGCCTTATCCTGTGCAGGAACCTCCCGAAACAGCCGTGTCCGGTGAGGACCTGCGTCAGGCGGAAGGCGAGGAGGCCGTGGCGCCTCTCTAGCCACTCCTCAAAGAGGGGTCTTATCGCCGCAATTGTGGCGTGCCCAGCGCTGGGTTGCGACAATCGCACTCTCCATGACGCCATGAGATCCCGCCGGAGCTCCGTCCGCTGTGCCGCAATTTCTCGCGGCAGCGGAGTTAAGCCCCGGCGTTTCGCCTCCTTGCGCCACTCCCAAATGTGCGCGAGGAACCTTTGCCTCCAGATCCCATGGCGGTATTCTGGCAAGGAGGCTCGCCGCCTCGCAGGAGACCGTACGGTATCCTCGGGCCAGCCGGATCGCCATGACCCTCTGGGACGCGTTCAACCGGCGGGCTGGCCGCAGCCTTAGTGAACGTGCCCACACCGGTGCCCCGTAAAGGGCCATGGACCACACGACCCCCGCGTAGAGCCTCCGGCAGGAGGCGGTTGGATCCCCTAGATTGGGCAGGAGCCGCTTCAACGCAGCCCCGGCCCGCTCCAGTCTGGGAGCCAAACGTCGGAAGTGTTCGACGAAGTTCCACCGGCTGTCGAGGACAAGTCCCAGATACTTCATCGTCGACTCGACGCCGATGTGAACCCCTCCCGCCATTACCTGGGAACCCGACGGTGGCGCATTCTGAGGTCCATGAAAACCCATGGCCTCGGACTTGTGCAGGGCCACCTCGAGTCCCAGCTGCCGGATCCTGTCGACGATTGTCGCAACCCCGCGTGTCGCTAGTTCGGCCGCCGCCTGGTACGACCCCCCCTGTGCCAGGACCAACGTGTCGTCAGCGTAGCAGACGACGCTGACGCCGCTAGGGAGGTCGGCGCGCAGCACCCAGTCGTATCCGATGTCCCACAGATGCGGCCCCAGGACCGATCCCTGTGGGACACCGCACGACATCTCTCGCCGATTCCACTCTCCTTGGTGACCGGGGTAGATGACGGTCCTGTCCGTCAAATAGGCCTCGACCACACGACAGAGGTAGGTCGGCATCCGGTGATACCGGAGTGCCTCCCTGATGCAACTCCAGGGCAGGGTGTTGAAGGAATTGGCGATGTCTAGAGACACCGCCGGCGACACATACCTATGACTATTACCTAAGTATACAATACAGACCCATACAGATACACCCTGCATACACACATACATACATACATACACACACACATATCAGATTTAAGAACTGGAACATTTTATTCTAATTTATTCTGAATGTTCTAATAATTTCAATAATTTAATAATATAATGTTTAAAAATAATGGTAATTAAATGTAATCATAATTAATAATAATTTAGTTTATTTAAATAGTTGATATACTTACTTAACTTTAGGTTCTTTTATATCAAATTTATTTTTATTTTATTATTTTTGTATTATAAATGTTATTAATGTTGGAACGCCGACATCTTCCCTCTCGAAGGTGGGCGCTAATAGCTGCACAAAGTTTAAAAAAAAAAAACGAATGCAGCAAAAACAAACACAAAAACTTGTAAACCTGTTTTTGTTCCAATAAAATATTTGAAATATTTGATTTGATTTATTTTTTGTGATCGTTTATGAAATATAATTTTTTGAATTTCTTATTATAATCTAAGATTTGATTCGTTTTTGTTACTTAAAAATATTGTGTTTCCAGAATAAATAATTCTAAATAATAACAGTGCGTTTCTTAATGTTTCCAGAAATAACTCTCAAAATCTACATGTGTATTATATTCTAATATCGAGGACGAAGCGTTAGTATAATTATTGATTAAACGAACTTACCTGTAAGCAAAGTTCTATTATAATTATACGAAGCGCTTCGTCCAAAGAGATTAGCTCCGTCCTTCCCACGCTTCCGCTAGGCCCTTACTTCTCTTTCAGAAAATATTAAGTAACGCTTATTCTTCTTAACTAAATGACGAGAGATTCCAAAACAAGTAATTAGGAAATCAGAGATGCCCGCACAAAAAAAAAAAACTACAGTGTCTGAGTGGTGTCACTTGTGTGTTACTACATGTGTATTATATTCTATTCACTTCTATTACATTACTCAATTAATGAAATTGAATTACATTTTCGGATCCATAAATGGGACATGTTTATTGTGTACCTGTTATCCCATACCTAGAAAATACCTAGACTATAAAATTGCGATTTACTTATCTGGGCCATACCTTAAGTTATCTGTGACATGTACCAACTCGCATTTTACCCGCGTGGTAGATTACAGTCTACTCCCTTTATATTAACAGAGAGGTGTTCTGTGTTCCCAGCAGTGGAAACATTATTATTAGGCTGATTATGCTTATGCTATACCGAAGTTTAAGTAACACTGTTTAGCTTTAGACCATGCAAGTTACTTGTCGCTTCAATTTTATTGTATGCTTAAAAGTTGTAGTTTCCATCAACATCATTAAGATGTGCATCTTTTTCTAAACATGGGTAAATTTAACTACAACCAACTTCTCCTTTCGAGAAGCAGTCTGAACTGTTTGAAAGACAATCTAGAACCACAACATGATTGGATCAGATATATCTGGCAAAATGCATCAGAGCCACATCATTTACTACGTCTTTTATAAATCTGGGGAAAACAGAAGCCAGTGCATTAGGTACATTTATTTAACCTTATTATTTAATTTGGACTACCTTTTTATTATGAGGAACTTGTAAGAATGGTTACAAGTCTTAGTAGGTTTATCCCCAGTTCAATTGGTTGTATATATAATATACAACTAAAAAAATCTTCCCAACAGGCCTTTGAATGATTTCACACGATACTACAAAACTGTTTTTTTATTTTCCAATTTGTCCCCAAAAAGTGACCCCCGTATTCAAAATACATTTATTTACGTTACACGTTTGGATCACAGAATTTCATATGTGTATCAAATTTCAACTAAATTAGTCCAGTAGTTTCGGAGCAAATTGTGACAAACGGACAGATAGACAGACAGACAGACAGCTAGCCAGCCACACATGAGTGATCCTAGTTATAAAGGTTTCGTTTTTCATTCGGAATTACGGAACCCTAAAAATTGCTCATTTTAATTGCTCTGTTTTTAAGTCAGTTAAAAACAATGCAACCGTGTCGAGGTTAAATAAATAAATCGTCTCAGATTTGTTTTTTTTGCGCTAGTGGTTGTAAACGCTACTGCTGAGTATGAAGTCTCGAATTCGATTCCCAGGTTGGGCGAAGTGTTATTTGGTTTTTCCGTCAGGGATTTCTCATCAGCAGTCCGAGTCTGAGTTTGTGCCCGGTTGATGGCTATAAACTCGCCCCTTATTACAAGGGACTTAACAATAGTTCTGGCAAAATGAGGGTGTACTTAGGTTAACCCTTTGGGGATTACCAGGCGTGATGTTATGTTATTTTGATAAAGCTATTTGAACATAAAGTAATTGACGTCTCGATTACACGGGCCGATCGATATGTGTGAGTGATTAGGCTGGGTTGAGAGTTGGTAAATTTGCATACCTTCAAGGACCCTCATATATAAACCAAATGGGTATAACCAAAGAGATTCGAATCTGTGAAATTAACCTGTCGCTTTTATCATAGAAAAAGGGCAAGAAACAACAAATATAAGGGTCAAATATTAATAACAAGTAGGCAGAATACAATTTTAAAAAAATGGTGTCGCTAGGCTAATAAGTAAAATAAGATCGTACTGAAAACAATATTGAATGTTAAATTGATAATCTCTATAATTAACACTTACGACAGAATTGTACTTCTGTGTATTTCCTTTCTTTTGTCATGTGATGGCCACTTTATAACCTTGATACACTCATTAATTCTATGTCAATTATATGCATGGTATTTGCATCAGTTTATAAAAAAAATAATGTTCTTAACATAGTATTTTGATAGGAATTATTAACTAAATTAGAACTACTAACTCTACTAGCAGGATAAATTATTTTGACTGATTAAAAATGTGTGAGTTGTAGAAGAATATTATGTAGTGGACTCAATGTGCTGACTAATTATAATAGAGTTTTTTTTTTTAAATATCCACCATAATTACAATTTCCTTAAGGCGGTCGGTAATTTATTCACAACTTAACATACCTCAACTAAAACTTTAACTGACCAATTTTATATTGGTGAAACTTGTTTAAAATATAATAATCAAACCAAGTTTAAAACGAGGTACCGCTCCACGTCCTATTTTAGTGTGTTTCCATCCAGCGGTGGCGCCGGTACCGTTACCATGTACGGAATTCTGCTGATTATAGCCATTATTATCATATTCGCGCTCTCGGTGGCGGTGTACCAAAAGAGCACGAACGCAACATGCATATCGAGAAGGAGATTAGAGGGTCAAACAGTCATAGTGACTGGAGGAACTGCAGGAATGGGCCTCCACATAGCAACGGACCTAGCCCACAGAGGAGCTAGGGTCATCATAGCCTGCCCCTTTGAAGACGAAGGCACTAACGCAAGAAAACAAATAATACAAGAAACCGGCAATGAAAATGTAGTATTCAAACTCCTGGACTTGGCATCTGTGAAGTCAGTGAGACAATTCGCAGTAGACATCTTGAAAACTGAAAACAGACTAGACATTTTATTGAACAATGCTGGAGTTGGGATCCCTGGAGATTTCCTGACGGCCGACGGAATGAACTTCATAATGCAAGTAAACTATTACGGAACATTCCTACTAACTCTTCTACTTCTTCCTCTTTTGAAGAAGACAGGGAAGCCTGGTGAGTCGAGCAGGATAATAACAACAGTTTCAGTCCTTCACATGGTTGGAAAGGTAGACATCAATAACTTAAACCGAACGAACTATTGGAACATAATCAGGATTTATGGTAACAGCAAGATTTGTCTCGTCTTATTCGCAAATGAACTGACCAAGAGGCTGAAGGGTTCTAACGTTGTGATCAATAATGTGGATCCTGGAGCAGTTGGCACTAGGATCTTTTACTCCTGGAATAAGGTGTATGGAGCAATCTTAACTGTTTCTTGCCTTTTATTCTTCAAGACGCCGTGGCAAGGCGCGCAGACGGCTCTACATGCGGCGTTGGATAAGAAGGCTGGTGACGTAAGTGGAGCATACTTCAAGAATTGTGAAATAGTAGCAGCTGTGAAACGTGCATATTGTGACAAGACTGCTAAAGCACTCTGGGAAGAGTCTGTGAGACTCGTGAAATTAACAGAAGACGAAGTTGACCAGTGCTTCAGATCATTATAAATATTTTGTGAATACTCTCATAGTATCTATCAGTAAAATTACTATAATAAGATAAGTAAAATATAAGTTCAATAGATAACGCTAATTACTCTAATACATTCCGTGTCTATATTTTGAATGTTTAGGTACGAAGTTTGTGTTATTTGATTTGTTTGGGTTACAAATAAATTATAATACATAATAGTAAAATATGATCAATGAAAAATGTGTTCCGACCATTCACACAAACATAATTAGGAAATAAAGACCAATGGCGAACTTACAAATAAATTTTTGTTAACATTTTTTTTGCATCTGCTGATGAAAAATATGTACAGAGTTTGAATTCCTGAACAGTTTTGCCTTCAGTTATACCTGTATAGGAAGTCAGGAATCAAAGATATTCCAGTTTGAAGTTCACTCTTACTAGATGTACACATACTTGTCAACAACAGACCTTAATCGAAAAAAATTAGAAATACCTACTTATAACTTAAAATATCGTTGATAGAAATGCATTTTTACAGCAAAATAAACTACGGAGTACGTAAATTTAGAATTATAAGTCTAGCTGATCGCGACGTGCGTAGGTCTGCCACATGGCTCACATGTGACCTACGTAAATAAGTTCAATCTGCCTGCCATTTCCCAACAATGTTGGGGTCGCTTTCTAGTCTAAAAGAAAGACTGCCTATCTGACCTCCAGAACCCAGTTAGTGGGTATACGATACCCTTTTGTGGGACTGGTTGTCTTCTGACGACTCGTAGCAACTTTCAAAATTCTAAAAATTACAGCCAGGACCAACGGCTTAACATGCTTTCCGAGGTACGGAGGAGTCTTAGTAGATGGTCACCTATCCACGGACCAACCGCGACAAGCGTAATTTAACCTAATCGATCAACCCGTGTGGTTGTTATTACTTAGTCACAAGCCCCTCGAGGAAATAAAGGTGCATAAAATATATTATGTATATTTTAAGATTTTTACAAAGACTGACTGCGCTTCTCCTTCACATTTATTAGGCACAAGGCCAGTGTGAAACTGTCTGCCAGCGTGTGTAAAATTACTTTTAGTGAAATTAACAGAAGACTTATTTGACCAGTGCTTTAAATCGTTATAGAAAAATGGATGAAGATAGGAAAGTACGATAAGTATTATAGTTAACACTAATTACTTTGATAAATTTTGTGTTTACCTTTAAGGCGAAAGCGCCGACCCTGCCCGCGAAATTCAAATTTTCTTACGTTTTTTGTATTTTTTAGGTCAGTCTCAGATCTCATGTTAATTTGATCATTGATTGATTTGCGGTCGTAAAAATAATAAATATATATTTACAGAATGTTAATAATTAAAATCGTAAATAGAATTCTCAGTGATGGTGTATAATGTGATAAATTCACGAAATTGACATTCTTAGCAGCAAATAATTTCATATGTTATTTAGGTAACCGTGAGATGTGGAAGAAATGGAGGGAGGCCATCTTTTATGACCGCCAATCAATCAATCATTAACATGAGATCTGAGACTGACCTACAAAATGAAAAAAACATAATAAAGGACATTGTTAGAAATGGCCTATGAATCAACACGTATGAAACCTTTACAGATTATTTTTTTATTTTTTTTTATTTACTTTACAATTATTACAATGGAACGGACACTTCTTAATTTCGAAAACAATTTAAAAAGTAATTCACTTCGGTCTTATTCCCCGGCGCCATTATTTTTGTTTCAATTGGACGTTTTTGTGTAGGCAAAGGGCAATAGCTCATACAGCCTTTTTGCGCAGCTATTTATGTAGTATGCCCCGTAATTACAACGCTCAGCGCTCTCAGCGCTTGATCTATGAATAAGGTATTTAGTTACAAACAGAATACAGCGATTGAAAGCGCTGTGTGAAGCGAGCAACACCGACACTGACTGTCGATGAATTGACAGCTGACAGTTTGATATTTCATAGTAATGACAGTGTTGTTAATATTTTGATATTTTGTCACTCGCATTCGCATCCTAACTCCTGTGCATCTTGCGTTGGTTGTGTGTATTCGTTTGAGTTATTGCATTTTCTGTTTTTTGCGATTTTAACTAACAACTTGGCGTGAACAAAGGACTGTGATTTCCTCTTGAAATATCGACCTCTGGCTGTGATTAACTGATACGAACCTACTAAAAACGACGACTTGGCATTTAAAAAAACGGACTTTACGGAGCTAACATGGAATTTGAAAGTGTTTCTGTATTTTGTGTTAACTGCGGATCAGCTTCTGGTTCCATGGTATTGGAAGATGAGAACATTCTTCATTGTATACAGCAATGGACTGCTCCTCGTTTGGTGAGTAAAACCTCTCTTTTTTTCGACCGATTCCTTTTTTAAACAAGATGCGGACTGGTTTAAAACATATTGAACCATCATGCACTGTGCAAAGGTTAAGGCCTAATCACTCTCTCAGAGAGTAAGCCTGTATCCCAGCAGTGGGAGCATTAGTAGGTTGATGATAATAATGATTGGTGGTGGTGGTTAGCGGTGACTGATTAGTAATCCCAAACTTTTTTCAGGTTCAAGCTCATGATTTTGTTTGTACAACATGTTGGACAGAAGCCAGGGCTACAGCAAGCATTCCAAATGTATGTCACATTGGTAAAGAATGTGCTCTCTGTCAAACTATGTTGCCACATCGTACGCGTTCTCATCAAGTAATAGGCTTGTTTCATAAAAAAATTTTTTTAGTCCGGAAGGTAGATTAATAAAAAATATAGAACACGTATTTTTTATATTTTAACGTAATCAAAAGATTACGGCGATAAATTGAGTTAAAATGTGGCATGACGTCACTGCTTGCTAGATTTTATGCTGATTTGTGACGCAGCCAGCCCCCACTCCCCAACTTTAATGCGTGTTTTCTAAGTTATTTTTTATTAATATGATTAAGCAAAAACTACGTGTCTAATATTTTTTTATTATCTAAAAGACGGACTAAGTAGAATTTTTTTTTTTTACCTAGGCAACTACCGTATTGCACTGAGAACAGACACTGTACAACATGTGAATATTAGAAACATCATTTTGGAAAGACTTCTGCCATTGCAGGTAACTAATATACTTTCTCTTTTGTTTCATTAACAGACCTATGCTGTGGCCTGTGGGTGCAGTTTCAGTCCTTTAATGATAAATGCAGATACACTCAGTTTGGAGCAAATATCTGCAGGCCATACAAATATTTATATGATGCAAGAATAAAACCTGCAAATAGTAAAGCCACAGCTAATTACTCAACCACTGCACCAATTGTGTTTAGTAAATGGTTGTGTAAAATGGTGTATTACTTTCAGGTTCGTGCATCACATTATATTTGCCATCCTTGCTGGCAAAAGGCTGATCGTGCTGCGAAGCATTTTTCAACACCGTCAACTTCGTCATCGGCTACTCCAACTACCAGCAATCCATTAAGATGTGCAAACTGCCACATTGATTTGACGAGGTTGAGGCGACACATTTTAAACAATGATACAATTTTATCACAAATACAGCAACGTGTTGCACCACAAGTGGTGAGTGTTTTCTTATAGTTTGTGTTGATGTTCTCTTATTTATTTGTACATAATTATTATAAAATAAAGTAACGCTTCTCATCACTTAAATTAATTTTAATACAGGTGAGCGCCACTGACTACATATGTGATGCATGCCACACAATATTTGAGAATGATACACCAATGGCCTTAGAAGATTCTGCAGCGTTTGTAGGCCATCAAAATGTCTGCATAAAATGTGGTCACTCTGTGGCACACCAGAGATACTCCACGGTACTAGCTGAGCAGAACCAGCATATCTTAAATGTTGTGCTAAACTGGATTCACCCACGAGAGGTAAGAGACTTATCAGTATGTCCATCTATGTATACAGGGTTATTGGTAAAACACCAACAACCTCTTAAGGGGTCATTATATTCATCATTATGAACAACTTTCACTATGGGAACAAAGCTGATATCGCAAAAAAAAATATCTGCTGCCCATACATTTATGTTCGCATAAACTAGTAAAAATGTTGGGAACAGCTGATTTTGTTTTCGCGATTTCAGGTTTGGTCCCATAGTAAAAGTTGTTCTTAACATAACATAACATCACGCCTTGTTTCCCCGAAGGGTTGGGCAGAGGTGTCCCTGTAGCAGGGACACCCACATTTCGCCAGTTATGTTTAAGTCCCATGTAATAGGGGGCGAGCCTATTGCCATCAACCGGGCACAAATCCAGACTCCGAGCTGCTACTGAGAAATTTCAGATAGAAAAACCCAATGACATTTTGCTCGACCCGGGAATCGAACCCAGGACCTCATACTTAGCAGTAGCGCTTACGACCACTAGACCAACGAATTCTTAATGATGAGTATAATGACCCCTTAAGAGGTTGTTGGTGTTTTACCAATAACCATGTATAATAGTAGATTATATTTAAGTTTAACTGACATAGTATTTATATTTTACTGTCGTAGTTATAGTATTTATAAGACTGCCTCGTTGCGCATTGGTCTAGTGTTCGCAAGCGCTACTGCTGAGCATGAGGTCCTGGGTTCGATTCACAGGTTGGGCAAAGTATTATTAGGTTTTTCCAACAGGAATTTCTCAGTAGCAGCCTGGAGTCTGGAACTGTGCCGGAATGATGGCCATAGGCTCGCCCGCTATTACATGGGACTTAAAAACATAACTGGTGAAATGTGGGTATACTACAGGTACACCTCTGCCCAACCCTTCGGGGAAACAAAGCGTGATGTTATGTTATTTATATTTATCACATTTTTGGCGGCAACAAATTATCTACTACAATGTTTTTTCCAATGACATTAAAACAACCACGTTAGCAGATAAAAAGAACCTAAATAAAATAGACGGGATATTATTATTTTTTAATTTAATTCAATATCTCCATGGAATAGCTCCGTTTAGCCAGCCTATGTACTTTCAGCACGTTTCATTTGTTTTTTTGTACATAATTCGTATAATACGTGCTTTTCCAAATTCAAATGTTTTTATTCTCTTGTGAGTAAAAGAGAGTTTTATTCACTGTTATCGATTAATAAAATGCCCTTTTTCGAGAGACAATATAATTATGCAATCCGATTGAATTTCTGTAAAATAACAGTTTTTTTTTTAGATTCAACCGTCTGATGTCATCTGTCACAGATGCTTCCAAAGAGCCGAAGCAGCAGTTCGTGCAGATGCAGTTACAGCAAGTAACCAACCACAACAACCTCAAAGAATTAATTTACCAAATTATTTAAGAGCACCTGATACACATTCTCGATGCTTATTTCCAGCTTGCAATAGTACCTCGCAGCAATCGGTTCCATTTACAGTCAGGGTGAGACTCTTTAGTGACCACAAATATTACATACCACCAAACTGTAGGATATGCAGTTTTCATCTAGAAAACCAATTCTGGCCACTTTTATTTGAGGCTGAAAATACCCTGCATAGTTTTTCAGCTGCCCACATAGAGGATTTTTGTGAGCTACTTAAAAATGATACAAACACTCTAGACTTTGAAAACATTGACCAAATGGATGAGAATATGGTGTGGTATTGGCTGGGACGTACAAAACAACAATTTAGAGAATTAGAAGCCGAATTGCCTGATTTTCATAAGCGTGCCATTGCACTTGGAGCTTATTTAATGAAACTTCGTACCGGAGACTCCGATGAAAGGATTTCGAAATTATTAAATATAGGCAGAAGCACACTGAGCAAATATATAAATAAAGCAAGAGATGTAATGGTGGCAAGCTTTGTGCCACAACATTTGGGCTTGGAGCACATTTCAAGAGCAGGAGTTGCAGAAAGAAACTTATACATTCCAAACTCATTGTTCGGAAACCCTGGAAGCAACATTGAGGATAGAAAAGCCATTGCAATAATGGATGGGACATATATTTATGTGCAAAAAAGCAGCAACTACTCTTATCAGAAGAAAACTTATTCACTTCATAAATATAGAAATCTAGTCAAACCATTCATAATAGTATGTTGCGATGGCCACATAATCGACGTACTGGGCCCGTATCCTGCCACAAAATCAGATGCCGATATTTTAACAGACCAATTTAGTGATGCGTCTTATCCTTTGAGACAATATTTTAGAGAAGGAGATGCATTTATTTTGGATAGAGGCTTCAGGGACAGTATTTCCCTGTTGGAAAATCTTAATTATTCAGTGCATTACCCTCTGTCAGTTCAACAAGGTGATTTTCAATTAACTACAGAAAATGCAAATGAATCCCGTAAAGTGACATTATGTCGTTGGGTCGTAGAAGTCGTCAATGGGCGCTTCAAGCGGGATTTTAAGCTGCTGCGACAGGAATATTTTAACAAAGCCTCAAAACATTTAATGATTGATTTTAAGGTCGCAGCAGCCTTAATAAATAGATTTCACCCTGTTTTAGTTGACAGAGAGGATGCAAGGGAAATTATATCAATAATTCAAGAAAAAATGTTTACCAATAACTCTTTGGCAGATTTTGTGGAACTAAATAATTTAAACAGGAGACGGGCACAATTTCACAGTATAACTGTAGAAAGAGATAACGTAGAAGGCTTTCCACAAATGGAATATAATGATTTAGTTTTAATACCACTAGGAATATATCAATTAAAACAGGCTCGCTCATACTATGGTGAACATATGAGACAAGATGGTTCATATATTATTGAAGTATGCAGGGAGGTCGACGAAGAGTTACTACATGAATTGCAAATTACAGATGCAGCAAATACATGGCTACTTCGAGGCAAAATACGCAGTCGCCATATAAGCCAAAAAACATACTTTGTTTACATTTTAGTAGACGCAACCCAAATTGGCAGAGAAGCCATTAAACAGTACTGTTGCAATTGCATTGTTGGGCGCAGAACTATTGGTTGCTGCGCCCATGTCATGACAATAATATGGTACTTGAGCTGGGCAAGACACCAAAACTCTATCATCGACCCCCCTGCACAGTTTTTGGATGATATTTTATTAGAAAATATAGACGATCCTCCTGATGTGACCAGATAAGTAATGGTCAAATAAATTGTTCAATAAACATGTTCTGAAGCAAAACATTTTTGTTTTATTTTATGAAGTATTTAGATTGATCCCATATTATATTATTTCTGAAGTCTTGCAAAGACTGTTTACTTCCTCTTGGCTGCCAGTGTTAACGTCTTATGGTTGTAACCGGCTGCTAATCGTCCTAGGTTCGATCCCTGGGTCGAGTAGTGTTATTGGGATTTTCGAATTCTCAGTCGTAGCCTGGAGTCTGGATGAGCGCCCGGAATATGGTGTTAGACTCGCCCCTATTACATGGGATAAAAAATCAGGCAATCTGGGTCTATTACAGTATTGGTAGGTACCTCTGCTGCTCTGCCTAATCCTTTTCAAAAAACAAGCGAGATTTTATGTAAGTATATACCTAGTAGGTATTCGCAGTAAAATAAATAATTCTAAATCACACAAAAACGAAACAGTTCATAGCCCTAAACTACACATAAATAATTAGTAGGTAACTACTAAAAGAAAGAATTGTTCTGACTACCTAATAGTACGTTATGTACAATATGAAACGTTTGAAGATAAAATCCAATGTATTTTCACTAATAAACACTAAGTTAGTATGTTTTTATTGGCGTAATTATAACCTAAAAATCCGAAAGTGTTTTAGATTTTTTACAATGCTCAGAAGTGTCCGTGATTTTAATTTAGTTCCAGTCGAATGTATCCATTATTTAGAATACAGAAAGTAAATGCCCGTCTCTGTTGGTTCTTAGGCGAACGATGTATGGACGCCGAACAATGTCCTTTGAATTTCGCGGGCATGGTCGAAGGTTCCACCTTAAAAAGATATCACATAAACATAACATCACGCCTTGTTTCCCCGAAGGGTTGGGCAGAGGTGTCCCTGTAGCACAGGCACACCCACATTTCGCCAGTTATGTTTAAGTCCCATGTAATAGGGGGCGAGCCTATTGCCATCAACCGGGCACAAATCCAGACTCCGAGCTGCTACTGAGAAATTTCAGATAGAAAAACCCAATAACATTTTGCTCGACCCAGGAATCGAACCCAGGACCTCATACTTAGCAGTAGCGCTTGCGACCACTAGACCAACGAGGCAGTCAGACCAAAAAGATATATTTGAAAAAAAGTTAAAAAACTGTCAAGTGTATGTCGGATCACACACAATGAAGGGTTCTGTAGTTGGGATAAATTTATCTCAAATACAAACTTAACATTGTAGTTGAAAAACATGAGATTTACCATGTTATTTTGATAGACTTCTTAAAGGTTTTCTTGTAATCTATGGGTAAAAAACCATTCTCTGTATTTTTTCAAAATTTTAGGCTCAGTAGTTTCGGAGATGAGGGGGGAATGGTCAATATTCATATATTTTCTTAAATGTCTTTGAATTTTTTACTTTTAAAATTATCATTAAAATATATTTGAGATCCATGCAACAAGCCCTTTCATTTGATATGTCACGCGGTATAGTTTGCAAAACCTTTTTTATAATTTTCTTGTTTGCCCCCCAAAAGTGACCCCTATATTCAAAATTAATTTATTTACGTTACAAGCCAATATTTGGGTCACAGAAATTCATATGTGTACCAAATTTCGGTTCATTAGATTCGGAGCAAATTGGCTGTGACAGACGGACAGACAGACAGACACACGAGTGATCCTGTAAGGGTTTCGTTTTTCCTTTTGAGGTACGGAACCCTAATTAATAATGTAATTATAAGGTATATCAACATCCAAGCGGCTCGAGGCGGCATGCATAGCCATCCGTGGGACGCGTCTCTTCATCTTCCCTCATGCTAATAGCGATGTACAGGTATGTAGTGTCGCTAGACACCTCACGTTAGACACGTTTGATCAAGCTTCGTCTAAGACGCAAGCGCAAGCCGGTTGGCCTCAGACAGTGTGATGTTTGGCGGTAGTAAAACAAGCCGCGCGGCGCGACACGTGACCCCGCAGATCTCGTGAGCCACTCGTGCTGCGTTGCGGCCGAGCGGCGCCGGCGCGGCGGGCCGGGCGCTCGGCTCGATGGCTCGATGGCTCACAGACAGCACAGTACGTCATCACGCTCATAGACGTAATAGGGAAATGCAACGGGTACTTTTTAGATTGTGAGCAGTGTTGCCGACTTCCACGGTCTGGATTACCCAAAAACGTAACTGAAAATCCCCAATTTTGGGGAAAATAAAATCGATATTCCCCACATTTTCCCCACAAGTTTTCAGCATAGAAATAAAAGTGCTGTTCATATAAATCTAATATATTTATTACTTATACTTGAGTATTTAATGACTTTATTCAAGGTATAGGCTCTTCATTGCGCCAAATTTGTTTTTGTTAACATATCATTTGACGGATCAAATGTTAGGCTCCCTCCTTTAGATCGCGGCCCCCGGCAACAGGGAAACCGAAGGAAAACGGGTGGGTTTTAGTCAGTAATAGTCTGACAATTTGATAATTTCCCAAAAAAAAAGTATGTATGAGCTCAACATATGAATAAACACAATAACACTCAACAAGAGTTCTGCAATACTATGTATAGTTCGTTAAAAGCTAAAGTACACAACAAGGACTTCCCCGATAAACGATAAAGTTTGATGGACATAAATTTTGCCATAAAATAAACTCAGCCTTCCTGCCGGATAAGTTGAGTTAAACTTGAATCAAATATAAATAATTTATAAATTATATTTACTTCTTATACTATTTCTATTACTTCTAAGTTCAGCTCCAGTGTAAATGTCTAAATTCCCCGCATTTTCCCCACATAAACGCTCTCCCCACAAATTACCCCATCGGACTGACAATCCCCGTAGTTTGGGGAATTCCCCACACATTGGCAACGCTGATTGTGAGCGCGCGCGCAGACGACGCGAAGGTGAGGGTGGGAGCGAGACAAAACATTTGTATATCCTTGTTTTGTAATAATGTTATAATGCCTTCTTCTATGTAATAATGCCTGCGGATTATTTTTTATGATTTTTAATAATATTTATTCTTATATCTCGTTGTGTATTTGTCTTTCATTCTAAGCACTGTTTATTTTATTTTATTTTACTACCTGCCTATGTAATAAACAAATCACTGTACCTGACTTGATTTCCGTACGTCTTTTCTTCTTTTTTTTTCCGGGTGACCACTGAAAATCAGCACTGTGCTGTGGGTTCCCCATAGCACGGCATCATGCTGAGTGGAAGCCTTCTTGTCACAGTCATGTCGTGTAGCTGCCGACTAATTTCTGTTTAATGCTCGTGATTTATTATGTACTTTTTGTTTGTTTTCGTTTACTCTTGTCTTTTATGTATGCACGTGTCTCTGTGACAAATAAACCTATTTTTCTTTCTAATTAAAACGTGTGATCATTTACATGTTGTTATAACCGGTTTGTTTTCGGATCTATAAAGGCGTAGTGGTCAAATTATAATTCACTACTTGAACCGAGATCTTTTCTAAGGCGAACGAGATCATATTTTACTGGTTTATAATTAAGGTTTGATAATTTTTATAATTGTTCTGACAATATTAACTTGAAGTTGTTATATTTATTGGGTAAAAACTTTATGTTAATAAAATACAGAACATCGTTATAAACGAAAATAAACATCAGAAGAAGAAATATATCAAAGAAACATAGTAGGTAGACTTTTTGTGTCATTCCTGGAGAAAAGATAATAATAGTTTAAACTTTAAACAGTACAGCAATATAATTGTGGCCATGACCTGTAAACCTGTCTCGATAAATGTATATTCATTTATTTATTTACATACAATGACAAACACTGTATTCTACGGTTTATGTATTTAAAAAAGATACACGTGTCAAATAAGAGCAAGTCGGACTTCACACTGACGGTTCCATACCCTTGGTTGAAAAATTATTTCTCAATTTTCAAAGCAAAAGTATTTTTCTGACCGTATTTTTTTTTAAAGGGTTTTTACTGATTTCAAATAACCTGTGCTAGATACAGATTTTTCAGCAAAAACATCCACAGACAAGGCATCCATGGGTCCTCCAAGCCTATGTGGCTTTTCAATTCTTTCATGGTTGGACAAGATTCATTTAAAACGATTCCCAAGCTAGCATTATTAGTTCCTGAAAAAAGCAGCTGTGACAGACAAACAGACAGAAGCAGTTAAAACCATAAGGGTTTCTTTTTTTGGTACGGAACCCTAAAAAGAAACAAATATTCCTAGATGCTCTTCACCTTCACTCTTTGAGGGCTGGGAGGTTATAGGTGGAATTGAACACAGACGCTGGCAGTCAGTTCCACACTGGCCTTGTGCATAATAAATGTGAAGGAGAAGCGCAGTCAGTCTTTTTAAAAATCTTCAGTCCCTACAATTTAAAACTACAATATAACATTGGATAGTAGACCGTACCTACACTGGTTTAACTAAAATTCTTTAATTTTAGTTAACTTTAGTTATTCATTAATAAAAATAAAAAAACTATTCTGTCCTTGTCCTTATAGTTCAGTCTTTAAAGTAACCCTTCATTCAGAAATGTGTGTCGAGCGAAAATTGTGTCGCGCTTTCGTTCGTCGATCAAAATTTTCGTCGACCCATCGTTTGTCGTGAAAACAATCAGTCGCACTAATGTTCATCGAGCTGATGTGCTGTCGCACCACTGATGGTCGACATATCGTACTGTCGCCCTAACATTTGTCGTGTATTTGTGTGTTTGTCGCAACAAGGATACGGAGTCTAAAATAACAGCTTTTTACTAAATGTGTGAAAGTATATACGGCACTTAAACATTTTTTTTAAATTTTGTCTCTCTGTCTGTTTGTTCCGGCTAATCTCCGAAACGGCTGAACCGATTTTGACTGGACTTTCGCTGGCAGATAGCTGATATTATAAGGAGTAACATAGACTAGTACTCTTATTTCAGAAAAAGTCACGCGGGCAAAGCCGCAGGTAGCGGCTAGATAGTAGTAGTAGTAGTTATAGATATGATGATAATTACAACTAGACGTATTTCATTTGATTAAACTCGTGACCTGCAGTTACTATTTAGTTATCAATGGACTAGTAACAACAGAAGCCCTGTTTGAGTCTGAAACTGGCCCAGTAATTGGAAATGAAATGAAATGAAATTGTTTATCTGTAAATAGGATATCGGATTCACTTTTTTTTTTTCGTTTTCGTTTTGTTTTCGAGTTCGGCGTTTCATATCTGACTTATACTCTTAGAAGAAAGGCCGAAACAAACTCAGAGGTCGCAGTCTCTTTTAAAGTCCAGACATAATCTTTGTCAGGCCATATGAAGACCATGGATGTACATGTGCGTCTGAAATGGTCTTTTGAGGAAAGAACTACACAGATTTGAGTGGATCTGTCCAGTCAGTGCAAGCATTAGTTAGTTATCGTGGAGCTCAAATCAGAACTTAAGGAGCTCAACCACTCGACGAACAATACTAAAGAAAGGACATTTCGGTAGGCCGCATAAAGTTTTCAAACTGCTATAACATCAATAAAACTGAGAAAGAAACAAAAAAAGTATCCACTTAGTCGTCACATTCACAATAGGTAAGTACTTTAACATTTTTGGAAAATGTAACATACTCTCAATCACGCATTATCAAGGACTCAAGGTTACGCTAGTCGGTAATTCTTCCACACAACCGTAGTATGGTGATTATTCATCTGTTTGACGATGTACGTTCAAAACTAAAAATTATACCAATTTGTTTTGTCTAGAAGCAGAATCGGAAAAAAAATTGGTTTTGAAGTAGTGAGCGTCGAAATTTCTATATTTCAACACTAATTTTAACTCATCTTTGGGCGTAAATAAATAACTTATGTAGTATGAAAATGGAAAAATAGAAACCGTACAGGGATAGATAATTTATTTTATTCAAAAGTTCAAATAATTTTATTTTGAGAAGATACATCCATTAGTTTTTCCATAATATCTATAAGCCAAAAGGTTTGTTCATGAAAGTTAACGCACTCGTTTTCGTTATTAATCATCGGCTATGTCACTAGATAAATAAATTAAAATATAAATAAATCAATAAAAACAAGATAAATAATACTAAATAGCTTGCATATTAGCCACGTGCACCGATGAGTTCGAGTCGTCGACTAGTGCAACCTAGATCAAACCTAGATTCAACCTAGATGGATAGATGTGTCGTCAATGTTTAAGTGAGAAGATGGATGAAAGATAATTATAATTGTTTTAATTTTCTTTCTCTTGATTGCAGTTTGTTTACTATGTAAGTGTTATTTTGTTTGTTAATTTTGGTATTTTCTCGTGTTTATATGTATACATATATAGATAAAAATAATAGTGAAAAACTGCTGCCACAATCACCTCAATTATACGTTATATTGAGGGCAATGAACGGAACTCGCGTATTAGGCATATTGAAGACAAGGTAAAAAGCTAATTCTCATCAAGAGCCCGATCACACGTACCGCAACCATACCACATCGCAGTGAAAATGTGGGCAATCGGTGGTTAAGTGTATTCACTATTCAGTATGGCTACAGTTTCTTGCAGTTGCGTTGTGGTCACTACCAAATCAAATCAAATGGTCGACGCAATGTTGTGTTTTCGATGCGGCCGACCGCTAGTGCGCGGTCTCACTGGTGGTTGCGTTGCGGCTGCGACGACGCACAGACTGGTATTGGAGTCGAAAAGCTGGCCAATAATATTTATTGCTTTTTATGTGCTTTTGATGTGTCTATTTGAAGAGTTCGTTGGCCTAGTGGCGTTTTCTGACCTTTTTACGATCGTACGGGTTAAGCAACATCTGGCACTGTCATTATTTAGATGGGTGACTGATTATAATGTGTTCAAAATTGAATTCTCAAACTTCTCCGTGCTTTGGAAGGGACGTTATGCCGTCAGTCTCGGCTGCTATCCCTGGAAGCAGTCGTTAGGTCAAGTTAGAGATCCCGCGCGGCGAGCCTGACAAATCTAATACCAGATATATTTTCAATATAATGCTACTACTTCTAAAAATACACTTGGTAACAGTTACTACACACACAGTTAGCTATTTAATCAAAGTTAGGAAACTATAAAATCTCACCCCTACTTATAGGTATAAAAAAACGACTTTTACAATATTGAGGTATTTATTAACAAAATTTTACATTCATTGAAAAAAGATCTAAAAACAAAAGTTACAAATAGAAATAAGCCTACTACCTATTAAAATTATTCTTCATCAATCTCCTCAGGCTCGCTAGATTTTAAAAACTCTAAGGCTTCCTTAGAAATTGCCATTCTGCTTCTTTTAACATTGTGTCTACTCAGGCTACTCAAATATGGATCAGAAGTTAGCAAGAACGTCCTTATTGCATTCTGTTCTAGAAAATTTTCTTGCTAAGTTTTCGCTGTATTGTCTAAAAGTTGTTCCTGGCTTCTGCAGCCTCTTCCGACAATTAGCCAATTGGTAATAAGGCATGCGATATGACTCTCGGAGCATGAATTAATATTTTATGGACAGGCATACAATTGAACGTAATGTTTGGCAGCGTCCATTTTTTTGTCGGTCGCCCTTTAATTTTTGTTGAAGTTTCTCTAGCAGGTAAAATAATTTCTTTACTTAACCAGTCTTCATTGTTTTCGAAAAACCGGCTCTCGGTACTGTGACACGTGAGCCATTTTCGCTTATAAACAATCTTGAAATTACGAATGACCTGCTTGAGTTCGGCCAACTTTTCAGCGGGACACTTTGTTATTTCCAATAATTTGACTTCAAAATCATTGAGTTTTTCACTAAAAAGCCTTTTTGGGCTTCTTCTTATTAGCTCGTGCAGTTCTTTTCTAGTCATTGTTATGACTGAAGGCTGAGATACTGGGGAAAAAATAAAAAAGTAATAAGCAAAATTTTTTATGGCTTTTTGCTTTTTGGGAAAATTTTGGAAGTCGAATGTGAAAAAAGACATTCTAATTTATCATATGACATTACTTTGATGCAGTAATAATGAGTGTAATGTATTTAAAATATCAATTTTAGTTAAAAACTTATGAAAAAGTGCACTAATTTTTAGATGTATTTTTAGGAAGGCAAAAATACAGTAAAGTAACAATATTTAACAAGTAAAAAAGGTGCTATATAAAGTACATACCTTGCTCAGACATTTCCATATCAACAATTTCAACTAAAATCACTAAAAGTATAAGAAAGTGCAACGCGACTGTGTTGAAGTACGGTAACGTAGTGAACAAAGTCCGATCGTATCGAGCGAGTGCTACGTACTGAATGTTGTTACACCCGACTGGTATAGCCGATTGCAGTGGGGATGATGCCAAATGACGTCACATTTATCTACCTGTTTTGGGACCAAGTGCCACCGTTATGCTTAAATGTTTGGATTTTCGATTAATGGCCAGCTTTTCGACTCCAATACCAGTCTGTGCGACGTGGTCTTGATGTGGTCGGTATCGCCGACACGGTTGATTTAGACGGCCAAATGTGGTCCGTTTGAATAAACTAGTAATTTTCATACAACTTAGCGTCCGTCCACGTGTTGGGGTTGTGGTTCGTGTGATCGGGCCCTAGTGCATAAGGCGGGTTCCCACGGTGCGCGATATTGCGCACGCACGCGCACCGGGCCGCACGGCCGACGACCTACACATCATACACCTGGCTTTTTCCGACGCTGCGTGTCGGTCTGTGTGGGCCTTGAGATTCGAAGCCACTTTTAGCATTGTTCTGTTAGCTTTGGTAAATGCTGACTATAACTTCACATTTGTGGATTGCGGGTGTCAAGGTAGAATAAAGGATGGCAGTGTTTATAGAAATAAAGAGATGTATAAAAAAAAAAAAAAAAAATAACTGGATTTTCCTGCATCAACTAATTTTCCCTTCAAGGAGGAACCACTTCCCTACGTGTTTGTGGGAGATAGTGCATTTGCTCTCACTGAAAATACGTTGAAGCCGTCTCCACGCCACGGGAACAAACGAAAGAATTTTTAAGTATCGTTTGTCTCGTGCTCTGAGAATAATTGAGAACGTTTTCGGCATAATGTCGGATATTTTTAGGGTACCATTTTTATACAATATTTTCATAAACCATTTTTACTAGAACCAAAGAAGGTATCCAATATTGTTATGAAGTGTTGTTTATTGCACAACTTTTTAAGGCGATCTAAAAATTCACCACGAATATATCACCCCCTGGTACTTTTGATACTGAAAATGAAGGTGGAGGCTTCCAGGCTCATGGCCAAATGATCCTAAAGGAAATACTTCCTTGATATCTATGAGGAATTTACCAAGAAGAGCAACTTTTTTAATACATTATTTTTTATATTTTAATATTCCTTTCTGAAATTGATATTGTTTTTATAATTTTCTTAGTTTTAATACATATTTATACATATTTTAATATGTATAATACATGCAATTATCCGCCACATTTGACTATCCGGATATTTCGGATACTTATAGGCAACTATCCGAATATATCCGGATAGTATGGATATTTTGGACACCACTGTAAAAAGTTAAATCAAACTTATTTAAGTTTCCAATGGACATTTTCATTACAAAAACTCTCTAAAAATCGTGTACCAAAGTACTTCAGTTCGCAGTAGAAGCAAACCACTAAAGAAAAGGCACCAAACCCTTACTGAAAATGATGTTCCAAAGTTTTAAGATTCTGTGTGTGTGCAATATTGTAAAGAAATTCCAAAATCCATTTTCATCAAAAAAGATTATGATTAGCTTAGATTATGATTAGCTTCATTGAGTTTAAATTAAAAGCGAAGAAAGGGAAAGTACAATTATAATACCTAAATCTGTTTATAGTGACCGATTGCCTATTTCGAAGGTGAAAAAGACAGATCTACTAAAATTATGTAACGATGTCCTAAGACCAAGGAGCTATCACCAGTATTTCGAGAACCTGCCAGTGACATGAGAAAGAAGGAATACGTACCCAGTTCACAGCACGACAACTTTTAACTACACTGGGTTCATAAATCACTGAATCACAGTGAGCGTATTTATAATTAACAATGAAATGAAAGCAATATAGCATTGGGTAAATAAATTTCGGTGTTTTCATAGTCTAAAAAATATCGTCCATTGTAAAAAAAAAAAAAATACAATGACATGAGTCACAAGAAAGAAAAATTAACGTCAACCGAACAATTCAAAACTCCAAAAGATTCGAACAAAATTGACTGCCGGTAATCAAATAGGGCTGTAAACAATGAAATGGTTTAAACGAAATAGGATAATTATTTTAAAAATATGCAGGCGTGAAAACCTGCTATTCGTAAAATCTGTGATTCGCACATTTACTACTATGATATCTTGTAAACTATAATATTACAGACACGATTGAAACTTTGCCACGGTATGTATTACCACATTGGGAGCGGGTTGTGACAAAAAACAGTTTTATGCGAAAATGACACATTCGCAACTTTATCGCGATGTAACGATTTTATATACATATTATATTACATATAATAATAATATATAATTATATATAATCTTGTTACACTTGGATGTAACCAGTGGAGGAAAAACCTTTTTAGCTTCGATGCTGGTTGGAGGAATGTGATTAGGAGGTTGTTTATTTGACGAAGATGAATTTTTCTTGGTGTGTGCCATCTGTGCTCCGCAAAGAGTTTCTAAATCTTCTTTGACTCACACTTGACTTCAGTTGATGAGCGATGATGTGACTACTTCAAAAAATTATTTACTTTAACAGCACTACGTTCCCTGCAACTGAGATCAGTTCCAGTGGACGTTGAAAGGGTTTTTGGCATGGTCCTTTCGATCAAAATATATCGAAATGAATTTTTATACTTATTTTCTTTGTTATAGTAAATGATTTTTCAGTTTCTGCTGCTGGTAATCACTGAGCACTATGTCATCATCATCGCTGTCGACAACTGAAGTCGAGCTCTGAGCAATAGCATTTTTGAATTATCTTTGTGATGAATCTAGTTTCTTTTTTCGCCTGTGAACTTCGTCGCGAGTGGACGTGTTGCGCATTTATTTAATATTTTAATCCTTGATTGTTGTCTTGCTTGTGAACTGATTGCTTGTCAAAACTCGGTGCCTCTCTTACTATCTTGTTGAGGTGCCCATATGCTGCCGGCGCCATCTTTGGATTTCTATTGCGCCATCCCGCTCATGTGACGGTGAGATATTGAACTTTTACAAATTGGAAACATCCGAAAACTTTCGCGTGCCCTGAGGCCCGAACCTGCGCCGCGTCGTGTGTTGCGGTATTGGTGCCAGAGCGTCGAACCGCTGGACCAACTGTGAGTGAGGTGCCCAATGCGAAATTGGTCACCGCTATCTACAACGGGTACGCAACGCAATAAGCTCAGTTACCTGTTTGCTGTTCGATTTCCTTTCTACATATTCTAGAACTAAATTATAATGTTCCGATCACCCGATAAGAGTCACTCTAATCCAGATATTCCTGGCTCACTTGAGACTGTGGGAAAAGTCACTCAGAGAAAACGTAAACAACCTGAGTCAGAGTTTACCGAGGCCATTAGGACATTGTCACAAGAAATTAACAAAAAGTTAGATGACTGGCGTGGTGAGCTGGACTGCGCAATATCTAAAATAACTGACAGTGTAACAGTTATTAAAGCTGATCTAGCCACCGTAACCCAAGTTACTTGCGATATCAAGACCGACATAGACAGTTTGCGTTGCGAACACACTGGCTTGGATAATAAGGTGTGTAGCCTAGACGCTAAACACATTGGGCTGGTGAAGGACGTGGAAACTCTCAGGAATTCTGTCCAGTACACCATGGACGAACAGGACGACCTTAAGAAAAAGATAGAATTCATTGGGTCTGTAAACACAGAAACTATTGCTGATATGATTACTGGCCTTGAAGCGAAGATCGATTCTCTTGAACAACAAGCTCGCCAATGTAACCTGGAGCTATGCAATTTTCCGGAACTGCGTAATGAAAATTTGATTACTCTTATGGAAAATATTTGCACAAAAATAAAGTTTACATTATGTCCTAAGGATATCCTTGCTATACATAGAGTGCCACACGCACACACAGAAAATAAAAAGCCGAAAAATATCATCGTAAAACTGAACTCACGCATCCTAAGGGATAATTTATTAAGCGCTTACCGACTTGCAAAAGGACTAGATACTAACCAACTGAAACTTACTGGACCTTCTAATCCCATTTATATGCATGAACACTTAACTCTCAAAAAGAAGCAATTATTTCAACAATGTAAGGATGCCGCCGTCAAGAACAACTTTAAATATGTGTGGGTTAAGCATGCTACTATTCTCGTGCGCGAAATTGACACCGAACCAGCATTTGCCATACGATCCGAGAAAGACATTTCTAAAATCAAGCCCAAAATGGCAAAATTTAAACCCGGTACCGATCATGTTTAGAAGTGATTTTTGTACATGCTTTAGCTGTTTAGTATTTCTCAACTTTATAGAATCTAAGTATTTTTTTGTTTATTTACTTTGCTCTGTTAAACAGCTATTAAGGCTCATATTATGTCTTCATATTTTATTTTTACATAGTGTAATTCTTAAACAATGGCATGGTAGCTTTTTTAAAAACATGTTATACTTGTTGTCATCACTTTTCATAAAAATAGTCATTTTAATCTTACATATTATACATAATCTGGACTTCCGTTTCATATTGGTTGCGTGCATGTTTACTACTGATTTATTCTTAGTATTGTTTCGCTTTCACCGTGTTAGATAAGTTAACTGTATACTACCAAAATTGTAGGGGTACTCGTTCTAAACTGAATCTCTTGTACATGAACATATTATCAAATTGCTATGACATAATTATTTTAACAGAGACCTGGCAAACCCCAGAAATATTTGAAGATGAGTTTATTGATGTGCGCTACGTAGTTTACAGAAATGATCGCGATCGTATTGCTACCAATAAGAAGGATGGGGGAGGTGTTCTTATAGCTGTATTAAAAACATTACATTCCACCTGTGTACCATTCAATTCCCAGGCTAGTTCTCATATTGAAGATGTTTTTATACAACTACCTTTTGCTGGACGCGAAAAAATTCTAATTAGCGCGGTATATATTCCAACCAACACGGCCAAAGAAGTCTATGTTGATTATTTTGAAACATTAGAAAATCTGATTGACAAATTCGGCTTTAATCATTTTCATATTTTCGGAGATTTCAATCTCCCGCATATTGAGTGGCTCCCTGCTACAAACAATAACACGACTGCACTTATTAGTACTGGCTCATCATCTGTTTGTAGATATATGAGTAATTTCTTATCTTTGCTTAGCGCTTATCAATACAATTGTTTCAAAAATTATAAGGGGCGTATTCTGGATCTACTAGTATCCAATAGCGAGTGCGCGATTTATGCACCTTCATGTAATTTGTTACCTCCCGATAAATATCATCCACCCTTTTGCGCCGATATAAGATATAAAACGACGTTACAGACGATCAATCCTGTAAACATTGTAAAGTATAACTATTATAAAGCTAATTACGAACTCATAAACAAAGAATTGGCCGATATAGATTGGACTAATCGTTTGCAGGGGTTGTCATCGGAGGATTGTCTGAATACTTTTTACGATGTTATTTTTAATGCTATAAGAACTTATACACCCTTTTCTAACTCACGTTCATCTAAATTCCCTGTGTGGTTCTCTAAATCACTAATTCGCATTTTCAAAAACAAGAACAGAGCCTGGGTGAAATGGAAAACGTATAATAACATTTCAGATTATGAACAATTTTCGCTGCTACGGCATAGATTTCGGGTCTTATGCAAGTCAAATTACGCTGACTACCTGAATTCTGTTGAGGACAATGTTAAAAAGAACGTAAAATACCTATGGAGTTATGTCAATAATCGTAAGGGTAATGTCGGCATTCCTTCCACTATGTTTTTTAAAAACCGGACATCTAGTGATCCGGATGAGATTTTCAATATGTTTATGGAATACTTTCAATCGGTTTATGAACCCTCAAACCTAAATTTGAACGAATGGCTACCCCCTGAAGAGAGTAGTGACAAATGCACTCATATAACTAGCATTACGTTTAGCGAACATCAGGTCTTGAAGTCATTACAAGCTTTAGATACCACTAAAGGTCCCGGACCGGATCAACTACCCCCTTATTTCCTTAAAAAGACTGCTAAGAGTATATACAGACCCCTGCAAATTATATTTAATATGTTTATATCAGAGGGCACCTTCCCTGAACAATTTAAAAGGGCTAATATAACTCCTGTATATAAATCAGGGTCCAAACAAGAGGTCGAAAATTATCGCCCCATATCTATTTTGTCTGCTTTGTCGAAGCTTTTTGAAAGGCTCGTTTATCAGAAAATACATAAGATAATTTACAGAATTATAATAGAACAACAACATGGATTTGTTAAAAGTAAATCTACAACTACTAATCTATTAATATTTACTGACTTTCTCTTTAAAAATATGGATCAACAAGTACAAGTAGACGCAGTGTACACAGATTTTCAAAAAGCGTTCGACAAAGTAGACCACAATTTGCTTCTTACCAAAATTGCATTTAACGGCATACGAGGAGATTTGCTTCGCTGGTTTGCATCATATGTTAGTAATAGATCTCAAAGGGTTGTTGTCAAGGGATTCCACTCTGCGACTGCTGCCGTAACTTCTGGCGTCCCCCAGGGCTCAATTTTAGGGCCTCTTTTATTCATTTTGTTCATAAATGATATTGGAAATTGTTTCAGACACTCAAAATTTTTGCTCTATGCTGACGACTTAAAAATCTTTAAAGCTATAAGAAAACCTGCAGATTGTTGTCAGTTACAAGAAGACTTAAATCGATTCTCTGAATACTGCGTTCAAAACAAACTTTACCTTAGTATTTCTAAATGTTTAACGATATCATTCACAAAAAATAAAAACGTTTTAAATCATAATTATAATCTAAACAATGTAACTCTATTGAAAGCTCCATCCGTGCGAGACCTAGGGGTACTGCTAGATAACAAACTTCACCTTGATCAACATATTGATAACATCACCAAAAAGGCTTATCGTATGTACGGGTTCGTTATGAGATCAGCTACTGAATTTAAACACGCAAGCACTTATTCTCATCTCGATAAAGCACTAGTTAGATCTCAACTCGAATATGCAGTGGTAGTGTGGAACCCTTTTTATAATAAATATGTTGAGATGCTAGAAAAAGTGCAGCGCAAATTCCTCAGATCGATGCACTATAGGTGCTCCCACAATTTCCCAACCTATAAAAATCTACTTAATAAATACAATTTAATGAGCCTGAAGTCTAGACGCTTATATCTAGAAATTATGTTTCTTTTCGACGTATGCTATAACAGGTATAACTGCTCTGAGATTACTAATAAAATATGCTACTGTGTCCCAAGAACTGTTATTAGACGAGAGGTGCGCGTACGACCTCTTTTTGCTGTGTCCCATTGCCGCACCAATGCTGGTCTGCGGGCGCCTCTACGTCGCTTGTGCAAAAATTATAATGATTTTTGTTCAGAAACTACAGAATTAGATTTATTCTCAGTGTCAGCAAATAGATTTCGTTCTGCTTTATTAAAGAAACTTAAGGATTCCGATGTATAGTTATTTGAACAGTCTTGTAGTCTTATTCGCATAGATTGTTCATTAGTAAATTTATATGAATTGTATATGCTGTGGATAACGGTGTGAGTTTCACATTTATATAATATCTTTGTTTATATTATTTGCGCAGATATAATGTGTTACTGTTTGTTTGTCCCAAATAAATAAATAAATAAATAAAATAAATAAATAAATTTTGTTATCAGATGGATTTTAGATGATATACCATGAATTTTAATGATTGCGAATACCTATTTTATTAAAACACAACGTTCAATGTTATATTATTACTGACTTTGATGTAATAAAATATAGAAAACGAATAAAAGAAACTATCGGTATTACTCTTTTTATCCGGATAGTAAAACAAATGTTATCCGGATAAAATTTTCGAAGGTTTAGGATAATTTGGATACTCAAAAAAAAAACTTTTTGTTCTTGCTTTCTTTCGAATCTTTTTGCTAAGACCATAACAGATAAATTTGCAGAATATTTTTTAACCGATGGCCCTGTAGTATGGCAAAATAATTTCGCTTAGTGAGCAGGATGAAAAATATGGCTATTTATGCGATATATTTTGATACTTGAAAATAAATCAAAAACCTATAGGATACTTCCCGTTGACCTAGAATCATGAAATTTGGCAAGAAGCAAGGTGTTTTAGCACAAGCAAAGGAAAATGTCCAAAAATAGTTAATTTATAATTATAAAAAAATTGCGATTACAAACTTATGTATGTACATTTGCAGTTTGAGAATTGACCGGGGCGTACCGTATGGATAACATATTTTCAACTATAAGTTTCTTTTTGGGATAAATTCATCCCATCTACGGAACCTGTCATAGTGCGTGGTTCGACACGCACTTGGCCGGTTTTTTTTTTTTAAATTTTATTTAAAAAAACTTATTTGTTGTTATAGCGAGAATAGAAATACACAACCTGTGAGAATTTCATCTGTCTACCTATTACGGTTCATGAGATACAGCCCGCTAACAGACAGACAGACGGACGGACGGACAGCGGAGGCTTAGTTAACTGACTAAACAAAATACCTGTCACTTCAGTTGTCATGCTACGTCACAGTTATACTTTTCAATTTAGCAACGTTATAATTCGTTGAAGTTTAATAAAGAACCAGTATTTTGGGCTGTTTTACAATAGACATATAAACAAATATTATTATTATATATCTAACAAAAAAAAAAAAACAACCAACGCGAAAAACACTACGAAATGAAAAATAACTTTAATTTCGGAAGTTGGTGTCTTTGGATCAATATTTTAGTTTTTACCACCGTGTTCCGAAATTTAAAGTTATTTATTCACTTTGTAGTTTGGAAGTCGTTTGTTTTTTTTTTTTTTTTTAAAAGTTTTTATTTCACACTTTTTAGTGAGTCAGCAATTACCTACTTGTTATTGAGAAGTTCCGTTGGCCATCTGTTGCCTTCATCATCAGTTCCACTTTACCAAATGCTGCTTTCCGAGAGCAAATCCACGAGTTAATTACTATGAAAATACCAAAATCGCTATAGGTGTGCCTATAATATTTGAAGAGTTCCTTCTATTTCTCCAAAATCCCATCATCAGATTGTGACCAAATGACAATGAGACCAACTAGAAACTATACCTTAAAAAAAAAAAAGATTTTTTCAAATTCGACGAAAAAATCAAATATGCCAAAATTGATACATCACCACTTGTTTGTATTTTTACCAATAATGAAGCAAACGGTTAGTCCCCTATGCTCGTCCTGCTATGCTCGACTCGTAAAATACAATAGGTATTTTACGAGTCGAGCATAGCAGGACTAAAAAGTTTCACTAAAAAGTTTCACTATACACGAAATAATATTCGTGGGCAGTGATGAAGAAAACCTAGTATGTATATATTATGTTATGTATATATTATGTTTTCCTATTCTTAATCATCATTAATTATATTTGTGAAGAAACCGGCATACCTGAGATATATTTCTCGACGGCATGTGAAGCCAAGTCAGAGGCCCTTAGGCGGCTTTAAAACTCTGACACCAGGTTATTCACTAACCACACGATAAAAAGAAAATTTATTATTATAAAACGGGTCAAGCTTTGCGCTTGATGAGGCATGTGTGGAACTGGTTTTTTCAGGGTGACTATAACAATGAGCCCTTCCGCGAATCATTACCAGTACCCTAATTATGTAATACACGATCAATTACAATCTGTTTCGGTTTGAAACAGATTGCTAATCAATTGCTTCATAAGCTGGAAAAAAAATCTGCTCAACAACGTAAATAACGCAATGAATGTTGTTGAACTGTCAAAATGAAACAAATTAGTCATAATCGATTAAGAAAATAATTTACGTAATTAGGGTTCTCTTCGATAAAGCAAAGAATAATAAAACCAAAACCCAATTATCGAGAAATAAATGTTAATTTTAAATTAGGACTAATAATTTGATTCGTATTAAAGTCTGTGATTTAAATATTACTATTTAAATCACAGACTTTAATCGAATTATTAGTACTAATTTAGTCATATCTCATTCTGTGATTGAAATAGTAATACTTACATCTCATTATTATCTATTTGTTTTTTTTTTTTATGTAGTTGATTATTTGTATTTTATTTGTGTTATTCATAAGAAATATTATGAATATAGGTGATTTGACTTTGAGAACGGACTTTTTATTTACGCTCTTTTATATTTTTTTAGTTTTCTGTCTACAGACTTCGTTATATCTTGTGGATCCAATATTGAGTACAGCTCTAATCATAAACATTTCTTAACTTAGAATTGCTCTGAAATTCGTTTGTCTTTGTATGTCATTTTGACTTTTTGACTGTCAGAACGAGACAAAACAAATTTTAACTTACAGACGCTTACGCTTATACGAATAACGCTATAATTTTTTACCTTAATTTAAACACTTTTCTTTCCAACTATACCTTCCATTGTTTACGTAGAATCGAAGAATGGCGTGCATAGCGATACTTTTTAGTAGGTATTTTTAGGTCGAGCATAGAGATACTAGAGTATAGGGGGACTAACCGGAAGCAAAGACCTCATAGCTTTACATCTACTATGCAAATTATGGAACTAGCTATCAAAGGTAAAATTAGTAGACATGCATCAGATATATCGAAACTAAACGTATCTAAAATCCGATTTCAGTCACAATTTGTATCGTATCTATAATCCGAACTAGACAAACCGATTTCACAAAACCACGGCAAGAGTAAATTGCGTAAGCAAGTATTTATTTATGTTTAGATAGTTTTGATCGATGAATTTACAACCGAATTATAATATTACTAGAGACGATCGAAACTGCGAGCCAGAGGCGCCAGAGCCGCTCCAGAAATTGATTTCTAAAAACGAATTTTGAAAACGATTTCATAATCTGATATCAAATATTTAACCGTTTGCGTAAAAATCCAAAAACGTCCATGTCTAAAAATTTGCTTACGAATTTACATACATATTTAAAGCATATTTTTATTTTTTATTTATATATGCCAAGTTGGGCAATAAAAACTTTACCATTGGTAAGCAAAACGATTCGTTGTAGCTTATAGGAACCGGGCATACGCGCGCACCTTTGAAGTTTACCGACTCGCCGCGGATCGGGCGCACCGCCACGCACGCGTCTGCGCTACCACGCACGGTACCCTTCCCATGGTGCGTGTCCGTGCGGGCTGATCCGTGGCGAGTCGGTAACTTCAAAGGGAATGTATCCAAACTCGGACGCACCACGACGCACCGCGACGCACGCGTCTTCGCTACCACGCACGTAACCCTTCCCACGGTGCGTCGTGCGGGCCGGTGCGCGTGCGTGCGCGATATTGCGCACGCGTTGGAAGCGGCCTTTAGATTCAAATGCCTTTTTACTTATAACCAATACCTAATGACATCATTTTATCTGAGAAACGAGTTATATTCAAAAAAGGTCGCAGCTCCACATGAAGTGGGTTTCTTTCAAACATTGCCAGCAATATTTTAATTATAGGGACCTATTTTGTAATGTATCTGTAGCTACTAACACGAGAAGACTTTGACATATCTCGGGACCCGGTGCCGGACCTTTGGAAGGCGTACGTCGGGCCCAAGACAACTTCAAGGGCCCGTTAGACGTACGACGATGCAAGCGCATCCAAAGACATCCCAACAAAGTTTTATTATTATTTCCGTTTATTCATTTTTATACATATTATATACATTTTAAATATTTTTATAAAAATCATTTTAAAATTTGCCGTCACTTGGGCATGCAAAATTTTAGGCATAAATTATATGGATCTTCTGTATAACCCGCCTCAGCGTATGTATATGGTCTACGGTGCTAAAGCCTTTACGGAATCCGACTTATTCGGGAAGCTGGTCGTCACACCTGCGCGCCAGACGGTTCGTGATGACTCTTGAAAACAGCTTGTAGACATGGCTCAGAAGTGAGATGGGCCTATAAATTCTTAAGCAGAGCATTGTCACCCTTTTTAGAGAAGAGTATCACCACACCTCTGTCCACCTGTCTACCTGTGGCGTTTTACCCTCGAGTATGACGGAATCAAACAGCTTCTGGGGGGTTTAAGAACGGATCGTCCAGCGGCCTAGCTACCTGCTATTGTATAATAAAAACATTTTCTCAATCTTTTTCTTGTTATTTTTTAAATATTTATCATACCTAACGCTCAATGATCATGTCCATTTTTGCCATGGGCAATAAATGCTTGCGTCTTTAAACGAAATACCATAATAACATAAATAACATAACATCACGCTTTGTTTCCCCGAAGGATTGGGCAGAGGTGTCCCTGTAGCACGTTCACCCACATTTCGCCAGTTATGTTTTAAGTCCCATGTAATAGAGGGCGAGCCTATTGCCATCAACCGGGCACAAATCCAGACTCCGGGCTGCTACTGAGAAATTAATGTCCAAAATGTTGGCACAAATTAGATTTTTGGTACTTTCAAACTCAAATAGCAGCCAGGGGGTTAATTGTAGACCTTCGTTGTATTAGTAAAAATGTTCGAGGTGTTATTTCCTTTAAGAAAACAGACCTTTTTTCTGGCCGGCATTTAATGTTTGGGTAAGATATAAATGATGTATCATGAAGGTTAGATTGAAGGACATCTTATTGTAGATGACAAAAAATCGGCCTTTTATGTTTATCATGAAACGATAACGTGAATATTATTATCAATCGAGCTATAAAGGACGATTCAATCATTTAAATCATACCTTTATATAAAGAATAGACAGTTCGCGCGCAAATTTAGGTATTTCCTTCGTGTTATTTAATAAAACAAATACACATTTTGAAAATGTATAATGTATCGGTATAAAATCGGTATAAAAAATATGTAGTTTTATTATTGTAAAAAAACTGATGACCTTCAATGAAGTAGATATTCACGCCGCGCCGCGCCGGTTCATGTTTTTTTTTAGAGGTTATTTTGGATTTTTTCCATAGAGGCAACTACAAGTAATCGTGTTTCTAAAGTAAAAGATTTATGTAGTGTATTCTTAAATATCTTACATATTCATTGCATAACTAAAGGTTTCCTAATAACGATGCAGCAAGGGATCAAACGAACGCAATTATTTCGCAATTTCCTCGGTGCGCTCTTGAGGCTTCGTGCACGTAAAAAAAACATTTTTCGTCAATAACTTACCTAATTGTAAGAAAGCTTAAAATAATTGAAACTAAGTCTGTGTGAGTATAAAAGTACAGTGTTCGTGGTGCTAAAGCATTTGTGTCAGTCACAGCACCTGTTAATAGTTGCATCACTTTTACGCTCTCGAAAATATGGTTTATTTCGCCTTTGATTTACATAATGAAGATAAAATCATAAAATAAAATTCTGATTTTATTTCAAGGATAGCTGCAGGCTGAAGACTCATGTGTGATTTTTTTTATTGATATGGTTTGCTAAGTAATAGGAGATAAAGGAAAATAGGGTTAAAAAAATATTATTTCAACATTTTTTTTCTGCTATATTTTGTATGAAAGTTGAAATAAAGTGGTTCCCCTATGTACAAGTAGACCATATAATGTTGTTTAAATCCTGTTTCCCTTTCTCACAACTAATGAACAAAATTGATCAAACTCATTCGATTTCGTGCACGTATTAATATTTTTTTATTACCTACCTACAGATGTTGTTTACAAAAGTGCCAGCACATAAATATAGATGGTAATGAACTTTGTACGGGCGCTTCGAGGGCACATTCCAACTTTAGGGATTTTCCTATTAACGTTACAAGTAATTACAACATGCATTCGTTTTAACTTTTTTTGATCATAATATTTTAATTGAAAACATTTTTAACCGATTTCAAAAAAGGAGGAGGTTCTCAATTCGACTGTTTTTTTTATGTTTGTTACCTCAGAACTTTCGATTTTGATGATTCTTTTTTTTTATTTGAAAGCTGGTACTTTCCGTGTGGTCCCATATCAATTTGGTCTAATTTTCGTTCTGATATTGGCATCCATGAGAAAACCATATAAGTCTTAAATTTGCATTAAGTATGTGCGCGACAAATGGACGAATAACTCAATATCGCGCCAACCGATTTCGATGATTCTTTTTTTATAGTAACTCATGCAATTTTTCTTGGAAAGCACCATTTGGTGAAGTGAAACTGATGATGAAGACCACTGATGGCCACCGGAATTACTCAATAATAAGTATTTCACAGGTTGCGATTCGATTACTTTAATATGGCTGCAATGCAATTTATGCTCGTCACAATGCATATGGAGAAGTGGAGCTGATGGTTAAGTACCAGGAGAACTCCTCAACGATTAACGTCCCTGTATCGGGAAAAGCAATATTTTGTAAAAGGTGATGTGCGGTTGAGATTAGGCTGTTGTAACTTAGGTAAATTACAAACTACCCACTAAAAACTTTTAAAGCGAGAAATAAAAACTTTTATACAAAAAAAAAAAAAAACCGACTTCCAAAAAAACACTACAAAGTGAAAAATAACTTAAATTTCGGAAGTCAGTGGCAAATAACTAAAACCAAAGACACCGACTTCCGAAACTTAAGTTATTTTTCACTTTGTAGTGTTTTTTGGAAGTCTGTTGTTTTTTTTTTAATAGCTTTTTTGATTCCCATCTTGCTTTCCTAAAAATATTATTGTACATTCTAAATAATAAATGCGCCTCTTTTTGTGAACCTCAAATTTTGTGGCCCTAAACTTACTAAATAGCCAAGTAACTGTGAACAATTTGGATGTAACGTTCGCCCGCCACTGCCGCGGCATCGCCCGTTTTTCTTGCCCGACTTGCACACGGTTGGTCAGTCGTTATCTAACCTACCCCATTTGGTCGGCGTAGCTAGCCTAGTTACTACGACCAATTCGCCATGCGCATGATTGGCCACAGTTGAACTGTGACCAATCATGCACCATGTGACAGTTCTAACCTAGGGTATCCCTAGCTTAGTTACTGCGACCAATTTTGAGAAAGACCAGAAAGTTAAAAAGAGAACTTATTTAAAAATAAAAAAAATGAGCCGTCGCAAGACGACTGGCAGATGTGAAACATCGAAATTATTATGTACAGGTAATATGCTCAAATGGATAGTTCAAGACAGGAAATAAATATGGCAAGTGTTACTATAGGTACTGCAATAACATGCCTGCTATAACTTTAACCAAACTGCCTTAACTTTTTTAGCAGATTCGTGGAATGAACTTTTTAATCTTGCGCAAGACGGCTTTAACACGGTGTGTCTATCATCAAATTCTCTCAATTTAAATGAAGATAAAACTAAACACATTGTGTTCTCAATTCACAATACAACGGAGGTTCACCACCAGTTCTCCAAACTGTTATTGTCCCAATATTAGTCCCAACAAAAAAACCATAAAGTTTTCATGGAAATTGTTCTAGCTTGGAATCGAAATTGATGCTAATGTAACTTTTGAAAACCACATCCAATTTCTATCTAAAAGGATATGTAAGCTCACTTGCATGTTTAAAGAGCTTCATGATGTAGCAGAGAAACAGATGATAAGGATAGTTTATGAAGCTTTGGTGCAATCAATCACTAGTTATTGCTTACCAACATGAAGAGGAGCATGCAAAACCAAAATGATAGTAGTTGTAGATAATAGTTCGATTATCTCAACAGGACTTTTCCAGAAAATGCCACCAACTCGGAATCCCAAGCAGTGGATGAAAGTATGGTCAAATTTAAAGGGCGCGACAGTAAAAAACAGTACAAGCCCATCAAAATAGGGTTTAAGGCATGGTGCCGTTGTGAGTCTAAGACTCGCTATTAATATCAGTGTGACATTTATACAGGCAAAGACCAAGAAAGCAATGAGGAAGGATTAGGTTACAGATTTGTAATGAAACATGGAGGGAATTTACCACGGGAATTTTCCACTTTGGCTCTTTTTATAGAGGTATTTTGGCAACAGGAACAGTGCGAATGAATCGAAAAGGCTTTCCTAAACATCTGTGTCCACCACGACCTAAAACACCTGAAGAACGAAGACAGGCTAAAGAAAATAAATTGGATCCTGGGGAGTTTACATACCGCTTCTGCCACCCCTGGACTGTGCTCAAATGGCAAGACACCAAAGAAGTTTTTTTCCTATCGACTGCAGTTAACCCAACCAAAGTGGAAGTGATCCAGAGAACTCAAAAGAATGGTCAAAGGAAATACATTTTCTGTCCTACTGCGATCGCAAAGTACACGAGGAGTTTGGGTGGTTGTGGATCACTTTGATCACTATCGAAGTTCCTACTCAATTGGCCGCAGATCAAAAAAATCCTGGTTCCGGATGTCTGGTTCTTATTTGAGGGTGCCATTATAAACGCATACATTTTATATAAACATAGTAAAAAAAATCATAACAACATACATCGCGATTTAGAAGTTTGAAATAAGGCCATATCTCAGACAAAAAACAAGATCCGGTGGTATACAAAAACAAAAAAGGAGGTGTTTTTGGAGTTCCGAACGAAATAAGATTGGGGCAAAGAGGAAGTAATTTTTTGGCATTGTCTACATACAAACACTACAGGTTTTGTAGCCCAAGGAAACAGGAAAAGCGGTCAAAATATGAATGCGAAATTTGTAAGATAACATTATGTATCACCCCTTGCATGAAATTGTACCACCAAAGTCAAAATCCAGAAGAAGAATAAAAAACCTTTTTCGTTCATTCTCAATTCTTTTCATTCTTTTTCATATTACTGAAATAAAGAATCAGTGCTTTTATTACATTATTTATTTAAATAGTTGACTAAAAATGCTAACAAAATGACAATCGTTTTTGTTTGATTTTTATTTTATATGTAGATATAAAACTCGACGTCTAGACAGGCAATGGAATTATGTTTTCCAACGTGTTCTTTTTTTAGGTTTTTAACTAATTTTCTAAATATAATTGATAAAAACTGATACCAAACGTTATCACTCATATAAATCAATGAAAAAATCACTATTACTGCAGGATTTATCAGAGGCCTAAAGGGTATTATATGCTATCAACATAGCAATCATATGTCTACATTCCCAAGACAGAGATAAAGTTCCCTGACTTAACTTAAAACCACTAATAAACTTATTAGTGTCAAAATAAAATTATTTGTCACAATGACAACATATCAGCCTGTAAATAATATTATTCAACTTAAAAATAAACTTATTTTCATCAAATATTAGAATAAAGAAAAGCACACAACATTAGCTTTCTTACATTTAATTTTAATAAGGTGTCCACACCATCCACTATGTCCTGTCTGGTAATACCAGTACTATTACCTAATAATAAAACCACTGTAGAATAATGATCTAGGTTTGTGTTGGCAATTATTTTAATCATTTATTTAAAACCTATGTTATGAAAGCTATGATTGGTAAAACTATGGTTAAGGTAATTGAGTAAAATTTTCCCAAAGCCTGAACCTAATTCGTCACAAAAAAAAAGATTTATTTTTCTGTGACTTAACACAAGTCTCTGCTGGAAGAGCCAACACCGGAAGGGGCAAGTTAGGCTGAGGCTGAGGAGATAGTGGTTGGTTTGCACAGCTGCATGAGAGGTTATTAGTCAGGGACTCATACATCTCAGCATTGCACTTCACCAAATCCAGTAGTTCCCCAGCCTCAAGCAAGCGTTCACTTACTTGCTGTTGTGAAGTAACATATTTTTCAAAAAATATCCTTCAGCAAGTGCTCCTTGTGTAGTATATCATTATAGAGGAGCTGGATATCAGTGTCATATATTTCCCTTCATTTATCTAACTTGAAAGAACGAGTATTTAAACTTTTTGATAAGACAACACGTTCCTTTCTAAGTGAAAGATTAAATTTTACGAGATTTTGTTTTTTGATTGCTCTCTGTAACCGTTTTATGTATTTCTTGATTTTAATGTATTTTTTAAATTTGTTATGAATCACCACAATAGTACATAATGGTATCGTGTCATCACCAATCAAATTTATCGTTACAGCTGGCTCACACATTGATTTTAACTTACTACCTACCAACTCACTAAATAGTTTACTGGTGTCAGCAAACTGATTGCTGATCTTGATAAACTTTGAGAGAGATAGCACCTTTTGGGATTCACACAATTTTTGTTCAAGTTCTATAATTCTATTCAAAGCAAGTTTATGGTCATCACATTTGCAAGTCATTTATTCAAACTACGCTGAGAATCAGCACTTTTCAAACGTCAAAATTACATAAGACAGTCCCCCAAAACGCCCACCCTTCACCACTTCCACACGCTTTAGCTGGGAAGAAGTGGCGCAAAAAAACTCCCCAGCAGCACAGCTGTCTGTTAAAGTTAGATAAAAAAGTTCTATACAATAGTATGCAAAATAATTTACATTAAGCAGCATAATAGGAAGATCAAAAAGGTTTTAGAACATCAGTTAAATATTTCGTTTGATATTTTCCCGCCCATTGTAAGTCTAAAGGAGATTTTTTTTATGTTTGGCGATTAGGCCATAGATAATACACTAGACCTACCAAAAATTGTGGAGTCTATTAATGATACGCATGTTGATTTGCTCCTTATTATATGGTCTCTAGATTACTGTGTACTGAGAAATACGATCATAACCTAAAAAATACTAAAAGAGCTATTATTTAGTGAGTTGGTTGGTTTCATCGGCATTATAATTAAGTAAAACAGTGCACTGTTCAGTAATAAATAGTAGAAATATAGGATGTTTTGAACAGTTCATGAAATAAAAAATCAAAGTAACAAAGCATTTTTATCTACTGTAATTGAATTAATTTTAACGTCAGACGACTTAGAAGTAGAGAGTATTTCATTTAAAAAGCTGCTGGTCGCTCCACCTCTCATCTTGATACTATGTCTAAGATAAAATGATTTAAATATTGCACGCTCAACACGAATTACGTGTGCACACCCCGGTACAACCGCTACTAAACAGCGACGGGTCGTTACGAAATGTACCGGAGGACCGGGCGGTGCCTTCGCCGAACATCTGGAGCGTCAGTTCCACCCGAATTCTACCGACGACACATGTCGCAGCGGTCTAAAAGCACCTCGGAGACTAATTAAAATATCGTCGATCCCTCGCGAAGAAGATCCGATCTTTTACTCGCCTGGCGCAGTTAGACGCGCCATTCTAAGAACGAAGCCTAATAGGCCCCTGATGTGGACGGTATGCAGCGTTCGCCACCTATCATTCCGTAAGGTAGCGGCACTGGCGCGCGTGTATACGACGATACTGCGCATGAGGCCTGCCCAAGGTGGGTAAAAACATACTGAAGCCAGAGAGCTATCGGCCGAGCACTCTCTTGCCGACGGTCTCCAAGGTGTTTGAAGCACTCCTGCTGCGACATCTTCAGCCTATTATCTCGCCACGCCCAGAAAAATTTGGGTTCCGGGCGGAACATAGTACGACGCTCCAGCTGTCGAGGGTACTGCACCATCTTGCAGCTGCGATGAATAAGAAGGAATCGATAGCAGACTCGATCGGGACTCGGTGGCAGTATTCCTCGCCATGAAGAAGGCCTTCGACCTCGTATGGCACGATGGCCTAAGACACAAGCTGGCTACCGATGTGCCCCGCCGCGTCGTAAAGGTGGTCTCTACATTTATCTTCAACAGGACTTTCAGGATGGTGGTCAACGGGGCGCTATCCTGTGCCCGCCCGGTCTTAGCTGGTTAATCGCAGGGTAGCTGCGTATCGCCGTCGTATTACTCACGCAATACCGATAACATCCCCACCACTTCCGACGCGACGCTCGCGCTGTACGCCGACGACGCCACGTACATTACCACCTAGCTGCATGCGAAGTACGTGACAGTCAAAATGCAGCGCGCACTCGATTTACTTCCCGAGTGGCTGTCGAAGTGGCAGCTGTCGGTGAATGTGGGTCAGATGCAGGCGAGAGTCACTGGGTTTTTCCTCTCCCCTCACCCCGGAAACTACAAGGATCTGACGTCGAATGGTCGCCCAGTTTTAAATACCTAGGTGTCACTATCGACCGGCAATGTCGCCGCAAAAGGTAGGGTCTCCCGCAACCTGCTCAGATGTATATACTGACAAAATACCGTCATGTTAATTTTCTTAAACAGTTCTCTTAAAGATTCGCGTCTGCGGAGGTTGTAGATGGCTCTGATGGTCCTCTTTTGCAGAATAAAGATAGAATCAATATCTGAAGCCCGTCCCCTAAAATAAAAAATACCGTAACACTACTGCTATGAAATTAACTAAAATAGACCAGTCTCGCGGTATCCACGTCTGTTAGTTAGCGGATTTTCCAAACAGCGTAAGCGGCTGAACTTAGCCGCCCTGCAAGTGTTGTTAAGTGAGGACTCCACTGTAGTTTGGAGTCAAGCGTTATCCCCACGAAAACCGTCTTTTCGACGAATTCTAGTGTCTTCTTATTCAATACAAAGTGACATCTTATGCATTTAGTTTTCTTCTCATTTAATACTAAATTATTTACAGTAAACCAATTATGGACCTTAAGCATAGCGTTATTTACGTCGTCAAGCTCCTGTGCATATCTGTTTACTTTTAATCAGTGATGTGTCATCAGCAAATAACACCATTTGTGGTCGGTTTTTTAGTAAATGAGGTAAATCCGACCATACAACCACCCTATGCAAGTCCACGTTTATTTTCTGCACTGCCAGAGATGTTTCATCCCCTCTCAAGGACATTTACAACTGAATACCGTCAGCATGCATATGATATTTACAGTTAACAGAGGATTTTATTACATCCACACTGTACAGAATGTGCAACAAAGGCCCCAAAATCGACACCCCTTGACACTTGGAGGGACGGGGATGACATCCTTGAACCGTCCTTCCTATGCATCTCTACCTATTGAACCCTGTTAGTAAGGTAGCTATTAAACCACTCAACAGCATCACTGTCGAAACCATGGAAAACTAACTTTAACAGCAGTAGAGTGGTATTAACAACGTCAAAAGCCCGGAAAAATTCCAACAGTGCCAGAATTGTTCCCTCCCTCCGGCCACGTGCTACAAGGATACTAGCCACAACATCAGCCAGAGCCATTACAGTACTTTTACCCTTTCTGAAACCCGACTGAAGGTCAGGAAGAATGTTATTTCTTTCGAGGTACTGAATGACCTGCGAGTATACCATACGTTCCGGGATCTTAGACAGGCAAGTTAGAACACTAATTGGTCTCAAATCCTTCATGTTAACCGGATTATTTATTGTTTTTAGATATAGGGTGTACAATAGCGCATCGCCAGAGTTCGGGGAACGTATGCGTGACTATGGACCGATTAATGATGTCTAGGCGCACCGCACTCAGCTCCTCCATGATTAATTTCATGTCAGTGCTCAACGATACTTTTCAGGCCGTGACATAGACTATAGCATTGTACGGCGCGGGAGTGGCATCATTAGAAAGTGACGAAGTCTGCACAGATGCAAGTTTGGAACGGACATCAGAGGAATAGGCGTACTAGTTTCCATGCAGGTTGTTCTACGGTGGTTACTGCTGGAAAAGTTTTCGCAATACCTTTGACTAGGGTCTCAGCCCTGTTATCCCTAAAGAGGTCCTTTTTATATTCAAGGCAATGCCAGCTTGCAGTTACAGTTGTCTTTATAGGAATGGCAACATACACTCGGTGGTATTGGACCTGACATTTACCACACCTAGCGCCCTCTACTATCTAGATGAAACGACCGCAACCTCCACACTTGACACTTGGCATGATGGTAACCGAGATGAGTTTGCTACGTAAGTGGTTCTAGGATCGCACGCTAGATGGCGCCAGAGATAACTCGGACCGCATATCGATAGCGATGAGAAAAATAGATAGCTCTATTACAGATGTTTTATGTCACGAAGTCCGTTTGGCTATGAATGTTGTCAAGCGTGCACATGCACATTGTTTTTGTGTGCGTAACCTCGAGAGCGCTCAGTGTCAATCGGGACACGGTCCGGATCAGTAGTGGTTTTTAGTTCGCGCCAAATTGTTTCACGGAGTAAGGTCAGCATGGCAACAAAACGAAGAAGAGTTGTCCATAGTGAGCTAATATTTATTTATACGTTTTCAATTAAAATGTTATACAAAGATACTTAATATAGCAATAGAAGTATTTATAAAATGAATGTTTTTTTGTGTTATAAAATGTTTATATTACTTAATTATTTTGATTACATTTTTTTTTAGGGTCGAAACATGATAGCTAGTGTTTATCATTTTCTGCGAGAAGAATATGAATTTACAAAATCATTAATGGAACTCAACTGTGATTTGTCTCATTTACGAGACATTACACGCCGTACAGCTGAAGCTACGGGTGTGAGCCAAAAAACAGTTCAAAGAATATTAAAAGAAGAGAAGGAATTGCCATCCACTTCATCAAAATTCACTTCACCTATGAAGAAAAGGAGAAAGCGAGATAATAAAGTGGATATAGATAATTTTACAGCCGATGTGGTTCGCAGTACTGTACAAGATTTCCATATTGTCCATAAAGAAATTCCAACATTAGCTAAGTTAAGAACAGCATTGAATGAAAAAATCGGATTCGAAGGTTGTTTAGAAATTGTTCGCAAGTTACTGTTGAAATTAGGTTACAAGTGGCGCAAAACAGAGAACAACCATAAAGTCTTGACGGAGCGTCATGATATACAAATGTGGCGTTTAAAATATTTAAAAAAAATAACAGAGAACCGCTCTCAAAGTCGGCCCATTGTCTACACCGATGAGAGCTACGTCCTTTCGACACACGTGCGAAACAACACCTGGGCAAAAAAAAAGGAAAGAACTCCGTTTTAAAAAAAAAATTGCACAGGCACTCGCTTTATTTTAGTGCACGCGGGAACCAAGGATGGTTTTATTGAAAATGCTTCCTTGGTTTATAAGGCCAACTCAACAGCTGGTGATTATCATTCAAATATGAGCTATGATAACTATGTAAAATGGCTAAATGAAAAATTGCTACCCAATTTACTTCCGCGCTCTGTCATTGTCTTAGACAATGCATCTTATCACAACACACGGGCTGAACGACTACCAACGCAATCTACAAAGAAAGCCGATATGCAGCAATGGCTCAGGGATAAGGGTATAGCATTTGATGAATCTCTTCTTAAATTGGAATTGTACGATACAATAAAGAAGTACAAAGCCCAACACGTAATCTACAAGATTGACGATTTTATAAAAAGCAAGGGTTTTGATGTCTTACGCCTTCCCCCTTATCACCCAGAATTAAATGCGATTGAAAATATTTGGGGGATCGTTAAAAATTATGTCGCATCTAAAAATATCGAGCAAAACATGACGAATACGGAAAGACTGATCAATGAAAGTTTGGGCCTAGTTAGCAGTGAAACGTGGCAAAAAACTTGTGCTCATGTTGAAAAAATTGAAAAAGACTACTTGAAATATTTTGATCTCGATTTTGAATTTATAATCAATGTACAAGATGATTCTGACGACAGCAAAACGGAATCGGAAATCGAAAATTTATCTGATAGTGATTGAAAATACTGAATAGTCCTACTTGTTTCGTTTCCATTCTGTAACACCAATGCTTAATTAAATGCCTGCATATTCTTAATATTTTTGTATTTATTGCAACCTAATCTAATTTATTTACAAAATGTATATACTTTTAAAACCAAAATTTTATTTAGATTATTAAATCTCGACTTGAATATATATCAGATTTTTTTGCTAACGTTACCTACTTTTACACACACAAGCGCGCTTGTCGGGATACGTCACTACTACAATCAAAGCCGAACGGACTTCGTGAAATAGAATATCTGTAACACGTTAGTGCTGTGAGTACTTCTTGTAATAAGTGGGTAAACAGCTAACTAAGCCAAGTCACTGTTTTATTGTTTTGAAGATTTACGTCTATTATACGCACTATTTATTATTCACTTCAATATAGTATTATGTGACGCTATGTTGCACTAAGTTTATTATTTATTAAATTAAATGTTTACACGGAAACTTGTGTTTTAAATCATTTTTAATTAAAAAATAATAGACAGATCTACATTGATACAGACGTCAAAAGTCATTCAAATTCAATCATGAATGGCCTATTCTACAGCCAGTGGGAATAATTATGAGCGATTGCCTAGGTACGTATTCAAAATCAATGTGCAGCAAAGGTTGATACATTTAAGGCTCGTGCAGACCAGCGCGATATCGCGGGTGCTACAGGCAGCGCGACCCTTGTAGCACCCGCGATATCGCGCTGGTCTGCACGAGCCTTTACCTTTGCTTTATTTTATAGGGGTGGAATCATGTTCACGTGTCCCACCTCCGACGAAGAAGCGACCAGCTCGATCAACGATTTTCTCGCTCGAGAAACATTGTAGAAAAAAAAGAGTGTGGGTCCCGCGTTAGTAAAAGAGAAGACATTTATATATATTATTAATAGTTGATCGCTGACTGTTTATCTGGCGAGTACTCGTTTGTCGCAGCGACAAGAGCTATCAAAGAGAGTACTCTGCAGTGCTCGCTTGGCGGGCAGACGCTCGCTGAGAGACTCACGCTTGCTACATATATGCATACCAGCGAGTAATCGCTCGTTGCTTGCCAACTGTTTTAATTCCTAGATCACTTCACGTTAATCGCCGGCGGTGGGACAGGTGCCGTAGGATTGTTTTCTATGTGATACTTGGTAAATGGCTTGCTTATACAGTGATTGATGATTCGGTGGTACAAATTACCAGGGTAACTTCCTTGTCTTATTAGCTTTCTAAAATGGTAAACACGTGTTTGAATTAAAACAAAATTGTTCTAGACAGGGTAGTATTTTGACATTACTTGGTAGTACACGACGGTTGAACATAAGAAAATTAATGTTTTTACTGTCTGGTAGCACAGAAAGAAAGAAAGAAAATACATTTATTTAGCACAGACAAAAAGGCACACAACACAACATAATTATAACACAAGTAAATAATAAAAATAAAAAAGGAAACAACACAAAGTGTAAAATAATAATTTAACAGGAAAGCACAGGTAAAAATACACCTGTGTGACTTATCTCAACGTGTCACATTAACACAATCAGTCGACACCACATATCGCCGGTAACAACAAAATTCGCTACAAGCAAGTCGTTAATTGAATCCGGGTTCATCGAACTTTTTAAATGCAAATACCTATAGGTACTTTTGCAGTTTATCTTGAACATCACTGGCATCGGTGACGGGAAACGTGAAAAAACCTGGACTTGAACCTAACTAATATTATAAATGCGAAAGTGAGTTTGTTTGTTTAACGGTTTGTTACGCTAACTGGATGAAATTTGGCACATGGGTAGACCATGACTTGGATTGGAACATAGGAAACTTTTTGTCTCGATATTCCCACAGAATCGAGACCTATGCGGGTGAAATCAATCTGAAATCGCCAATCCGCCTTGAGCAGGAGTGGTGATCAATGCTCATGCCTTCTCTGTATAAGAAGACGCCTTTGTTCTAAAAGTGGGACAATAATAGACTGGTATTATTATCGTTTATTATAATTTAATAATACAAAAACCAAAACCAAAAATAAAAATATAACTTAGCTCTCAGTTTCGACATTAATTTCTCCTGAGCAGGAACAGTAACTAACATCTAGGTTCTAATCGTATAGGGAAGTCCTCTTCCTCTTTCATAAAGATATCGTACTTGAGACATATTGGTGGGTATTCAGAGTTGTTGTTTGGTGCAGTAGCCGGCAGGATCCTATATCGTCGCAACACTGATGACAACACAGTCTTCATTGATAACATAGCGTACTGGTAACCTGCAAGAAAAAAAATTGCATAAGCATAATCAGTAATCATAATCTATAACGTTCCCACTGCTGGTACACAGGCCTCCTCTCTGACAGAGGCAGTGAAGTGTTGTGCACCACGGGAAACAAGTGCGGATTGGTAGATATCACATGTCTTCGAATATTTGGTTTTCGGACATGTCGTTTCCTTACGATGTTTTTCTTCACAGTTTTTAGAGCAATGGTGATGAAATTTAAAAAAAAAAAAAACTATAACCCGACTACTGAAAAATCACGCTCTAAACAGTATGAAACAACAAAATATTTCAGACAGAAATCAAGACATAGGTACAATAGTGGTCAAGGTAAGGCCGTGGTCGCATGCCAATACACCTACAAAATTAGAATGGCATGCGACCATGGCTTTACCTTGACGATTTTACTTTACTGAACATTTTACATTTTACTGAACTTACTTTTTAATTCAATTATTTTGGGGTTATAATATCTTGATAAAGTATTTGCAGAACAGCTTTATTTATTTTTTTGTTTGGGTTTTACTGTATAATAGGTATTAATTATAATAATACCATTTATTTCAGTGACACAGGCCTATAGAAAAATACCTTAACCTAAACATACATATTTTAATATAAAGAGAACTTGTGTTAATAAATAGCTTAAAACTATATTAGCAGCACTTCACTTCACTAGCTTACAACCAGCAACTTTGCCTAGCTGACTTTTATTAATTTTATAGCCGGGCCGTACGTAGCAGTCTCATTTTTCCTTGTTCTTAACAATTTAAAAATATTTATTTACTTAGACAATATGATACCTCATTTGTCAAATTATGATCGATAGTTTAGAAGTTATGAGGTAACAGATGAACATACACACATACATTATACATACCGGTCAAAATCATAACCCTCGTTTTTGCTTCGCCGCCGTCGGGTAATTCAACAAAGTAATGTGTCTGCCTCGGTTCGAACCCGATACCTACCTAAAACTCATAAAGGTTTGTGCAGACCAGCGCGATATCGCGAGCGCTACAAGGGTCGTGCTGCCTGTAACGCCCGCAATATCGCGCCAGTTTGCAAGAGCCTTAAGTCAAGACCGTTTCCACTGGTCCACCACGGCTCTCAGAGAGAAATCATTTAAAAAGTTGTAGGGATGTTTTTTCCTACTCACCAGCTTACCCTGCGGTAAATATGCATGACACTAACATGGATTGATTGACATGAGGTTTTGATTAATTTATTTGGTCTTCTCCGCTTATTTAATCTTCAACACGTTACAGTCAGTCACTATTGTTTTGGACTAGCCAGAGCAAAAGGGAAATAATAAAAATCATTAATTTAAACAAATAAGCATTATTTATTTATTAGGTTCAAACCATAAATAAAAGCTCAAATATAATAACTACGGAAATAAATTTATAATTATATTATAATAATAATAATAAATAATAATAATTTATTTCAAATTCAAGATACACATCATAAATAAAGACATATCTAAAAGGATCTTATATTAACATAAAATTCGACAAGACATCTGTGTCTGAACTAGATAAATAAATACCTGTATTTCAGACAAACAGCGCTCATTCGTAAAATATACAGTTAAACGCTTACAAGTTCAAATTTGTTATAATTATATACATATTTCGTTATTTTTAGATCAATTATCAGCAAATAAAATAAGAATTTAAATAAAGTAAAAATGAAGTAATGTGGAGTGGGGCGTGGTGTGGACCTCCTTTTGTGTTGAATGTAGATGAGTGAAGTGTGTGTAGGAGGGTGAGTATATGAGCTTAATGTGGTACAATTAAGAGGTTTTCAGTTTCGTCATAGGTCAGTTTATGAATGTACTGAAACACTTCATTCTTACAGCTTCTGCTATTTATGGCAAGTATGTCGACAATTTTATCAATCCTGCTATAAAGGTACGGACCCAAGAAGCAGAAGTACCTATTTATATTATATATTATTATATTATATTATATATAATATATTATTATATCTATTTTATATTATTACAATTCTCAGTACTTACATGGGTATTACAGAGCTCCTTACACTTTCACAGTTCAATAACGACTCCCTTCCTAAAATGGCGCTACCACGTAACTTTAAAAACCCCCCTCCTTGTCAGACTCAAATAGTCAATTGACATCATAATATCTGGTGGCGCCATTTTAGCATTTTAAACAAATCAAATAACCTTTTCATATTATCAAATACAATTACTGTGCATCTATAAAATGTATATAAATAGCTAACATTCGGCCATCCAAAATCTCGTACGTCCTCGTACGGTAAATAAATAATACTATTATAAGTGACAGTAGGTTAAAAATTGAATTACTAATTCAACAATAGAATGAATAATAATACAAATTTTGATCTTTACTTTATTCAGCTTTTAATATTGAATTTTTCGGTTCTTTTTTTAAATACGTGCATTACATATTTTGTATTGTATTCTTCCCTTACGTAGTAGGTACATACTTGACATTTATATTGAATGTAATTTCTTTTTATTCATAAATTGATAAAAATATCTTCATTATTTATAATGCATAGTTATCAAAATAATGGCCTGAATACTATTAGCAATAGGCCTCTTAACATCCTTAATATAGCAACAGGTCCTACTATGTCCTGTACCCCTGGCAACAGGCCCCACTACGTCCTGAATACCAGTGGCAACAGGCCCCACTATGTTCTGAATACCCCTGGCAACAGGCTCCACGATGTCCTGAATACCAGTGGCAACAGGCCCCACTATGTCCTGAATACCCCTGGCAACAGGCCCTATTATGTCCTGAATACCAATGGCAAACGGCCCGACTATGTCCTGAATACCCCTGGCAACAGGCCCCATTATATATTAAATACCAGTGGCAACAAGTCCTACAAAATTATTCCTTATATATTCACATCAACAACAGAAAAATATCTGTAATAAATACAAGCTAATAAAACAAATATTTATATTATAAATAATTGGTTTCATTTAACATCAGTACCATCGTATTGACGTCATTATTAATGTAACAAATACTATCAATTATAATTGATAATGCAAAGATCAATCACTATCACATAGTTGCCTAACTAGTACCAGAGAGACCTAAATAATTTTATTCTGGGTCAGTACCATCACTTTCCTCACTTAGAGACTCATCGCGAGGTCTGCTAAAATTCAACCAGTGTTTTATTTTATCCACCGCCACTTCGGCAGAGTATAGTTTGTTGCCCTTTCTGGTCAAAGGGGTGTCTTCTATTTGAAACCTATCACAATCGTAAACCTTTCTTATTCTGTAGGGACCCTGATATTTGGGTAAGAGTTTTTTACTTTGTCCTGTGGCGGGTACTTACCTTTCTCCACTGACTAAGTCACCCATGGCATACTCATGAGGCTTACAACGTTTCTTATCATATAGTTATTTGGCCTTTTGTTGAGACAATCTTAAATGGTAATTAATATTTTCCCTAATTTGAGTAATATCCTGTTCGTGAGTGATATCTTGACCAGTGTTTACAATGAAATTACTAATAGGATCTAAGCACGAAACTGAATGAACTTTAAATTGATTTTCCTCACGTGTGACCCTTCCTCTAGCAATAAGCTTGTCTTTATGGTACGTAATCGGAACAACACTCCAAGAATTTAGCACTATTTTCCCTGTTCACTCTTGAATACGAAATAACCCTGTTAAAACTGAAAACATAGAATCAGCTTCAATCCTAAAACCTCCATCAATAAATATTGCTCCATTATAACTGGGCTCTGTGTAAAGGTCAACAGTTGTAATTCGAGAAACAATGGTATCACTTTATCAGTACAGATCTATCTCGTTATTTAATTCCTTAATTTCTACATGATCTTTAGTCTTATGAATCTCAATATGTGGCTGCTCTTTAAATTGTGACTAATCATCACGAGTACTTGCATAACTCTACGTTTGCTACCTCATCAATGAAAATAGAAACAGATTATCTGCCCAAAGAAAGAACGGTTGAATTGCCAAATCCTACTCGCCTTGAATTATCTACTTCTTTACCTACCTCTTTAAATTCGGTTCACTTCATCATAGTACACCGACTACCAGATCTACATATGATTCAAATGGAACATTATTAACTTATGCGACTTTATAGTATTAATCATTTGTTTTCCACAAACTAGAGATACGCAAGACATTATTTTCAGTCGCTGGAAGTTTAGTAAAATCTGTTTTATGCCCAAATCTGTTGTATCTGGTACATTTTTTGACAGTGAGTTGAATATGATGGCCCTCTTATTTATAGTTGAATAAGCGTTGAGTTTTATTTTACCAACATTTTCACTAGTACGTTTTTAGAATTTCGTAAATATGTAAGTAGTTTATCGGGATCATCGAATTGTACTGCTTCTGCCCCTAATCGTACCGAACGATCGTCAATCCCATGTAAGATGCAATACTGCTCTCCTACCTAATATACCCCACCTATTGATCAACACTATTTTATCATAGTAATAATTTTCCAAAGAGTCTTCGAAACGAGTTCGTTTGAAAAGCATATCACTAAGCATCTATCCGTAATTTTCATTGGAAGGGAAAGCTCTCCGACCCGTGCAACGAAATACAAAAAAGCTTATGATTCGTCTAAATGTGAAAAACCATTGCGTCTAACCCGCATGGAAGCATTAAAAATGTTTATAGATGCAGACTTAACAAGAGGACAGTATGAAATTATAAGAAACACGAACAAAAAGTTCTTTCCATGTAATAGCTTAATTCAAGAAGCAAAAAAAGAGTGTTATCTTCCTCCAGAAACGTGTACGGTAACGAGTACCTGCGCCGAAACCCAGCTGCAACCATTACTTGATATTACCATTAGGCGCTTATCGGTATTCTTAGAAGAGGTCTTATCAACAATAAAAGAGCAAGAGCGGAAAACTTTGAAGTTTATATGTAAATGGGGCTGCGATGGATCCCAACAAGCATAATATAAACAAAAGCTTGAAAACGAACTCTGATGCAAATATTTTTCAAAGCTGCTTTGTACCTGTGCGACTAGTTTACGGCAAGGACAACGAAAAGTTGTTATAGGAAAACCAACCCCTTCATCTTCCCGGTTTTGTCGTCCAATACGATTTCGCTTCGTCAAAGAGACAACTGATATTACCAATGAAGAGATCAGTTATGTCAAAAATTCTGTTGATAATTTGGTTGCGACTGAGGTGGATATTGACGGAAAAAAGTTTTTGATTAATTCCCAGTTTGTAATGACAATGGTTGACGGAAAAGTTTGCAATGCAGCTACTGGAACAACATCCACGAGTCGCTGCTATATTTGTGGAAAAACTTCTAAAGAGTTTAATAATTTGGAGGACAAAAGGAAACTCTCAAAAGATGCTACTGAATTCGGACTTATTCGGACTTCGGATTTTACATGCGAGAATAAGATTTTTCGAAAGCATTCTGCATTTAGCGTACAAATTGCCCGTAAAAAAGTATCGGGAGAGAAAAACAGACGAGGAAAAGAAATGGAAAAGAATATGAAAATTGAGATACAGACCAGGTTTCGCAATGAAACTGGCTTATTAGTAGATATGCCGAAAACAAACTCCGGAAATATGAATGATGGGAACACCAGCAGGAGATTCTTTGAAGATCCGAAACTAGCTTCAGACATTACAGGTATAGATTATGAGTTAATATATAGATTAAAAGTTATTTTAGAAACGATTTCGAGCGGATATATTGTACTATAGATGTAGAAAAATATTAAAAATTTTCGGAAGAAACTGCTTGATTCTACGTAAAACTCTACCCATGGCACCCAATGACACCCACACTGCACAAAGTACTTGTACACGGATCAGAAATAATAAAAAATGTATTGTTACCTATAGGACAACTGTCTGAGGAAGCAGCAGAGGCACACAACAAACATTTTAGGACGTACAGACAGGATTACTCAAGGAAATTCTCTAGAGAATCCTGTAATAGAGATATTTTAAACAGGCTTCTTTTAAGCTCAGATCCATTTCTTAGTGCCTCAAGGGCAATAAAAAAAGAAGATGTCTTCATTTCTGCCTGAGACATTAAACATGCTTCTGTCTGCTACACCAAACCCAACAGCATCAGAAAGTGAGAACGAGGAGATGAATTGATTTGAAAAAGTATGTATTGTTACGGTAAATGAATTAAGTAATGTATGAATATGTAAATACATAGTGTGTGTATGTAAGCGTATGTAAGTTTATGTAAATATATAGTGTAATGTAGATACGTGTACGTAACATTATGTAAATATATGGCCTATTTTCAGCTTTTTTTTTGTATTTGTCTTTTATTGCTTTTTATGAAATTATGAAAGTTATTGTCCGTATATATTTCGCTTGTTTTATTTCTGTCATTTTAAACCAAAAAACCCGCACTAATATTTTTGGCCGGCTAGCTTAATGAAATACCCTATGTGCGCAGTTTATACTGCCACTCTTTCCATGTAAAAAGAACGGATGGTAAACCTTCGTACCAACGCTGAGCTACCCCACGCAATTTCGGAAGAGAAAAATGACCAGTTTTCTTTCCGGACCACCCATAAATAGAAGCGCGCTCCTTAGCTTTATGTAGCCACATGAATACGTTTTTATGTACTTTCTTTGCCGGATCAAATTCTGGTACAGCGTTATTGATATTCCCTAATTTATGCATAGGATCTTTTCCTTTCAAAGACGTTAAAACTTGTAGAAGTTGCGACATGCTAACATTATTAGTTAACCTCTCACCGACATTGTGCGGGTGCTGATTGTTGTTTTAAACCTGGTGTGTGGCTGCTTTCGGTCTCAAGCTGCGTGTTCCATTCCTGGGCCGGCTGCAGGATCGACTCCTGGGCCGGCAAGCACCGCGGTGCTATTCGCAGCACTGCGAGGTGCGCCGCCCCAGTATCACGGAACGTTGGGTGCACTCGCTCATCGGTGACAGCGACTGGCTGGTGGGCCGATGTGAGCGACGAAAGCTCCAACTTCTGTGCCGCTGTCTTCGATGAACTTCTCTAGCATCCGCACGACTCCGGGAGCGGGACGAACGACTAAAGCCATGTCTTCTTTCCCGACTGCATGAGCGCCTCTCAGTTCTTCGTTGAGGTGTCCTCACAGCATGGCCACCCGAAGGTAACACCCGTCTCCGCGATCTTCGCGCACTCTTGTCACGTTCTACGGCATAAGATTTCTCACAGGGTGACAATTGGTGCACGTTTTCCATCATTAAACTGAAACAAGCTACCGACGGACAAAAAGTTGCATTTATAACAAATTAAAAGCTACACATATATCTTAGAAGCGGACTAGAAACTATTTAAAACAACACAGGATCAAATAACGACCATGTACGGTGGACTACATCAATTGGATACTCCAGTTGTATTAAAATTTAAATACAACTAGGATACTCATTTGATGCAGCCAGTAGGTACTTGGATTATTTCAAACAGGTTAATCAAACAATTTTGTAGGATACTCATAGATTTCAAGCATTATAAAAAAAGTTGTTAGGTACAAATTATCCCACTTTTGAATTGTTGCCAGCACAAAAGTAATAAAAAGTGTTCTTAAATGAACACTTTTTATAAGCTTAATTTATTTATTAGCTTCTAACCATAAATAAAAACACAATATAATAACTACGGCAATACATTTATAATTATATTATTACAATTCTCAGTACTTACATGGGTATTACATAGCTCCTTACACTTTCACAGTTCAACAACGACTCCCTTCCTAAAGTGGCGCTACCACGTAACATTAAAAATCCCCCTCCTTGTCAGACTCAGTCAATTGACATCATAATATCTGGTGGCGCCATTCTAGCATTTTAAACAAATCAAATACCGGTAAACTGCCCTAACTTCGCCTGGCGTCCTAAGTTTGCCTATGATGAAAAAGCTGTAATATCGTTTTCGTTTTACTTGTATGGCAATCGAAACTTTGAGCTTTCATAGAGAGCTTTAAGTTTCGATTGCCATACAAGTATAATGAAAAAGATATAACAGCTTTTTTATCGTAGGCAAACTTAGGACGCCAGGCAAAGTTAGGGCAGTTTACTAACCTTTTGATATTACCAAATACAATTATTGTGCTATTTCAAAAATACTGTAAATATCTTAAAATTATGAAATGTATTTAAATAGCTAACACATGTGACAATCTTCCTGTTGACAAATGGAATATGCACAACTTAAGAGGAATACATTAACCACAATCCATTTATTGTATTTGGTAGCATCAATAGCACGTGGACATCTGCATTTGGAACCCGCTGTATGCGTCATTGATATGAAGTGACTAATTCATCATCATTCAATTTCAATTAGTGCACATTGAGCTGGCTTGACAATGAAGTAGATGTTAAGGAGAAGAGATGACCTTTTTCTAAGTAAGTTTTTAAAATATCGTAAGGTCCTTGCCGAAGAAAATGCATGATGACATTCCAAACGCACATGGATTCACACAGTGTCATTTAGTTCTACATAACAATGAAACGTTTCATTCTCGCACCAGACCCTTTTTTTTCTACGACTCATCAATATTAATATAAAATTTTAACATAAAATATTAAAATGTTGAGTTAATGTTAACACAGCTCGCTAAAAATAGGCGGTGCTGGCTTCGGTTCGATAATTAAAATAAAAAAGAAAGCATATTGCCAACCGCAAACTTAAGCGTTATTTTTGTCTTATTAAGTTAGTACATGACGTACGTCGTCGTCGTACGTACGTCGTATGTGTACGTGTTGACGTGTGGACATGGGCCTATTTGAAATAATGATTTGACTTTGACTTTGACTTTGACATCTATCAACAAGTTGAATTAAGTTTTATAAATTTAAATACAGAATTTAGTATATTATTTAAAGTTAGAACTGTATGTTTATTATATTTATTATTTACATACATTCTAAAAATATGAATATTATTTAATCGATTAGACCCTATTGCCATCGAGTTGATTTAGTGGTAAACTTTTACCATAATTATTAATATTTAGTACTAGAGGATGCTAATAACCTTGTAACGGTGAATGAATATTTTTAATCGTTACAAAGTGATAATTCACGGAGAAGATAGCAGGTCGAACTGTTTAAATTCCGTCAAACCCGGAAAGGGAAACCACGGAATCGTGAAAGAAACTGAAATAAATCATGAAGCAATTATATAGGAAATTACCATCTAAAGGTTCAGTGCCCATGGATATGAGTAATGTGTCGTTTTTTGTTCAACAAAAACCTAATTGGCCATCCCTGCGCTCAAGCTGCAATTATAAAACCTACCAACACAGTTCCTGGGTCCATAGCTGAATGGCATGAAGGCAGCGGGATGCGTGAGCGGCGTATCGATGAACCGTTCAGGTCGGAACAGCTCCGCGTCGTCTCCCCAGTACCGAGGGTTGCGGTGTAATGCCCAGATGTTTACCATAACTCCAGTACCGGGCACGAGTTTCAAGCCACAGGCTGTGAAGATAATAAGCATAAAATAAAAAAAAACCAACAACATTTCCTCATATCTCTTAACCCATCCACCATCACCAGACCCAGTTCGTCTATCGCCTTCATCTATTTATAACCTATTCATTAAAGCCATTTCAATGAGCCCGAACACGATACCTGTGCTGTAAGTTGGTAAGGGAGTTGGGTATCCTGCAAATTCCAGGTGATGCTGCAGCATCAGTTCAAGGTTACTTCTAATATCATTGAAGTAACAGAATACCAAATTTTAAATCGATCAGACCTGAGGAAGATGCTCATATCAGTTCATCGACTAGAAAAGAGCTGATAATCTTCAAACAGCTGAACTGATTTTCTTGAATCAACAACACTCTCACATCTAACACTCTCACAGCTAACAACACTCACGATCAAGTCAAACAAAAAAAAAAACCATCACTTCAGCCATTTGAGAGCTGCGATGGCGCAGACAGTTACACAGATAAACACGTTAAACTTATAACACCCCTCTTTTTCCGTCGGGGGTTAAAAAAGTAGTGTAAATGTGTATAACATCCATACTGTTTTTTTTTGGCCGGGAAATGATCAAATAACTTCTCCCGCTCTTGGCGGAGCGGGAAGGCATGTCAGACTCTTATTGATTAAAACCCACCCGTGTTCCTTCAGTTGCCTGTATGTTGCCAGGGGCCACGGTAACCCTTTCGGACAAACTCGCAACCCCGTTAGAATAACATCCATCCTTTTTTTTGGGTGAAAAGTTATCAAATAACTTCTCCCACTCTGGGTGGAGCGGGAGGGCTGTCAGACTCTTACTGACTAAAACCCATCCGTGTCCCTTCAGTTGCCTATATTACCAGCGGTTACGTTAACCCTTTCGGACATCCCCGCAACCCCGGCAGGCATCGGCCTATATCGGACCCCGTCAGTTCTGCTGACATCTCTTTGAGGCGCGCGTGGAACACAATGCACCGTCTACCCGGGCCTGGTCCTTATCGGACGGCGAGCTACCCATTGCTCACCGTCCGCAAGCCTACGGTGGCCGGGAGTCGGCTTGCGACTCCAGAGCGTCTCTTGCGGCGATTAGGGGAGTGAGGGTGCGAAATTTGCCTCTGCCTCACGCGTTCACGCAGAAGGAGGCAATGGCCTCCCATGCCCTCTCGCTCCGTACCATGGCCTGGATCAGGGCCGGATGCGAGAAATCACCGACGCCGATCGCCTCCACGAGGACACGGTAATGCTCCGCCCAAGCCGGGCAGACCTCCACCATTTGCTCCACCGTGTCCTCCGTCCATACTTGGAATATAATATTACAAATGCGAAAGTATCTCTGCCTGTCTGTTTTTTTTTTACATTTTCGCGCCTTACGGACCAAACGGATTTCAACGAAATTTGGCACAAAGTAGACCGTAACCTGGGTTCTAACCCAGGTTACGGTCTACTTTATAGCATACTTAATATAGGATACTTTTTATCGTCTACCCGTGGGATAATTTCCGACGTTAAAGCGGACGAAAACACGGGCAAAAGCCAGTATTTAATAATAGTTTATTCTACAAGTGGAGTAGTTTACACCCACCGAGTAACTACATATAATAACTATATACACGACAGCCCAAAAAAGGAAAGTAATGTTTTCAGGGTACATGTATGTATGTGAGTTTCTTTATTCCACCATAACTTTCATGCCTGAACAGATTTTGATGTATGGGGTATCGCTAGAATCCTCACATCATCCCGAGTGAGATTGGCCATTAAAAAAAAACACTATGGTGGCAGTATGGCTCTTATTCAAATGTGAAAAAAAAAACTTCTGTTATTGCAACATGGGTATCAAATTGAAGGCCTTGATGAGCAAATTCCAACACTATAATAATTTATTGGCTTATACATAATAGGTAGGGGTGTAGGTAAATGCAAAACAAACATTTAATCTTTGGTCGCTAACGATTTAATCAAACTTCAGTAACACTGCGAATGCACTACCTAACATAAATGCCACCAAGTATCAGATGTTTTAGATAAGGAGATTGTGGCCCCCGGCAACATGGTAACTGAAGGAACACGGGTGTGTTTTAGTCAGTAAGGGTCTGACATGCCCTCCCGCTCCGCCCAGAGCGGGAGACGTTATTTGATAATTTCCCACCCAAAAAAAAAAAGCTGTGGGCAGTAATGAGACATTTTTGATGAAAAAACCCAAAAGCTACTTCTCTCAAAAGTCAGGAAACTCTCCTCGAGTTATCGGGAGTTATTTCAATTTATACTTCACAATATGCAAACAAGCAGGGTGTTACAAAACTTTTATCAATAGTAAGTAAGTTCAGTGATCTGAACACATTTTGAATGTATAGATTTTGACTGAAAAATAGGGAATTATTTATAACTGACCCTTTCTCAATAAACACCAAAACGTAATAAGACAGCACTTACGTAATAAAACCTCCTTCTCAACTTTTCTGATTACAACAGGCACAGGTGGGTACAGCCGCATCGACTCCCTGATCACAGCGTCCAGGTACTTGAGACGAGGCATGTCATCAAAAGTTGGCGGCCGGTCCGACTCAGCAAAAACTTCTTGCAACCTGCTCAATGGTTAATCTGGTTATAAATTGGGTCTGCAAAAACCACGAACACATAAAAATTACTTATATTTTGTCTAATGTGAAATATGTCAGCGAGCAATGGAATGCATACTGCGTTGCCTAGGACTTAAGCTATCGGATCCCATAAGGAACTTGATATTGCATTCCAAAATTCAAATTGCTGACGTAGAATGCCAAACTTAATCGGAACTAGGCAGGCCACATCTATGGTATGCCAGAGGAGCTATATACAGTGGGACATTAAAGGCTGATAATAAAAATAATAATTTATAATGTACTTACTCTTTATAAATTTTCTCCTGTACTTCAGGATGTCTGGCAAGCATGAGGGATGTGAATGAAGTTGCGACTGCCGAAGTATCGATACCTGCCACCATTATAACAAAAAGCTCTTCCCTAATTTCATCATTCTTGAACCCTTTGTCCTGTTCTGATAATCTTATAAGACTCTCGAGCAATGGCTTCGAGCTATCGTCTGAAGAATCTGAAATGAATACAGATTTGTAGGTATGCCATAAGAAGTACATTCCAATGTCAAAAAATTACTTAAACAACGCATCATTCAACAAAAATAATATATTTTTTTAAATTATATTATAACAAATCTACTGTGATTTTTGTCATTTTAATTTAGTTTTGCAAAGTTTTGTTCGTTTTGCCACTGAGATAATTAATAAAATTGTAAAATGCAATCAACAATAAGCCAAATCAACTGTCTGTTTTTTATTTATTATAATTATTATACTTAGATATTCTGTATCTACGCTCATTAGTTTAGTTATGTCATCTGTTTTAATTCGTAAGAGAAAAATATAAAAATTCACCTATTGAATTCAGCTCAACAAAACTCATAAAATTACATCACACCTGTTTACCGCGAAGAGCTAAGCAAAGGTTTTTAGTTTCATTAAAATTAAAATTTAATCACAACAATAGGAGTATTGGTTGGCATGGTTATTTTACCGTACTCGACATAAGTCTTGTTGCTTATAGGACTTAGTACGATGGGCGACGTAAACGTAACGAGTATAACGAACGGTTATTGCATCGAAAATACAACTATTCTATAGCATTTTAGATTTGATAAATTGTGATACCCAAATTTAGATTAACTAAAATAAGCTAATCGTTTCTTATAAACAGTATCCGCTTTTATAACAAGTTGCCAAAGTCGGTTACAGAACTTAGCAATGGGAAGTTCAACATCCACATCAAACGTGTCCTTAAATCAAGAAGGCATATTATAAAATTAAATACTACATTGAAGACAAGGCAGTTTGGCAATAATTCCTTCTGCACAATTATGTCGATTAACTGGTCCCAAATTACAATGTTCATTATTTATTTTATTTTATTTTTTACATTCATCCTTGACATAATCATCCTATTATTTGTCATAATATACTTACAATTTAATTTCAACTCTTTATAAGTAGCTTTTGTGGACGTGATAAATAATAATTAAACTAGGTTTTTAGTTTTATTAATTTATTAATCTTTGTATAGATTCTTTTGTATTTTGTGAATGTGAGAACGCTGTAGGCTTAGTGGACTGTAGTTTTGTTGACCATTTTATATTTTGTTAAGTACCTGGTGCTTGTTGAAAGACTTATACTGTCCCCCCTAACTATTAACACTGTTATTTGAAAATATTGTAAAAGCCAATATTTTTAAAAGAGTAACCGTGGAGTTTCTTGCCGGCTCTGCTCCATAGAAAACGACCAATTGGAACCGTGCACCTAGCTTCTGACGTTTTTTAAGTGCCCATGTAGGTTTATGTGAAATAAAATATTTTGAATTTAAACGAAATAATGGGACCATCCATAGAAAATAGACCACTTTTGTTTTTTTAATTGTAAGGCCCGTTCATATGGCAGAACGATATTTTTTTAATGTATAATTTGGAATCAGTTTTTTGGCAGTTTCATAATGCATTTTGTTTCAAACCGTATGAAAATCTAGATGTTGTACTATCAATGAAACGCATATCTGTACACTGTAAGGACTATTCTTGCTTGCAGCGCTCGGCCGCTGTACTATCGCGTACCTACGAAAAAAAAAGGGTCGTGTGCACAGGATTTTGTTTTCAAATTACTTAAATATGCGTTACCCGATGCGCGATGGTACATTGCACCCATGCAAAGCAGGAGCGGGTCGCTAGTCCAATATAAATTTGTACAAAATTATCTAATATAATAGGTACTCACTTCCATACTGTTCTTGAGTAATGTTGTTTTCTTTCATTTCTTTTCGCTTGTTTTCTATAAACTGAAATCATATAGTATTCATTATTTAAAATCATACGACCCAATTAAATTCTCTCATAAATAAAACAAATTATGTTATGTTCCTAACAGAGCTAGGCAAAAAACAAATGAGCGATTAAAGCTGAAGCACATTTTGATCGACCCGAGCCGCACCGCATTGTAAAATCGTCCTAAATCACTTTCATATTGTATGAACCATGGCACGCTACAGGTGGGCACTTTTTTGCATAGAAATGCGATGCACTGCCGGCTGCGGCCCGATGCGGATGTGGCTGTTATTTGCGCTTACCTCTATGAGACATATTTTTTTCGTTACTTACCTCAGTCATAAAATCAGCTATGTACTTATTTAATTTATCCAAATTTGAATAAAAAGGTAAGTTATGATACACCAGGTCACTATGTAACCATGGCTTGAAAAGTCGTTCTGATGCGCTCCGTAGCACCACACCAAATGCTTCCAACAAAGGGTGTTTAGTATTCTTTTGGGCACCCATTTTGTACCCCATTGTTGACTCTGAAAATGTATGGATGGCACACCCACGTCTGCCACAGTTAAAACCACTGTAGTTTTTAAGACATTACTTCTCCCTTTACTCAGGCCAAAGCGCATCAAAATCTGTCCCAGGGTTATTCAGTTCCGACTATGTTAGGTTAGGTTAGGTTAGGTGACGGAATGGCGGGCCAGGCTTCTGCTCCCTAGCGCTGGCCTCGCTACCGTCGACACAATCCGCCCAGTGCTCGACGAATGGCTCGGGAGGAGGCACAGCTTCCTGTCGTTCCAGGCGACGCAGGTGCTCTCGGGGCTTGGCTGCTTCGAGAAGTACCTGTGTCAAATAAAGAGGGAGCCGGACGCTCGGTGCCATCACTGCACCCACTGTTGGGAGGACACGGCGCGGCATACATGGCAGAGTGTGCAGCATGGGAGAAGCCGTGCCGTGCCTTCGTATCAGAAGTCGGACCCGACCTGTCGCTGCTGGCTGTCGTTCGTTCGATGGTCGGGAGAGCCGAGTCGTGGGATGCGGTGATCTCCTTTTGTGAAACCGTAGTTTCGGAGAAGGAGGCTGCGGAAAGGGAGAGGGAGATTGAAACCACTCTCCTGATCCATAGCAGGTGGACCGGGCTTCGGCGAAGGGCGGACAACGCCCTCTTCCAGCCTCCGTAAACAGATCCAGAAGGACGGCGGACTCGGGGACGTCCACCGCCCCCCATCCAGCAGGACCCGAGGCGGTGGCACATAGTGTTCCATGTGCGCCCCTATTTGACGTCGCGGAGGGAGTTTGACACCTCACTACCCCCGCGGGCATGAAGTGGTCCGCAAAAGCGTACCAGTCAGGGATCATGGAAGGCGCACAAGATCTCATAATCCCCGGTCCAAGTGCGGGAAGGGAACACCGGGGTGGTTTTTAGTCAGTAGAAGTCTGATAGACCTCCTCAAAGCGGAGGACATCCATAAGGAATGGTAGGTAAGTTGCTTAACCTAACATTGTCGGAACTGAATAACCCCGGGACAGATTTTGATGCGCTTTGGCGTGAGTTTGCGTTTGGAGAAGTAATGTCTTCAAAAGTACAGTGGTTTTAACTGTGGCGGAGCTGTGTGTCCAGTCCTTTAATAAATTATGTAGTGGGTAAAAACATGAAGATTCAAAGTTATTAACCAACTTCCAAAAAGGAGGAGGTACTATGTTTAACTTTTTTTATGTATTTTCATCAATATTTTTATTCAAGACTGACCGATTTTGAAAATTATTTTTTTTTTGGTACAGGAACTTGCGCGGTCGTTCCATATAAATTTTATTAACTCTGCATGGATAGTTTTTGAGTTAGCTTCAAAAACACGTATTTTTCCCACTTAGTCTATGTGGATGATGTTATAATAAGTTTCTGTCACTCTTACTTACATGACAGGGAGTGGTATTCGAGTTTGTGTAGGGTAGTTACGACAGCTAAAAGTGAAGAATAAAATCTTATTACAAAAAAAAACAACCGACTTAAAAAAAAAACCAGCCAATTGCGTGTCGGACCACGCACAATGAAGGATTCCGTAGTTGAGACAAGTTTATCTCAAATAAAAACTTCCCTACATTAGGTAAGTTTGTATTTGGGATAAACTCGTCTCGGTTGTCTGCCATTTGCTCCTATTTAATAATAAAATATTATATTTATTTTAAAATCGCCACACGGTTCGGGCTTCCTAGAAACACACTAAATCTCTATTTTATGGTCTGAAAGTTCGACACGTTACCCTAATTAATAACAAAATATCCTTTTTCTTTAAAATTGTAAAACAATATTGAATGAACCTCTTACAAACCTATTCCATTTATATTTTATGGGACACAAGCCCTGCTAATTCTAAGGACTGAAACCAAAGCAGGGATAAACAACACGCGGCTCTCGAAATACGTGCGAGCAAGCGTGGTCTTGCATGAATATAATAAAATGTAAGGTATAGAAATCAACTAACAAATAGAAATCTAGAGTCACACTTGGAATTTAAAACAACAACTTATGAGCCAGATTTAACCAAACTTTGAAAAGGCATGATAAGCCATTGATGTTATTATTTAATATACAATAACTGTAGTTATGTTATTGGATTAATTATTTTATTATTCTAGCGGCCAGCTAGAATCATAGCTACTCTAATCGATTTTGTGCTAAAACATAATTGAATGTTTTATTATAATATATATATAAAATGTAACTTTTGGCTAGTCCATCTCAAAAGGTTGCCAATCCCTGGACCCAAAGCTACGGACATTATTACAGCTACATCTGCTAATCATAAATGTCCCGGAGAGCCGACCTATTCAAGCCATTAATAAATAATTAAGGTAAAGCAAGCAAAAAGCGTTTAAGTCTTTATGACAAATACTTGGCAAAGAAAGTTGAGATGGACGTGGTGTTTTTAGGAATTTAGGGGACTGAGGAATGAAGTGGAGGCACTAGGTTTTAGACCATGATGGGATACGGACGTCCTGAGCTAGGCCAGTTAAGTGAGAAGGCTTGGTGAATAGAATCTAATATTAATACTAAGAGAGAGGCCATGTCTGAGTGGGCTGTCGCAAGATAACGAGTATTAGTTACTAAGTTAAATATAGTTGGGTTAAGGCACAGATTAGACTTACTTAGTATTTAATGTAATATACACATATTAAGTGTGTGTTTGTTGGTGCGACTGGTGGTGGAAGAGCGGGAGCTGTGTCCGCGGCAAAACTAGTAATGGGTGCAGTACTTTGTAAGTGGGTTGTAATCTAATTCTCTCATTATTTTAATTATTCTTGCAAGTTGATTGTATTATTATTATGGGTAACTGTTACGTGATATCGCTGACTAGCAGTTAATGATCATTTATTCCAGAATGGCTAAACAACTCTATTTTAGTATCGTATTTTATAATTAACGCTACATTCCCATATATTACGTGTCCATATCCTAATCCGTACCTTGGCAAATTATTGTCCCTTGCATTTGGCTATAGGGAAATGGTGAAGAGCTTCCACCATATTTGACTTTGAGCACTAATGCTCCTGACCTTTGACGACTGTTGATCTTGAGCTGACGCGCTATATTTGGAAGGCAAAATACTCACAGCTCATTTAAAGTTGAACTAGGCTATAAAGCCAATCTGTAATTGCATTATAAAACAACCAAACGTTAGTGATGATTTCTGTATCCAAAAAGGTCTCGCCACAGAATATTTTGCGTGAGGCTTGTTGACGCACATTCCCAGGGAGTAGGGGTAGGCCAAGTACCCCAAACTGAATTGGTAGACGTTCAAAGAACGCTAGGGTCCGTGTCTCGATAAAAAACCCCGTCCGTTCTGTAGAACTATTATTAAATCGTCACTGTTTATTGAGACACGCTATTGGCACGCAAAGCCAGCAGATTAAGGGAGTGAGAAGTGACGAACCACCACTTCGGTGTTCACCAGGTGCTAGAGACTGAGTCTACGGTGCGCTTGTGCTAGTTTTGTATTAGGTATCTTAATAAAAAGGGGCTAGGCCGCCATAAGGGTGTCTTTCACATAAGTACGCGATTAGATCTACTAACAACAACAGTAAACCAATAACAGTTGGACTTCGCAGTACTGTCTTAGGATTGAGTTAGACATTTATTGAATGCTTAGGGAACGTCTTCCGTTAGAATCGTATTAGTTCCTCAGAGGTTCTATGCGTTAGGTCTAGCAGAACACGGCAATGAGACAAAACGTTGTAAAACGGTTCCCAGTCTCACTGAAATGAGTACATTGTAAACAGACAAATTAACGTAGATATAAATAGTGATATGAAACGCAAGCGTAACGATCCCTTTACCCCTTCATCTTATCAAGGTTGTATTGCAGATATTGGTGCTCAACTGCGAGAAAGGAGACGTTGGCGTTCCAACATTTATAATACTAACACATTATATTATATATTTTTGCATACCCTCTTAATCTTCTTAGCTTCATATTATAATACTTAAGATTACTAACTGTAAATTCCCAATATTAGCTTCACCTTGTATCCATACCTGTCCTTTAGTTTACCTAAGCCGGAACAAGGCAGTTTAGGTTATGAGAATCCATTTCTATCTTATATCGGTGGGAGGGTGACCAGTCTGGGACGAGCCCTACAGAACTGTGCGGAAAGGAGGGGCACAGTTCTTCCCCGTAAGGGGAACCGACCTAACCACTAATTTTAGCATAATTAGGAAAAACGAAAATGTTATTAGCCTAGGGTAATTTAGGGACAGTCACACTAACATTGTAGTTGAAATAAATGCTCTCCCATACATTCCAACTGCAAATGTAAGTTTGTACGCACAATATTGAGGGATTTACCACGTTATTCTAAGACCACAGACTTCTTATAGGTTTTTCGGTAATCTATGAGTAAAGAACCATTACCTATCTGTATTTTTTTCAAAATTTTAGGCTCTGCAGTTTTGGAGATAAGGGGGGGATGGTCAATTTTCGTCTATTTTCTTTAATATCTTTAAATGTATCTATTTTAAAATAAAAAAAAAATGTTTGGAATTCTCGCAACAAGTTCTTTCGTTTGACATTTTACACGGTACAGTTTGAAAAACTTTACTTTTTCTTTTTCTTATTTGCCCCCAAAAGTGACCCCCCCCCCCCCCAAAAAAACAACTGCCCTGCCAAAAACGAACAAATATTCAAAATTCATTTATTTACGTTACACGTCCATGTTTGAGTCACAGAAAAATATATGTGTATCAAATTTCAACTCAATAGGTCCATTAGATTTGGAGCAAATTGGCTGTGACAGACAGACAGACACACAAGTGATCCTACCACACGAGGGTTCCGTTCCTCAAAAGGTAAAAATGGAACCCTAAAAACTCTACAAAGTCATAAATAACTTTGATTTCGGAAGTCGGTGGCAAAAAACGAAACTTCAAAACCGAAGACACCGACTTCCGCAATTATAGTTATTTTTCACTTAGTAGTGTTTTTTTTTTTTTTGGGAGACGGTTGTTTTTTTATGTAAAAAGTTTTTTTCTGAAAATGTCTCTTTAGAACAAAAATAACGACCGTAAAAAAGTAAAACTGAGCCCAAGGGCTCAAACTATCAGGGCTCTGTACTAGAAGAGGAGTTCGTCAACCTACAGTAGGTCTACTAAAAACAAAGAATTAAAAATAATTAAAAAAAAAAAAACAATTGCCCTGCCAAAAACGAACTAAAAAATAATAAACAAGTTGTATTAATTAATCTGTATATACAAAGCGAAAGGTCACTCATTTACTCGATGACTAAACAGATAAATAAAATTGTCATTGCAGTCGGGGGACCTCTTAGATTCAAAGATTCAAAAAAAGTGTTCCACACATCGACACAACGGTCCCCCGACTGCAATGACAGAATTTTGATATTTAGAAAGCACACACAATATATTCACACATAATTCAGTGTAGTACACACTACACTGAATTAGTTACAAATTCAGTTGTCTGCAAAATCCGTCTGCAGATTAAAGTTCGACAGAGACGGACGTATGTATATTTAGGAGAATAAACGGCTGATTTCGATTACACACTTTTGGGAAAAAATAATGTTCGTGTGTAATTTATTTTTAATTTGTTTGTAATCTATTTGTATTTTTTTTTTTTTTTTGCCTTTTAATAGTATTGGATGTCCGACATGGGTAAACTGTTGAGTCTAAAGATGTTTCGTTTAAAAATGTAAGAACTAACGTACATACACAATTATACAATGACGGCGCTGGCGCAGCAAGTAGCTTCTAGTTTTATTACGAAGTTACTAGGAACCACCGAAGAGGTCGGACATATTCGACCTCTTCGGTGGTCCCTAGTAACTTGTGACCTCGGTTGATTACTGTTACTCCAGCAGAGCGTCGAATCGATGATTGCGTGGTGGCTGTCTTCTGATGACATGAGAGGATGTCAGGGGAGCCGCTGTCGTACCACGTTCACGACAAACTGCTATATTCGGCACTATCCTGATATAATTGAAGCTGCTGAATCACTACGAGTAATACGATTACCACTTCTGGTAAATGCTATCCTGCGCCGTTAAAATATATTTATCACACATTGTCTGAATTCAGATTCCAACTTAGCCATTTGAACGACTAGCCAAGTGTAATAAGCCCTTAAAATATTTTGCATTATTAGCTCATAATATAATATAAATGACATGATATTACCAGCAATCGCATCCATGGTATAGGCAGTGTAGTATTTGAACGCAGACAGTACTCCGGAGCCCGCCATTTTGCCCATGTTTTGCACAAGGATGGCACTCTCTCTCTCGAATATGGTCATGAAATACTTCAAGTTTCTCATACTGAAGATCGGAGCTAGGAATTTTCGACGCTTACGCCAGATCGGCACTGTAACATTGAACGTACTTTGGCTTAGATATAATTATATTTCTGTCTTTATCTTGTACATATATCGACGCTAGAAAGGCATATTGTTTGAACGACCACCTTGGTTAATATTGAGTTATTTATATAATTGAAATCGGCAGATTTTTCTCTTTTGAGTGGTCTAGGTTTCAGTTAAATAAATCTGAGTACTTTGTGGTCGTTAACACAACGGTGATTTCAGTCATTTTCTTATTGAATTTTGTTTTAAATCCAACCATTTTCGTCATTTGTTTCATAAACCGTACATAACGTTAAAAAGTTGGCTTTAATTCATTTTTCTTAATTCATTTTTCTATTTATAGATTTAATTTTAAAACACTTTACCAAATCATGTTTTTTTTTTCCATGGACCTTTTTACTGATTGGCCAATTAGTAAAAAGGTCCATGCACAAACCTTGAACTGAGAACTAACTTACTATTAAAATACCTAAATTTAACAGCCATATTTTTTTTTACTTTAGTACGAAAACGTAGTAGCAGACGAATCGAATATTATTGAGGAAACCAGCAATCAAGTTTGTTACATTTATATTTAGGAGTGGTGCGAAGAGGAGAAACGCCGGGGCGAAACTCCTCTGCCGCGAGAAATCACGGTACAGCGGACAGAGTTCCGGCGGGATCTCATGGCATCATAGAGAGTGCGATTGTCGCAACCCAGTGTGACACGTCAAAACTGCAGCGATAAGTCCCCTCTTTGAAGAGTAGCTAGAGAGGCGCCAAGGCGTCCTCACCTTCCTCACCGGACACGGTTGTTTCGGGAGGTTCCTGTTCCGGGTAAGGCGGGGTCGATCGGCGGCGGTGATCTCTCGCGTCCGGCCCTGGTCTAGGCCTTGGTACGGAGAGAGAGGGCATAGGAAGCCGTTACCTCCTTCTGCGAAGCAGTAATGCTCGCGAAGGAGGAGGTGGAACGCGTGACGCATGACGGAGAGGCAAACTTCGCGCTTTCACGCTCCTAGCCGCAGCAGGAAACGCCCTGGGCGTCGTTGATCCCAGGCCGATTCCCGGCCACCGTAGGCGCGGGCTTGCTGACGGTGAGCAATGGGTAGCTCGCCATCCGATAACGACCAGGCCCGGGTCGACGGCGCGTTGTGTTTCACACGCGCTTCAAAGAGATGTCAGCAGAACTGCTGGGGTCCACTAGGACCGATGTCTGCCGAGGTCGCCAGAAAGTTCAATAGGTATACTGTAACATACAGGCAACTGAAGGAACACGGGTGGGTTTTAATCAGTAAGAGTCTGATACAGCAAGTTGAAGTTATTGGTAAGAATAGGGGTCCAGGAGATAATTTGTTTAAAAACAGACTTCTTATTACTAAAAAAAAATATGCTGATTTGATAAAGCTTTGTAAAATTTTTGATATCCCACGTAGGTATCATGAGGACTACCTTAATTTGCAAACTTGCAACGCTAAAAAAATTGTTACCAGACACTGATGTAGAAAACGTCGACGATTGAAGTTAGGTAAATACTAAAGGCTCGTACAGACTAGCGCGATATCGCGGGCGCGACACGGGTCGCGCTGCCTGTCGCGCCCGCGATATCGCGCTGGTCTGCACGAGTCTTTAAACGGGATATTTACCATGTACATTATCGCATGTGAATGACCATGAAATTATATAATTTTAAAAGTTTGGTATTTCACCAAAATTTTATTTATAAAATTTTATCGTGATTTCATTTTCCCTTATTCGAGCTTTTGCTTTATTCGAGTACCTATTTTTTAAATAGTTTTACTTTCTATTACACTACCTAGTACCTATAAGCGTCTACTAGGCACATAGGGTCACCTGTCCAACATTGAAACACCAAAATTTCAAACCATCCTGTCTCTGCCGTTTCTCAAGTTAGGAGTCTAATTTTTTGCATCAAGATAGACAATTTAATTAGTTATCTCATCGTATTATAATTTTTTATTGTACTTTTATAATTTATGCATAAAAAAGCTTTTTTTAAAAAATGAACTTTGTTTCATTGTGTCCATATATGTGTATTCAATGAAACACCTGAATTTTTACAATGAAACAAGGCTAAGCAACAATGAAACAGTATTATTAGTAGGTAGTGTTTTGTTTGCTTTTAATCAACCCAGGTAGGTATCTATGCATTAAATTAAAGAAATTTAAATGAAAATAATGTTTTATTCATTATCTACGATATTAATTAGACTTAAGCATTAACAATCACAGAGGTAATACTTGCGGGTTCAGGTTTAACAAAAAAGCAATCACCCTGTCTCTGTCTTACAGGTCTTAAAAACTTATAAAATTTCAAAACAAATAAGAGGTAGGTATCTAAGTATTTTTTCGCTTAAAACAATCTAATATTTATCCTCTTCTTCTAACTAATCTATGTTGTACGAGTTGCAGTCTCATTATTTAAAATATCACAATCATTGTCATTTTTTTTTCGCTTAAAACAATCTAATATTAATTAACCTCTTCTTCTAACTAATCTATGTTGTACGAGGTGCATTCTCATTATTTAAAATATCACAATCATTGTCATTATAATAAGATATAATTTCTTATTAATTTAAGAATAAACAGGTAACAAAAATATCACATGATTAAAACCAAAACCCGAAACTCAGCCAGATTTTAACGCAAATTTAGTCTCGGTGATACACGAAGAGGGAAAACATAGAACGAGTTTCGGCTTTTGGTGCCGTTAATTTTTGGCTGAGGTAGAATCATCCTTATGTCTGTCAGTCTTATTTCTGAAAAATCTGGCTCTAAAGGGCTATGAAATTTCATCTCAGTCTTGTTTTTTACTCTCAAGAAAGAAACACCATATGCATTGGCACTTATTACTTCAGTAATCAATGCGACGTAGAATATTTCAAGCTTTTTGGTTTCAAAACCAACCACTACGTAGTAATGAACACTGCATTCACTAGCAGCTTTTCTTAGACTCCATCCCTGCCTTATAAGCTGAATAGCTTTAAGCATGTTAGCTGCCGAAAGATCTCCTTTTTTTCTTATAATAGCTTTACTACGTGCCATCTGAAAAATAATAAATAAAATAACTACAAAGTAGGTAGTTACTGTAGATAGCCAATAAAAAGCTTTAAGAAAGTTGCTTGTGTTTAGAAAAATTATCGTTATTGTTATTTTCCACATGGCCTACAATGAAACAAGATAGTACACAATGACACACTGTTTCATTGTATACAACATACTTTTGTTTCATTGTAAACCAACAAGGTATTTTTTTATAACATAAATAAAAATTGCAACAAAGAGTGAACTATTTTCATACAGATTTAAATCAAAAGACACTTTGAAACGTACAGAATGCAACGTAATATTGAACAATACGAAATTATCTTCTATAATTTGCTAAAAAATCACCAAATATGACCAAAAATTCTTACTTTTTCGCAGCAATATTCGTTATGCGTCACTAGAGACGACCTCTTCCACGCGGCGCGCTCACAAACTGGGCGTGTGCGGGGGGGGCCTGAGAAGGTCCTTTCTTGCTATCCTGCTCTATCTGGCAACGTCGCATTTTAGAAATATCGCAAAGTTTCACTGTGTACGATTGTTTCAATGTTGGACAGGTGACCCTACTAGTACTATTTAATATTGTTGTATAAAATAAATAAAATCTGTATAATTTTCATAAGACTGATGGATGTCAAATTGAATAGATTTTTGTCTAATTAAATGAATGTAAGAAGTTACCTTATGTTTTGTTACTACATGTCATACGAACATTTTTTGGGTTAGTAATTAAATAATATACATATTCAATAATAACTAATTTGAATTTCAACAAGAAACTCAAGTTGTTAATTTATTATGATTTTTTTTTTGTGAAAAGTAAAACTTCAAATCAATTTATTGAACCATTTAAGTAATGGTCGTTAATACAATATGCCTTTCTAGCGTCGATACATTATGACAGTTGTGCGACAGAGACAGGATTAATGCTCAGCGAAAGCTGAGCTAGTAATGTTATGCCCGATTTTACTAACACTAGTATGTCACCTAAATTCATGCTTAAATAAAAGCACTCTATTTGCAACCCACGGCTCAGCACCGAGTTAGTTAGTAGCAATACCCCCCAGATGTGATTTCACCCGAATAATAATACCACTTTAAAAAACCATTAATCTGTGGCGTTTTCACCCAGATATTGATCTGTGCGTACACAGTACAAACAAGGAAGGTACAGATAGCGAGAAAAAGTGACTGTTCTTTTCATTTTTCATTCAAAATATGGTTTAAAATAGATATATTTAATGAAGATGTATCCATAATAATAAGGTAATTATGTGCACTTATACCGACTATAACAATCATAGCACTTACCTAATCATTCAATCACAATTTTCCTACAACCTAAAGCCCCAGTACACGTTGAGCAAATGCACGCAAATCAAAAACGGCAAATCACGCAAAAAGGCCCAATATACGTTGGCTGAGCGATGGACTCGCCTAACGCGTACTGGGAGCTTAAGACTTACTAAATGTTCGTGTATCAGTAAATCAGTATACAGGGTCGTCGGCAATCCGTTAAGGGGATGTAGGAATGGTCATTTGCAACCAAATTATGATGACCTATATGCCAATGTCAACCAATATCGAATGATTGGAAATTTTATATTTTGAAATGTATGAAATAAAAATATGAAATGAAATATTTTTATTTCATACTGTAACACCATAACAACAGCGCCGCATCGATAAGACTCCTGCGCGGGCCGAGCGACCGTGCGCGTTCTCTTCGCCCCGCCGCATACGCCGCCGAGTCTTCTAAAAGACCGAGCGCCAGCCAGTTCAAGCAGATTAGTCGTACCCGCCGTCCCAGGCACATTCTCACAAACCCAGACTACCCCATAACCCTCCTCCAGGAGAGCAATAGGGCCACAAGTGCAGTACACAGATACAGACGCCTCCCGTCATTCCGACCTCGACGCCAAGGTCCTTTGCGATCGCGTCCGCGACCCCGAGTAAATGATACTCCTCTTCGACCCTTGCCCGAAAACAAGGTGCCAGCAGTTGTTGCGTAGCTTTAAATTCCCCGATTAATATGATGATCAGAAGTTTGAACTAGCCCATCCCATCTTTGATGTCCTCCCTCCGGTAACGCCCTAAGCCGAGGCTCGTACCCCACAGGGAGTGCCCTTAGCGAGCGTTCTCCTAGCTTTTTAGCTTAATTTGTATGCCCCTGGCTGGAGGCTTTGAGTTTAGTTGTGTTGACTTCGTTAGCGAAACTGCACAATCGACTTATAATATACGTCGCTGTTAAGGGTTTCGGTTAGGATCTTTTTATTATAATTAGAATCAGTTAAATATTTATCAAGAAACCCTTGTCACTAATTGTTTATGCGTTTAGTTTATCTCCTCACACATTACTCCGTTACAATACATTTTAAAATATAAAATGTCAAATTACTCAAAAATGCTTACGTCTAACCATTAGCCCTGTATTGGGTAGGTTATTGGGTATATTTTATATTTTTATTTCATACATTTTAAAATATAAAATTTCAAATTACTCGAAAATGGTTGACATTGGCATAGGGGTCATCAGGGGTAAGACTTCTCCTACATCTCTTAACGGATTGTCGACGTATAATTAAAAAAACTCAGATATATTGATATCAATAAACTTGTATATCAATATATCTGAGTAGAAAACTATACTGATTAAACAATGGGTCTACACGTAAATCACACATATGTTTATTCACTACTTCAATTTTACCCATTTCGAAATACCGATTCAATTCTATATTACTAATTACATACTCAATCGTATTAACCATCATTCCATACTGATTTTGCAAATACACTGCAACATTCCTGTTTCCCATACATATAAATTAAAAAGGCACACTACCATAACTAAGGTTATTACTGCCAACACCAAACTTTCACGCCTCTTACTAAATAGCAGTCCCACAATGAATATATTTCATAACACGCCCAGGCACAGACATAAAGTTTGTAAAAAAAACAGTGGTACTCCGGGAGTGCCAACAAAAGTGAAAACTTGTACAATTTTATTGTGCAGGAAATACTTTTAATGAGGTGTCGATAACGGTAAAGGTAACAGTGTCACGAGTTCAATTATTTTTCCTATCTAAAAAATGCCCAACGCGCCTAAAGAAGTTATCACTTCCAAAATTGAGCGTATGTCTTATTAATCTAGCGAAAAAGATCAATATCTCCACAACAGTGATTGTAGACCATGATCTGGTCGCGTCTACTTGTCTATGATACGGAATAAACATTTGGGGAAACTGTACTCTATGAGAACAGGTGTTCAAGCCCCAAAAGCGTTGCATAAGGGCAATACTTAATATGAAAGTGACAGATATTTGCATTCCTGTGTCGTTTAAGTCTGTCACATTATTAACTTTGCCGGCTAAATACATTTTAGAAGTCGCAATTTTCGTTAAATATAACATTAACCTTTTCACTGCAGTGTCAAAAGATAGAAAGAGACCGATAAGAAGTCAGTATAAATATCTACTATATGTTGAGAGTTCTAATACTGCTTTACAAAAAAAAAGTGTTACTAGTTTGGGCCCAATAATATAATTGTAAAATGCTATTATTCTGAGAATGACTTTCTAAATGACACTGACTTATTTACGGAATAATTTAATATAATTTAATTTGATTTGTAATATAATTTAATTTGATTTGTAGTTTAATTTAATGTTATTGTAATGTAATTTAATTATGACATTGTTTCGATTTATTATATTCTATTCCTGTACCTCAGAGGTAAACAACATTATGTGATAAAACGAGAATTTTACAGGAGAGGCAAAAATGCGCGAAATGAAACTTTGAATGCAATTTTGACATAGTTGTTTTAAAGATATTGAAACAAACTCGAAAGTATTTTTTATTATTATTAGATGGAATTATTATGTATTACACATAATTACAATTAAGTTCATTCTTATCTGATTTTGTGGACTTGAGACTATTTACCTTGCAACATAAATTAACTTAGGTGTTTAAAGAAAACATTATGATATCATACTTTTGTTTACCTCTAAATAAAGTTATGGATGTTATTGGAATTTGGCACCCAAAAACATTATGTCTCAAGTCAGTATGTAGCGTTATGGAGTTATTAAAGAATTGGGGAGGGATTTACTAATAAAATGAAATAAAAGTTACTTCACAAATCTGAAAATCAAAATATTATTTATTTTAAAAAAACAACACAGCTAATCACATGCTTCAGGTAAGTCAGGAACATCTGCACATAGAAGATTCCTATAATATTCGTGGAACATGGATGGAATCCACTGCAATGATTTTTGTAAGTCATTGTATTTGAGTCTCGAAATGGGCTTTTGGGTTTCTCGAATAGGTTTCGGCGTGGGCAGAGAGAATCCTCTTCGTTTATTTCGTATGAAACTAACTTCTTCAAAAGTTTCCTGATCAAAAGAAGTTTTGTAGAACATCGAACCTATTTCATTTTTTCGGAATTGCATCCACACTATAGCAGAATATGGTACAGACTCTCCCGCAATAGATTTTTTTCTGTGCACAAAAGGAGCTGATGATCCGTTGCAAAAGGCAGAAAAATCCATGAAATGATCAGTTTCCATGTTTACCACTTTAATTTTTGAGTTTCTTGAACAGCTCTTTATAAACTGTTGCCAGTCCCAAGGAGTCACGATGGGAAATTCTTGGATTTTCTTCTTTTCTCTCTCTATTATTGAGTGGACTACATCCACTTCCATGTGAGTATGCCCTTTTAATAAATATTTGTGGTTTATTACCTCCACATTCTCTTTTTGAGACAATATCCACAAATAAGCCATCATTAAATAAACATTTTTATTCTGCCCCGCACAGTTGTCGCTCCATATTGTTACTTCTTTTAAAGCGCTATTACCAAGCTGCTCAAAAAATTTAACTATTCCAGAAGCCATTTCATTTCCGCCTCGTCCTGCCACGGTCTCATCCCACATAAAACACCCACTTTCTTTTGGAACTGAATCCATAATTGTGAAGTTAAAAGTCCACAACTTTCTGTAATATAAACTCTGCCCATTAGTTAAAAAGGGTGTGGGTAAACATTTTTGAAGGTCCACTGTCAGCATTTTCTTGGCACCGTGGCTTTCAATAGCTGCAACTTTATCAAATCCTTTCAAACTGTATCGTAGACTGCTTTCCTCAAGATGTTTATTATGAAGAGATTTCATATTATTCTTTTCAGTTTCGTCTGTGGCATTTTTGTATTTGATAACAAACGTATCACAATCATCACAAGTGTCATTAGCAGGAGGACTGAAACCGAGATTAAACTCCGTATTAAAAATATGTCTGTATAGCCACGCCTTTGCCATATTCTGTTTCGGTATACCCTCTTCAGCACAGAACTCTGCATACAAGGAATATAATTTATCAATATTAAGGTGGCTTCCAAGATACTGTCTTTCTGTTCTGTTTCGACTATAATGGCTCTCATATCTCGGTATCTTGCCAATGTGTTTTCTTACTGTTTCTTTAACTATCTCTGATGTTTTATTGGGCGGTAGATGTCTTCCTCGTCTATCTGCTTGAACAAATCCTTGTGTAGATTTTTTTATCGCGTTGCGCACAACTGTTTCTGAAATAGCTAAGGTATTCAGAAAAAACTGCTTGCAAACCTTCTCGACTTTCTCATCAATTAAAAATGTGTAATATAATGTGTATGCTCTTTTAGGAGGTTGGTCAGGATCACGGCGTCTGGATCTAGCAGTTTGAACTTCCGAGACTCTAGACAGAATAAATTGTCTTTTTAAATCCCACTTCATCTCTTCCGCGTAATACTTCTGATAAATGAGTTGTCTAACAGTTTCGTCTATACGTTCACTACATTTCAATCTGCAAGCACATACTGGTTTCAACTTCTTTGCTGGAACAACTTTTCCTTTCTTAGAAGTATAAGATTTTCCTGTAATCGCGCCTTGTTTTCTTAAATTGCATTTCCATTTTAATTTATTTAAAGTTCTTTTACGACTCCTCATTACAGAAATTTGAGGTGATAGCTCTGGTCGAATAACTGAGGGAGTATTGTCCAGAGAGCGATTGAGTCGTTCCATTTTCTCTCATACTTTCCAGATCATCGATGGACGACCTGTCTGATTCTGGTATATTTACCTGTCTTCGTTTTTTGAATTCACAATCTGTAGAGTCTTCATCAGTGTTTGGAATATACTCTTCGTCTGATGGTGAAAAGTCTTCCCGAGAGCTCATACTATCTTCTGTTCTCATGCGGGGAAAGCTAGTTGATGGCACGAGATTATTTGAAATGTCAGTGAGTAAAGCTGAGGTTGACGGTTGTGTATCATCGTCAGTAGCATCGACGGAATGCATTACTTTGGTTAGAGCAGGAGCCACGTCAATATCTTGGGATAGTCTTGAATTTGAACCTTCGGGCCTTTCGAGGAAAAGTTGTTCTTCTTTCCGTGATCCTAAAAAAAAAACTACCTTAGTTACATACTTATGCAATTATTTATAACGCAGAAAAACAAATCCATATCTGCTATGCGAGATAGGTACCTATTAGGTCGTAGATAACAGGATACGGCGAAAAGTTAATCGTTAAAACATACAAAGTATTGGCGAGCAGTCATTGTCAACTGTCAGCTGGTATACGTACCTTTGTTGAAATCTTCTCGATATTTTCCATCACAAATGCCAGTGAACAAAGAGGACGATGATGGTTGTGCTTCATAATCAATAGCACCGCCGATGTTACGTACTTCGGAGGGAGCTACAGGCATGTCCAGGTCTTGACAAGATTTTGAAGATAAAACTTGGTGGGGATGGTTCCAGTCTTGAAAATGGCGATCTTTTCTCTGAGATCCTAAAAATAACAAAATAATATTGTCATAAATTAATATTTTATATTAATGAAACGTTATTTTTGTGCGTTTTCGGAGTAGTATGTAATGAGTAAATTGTTGGATTGTGAACATTGTGGGAACATTGTGTACGTAACTACCCGCTGTGTTTATGTAACTAAAAAATGGACCTTAACACACAGTAATACAGATCAATGACATATGAGAATTAAAGGATAATGTACTTGTAGTTTATCCGCGGAGACTCTACTCCAATATTTTGTTATAAACTAATGGAAAAGTAGTACTTATCACGACACCCTAATATGAGTAAATACTGATACCTCAAGAATTAAAAAAAAGTCTAATATTCACAAAAATGTGAATCTACTAACTAACAATTTTTGACATCGAAAAAAGTATCTTAACACCAAGACATAAAGATCAATAGCATAAGACGTCTACAGGAGATACTATTGTTTACCTCTCGTTACGTTTTCGCAAAAATATTTTATTAAAACCAATTAAAAAAAGTACTTACCATATACTGAAGTTCTATCATGTTGATCTCCGATATTCACTAGCTCACACAGTAATTTTCCGCGTGAAAACATGAGGTTATAACAATTTAAAACAATTTTTAACTATTACGCGAATAGTTTTGCACGCACAGTAGGTACGACGGCGAAAGCACTGACGCGGACGCAAGCGACGCGCGGTTCTTACGGATAACTAGCGCGCTACGCCGAGTTTTCGTTCAGAGGTAAAGAACATTAACTCCAATGAACAACATTAAGTTCGTGCAAAGCTTAGAGGTAAATAATGTTATCGTCATTTGAGGTCCTATACCCATGAGACGTTAGTGGATTTAATGTCATATACGATTGGATATTTCTTTTCATAGATTTCTTAGGACTTAATGTTGTATACCATTTTGTAGAACTGGTTCTTGCGATGTGAATGGTGCAAGAAACATATTTTCAACAAAAGTGGAGTTACTATTGTATACCTCTGAGGTACAGTATTCAAGATATTTAAATCATTTTTTATTATGTAAATGTCCCATGCCGACTATTGTAGAACTGTAATACCTCAACACTAATGTGTCTACATAGGTCATCATTGCATCATTTTATGTACATTAATTCACTAATTTTATAATAATGTTGCATACCTATTATATGGTAGATTGTACGTACAAGGATCGCCCATATTTTAACTGTCTGTCTATCTTATTTACTGTACCTGCAATCTATGCGAATAAATGTTTACTTACTACTAACTTACTTACTAAATATATTTGGCTTTCTACGAGATCTATAGAGTCGCAGCTGCAAGGTTCGGCTACTTTATTATGGCAATTGTCATGCAAGGAACTCTTGTGCAAAATTTTATGCGGCTTAGGCTGTGCGTTGTATGTCAGTGAATTTTATTAAGTAGACAGCCCGTGTACCCGATGGTATTTCCCATTGACAAAAATTTCGATTTTATATACAAACTTACAGCAATAATTTCAAAAATCCTGTATTTAAGATTTTTAATAAGTAGAATGGGCTAAAAATGGTCGTACTATTTTGCTTATACTGTAACCACATTCTTTTCATCATTTATATTACATTACGGATCAATGTTCTATGCAAGTATTTTTACTTTAAAGATTTTGTAAACGCGATTATACTCTTTATTGATATTAAGTTACGGATCAATGTTTTATGCAAGTATTTTTACTTTAAAGGTTTCGGTAGTATATTTTTTTTTTTTTTGTAAACGCGATTGTGCTCTTTATTTAGATAAGATTATGGACCAATGTTCTATACAAGTATTTTTCTTCCACCAAGGCGATCTTGTTCAAGTTTTCACTTCTGTCGGGCGCACTCTCGGAGTGCCACCACTTTTTTTTTTAAGTAACGTGTATTAGGCGTAGTAGTGTGAAGCCGAGTCAGCTCCTATTTCTATCTGGAGGGTTTAATGGAACCTAACATGAAGGAGATGACGGGGGCCCAAGTCCCGAGCTCGCTTCACTCGCTCTTGCATCCGTGAATAAGAACGTAAAATCTTTTGAAATTGTAGGATGTTTTTTCTAGAAAACCAGGCGTTTACTAGCTGTGAAGTATACGCAAAAATTTGAAGCTTGTCACGGTCGGTCCATCAAGTACAGTGGAGCCAATATTTATGTTCCTAACCTAAAAAATAACACATTTAATTAACAAAAAATAAAATGCGTCTTCGGCAAAAACAAAATGTTGTGGAGGTTTCAGGAGACCCTGTAGAACCCCCAAATAGCCTAACATTTTTTCTAGCGAGGCGGCACGTTTCTAACCCAACCCCATGTGACTTCCAAAATTATGTTTGTATTCGAAAACTTTTTAGATTTGACTTTAATAATGGCTAAGAGTAACCTACCTAAGAAACTAAATAATTTTGCTACAGTTTTGAACACGAATGTACCTTGTTACAAACCGGGTGAAAACGGAACTAGGTTTAATATTTAATATTTCGGGTGAAAATTCAACTGGGGGATAATGCTACTAGCCCTCAGCGCCAAGACTTGAAAATCCTGCAGAGCAATTATAAAAAAAAACGGGCATTAGTTTTATCTTGGTCTTAGGTAGGTACACTAATACAACAATAATTTCTGTTTTCATAAACCTCATACCTGGTGCAATCAAGGAGGCATTTCCAATGAAAAACTGTAGCAGCTGCATTACGTCATCTTTATTAAGGCAAGTCTTCAGAACTACCTCAGCTGTCCCAGGATCAGCAATTACTGAAAAAATTAAAGTATGCGATAAAAATGCATAACTAAAGTGAATTCATTTTTTTTTGTGACTTGTCGCTGGTCAACCTAGAAGATTGTCGGCTGCTTAACTGGACTTTCCTGTGGCTGTCTCAGTAAATTAAGTCCTCCAGCCAGGACATAAAACTTAGAAACCAACTTGCCACTAGAAACCACTTCGGAACCGACCCCGCATGGTTTAGCCAGACTCGATAAATCGAATGAACCCCACGATTTACACTAGCCGCTGGAGCCTCATGTTGCATAGTGCTATAGAGGCCATTGCATATCAGGGAGTAGACCGGGTGGCACAGTAATGGTAAGGAAGAACGAGCCCTTAGGATATGGAAGGATTTGCGAGCCATACCGGATATGCATCCTTGAGTAGGCAATGGTCTAGTGGAAAGATGGTGATATTTATCCATGGATGAGCATCTTTTAACGACATCGCCGCCAGATTGCTTTATGTCCAGCTTCACCGGTGCATCTTTCGGCGGAGTTGACTTTTTCTCGACTCTTTTCTATGTCACTGCTATGCTGTGTTACACGTTGCTGTTTCCATTGTCTTCGTCTGGCTACTATTTGTTTCAGGTTTCTTGTAAATCTTGCTAGCAACCTTCATAATCTTATCTCAGTCTTCAGCCGTCTTCAACTTCACAAATATTTAAAAACTAGCTGTGCCCGCGACTTCGTTCGCGTGGATGTCGGAACTTAACAATATATTTTGTGTGCGTCGGTATCCTCCAACAGTGCGAAGCGCTGTTGGAGGATACCGATTCAAATCTTTATTTTTTATTTATGCTAGAAAACTACTTGACTCAAACTAAATAAAACTACTTGACTAACTAAATAAAACTACTTGACTCAAATTGCAAGTTATTATTTACTTCGCACTTTAAAATTTAAATCTAACGAATGTATTCAAAACTAACTACGAAGGTACGATACGAAGTAAATAAAACTACTTGATTCAAATAGCAAACTATTATTTACTTCGCACTGCACTTTAAGATCGAACGAATCTACCCAAATCAAAACTTTCGAAAAACAAAACCATTTAACGTACGATTTACGACACTATTATGACCTTTTAAAAACTAACCTTTTGAAAGACAACTTTCAAGACACCTACTAAACTCAAAATTGGCCGGTTGTCGAGATGTCGCGACACCCCCGCAAGGGGGCGTGGCGAGCGGGGTCAGGGCGTAGCCCCTCGCCCGCGGAAGCTATACTGTGACCCAATAATGCGGGCCCCTCATTTTGTCTGCCTTTAGCGGCCATGGTAGTGAGTGCGGGGTTAGGTCGCACTCGTGTGTTTGGTTGAGTTGAATAGTTCCGTAGGAGCGCCGCGACGCTTATAGAGGCATCGCTTTCTTCACGGCACCCCGGCGGTCTATCCCTGCCGAGTGAGACCCCCAGTTTCCTGGGGGAGGCCCAGCAGAGGACGACCAGCGACAGGGATGCCGACTCGGCGCGCCTACGGGGAGGCATGTAGCACCCCCCCGCCCCGCTTACAGGTCTAGCCGTTTACGGATTGGGGGGGAGACTGTCACGTGTGTGTGAGCAGCTAGTGTTGTTGTGTTACGCTGCTCAGTGTCTGTGTGTGACGCATGGCACGCCCGCGCCGCGTCGACACACGATTATGTGGATGCATGTTTAGTTAAGGTTGTCTGTGGCTAGTTACGCGGTATGCCTAGGTACGCAGTCATTTTAGTCGAGTAAGCCGCGTGTAACCTGAGTGCGGCTTACTCGAGGCGTCAAGCGATGGGGTCGTCGTCCGCAATCAGGTCGCGGGCAGTGGCCGCTTCGCGTCAGGGGGGCTCAAAATTGGCATCTCGGGTCGTCGCGACGTCCCCGCAAGGGGGCGTGGCGAGCGGGGTCGGGGCGTCGCCCCTCGCCCGCGGGAGCCATACATTGACCCATTAATATGGGCCCCTCAGTTATGTGCGCCTCGGACGGCGTCGTAGAATGCGACGCACCTTGCAAGCAAGATGCGTCTGTGTGAATGGTTGCTCTGAATATTATTGTAGGCGCGCCACGGCGCTAACTCCTGTAGCGCCGCTTTCTTCACGACATCCCGGCGGTCAGTCCCCGCCAGGTGAGACCCCCAGTTACCTGGGGGAGGCCCAGCGAAGACGACCAGCGACGAGGATGCCGACTCGACACACCTACATGTTAATATGTAGTCTACCTCTCGCCCCGTTCACAGATCGAGCCGTTTGCGGATTGAGAGGCAGGCAGTCTCGTATGTATGAGCGGCTAGTGTTGTAGAGTAACACCGCTCAGTGTATTACGTGCGTCGTGGCCCGCGTCGCGCCCGCTCGTGTTGTGTATAGATGCATGTATAGATATGGTTGTCTGTATGCAGTTGCGCGACATGCCTATATTAACTTAGAACACGCCGCACAACAGATGTATGTGTACATCTGTAGAGTCTTATTATATCGAGTAAGCTGCGTGTAACCTGGGTGCTGCTTACTCGAGGCGTCATTTCCGGTGCGATGGGGTCAAGGGTCCGCTACCAGGTCGCGGGGCAGGGGTCTCGCGTCAGGCGGCCGCGCGTGCAAGGGCGCTATCTGCCTGACATGGGGCCAGGCAGAAGCGTCGGCACGCGCGAACATGGCCTTCGCGAGTCGCCGCACAAACTCATCCAGGCTCTCGATTCCGAGATCCCGCTGGATGACATCATTCCTCACGAGATGAGGAGCGTCAATAATGGTCCGCAGCGCAAGATGTTGCTGCGCGCGGAGCAGCTTTCGGCTCAACTCACTCGTGAGGGCGAACCAAGCGGGGGCGGCGTACGTCAAGACTGGGCGTATGTACATCTTGTACACGCTCAGCTTGACGCGCGCCGGGATGCTGGAAGAGAGCACTGGGTAAAGGAGGTTGCGGGCGACCCTCCCCTGCGCGACGACCTTACGGACATGAGGCCCCATCGTGAGGCGGCGGTCGATGGTCACACCCAGGTACTTAGCCCGGGGCGACCAATCGACTGACGCTCCTTGTAGCGTCAAGGGTGGTGGGAGGGGCGCGCACCCGGTAATGAGCGCCTGCGTCTTACCCACGTTAACCGAAAGCCGCCATTTCGACAGCCATGCGGGGAGCGCGTCGAGGGCGCGCTGCATCTTGGACGCCGCGTACTTCGCGTTAAGCGATTTAGTAATGTACGCGGCGTCGTCTGCATACAACGCAAGCAGCGCGTCTTCAGTGGTGGGGATGTCGTCGGTGTAACGTGAGTCAAAATTGGCCGATAGAATTGGCGAAGGTCGTTCTTTCAAGGAAAATCTTAACACCGCGATTTAAAAAATGACGTCACAGCACAACGCCATCTAAAGAAGTGCTATTAATATTCAATACTGCACGCAGTTGTTCAAAACATTTTTTAGGTGTGAACTGATTACGATGAAACAAAAAACTCAATGTTACTTCAATTTATATAATTATTAACGCAAATATTGTTGTGTATAAACGTGAAGTTGTGAGACCAAGTGCACAATAACACACGTCAACTAATTTTACTTCTGAAACACTTTTAATTCAAAAATCTTTTGATAAACTGAACCGATTGCAATGAAACAAAAACTAAATGTTACTTCAAGTTACGCTAAATCGTTGTGTATAAAAGTTATCTACATTGATTTCGTACATTTTACGTGATGCTCGGATAACTAAACATACAAACAGATAAACAGACAAACAGACAAAAATTCTAAAAATGCTGGAAATGGGTTCTATTGGTTGTCTTTTAACACCCTGGCTATATTTTTATTTTTAATGTACAAAAACTTCTTTTCTACAGTTTTATTATATGTATAGAATATATGTAAACTTTAACACTTCTAAACAAAAATAACTTTACCACCAAACTAAATACAAAACTACACTTGTTTTCGAAGTTATAGGGCTCAAAATCCAATGTCAGAGTCAAGAGCACTAAAATCTGAAAGGAATGCTTTGTTGTTCAATGATTAACTGCGACCCTCGACTCACTCCAAATGTCTTACAAAAAAATACTCAGTCACAAAAACAAACCATTTTGGAACACTGCACTGCACAAATAATCACACACGTAATACAGTATAAAGTTAGTCGAACAAATTGTAAATACAGCATATACTCGTAAGATGTATGGATTTATATATAGCGCCAGCGACCCAGACTAATTTTCTTTTCTTTCGTGAGCTCTGATGACTAGCAAAACCAAATTTGGTCTTGAAAACCCTGACCGGGTTTTCCGTGTACAGAAGAGCTGATCAGCATAACTTCCGAAAGACTGCACCAAATTGGATAATTATTTTTGTGTTGTATTCATTATTTTCAGAACAAGGTTTGTAGGTAGGTAGGATAAGTAGGTAGGTATGTAGGGTAGGTGCGCCGTAGATAAGCAGGTAATTAGTGTTACCCGTGCGAAGCCGTACAGAGTAAAAAAAATTGATAAACTTACTGGTATATAAATAATTTCCATGCCATGCGGATGTTAGACCATTCTCATGTCTTATTGCGTCGCGACCAAAGATTTGGATGGCTTTCATTAAAGCTGCAATAAAAATAAGGAGTAACATTAAAGCAGATTTATTTATTTAAACAGATTCTTAAAAGAAAGACTCTTACATGCGCACTTGATATCTACCCTCTTACATATAAAGGTTGCTTAAAGTTGAGTGTTTGTATTAGAGGATAATAAATGATTAAAGTATGCTTAATTTCTTGACGTTTAAACATTTATAAATAAGGGGACTGTATTCACGTAAAAAGCTGGTGTCGGGGCCGACGATAAGCGCTGGCTGTCAACACAATAACATTTTTGCCAAATCAGTGCGAACCAGTGCTAACCGGGGCGCCTACTAATTCAGATAGGAACCTGTCGGCGATTATCAGTGATGGTTTGCGCAAAATTAAATGTCCAATTCTTGAGGAAGGTTACATGCTTTTTAATATCACGCTGCGACCCTTAGGAGTCATCGTAGGAGGAGTCAGGGGCGCCCGACGAGATATATGTGTCAACGAGATACCATCCCGCGCGACTCAGACGCTTTATTATATCGATACCTTTAGACTCAAAGGGCGTAAACGCCATTTTGGCCAAAATGACTTTTTGATGCAGTTATGTTCAGTTTTTTTTTTTTCTCTATCGATCTGTGTACTTAAAACTGCTAAATTCGCAAAATTAAGGCAAATACGGCCCACGTGATTTTTGGAGAGTTTTTGAAGACATGAGGCGTATTTGAAATACATTTTGATTTTATTGGTTATTTAGGTAACATGCACAATTAATAAAAAAACTTAAAGGTCGTATAACACATTCGTTAACCAAAACTTCATCATACGCTTCTTATTCTCGTATAAAAATAAAGTTGACTCATATGACTTAACGTTGATGCCGCTAAATTTAGGTCATATTATCGCTCTTAAGCGAAATATGGTGCATACACCCCTATTATTCCGCTATAAAATTAAAGATGACTCATACGCCCTAAATGAGATTATCTCTAAAAAATCAACCGTGTCCTATACTGTACTAGTTATTTTATCATATGTATTTTTGGCGTTTTACGGCCGATAATTCTAATATTGAATTACACTAAGCAAAAGTCTTATGAGCGAAAGTTATGTTTGTAGATCGAAATACTACCTCATACCACATGCCGGACATACTTACGTGCCGGTTGATTCGGTTCACGCAGTGATAGAAAGAGAAGTTAAAAAACGAATAGTATGGAGCCTGTCTCAATGGCGCACATATTTTCAGTCCGCCCGGAAGAACCCAAGACCCTACCGAGTAGAAGTCCTCGATCACACAGACTTTCTCAATTTTGATGAGCTTGCTGAAAAAACATTCACACCCTTAGTTTAAAAAAAAGTGCGCATCCAACAAATAAGAACGGCGACTTTTAAGAAAAATTATCCCAATGAATTGAGACTAAAATATTCAATGATTGAGGACGCAGAGGAAATTCGAACACTGGATGAAGCTGATCTAAAAACAAAGACTGTAAAAGGAAACGGTAAAGGAACAGAAAAGAAGGGTAAGTTGAAGGGTAAGGGAAAGGGGAAGTCAAAGGCGAGAAAAGAGAACACACAAGATACTGTTGAAGTTGTTGATGACTCCAGACAAGAAATTCCAGACCCTATGATAAAGCCTGCCTACAATGCCAGATTGCCTATATCCAAGGCTAAATACAAAGATCTGATGAGACTTTGTGATAATGGAACCATTCCAAAGACTTATCACGAAGAGTATCGTCGACTTCCTTGTGAAGAAACCGTTTGTGACTTTTTTCCTCATAGTGATTACGAAGAAAACCAAGAAATTAATGAAGATTAGAGCTCACTGTCAATTGATTTTCATAAAATTAATATTTCCTTTTTTTCTGTGGTCATTTAATAACCAACTTATTTTCTTTTGTTTTTCTATTGAATTGTATAAACCCATTGATCCGCAATTACCTCTGGTCAGACAGATCAATCTTTCGATTTTCGTAAAATATTATCTACACATTTTTAGGAACTTAAGTTTTTTTAAATAATTTTATTGATAGTTAAAAGCATTATGTCTTAGATAGGGCTTCCTTGTCTTTTCTCATGATTTAATTGAGCAGTGATTCTTATTGTGATTATTAAGAATGTTGTAACGATTCCAAAGAATATTAATAATTAAAGTAAGGTCGAGAAAAAGAGACTACAGAAGAAGTGCCCCTACTCTAGTTAATGTCATAATATTAATAAAGATTTTGAGTTGATTAATTGTTTTTTGTTATACTGATCCATATCGAGCTTTTATCTGGGTTTTAGTTCTAGTAAATAAATGAATGAATGTTTTAATGAGTAGCTTGCGTAACCTTAAGGCAAAAATTTGAGATTACGATGGCCAACTTTTTTAGTAGAGGTTTTAATGAATATAAATAACAACAAGGACATGACTGTGATTTAAATAACAATCGAGAAGTGACAAGCATTGTGAATATTATACTCCGGTGACTGTCTTATACACTCCTTGACGAAAATAAATGTTTGTAGTGACGTTTAAACCCTAACGTTTATTACAATAGTGTGCATTTAAGTACATACTTCTCCGTTGACTGCCATATACACCCCGTTTCAAATAGAAAATGCGCTTTTAGCGACCTATACACCCTAAGCTTTCTACAGACAATGTAAAATTTAGGGTACTAAACAACATTTTTTTTTTGGGGCGTATAGCAATCCTATTTTCTTTATTTATTAATTTATACTAAATATTTTTATTTTTTATTTTTTTTTATTTTTATTTATTTTATCAACTTACATTTACCATTACAGGCATTACCCAATGCGATAAATGCGCTTATCCTAACTTAATTTAACAATATGCTTATCCTAACTTAATTAAAATAATTACACTAACATCTATAACTAATTACAAACAATGCATTCCTTGTGAATTCACTCAGACAACAACAAAATAAGTCCGTCTCACTCGCTATGAGGTTGAGCGTGCGGAGTGCACGCGTCAGGGGCGCCTCACTTAAAAGGTTGGTCCGAGCGCGCGGTTCCACTAGCAGTGGCGGCTGCCGTCGTCGCCACACGTACCTGTCCGGAACGCACAGACTCACCTGCCCTAAAATAACTGCATTGTGCACCTTCCCTCTCAGTAACTTAAATATATACGTGGTGAGTGCAAGATCTCTCCTCACCCTTAGCTCATTGTATCCTACCATACCTAAAATAAATAAGGTTGGATACATTAACGGATAAAATGGATAGACCCCGTAATACCGCTTATATAAATACCTTATAAATTTATTTTGTACCCTCTCCAGCATGAGACTATATTTAGCTTCATGCGGAGCCCAGATGACTGCATTACATTCTAACTGGCTCCTCACCAGTGCATTATATAATGCTATAATAGCTTTCACATTCGTGAACTTTCGGACCGTACGAAGCATGAAACCTAAATTTCTATACGCTCTTTTACAGCTACGCATTATATGATCGCGAAACGTCAAACCCGTGTTAAAGCCCACCCCCAAGTCCTTGACTTCTGTGACCCGTGCCATAGGCAACCCGTCAATATGGTAGGTATGTAAGATGGGTTTCTGTGCGCGAGAAAAAGTGATTGTCACACACTTCGAGCTATTAAACTGCAAGAGATTTTCTTTGCTCCAGCTCACTACCCTATCAATGTCCCTTTGTAGCCTGACACAGTCATCACAGCTTTTTACCTCGAGGGACAATTTGAGGTCATCGGCAAATAACAGACACTTAGCATCTTGGACTACTTCTGGTAGGTCGTTGACCATCAGAAGGAAGCCCAAAGGACCAAGGTTACTACCTTGGCTTACTCCGGACCTCGTAAAATATGGATCTGACACGTATCCCGCATATTCCACATATTGTTGCCTATCCCTCAAATAACTGGCAAAAAACTGGAGTGAGTGTGGGGTGAAACCAACACCTGCTAACTTTTTAAGCAACATGTCATTTTCGACTAGGTCGAATGCTTTCCTGAAATCGAAGTAAGCAGAATCAGTTTGTCCCCCACTATCCACCGTCGGCACTAGATGAGCCATGTGGCAGAGCAGATTACTGGTGGTACTTCTTCCCGGTCGAAACCCATGCTGAGCGTCTGATAGCTGTGCGTTCACCTGAAGGTATATGCTTTTGTGAATTGCAGTTTCTAATACTTTTGCCGGTGTCGACAATACTGCGACTGGTCTATATCCATCCACCGATTCTGCTGACCCTCCCTTTGGAACTGGAACAACGCGGGTTACTTTCCACCTCTCCGGAAACACGGCAGCTTTTAGGCACTGGTTAAATATATGAAGTAGCGGCTTAGCTAGCACTAATCGACAATCCTTGAATATGTAAGGCGGAATGCCGTCTGGCCCTGCGGACCGTTTCGGCTTAAGATCTTGAAGCGCACGACATACGTCTACTAACTGTAATTGGTCCAAGTGCACCCGCGCCGCTGCATTTCCGCTACCTGCATTTGCTATAGCCGCGTCCACATCTAACTGTGGTTGCTCTGCCCTGTACACAGAATAAGAATACTGCGCAAACTCTTCCACAGACCGTTGACCAGACAATGCCACCCCGTCTTTCAAAATCGCTTGCGGACTTCTCCCACCTCTTTTAGACTTGGCATAATTCCAAAAAGATTTAGGATCACTCAGCATTTGACTTTGTACACGGTTCCGATATTGTTCCTGTGCCACTACTAACATGTTTTTAATGTTGGTCCTACACCGAGCAAACGCTTCGTAATCCACCTTCGACCCGCTTGCTTTGTACTGTTTATGCAGAAAAGCCTTTAATCTTATGTCGCGAATTATTTCAACAGTGTACCACTCAGGATAAATGTACCTCGAGTTTACACGACTTCGCTTTTTTTTCGGAACACAGTCATCTATAATAGAATTAATAATATTATAAAAATAATTTAAACCTGCTTCTAAGTCCATTTCATACAATGGAGTCCAGTCTACGGTTGCAATTAAAGAATACAATGAAAAAAAGTTGGCTTTATTAAAGTTCCATCCGTCGGGTGCACATGCGTTCACATCAGGTACAGTCGAGCCTGCTGAGCCGGGGTCCCGGCGCAGGCGCGTGTGCGTACTAACCGAGATCTCAAGCGGCGGGTGGTACGCGTCTACCGGTACGAGCGGCTCCTCCGCCGCGCGCACACTCACACCCCCTCCCTCCGCCAGTGTACTCAACACCAGATCCAAACAACGACCATTGCAATTACTCACTGCGTTACTCTTGAGTGAATCCACAAAAAGTTTGAAAGTATTCGTAATAATTATTTATGGCTACAGAACCCGAATACAAGTTAAAATCGCCCAAAACCAGCATATTCCTATACTTATTACAAAACTGTTCAATGATACGAAATAATAACATGTATTCATTATCATTACTACTAGGCGGAATATAAACGACACACAGTAAAAACATAAATCTGTTACGTAGGTACACAGTAGCACATACCAGTTCAAACACCTGCTCGTCAATATTGACGTCATCAGGTAGTGACACTCGCCGCAACTCAAAACGCGGTGTGGCCACGAGACACGCGCCGCCTTGTTTACGCCCATCTGCTCGATCACACCGCAAAATGGTATATCCAGATGGAATTATTTCCGCATCATGAATGGACTCATTGCAGCCTGTTTCCGTGATGGCGAACAAGTCTGCATTTGCGGTTGAAATACTGTCATAACATTCCTCCAACTTTGTTCGAAGTCCTCGCACGTTTTGGTACAATAACTCAACGGAGTTACTTATTATTTTTAGGTTTGTTGATTGCTCTACGAAACCACACCCATTCTGCAAATTCAATATTAACCGCCCAGCTTTCAGGCTGACATAACTTTTCGTATCTACTTTCTGGGACTCCTATGATAAATGATGCATAATCTCTTTCAGTTTTGTGTTTTATTTTTTCGACTTTAACTGGTACTTCTTCTTCATAAATTTTCCTAACATGTTTTTCTAAACTTTCTATTGTTGTTTCTTTCTGTAAACGCCATACGTGTAAATATTTTTTCTTCTCCGTTCCCCGTATTTCAATTGCACTCGTGTTCCCGCCTTTTTTAACTTCACTGTTCAAATATCTACTGTTTTTTCTTGTTACAGTAGTCCAGTTTCCTTCTTTTTCAGGTTCTTCCAAGCTAACACCCTTCTTAGACCTCTTCTCACTATTTAATTCTTGCATCTGTTCCTCATTCGATACTATTTTCGCAGTTTTCGTGGCCACACATTCCTTCGCTGGTTCATTATTGCTAATTACCCGCTTTTCTTTGACTGCTTTTGCAAAAGTTAGTGTCGGTCTTTTAGACTCTTGTTCTATTTGAATAGGCACTGTTAACTGACGTTTCTTAAGATTTTCTTCTAAGTATCTATTTTTTTCTATTAGAATTTTAATATTTGTTTCTAATATATCAACTTTACTTGCCTTTTCATTTACTACCCTCAATATTTGTTTTAATTCTTTTAACTCTGTTTCCGTATTGATAAATCTATTTTGCAATACAACATATTCTTTCCGCTGCTCCTCCAACTGCGACTTTACTTCCCACCGAAACTCCCGTATCTCGTCGAGAACTTGGCTGTCCGTATCAATGATTACACTGGTATTTTGACGACTACCTCGCTCGGTGGTATTCACATACCTGCTCGGTGAAAAGATTTTGCTGATGATTGCAGTTCCTCGAACAGGTGTGTCATCATTACCCCTTTTCGGCATTGTGCATGCACATTCGGGACATATCCATTGACGCCTGTATTCCGGCGTGAAAGCTTCAACTTTTTCCTTCGTTAAGGCCAAGCACTTTAGATGGAATTTTTTCTTGCACTTTCCTTGTGAACAGTCCATAAACTGTGAGTCATCTATACCAGCCTCACAGCCGCTACATTTCGTATCCATTTAAAACTTCGACTAGTAAACTAGATAAATATTTTATAATTTTGTAACACCCACGATCCGTAACACGTCCGTACGCTCGCACGCACGATTGCACGTTTATATAATCGCACTGTTTATATTCAAAATATAAGAATTTGCGCAAAAAATGAACTTACTCAGTCTTGAAACAAAAAAGTTATGAATTTTTTCTTTAAATATTTTTTGTTTTTTGCCTTTCCTGAAAAGTGGCATTTTGGCGTTTAAAGGTATCGATATTAGTATGGATATTTTGGTATCTACGACTTCCAGGCGAACGACGTCGCGAGCAGATCCTAGTAGAACGCTGTTACATCAAATTTCAAGTGTTCATGTAAGGAACGTTCCTTATAAGTTTCTTTTTATTTATTTTTGTAGGTACTTACTGTGACCGTTGCCAATGCACAAATAACTATGACCCAAAAAAGGAATCGTCCATATTCCAGAATTCAACTGTTTCCCTAACTTGTAAACATCTCGTTTTGACCAACGTTGGTATAATAACAGCACCATGGCGATCGATAACAACAACTCTAGCAACATGTTTGTATGTTGTCGGTAAAACGAATTTCGAGCACCTACTTTTGATTTTTATACTGCAAAATTGACCAATGAATTTACTTTAGATATGCGATATTAGGCAGATTACACACAACACTGCAATTACGATTGAACACTTTGAACAATTATGAATAGTCTTACACCGACGTCAGTCGTCGTCGACCGACTGTTACGCTGACCAACTTAGACACACCATTTTATACAATTGCATGATAAAAATTAATTATTAATAAACTAGCGATTTTTTGGTCACGATAAAACTAAAGGTCAGAGTAGTAATTAAATTAAAATTCATTTATTTCGGACAACAGTGATCCATTTTGTAACAAGAAAACTTATAATTTAGTGTTAGCAATATTGATTTAAATATTTTAAATAATAAACATTCGATGCAGAGGACGACCAGACAAGAAAACATGTAGGTACCCTACCTGAGCAGCCTCCGCATAAAATGTCTCATATTTGGAGTATAGCTCTCCGCCACAGCTCTCAGGATATAGTTGCGACTACCCCGCACTCTGCAGCAGCGATGCTGTTTTTTTTTGTTGCAGATTATGGCTTGAAAGCCATCTGTGTGGGTCTCAGCGAAAATTTCTGAGGCGCTGCAGAAAGGGTTAGCCGCAACAACATCCTGAAAGCATTATTATATTGCACGCGCAGGGTATCCAGTATCTCTTGGTATAGCTGACCCATACATTGCTCGTGTAAAAGCTCTGACAGTAAGTCTTAAAAAGAGTAATTTTTACTTGGTCAGAGCACCGAGCAAATCTACGGGCCAACATGTTCCCTCTGACCGCTAGTGCCCTACGCTCCCTCTCAATGTCTATATCATCTCTAAGGTCGTCGGTGATGAAATGGCCAAGATACTTAAATTTAGACACACTGTTTAACGGAAGCCCATTCAGCCTTATTATTTCCGGAGCAATGAGCCTTATTATTGCGGTCGAATGACTGTAGTATATAACCAATGGGTGACCTTGGGGCTAATCTCCCAATTCCTGCCGACCGTGGAGTTTCTTGCCCATTCTTCTCCATAGGTACCTACTACGCTTTGGAATAGGCAATAAGCTTCATATTTCTCACTGACCGACTCCTTGACAGTTCAAAAGTGCCTGTAAATGGTTTAATTGAAATAAATGCTTTGAATTTGAGTTGGATGATAATATTTTAATATCGTCTTATTCTCTTAAATATTGTAAAAGATTTTTCGTAATATGATCAGAGCGTCTAATTTTCAATTCATCTACGAAGCAAAATGCAAAAAATTAATGTCTACACAGCAAATTGCCTAAGCTGTAAATCGCCTAGAGATCAAAATGTTTAACAAGCAAAATGCCTAAAATGCAATAATTTCTAAGTAGTCAATCGCCTGGAGATCAAAATGTATATATACCAAGCAATGTTGTATTCACATAGTTTATTAGTCAATCATTTTAAGTAACACATTACATGAAACTAATATTTTTGAATTTGAATTTAAATCGTAACTTTCGCTAAACAATCATGATTCGAAATAGTCTTGTCTATTGTTGTATAAGAATTTGATAATTTTATCATGAGGCTAGTGGCTAAGTAATAACTGCCGATCCAGCAGGGTGGATCGATCAGGTTCAGCTTGCCGTGGTTGGTTCGTGGATGAGTGAACATCTTTACGTACCCACACCCATCCGCGCCTCAGAAAGCACGTTAAGCAACTGTTAAATGACAGCCGGGACTAGTTAGTCTGTCATTTGTAAATCTTTGACAGTTGTTACGGGTCGTCAGAAGCTCGAAAGTCTGAAAAACTACCAGAATTCATCGTGTTACCCAGCGACTACCTATCTGAGCTCCACAACCTAGCTAAGGTTGTGGAGGTCAGATAGGCAGTCGCTTCACGTAAAATACTGGTATTCAGCTGCATCCGATTAAACTGGAAGCCGACCCCGACATAGTTGAGACTAGGCAGATGATGATTATTTTTTCACGAATCGCATATGAGTTTCATGGTAAAAATTGTTTTGCATGACGGGTAGAATCATCCCTTTGACGGATGCAGGTGTCTGAATCGCAACCCTGTATGAGCAAGTCACTTGAATAGACAAATCACTCGTTCCTTGAACATTCTCTCGTGCCGAAATATAATTATTAAAACTTGTCATATTATTGTATGAATCTTAGAATATTTAGGCAAATCACGACTCTTCTATATCTGTTTGACCATTAGTACACTTCTGAGAACCACTTGTATAATAATTGACGTGATTTTCATTTTATTTCATAGTTGATGTTTTTTTAGTTCCACAGATGTTTCGTTGATGGTCGGGTTTTATTACGTAAGAGGCATGTAAATTAATTATATTTGTTCAAATACAGGTTCAAAGTAAATTAGCTACCGTAACTTAATTAGAAACCTCACACGTGATGCGAGTAACAATATCTAGACACGACAAAATAAAAATAAAAAGAACCGGCCAAGTGCGTGTCCGACAATGAAGGGTTCCGTAGTTGGGATGAATTTATCCCAAGAACAAACTTAACATTTGTAGTTGGAAAACATGTTCTCATATATAATTCCATACATTCCAACTGCAAATGTAAGTTTGTACGCACAATATAGAGGGATTTACCATGTTATTTAAAAACTATAGACTTCTTATAGGTCTATGAGTAAAGTCTTAGTTTTAGGCTTAGTAGTTTCGGAGTTATGGCGTAAATTTCCATATATTTTGTTAAATATCTTTAAAAGTATTTATTTTAAAATGAAAATATATATATTTGAGATTCTCACAACAAGCCCTTTTATTTGATACCTATGTCACACGGTACATTTTGCAAAACTTTTAAATATTTCAATTTGCCCCCGAAAAGTGACCCCCATATTCAAAATTCATTTATTTACGTTACATGTCCGTGTTTGGCTTACAAAAATTCATATATGTACCAAATATCAACTTCAGTAGATTCGGAGCAAATTGGCTGTGACAGATGGACAGACAGCCAGCCAGCCAAACAGACACATGAGTTATCCTATAAGGGTTCCGTTTTCCTTTTGACTTACGGAACCCTAAAAAGATCAGTTTTTTTTCTGGGTCGACGAGCTCTGGTAGTGTTGTTACTTGAAGTATGATCCTCTGCTAAAAGCCAATTATTTTCAAATAACAGTGTTAATAGGTATGGGAGGACAGTAGTACATACAAAGGTATAGATACTAACTATTTGTTAAGTAAAATTGTTACTAACCCTATGGACTCAAACTCGAAAATATTCTATTCTATTCTATAAACCTTGAGCAGGAGTGGTGATCAATGCTCATGCCTTCTCTGTATAAGAAGACGCCTTAGCTCTGAAGTGGGACAGCAATAAGCTGGTATTATTTATGGTTTATTATAATTTATTAATACAAAAACCAAAACAAAAATATAACTAAGCTCTTCGAAATTCGTTTCAGTTTCGAAATAATTTCTCCAGAGCACAAATAGTAACTAACATCTAGGTTCTAATCGTATAGGGTAGTCCTTTTCATGCTTCATAATAATATCATATTTGAGACGTATTGGTGGTATTCAGAGTTGTTGTTTGGTGCAGTAGCCGGCAGGACCCTGTACCGTTGTAGCGCCAATGACAACACAGTCTTCATTAATATCATAGCGTACTGGTAACCTGTAAGAAAACATTTAGCATAAGAATAATCAGCCTATAACATTCCCGCTGCTGGGACACAGGCCTCCTCTCTGACAGAGGTAGTGGGCTGTAATGCACCACGGGAGAGCAATGCGGAGTATGTGCATCTGGACTAAGAGTTCATTTTTTTTCTTGCTAATCAAATTGAGCCATAGAGAGAAATTAGTTAAAAATTGTAAAAACTTAAAGCAAAGGGCCATATATTTCTTAAAAGTGAATTTAATCTTTTCTGTGACCCAAACACGAACGTGATACATAAATAAATGAATTTTGAATATGGGGGTCATTTTTGAGTAATAAATAAGTTGAATATTAAAAACAAAAGAAATTGACTATTTTAAGGCACAGTAGTTTCGGCTTATCTTACAAATTATAGAATATAAAATTAGAAAAAAAAAAGATAATAGTTGTGTACAAATTTACAACGTGTTTCTTGACATCCCATAACTCTAAGGTATTAATTAATTCATATGCCAGTTGATTCTTTGGTATGGTCTTACATTTCAAAGAATCAACTGGCATATGAATTACTTCACCTTTTTTTTAAATCGACTAAGTCCTGATTAGTTATAACACCCTTACTTGAAGCATAAAAAAAACCATTTAATTCTGACTATATTTGTCCATATAAAAATATGGCAACGTCACATTTTCATAGCTTTATGAGAGATTGGTTTGAAAGAAAATGATTTACTCGTACTTATCAATGAAACTTAGATACACACATCGAGAGTCTAGTGTTATGTTAACTTCGAAACTATGTACATATTTTTGGAACACGTGTTCTACGACTTTTTACAAGCTTTATAATAAATAATAATATTATTATATATTTTCTTAATTATAATATTTTCTTAAAAATTTGCGATATAAATGTCCTTCTTACACATAAACAAACGCCTCATGCTTTTAAGAAAATATTAAAGTTCTGTGTTTACGTAAGTTGTATTTAGTACTTATAGTTCATTAAAAGCTTGTTTTAAAAAGTTTTTTCCTTATTCTTATTTTTACTTACAGCATTATGGGACCTTAGAGTTATGGGACATCAAAAGGAACACGTTGTAGATTACAGGAAAACCTATAAGAAGTCTATGGTCTTTAAATAACATGGTAAATCTTCCTATATTGTGCGTACAAACTTACATTTGCAGTTGGAATGTAATGGAACCTTCATTGTGACCATCCACCCACCACCATTTACCTTCATTGTCATTAGATCCGACACGCACTTGGGCGGTTTTTTTTAATCTACGGAAACCTAATTGGTCAAACCTACGCTCAAGCTACAATTAATTGAAGCTACCTTATAAGGCATAAGTTAGACATGTTTATAGATGAGCAACTGTGGCCTGAAGGTATTTCTTTCTATGGGTTTATTAATTTCAAGGATCGGAATTTACGGAGGTCCTGTACAATAGGGCTGACTGATGCCGCGACTTTTTTTTTTCTTTGTTCTAGGATTCAATAATAGGGTGGACCCTAATCTTATTAAAATCTAGCCTTATAAATAGACTAATAAGTAATTTAATTATATCCTAAACTATTAAATTGTCTTTAATATGAATGTGTCCAATAGCACTTTTCTTATTGTCTCTATTAAGGCGGATATACTTCGTTCTTGTGTTTGTTTAGCACTTTTGTACTTTACACAATTCACTAACACTAAACACTAGCTCGAACGGTTTTGTTCACACTATGTTTGTGTGGTCGAGAAGCTGGATTGCCTCGACGTTCACAAGATGATGATAAAGTCTCTTTTCGTGAGCTTCTGCAAGTTTCTGGACCACTCTTTCGATGAACTTAACTATTCCGATATACTGTGATCTTTTTGGCCTCGTACAGGACTTTCTGCTTTTATTTTAATTTTACTTTTTTTTTCATTGTTTTATTTTTATTAATGTTTTAATGAGTGTGTTTTAGTTTAATTTGTGATTTCCTGTGCGAGTCTCAATAAATACTTTTTCTTTCTTTTTCTTTTTAGGTCCCTGTGGAGGTCATCATTTTGTATGTACCAAGATGCATTTACAAATTCCCTTAGCACTTTGTTCTGGAATCGTTGTATTGTTAATATATTGGTCTGTTTGGTGCAGCCTCATAGCTGAATACCATTATTCATTAAGTTAAATCCCCCATTTTTTGCCCAATCATAAACTTAATTTACAGGCATTTGAACCTTTTCTACTGCTTCTTCGTAGCCATTTCCTACAGCCATTATGGCTGTATCATCAGCAAAAGTCCCAATCATGTTTTGCTCTCATTCAGGAATATCGCAAGTGTATAGTAAGTACAGGACCGCACCTTTCTTTCAGTTCTGAGTAGGCATCTTCTTGTCTTATTCTAAAGACTCTGTTCAGAATGTAGGATTCTAATACATCTGCAAACTGCTTTGGTAAGAGGCTCTTCAAATGCTTGCACTACGTCTAGGAATACAGTAGAACATACTTTCTTGTCTTCAAGGGCGGTTTCTAGTACGTTTGTGATCCTATGCACTTAATCGATGGTAGAGTATTTTTCTCGAAAACCAAATTGGTGCTCTGGTATTATGGTTTTGCTATCTATTATTGGTTTGAGCTATTTGAGTAAAAGCTTTTCAAATAGCTTAGACATGATTGGTAACAACGAAATAGGCCTATAAGATAATGTTTCGTGAGCCGGTTTCCCTGGCTTAGCTGTCACTATTACTTCGGCCACCTTCCATAAGTCAGATACATATTATATTATAAGCCTTAGTGCAGCCTTTTCTTGAGGAGGCTATGAAGTATTTTTCCTGTTATTAAATCGTATCCTGGTAATTTTGGTGCACTTATATTACGTTTTATTTCTAGTGCGACTTCTTTCGGTGTTACCAGTTTTATGATAACTTCATTTTCTGATGTCACCATATTAGCGAAAGTGTGATCTTCAATGGTTTCCCCGTCGTTTGGTTGAAATATATTTTCTAGGTGCTCTGCAAACCTCTTTGTTTTTTGCTCGTTAATTACTGCCCATTTCCACATTTGATAGGTGGGATTTGGGTAATTGGCCTTTTCAGGTGCTTAGTAGCCTTAAAGGGAGTAATCTGTCCTTTGGTCGTTCCGTAGGCTCTGAAAATAGGTTTCGGCTGAGTCGTCTTTAAAGTCTTGGATTAGTCTTTTTACTTTTTTTGTCAGATTATTTAGTTTTCGTTTGTCATCAGGGCACCTAGATTGATGCCACGTTTTTCTCTGCCTTCTTTTCTCCACAATAAGCAGCTTGATTTTGAGCGGGTATTTATTTCCCTTTGTCCTCTTGTTGAAGTCAGGTGTTTTTTCCCACGCTGCTTGCTGGATATGCATTATGAACTTTTTTACTTCGATGTTCGGGTGTTTTCACCCGACTGCCCCAGAAGGAGGGTAATGTTTTTCGAGAGTATGTATGTATGTATGTCTATTTCTTTGGCACGCTCTGTAGCCTAAACGGCTTGATGGATTTTAACTTATGAAGTGTCGTTAGATTCGTCTTAATTGAGAGAGTGACATAAGCTATATAATATTTATATATAGCATCTGCAAATAAATAAAAAAGGAGGGGTTGGTTTAAAAAAAAAATACTACATTATTGGTATCAAATTAAAGCTAGTAATGGGTCAATCATATATTTATATATATATATATATATATATATTAATAAAACTAAAAAGCTTGAAATAAAAAAAAAACAAAAATTCGACTGCAAAAACTCATAACTCAAAAGACAAACGACAACCAATAACCTGAAATTATGATGTAATTTTTGTTTGTATCCCGCCTGCAATACCAAAATTTTATAGATAATACTTGTTTTTATCTTTTCAGTTATGTGTTTTTGCAGTCGGGTTTTTTGTTTTTTAATGGTATTTTAAGTTCTATTTTATCATTCAATCTGATCTCTCCCAGTCTGTACACTTATTAACAAGAGTGGGTCTGTTTTTTTATACAAAATATTGTCGCTAATTTCTAGATAGATTGCTGAGTTCATGTTATAACTTTATTCCGATTTTATATAACTGGTTGATAGATCCTTGATTACAAAATCTATTAAGTCCGAAATTTTATTTGGATCTGTTGGCCAATAGGTAGGCTTTCCAGTTGATATGACATCACATTTCAGCTCTTTTATGGCATTCAGTAGTTCTTTGCCTTTAGTAGCTATTAGTCTGGAGCCCCAATACGTATTTTCACCATTGAAGTCACCTCCTAAAATAAATCTACTTCCAAAGCGACTTGAAAGCTCATATAATCTTTTTTATCACATACTGAGGTGGACAGTAAATGGCAGATACACACATAAACTCACGCCTTCTTCCCATGGGGGTAGGCAGAAACTACAGAACGCCACCTGCTACGATCCTTACATACTCCTTTTGCCTCGTTTACGTTCATACATCTGGTCATACACTCCCGCCGGTTGCGAGTACTACGCACTTGGCCTTTCTGAAGAACATCACCATAAGGTCAGTATATGTCAGTATATGCAGATACTGTTACAGGATTTTTTTTTTTGTAGGCAAATCGCCAATGCTTGGATGTCTTTCTCTTCATATTTAAATTCTTCATAGTGCTTTGCGGTTTTCGTTTACAATAATGGCACTACCGCCTCTTGCTGAATTGTTGGTGAAGTGCATGGTATACTTTGTACCCTTTAAACTTAATGTGAGATTGCTTTGTGAAGTGAGTCTCCGATATTAGGCACACATAAATTCTATGTCTAATACTACTTGTAACTCGTTCTGACGTTATTGTAACCCATTTGAGTTCCACGCCATAAGTTTTAGTGTAGTATTTTTTTTTTTGGCTTAGAAGTAGCATCAAATGATGACATTAACTTTAAGATTTCAACCAAGGGCGCCTTGGATATGCCTGTTGTAGCTACTTGGGCAAATGACACGTTTTTTGTTGTAGTTTTAAAAGTGTTTTGACTTCGTTTGTGCTGGCTCGGGCCTTCGACACTTCCAGTAAGTGTAATTTGTTGAGGGGCAGTAGTATTGCCCTTTGATTTTATGTTTCGAATCTACTGGATTTCTTTAGCTACGATACATCCCCTTTTTTTGGGCGGGAAACTATCAAATAACTTCTCCCACTCTGGGTGGAGCGAGAAGGTGTGTCAGACCTTAATGACTAAAACCCACCCGTGTTCCTTCAGGTGCCCTGTTGCCGGGGGCCACGATCTCCCTTTCGGTTTTCTTCGCAACCCCGGCAGGCATCGGCCCTAACGGACTCCGTCAATTCTGCTGACATCTCTTTGAGGCGCGCGTGGAACACAACGCGCCGTCGACCCGAGCCTGGTCCTTATCGGACAGCGAGCTACTCATTGCTCACTGTCCGCAAACTCGCGCCTACGGTGGCCGGAAATCGGCTCGCGATTCCCGACGCCCAGGGCGTCTCCTCCTGCGGCGGTTAGGGGCGTGAGGGCGCGAATTTTGCCTCTTCCTCACGCGTTCGGCCTCCTCCTTTGCGAGCATTACTGCTTCGCAGAAGGAGGTGACGGCCTCCCATTTCCTCTCGCTCCGTACCATGACCATAATCAGGGCCGGATGTGAGAGATCACCGCCGCCGATCGCCTCCACGAAGACACGGCGATGCTCCGCCCAAGCCGGGCAGACCTCCACCGTATGCTCCACCGTGTCCTCTGGGCGATCTACACAATGGTGACACCCCAGCATTTCCTCCCGACTTATCCTGAACAGGAACCTTCCGAAACAGCCATGTCCGGTGAGGACCTGCATCAGGCGGAAGGTGAGGACGTCGTGGCGCCTCTCCAGCCACTCCTCAAAGAGGGGACTTATCGCCGCAATTGTGGTGTGCCCAGCACTGGGTTGTGACAATCGCACTCTCCATGACGCCATGACATCCCGCCGGAGCTCTGTCCGCTGTGCCGTGATTTCTCGCGGCAGCGGAGTTAAGCCCTGGTGTTTTGCCTCCTCACGCCACTCCCAGATGTGCGCGAGGATTTTTGCCTCCGGATCCCATGGCGGTAATTCTGCAAGGAAGCTCGCCGCCTCACAAGAGACCGTGCGGTATCCTCGGGCACGATGCATTCCCTGTAGTTAGCTAGATGTGGAGCTCCACTCTGGACGCACTTTAGCTTCTCTTCTTTGGATTTTCTGCAATCCATCGTCAGCTGTTTGCCTGTGCACTTTACGCACCTCAGTTCTTTGGAGTAGTACTTTTGCGTATGGCCATCAGTCTGGCATCGTTTGCACTGAGGTACCAGTTATGTGGGTTTTAGCGGTTGTATTCCCACATTACATCCCGCATCATACAGTTTTGATGTTAAATATTCTGCTGGTTTCTTCATCATTTGAGAATGTCAGCATGAACATGTTGAGGGGCTCTTTGGTTTTCCAACTCAATTTATTGGGTGCTTCTAGAATTTTTCAAATCAAATCATTTATTTGCAATGAATGTAGGTTACATTAAAATACAGGTGGAATAGAAAGGAGTGAGCCTTGTACATTCTGCCTGAAAATAGGCAAGCAAAAATTATTTTAAAAAAATTAAAATTAAAAATTAATTATTAAAAAATTAAATTAAAAAATTAATTAAAATAATTAAGCATCTAAAAATAGTTACTAATTAAAATGTCACAGTTAGAATTATTGCAATTATACATTAATTAATATTGAAAATATCAAATTAAAATGTTAATATGAAAAAATAAAATAAGAATAATGTGGTACCTAATATGTTCAAGATAATATTAATAATATTTGATTTTATTATACATATTGCTGATTAAAAAGTTTTGTCCATTAAAAATTCATTAATCGAATAATAACATTTTTCTGTTAGGAAGGCCACTAATTTCTTTTTAAAATTTTTAATTGTTTCATTTTTCATTACATCTGGCAATTTGTTGTATATAGTAGGGCCCATACAAATAACACTTTTCCTCATAAGTGCTGTGTTACAGGATTCGATGTGTAATAAATTTTTGTATTGACTTCTAACAGGTCGTTTTCTAGTTTCTGTCATCGTGGGAAAAAGGTTTTTATTGGTCTTTACAAACATGGCCATTTCCAGAATATACAATGACGGAAATGTGAGCACTTTTAGGGACTTAAACTTTGGTTCGCAACTGTCTGTGGTCTTCAAACCACACATCGCTCTAATGCAACGTTTTTGCGCTTTGAATATGTACTCCCTTGAGCTGCAATTGCCCTAGAAAATAATACCAAATCTTAAAATTGATGCAACCAGGCCATGATATGCTACCAAAGCAGTTTGGATGTCAACTTTCCTGGACAACTTTGAAAGGACATATGCCGCTGAATTCAACCTTTTGCAAGTTTCCTCTGCTTGTGGTTGCCAATTTAGTTGTCTGTCAATATAAATTCCTAAAAATTTTGCTACTTCAACTTGGTCAATTTTTTGTTTATTGTAGTCTAACGATACTTCTTTTGAAATTGTGCGTTGATGGAAGTGCATTATGTTATGTTTTTGTAAGTTTATCACTAAGTTGTTTCTGTCAAGCCAATGTACGATATCTGCCAGGGTCTTATTTATGTCCTGTTCATAGCTATCTGGATGTCTACATTTTACTACCGCGGTGCTGTCATCGGCAAATAACACCATTGAATTATCAACATGTCGTGGCAAATCGTTAATATAAGTTAAGAAAAGGGGTGGCCCAAGGACGTTGCCCTGTGGTACACCATATTTTATTGTTCGTCCTTCTACCATTGTTACTTCTACCTTCTACCACCCTTCACCATATTTTATTGTAGCCTTATCATGCAAGTCTTCAAGAATTCTCTCCGGAATGCATGTGAAATGCATTTTTTTTGCTATAACTCTAATTGGTCTCTCTTACTTGTTTTCATAGGAGTGCCAAAGGCAATTGTTTAGTGAGAGAGTCTTTAAAATTGCTCTGTACGAATCTTCGTTCTTGGCATTAACTTTGACCGTATCGCCGTTCATCATTTTGAAAGAATTCAAAATTATGAACGGTGAGAATTTCTGGTAATCCTTGATACCATCGACTACAATAGGAGTTTTAATTGTTTTCCTTACCTTTATTCTCTTCACTTCCGTGGTCATGCAGAGTGGGTTGGGAGGGAGAGGTGTTCAATTTTATTTTCCTGCTTTTCGCCGTATCCATCCTGTTTCTCGAGCTAGTTCTTCTTCGTCCGTGGTATATTCAACACACGGGGGAGAAGTCTCAGTGGCGGTTTTATTTTTTATTTATTTATCTAAGATACAATGATCCATATTTATGTTAATATACCTAGCGGTTGTGTTTAGCGGTTGTAGTAGCTGATTTTGGTGGGTTTTCTGCTTGAAGTTTTAGCTGTTGCTGGAGATTTTCTATTTGACTTTTTAGTTAATTTAGGTGTTTTTGCAGCTCTTCACGCTCCTTTCGTTCTTCACAAAAGTGCTTGTACAACAGTTATTCGGTTTCTGTTTTTAAGTTTACGCTAATAGTGTTTGTTCAGTATTGGCTTTTTCGAACCCATTGTAGAAATTGAGCGAGTATTATCTTCGCCATAACTATAATATTTGCTGACAGCTGGCAGAATTACGCAGTAACTAGGTCATTGCGGTGCATACGACTGGACGGCGTTATTTTGCGTAAGCACTTTTACAATGTGGTACGCGCGCGGTCGCATGTAACACTAATACATGTAACACAACTGCTCTAACCGAAAATCGAACAGTAATGCTATGACTGAGGCTATTATAAAAAGCGTGTAATTATAATGGCTACTACAATTAATAATCAGAGTATTAAAATGGTTATTTTCAATTGGGAGTTTCTTACAAGATCCGTTGAGGGGATAAAGGATTTATGTAAGACTGCACACGTTTTTGCTCTGCGGGAGACGTGGCTCTTGCCTCATGATACTGTGTTTATTGGAAGTATTGATGATACTTTCGAGTACAACAGTAAGTCAGCGGTTGATACATCGGTAGGCGTGCTGCGTGGTCGTTCGTATGGTGGGGTGGCGGTGATGTGGCAAGAGGGTGTGTTCTCTTCCGTTATAGTTGTGCCGTGTAGCAGCGTGAGACTGACAGCTGTTAAGGTATGTGTAAGTGCACTGAAAACACTAATGAACTTCGATCACCCGATCGAAGTTCATTAGTGTTTTCAGTGTATATGCCGACAGACAGTATAGATAACTTATTGAAATTCACGGATGTGTTAAGTGAAATACATGCAGTACCTAATTGATAGTTAGTATTAGAGTTTCCTTGAATTATTTCCTAGAATTATAGTTTCCTTGAAGAGTCGCCAAAATGTTGGAGCATTACCAAGCCGGATTGGTAAAACTCAGTGGATTTGGATAGTTATCGTGGAGTTTTGCCGAGGAGGTTATAAACCGGCAACGTGACTGTAAATTTACGGTGTTAAGAATATTTTAGTTAAATATCATCACCTAACACTAACGAGTGTTAGGTGATGATATTTAACTAAAATTTTAAAAAAATTTGCCGAGGAGGTTATAAATCGGCAACGTGACTGTAAATTTACGGTGTTAAGAATATTTTAGTTAAATATCATCACCAAACACTCGTTCAGGTAGTACCTATCTAATAATTAAGAATTTTAAAAGGTTACTGTTTTATTTACCTAAATACCTAAATGTTCAAATTAACATATTTATCTATTTGGATTGTGAATAGTGTCTAATACTTATTATTTATTTGATGATAATTATTTTGCAAATATGATTATATGTTCTTTCTATTAAGTCTAGTAGATATTTGCTGCATTTATAATTGTATATTTTAGTTGACTACCTATTTATATTAAATTGTTATTAGTGCGTAGATTGGTGTTAGATGGATATTGCAAGTCAAGTTATTCAGTTAATTAAACCGTATTAGTCAATTTAATTGATTATTATTGTTAGCTTTAAAGTTCGACGTTAGGTAATTAAGTGTTCCAGTTTTGAGGAATTGTAGCTTAAATAAAAGTATACATTACAATTTACAATAGGTACCTAGAAGTCCCTACATATTTACATCTTTTTAAATTGTCATACCATACTAGCTAAACGTAGATACCTTAAATTAAATTATTCAAGTATTGTAGGAAACTCATTCGCCTTATGTAAGTTAAAATGTTAGTTTTAAGGCTCGTACAGACCAGCGCGATATCGGGGGCACTACAAGGGTCGCGCTGGTCTGTAGCGCCCGCGATATCGCACCAGTTTGCGCGCGAACACTTTTCTGTAATTTATTATGATACAGCTTGGAAGCTAATTTATAATCGTTTCGATAGCAAAAAGATGTTAGTTCAAAATCATGTGCCATCCTTATTTAACTTAAATGCTATTGCAAAGGAGTCCTTCGTTGCGTTGAAAGGATTGACCAACTTAATAAAAATCTTCGTGCGTTGGAATCGTTAGATGAGCCCTTCAAGTATTGGGACGCTTTACTAATATTTATAGTAACTCGGAAGCTAGATCAATTAACTTATCGTGAGTCGTATAAGGTCGTATAGACAAAGATAGCACCGTAACACTCGCTGCACTCATTCAATTCATTCGGTTTTGCGCTGACTTGTTAGAAACATTAGGAACAGCACGAAATAGTAGTAACCCCACCTCCGCTAAGCCTAGTTCAAATACTAATAAAATGAAATCTATGGTTGTATCACAAGATTTTAATTCCAGCACTGAATTAATTAAGCTGTGCCCGTACTGTAAAGCTGATCACGTTTTAAGTAGTTGCTCACATTTCCTTGCACTTAGCATAGACGCCCGACTCAAATTACTCGTAATACCAAACTATAAAGTGTGCTATAACTGTTTTCGTGCAGGTCACTTTACTAACCGATGCAAAAAGCTGGGATGCAAGATATGTAACGCAAACGCGGGTGAAGTCGACAGTGACCCAGAAGTCGTAAAATTATCTAAAAACATCAATATCTTTTTCTACTCAACATTAAACTAGCCTATTTTTACTTTTAACTAGCAATATATTTAAGATAACATATTGCACAATTAAAATAACAACCCTGAATTTTAACTGTAATGAGGTCTGAAATATTTTACTTGAATTAAAAAAAAACAATCGCAAGTTTAGCTGCTCAGCACGTAGTTTGATGTTTTCATTTGTGAAACTTCAGTGGGGTCTATGGCAAGTCCGATTGTTTGATGAATTAATTGAGTTAATTAGCTAACGATATAACTTAAAATTCAGAACACTTTTATCTTATAAGTATTTTTTTTCGAATGTGACATTTATTGGTACCTTAAAATTCCTACTTGACCCAGAACTCGTCAGTTACAGTACTATTGTGACTATTACTGGGGCAAGTTTAACAGTTGCGCATAAATTCGTCATTTGTAGATATTTTTGTGTTGAATGAATAATGACACAAAATACGAATAATAACTATTATCGAGACCGTTACACAGTTGTTAACTCTCTTGTACAAACATATTACAAGGTTTGGACTACATTTGACAACAATACTGGGTTTCTCTTAAGGCGAAAGCGCCAGGGTAGCCCGCGAAATTCATTTTTTTTTAGGTTTTTTGCAATTTGCTGGTCAGTATTAAGTTGTACGTTGATTAATATACGATTCGCGGCCGTAACAAATATGTATTTACAGAATTATAATCATTAAAGTCATCAACACAACTCTCTAAGACCACGTAAGTCCAAAGAATAACTGTTTCATGAAATCATCATTCTTTGGACTTACGTGGTCTTGGAGAGTTGTGTTGATGACTTTAATGATTATAATTCTGTAAATACATATTTGTTACGGCCGCGAATCATATTTTGATCGATGTACAACTTAATACTGACCAGCAAATTGCAAAAAACGTAAGAAAATTTGAATTTCGCGGGCTACCTTAGCGCTTCCCCCTTAAGCTGTTTTGGCTTCGCTCGCTCATTGCTTGAGTAAACGCGCTCGGCCTCAATCGCGCTATTTTTTTTTCAACGAAATCGCAACTGAACCGCTACCATAACACAACTTTTTGACCGTTTCGTATCGCGCTAAAATTTTGACAGCAAGTTGAGACGCACCGCGATCGTAGCTGGAACGTAACCACTGTCAAACGTAAAGTTGATGGGACGCTACTTTTTTTGGATCGTTACTGCATCGTTGGAGTGTTTTGTCTTTGTTGTGAAGTGATTCTGAGTGAAAATCTTGCAAAAATAACATTACCATGTACGCCTACATAGATTTATTGGAGAAATCTCATGAATACGATGTAGCGGTGGCTCGAGCCGAAACCAAAAGGAAAAACTTAAAAGCTAGACTTAGTTGTGATTCATACAGTGATCGCCAGTTTGTGAAGAGATATAGACTCACGAAAGAATTAACCCGTGAATTAATTTCCAAGCTGACTCCTCATATGCCACCCGTCCTACGTTCTGATGCATTGGATGTTGAAACCAAGGTAAGGAGTGTCTCTCTAAAGTGATAAACAGCATTATCACTTGTACTAAAAACCTTTTTTGTTCTATAAAAATAACCACAAATTAGACAAATAATAAAGTTCAATGTGTGTGCATCAATAGATAACCTGAATTTGTTTTAGGTTTTGGTTGCATTGGCCTTTTATGCTTCTGGGTCCTATCAGACCATAGTTGGAGACAGCAGGAACCATTTTATTTCCCAGGCCAGTGTATCAAAAGCTATCCGGCAAGTAACAACAGCCTTGAACAATCCGGCAGTATTAAATAAATATATAGCTTTTCCATTCAAACAATGTGAGAGGGAACAAGTTAAAAGAGAGTAAGTAGCATAATTTAAAGTCTTTATTTTAGATATTTAACACTTTCAAGGACACTATACGCCCATAGGTGTCATAACAATAAAACTTCTATTGTGTCTCGTGTACTGTCCTTCAAAGTGTTAATATTATAAAGAGGTAAAGTTTGTGAGGTTTTTGAGGGGATAATCTCTAGGTACTGATTTCGAAAATTCTTTTACCAATAGAAAGTCACATTATTTGTGAGTGTCATAGGCTAAATAAAATCACACTAAGACCCACGGGTGCAGAGCAGTAACCAACTGTGAAACCACGGGGGGAAAGCTAGTTTTAGATATTCTATTGTAGAACTCATGATCAAGTATTTAAGTACATAATCATATAATATATAATAACTTTTTTCAGTTTTTACCACAAGTTCAAAATGCCAGCTCTGGGTTGTATTGATGGAACCCATGTTGCAATTGTATGTCCTGCTGAACATGAAGAACGGTTTTTTAATAGAAAAGGATACCATTCATTAAATGTTATGATAGTGAGTATAATTGTATTATTATAATTTTGGTTTTTCCTGTCAGTGCTAGTTCATATCATTATTGTTTTTTTTTTCAGATATGTGATTCTAATTTAAATATATTATGTGTGGATGCGAGTTACCCTGGGTCCACACATGATAGTGTTGTTTGGGCCAACCATCCATTGAATGGTTATATAGAGAGACTCCACATTAATCATGGAGAAGATTTGCATCTTTTGGGTATGTTTAAATTTAGTATAATTTCTGTTGCAATCTTATGATACATTTTGTAATTATTTTTTTAAGACATTTTAATTCATTTTTGGTTATTGCAGGAGACTCGGGGTACCCTTTGAGACCCATAATGATGACACCCATCTCAGAACCAAGGCCAGATACTCCGGAACATTATTACCAAGGCTTGCACTTAACAGCCAGAAATGTAGTTGAACGCTGTATAGGTGTTTTAAAAGCTCGCTTTAGGTATGCTTTGAATATCATACCATTATTATAATAGTTGACATTTATGAAATCATTTGTGTTCAAATTAAATAAATAATAATAAAAGGGGTTGTCCTTGCAGGTGCTTATTAGTGGATAGGAAGCTGCATTACACTCCAGTAACTGCTGCGAGAATAGTGAGTGCATGCTGTGTTCTGCATAATATAGCACACAGGGCTCGTATCCCCTACACTCTGCTAACAGCAGAAGAAGCAGCTCGTGAGCGCCAGCTGACAGAGGGAGCCAGTCATGGTGCCAGGCAAGAGCGGCGACGCGGCGCTCATGCTCTTAGCGAGTTGGAGCTTAGCCGCGCACGACAACGGGCGCTCATTCAACGTTTATGGACTAATAGGAGAAACCAATTATCGTAAAGTTGCAAAATTTGTGTTTTATTGACACAAAAAAGTTATTGGTTGTTTTAAGTTTGTTTTTCATTGAAATGGTTTTTGATTAGTTCTTAAGTGTTTTATATAAGTATTCTTAGCAAATATTAACATAAATAATAAAATAATTTTTATCCTAGTTTATGTTAGATCTAATTTATTATTGAATCCTATTATTTTTCTAGTTTAAGGCTGCAGTATATTCTATTCTATTTTTTCGTGCTTTTTGTGAATAAAGGCTATTAAAATTTGTATTTCTAACGCCTTGTCATTTTTACATTAAATAAGTATGGTCAAACGTAAATATTATCACATAACTTAGTTTTATTCAGATGCAAGTAATGGAGAAAAGGCAAAGGGATATGCTAATTTTCAAATTCAGGAGAACCAAACAAAATTAATTTAGGTATTATTTATTAAAGTATAATCAAAAATATAATATTAATAACTAATAGTAATCCTAATCTGGGTGGTTATGTTGTCCATACTGAAACAAAATAAAAGTTATGATTATGATGTTCCTGACAAATGATTTCATTTACTTAATATCAAAAACCAGCCTGCGTTGAAACATTAAATAGCAAAAAACCATATCAAGATTTGTCCAGTAAAAGTACCTATATCTCTACATTTTTGTGCTAAATAGTAAGATTACAGTCAAATATTTCTTATATAAAAATAAATTATTTGTATTACCTGTTGGCTAAATCTGTTAATGCTTTCAGAAATTATTCTGAATGACTCTGAAAAATTACAGAATGCCTGTGAATATTTCAGATCAGCCTCTGCCCGCATCTCCTCAATACGAAGGATTGCTGCTCTTGACTCATCCAATGCACTTCTAGCTGCTGAAATGATAATAAAATTTTGTATATAAAAGAATGGCATTAAGATTTCAGAAATAAGTTTAGAATATTTTTTTAACTTACATTGTCTTGTCATTTGTGATGAGACCTGGCGTGACGCACGCTCTACACCTCGCCGCCGAGGGGGCTCTCGCACCCTTCGGACTCTTTCTGAAAGTAGCAATTTAAAATTAGCTTAACATGATATTACTCCCTTTTATTAGCTTAAGCAATTTTGTTGAACAAACCTGCACTGTGCCTTGGAGAGTTTTGCAATAAGCCTGTCTCCCCCTCTAGGCTGGGAACAGGGGACACAGGCAGTGTCTGCACATACACAGGTGAAGTCGCAGATAGCACATACGGGGGGTGGTCAGTCAAACTGTAATAAAATAAACAATGTTATGCAATATAATATAAATAAAACATATTGCTAATATTAAGCAGCATAAACATTGTTTTCGCAAGAGATATAACTTACATTGCTGATGATGCTTCAGTGTCTTGTAATTGCGGTTCATCAACCACTTCTACTGTCACTGTACCGTCACCCTATAAAATGCATAGTATTATTTAGTAGCATTGTTAGTAAAATTAAGCATGATGAAACAATGGTTTACTAAAGTGGATTTGGAAATAGCTAAAGATATAAATTACATCGTTTGAGGCAAATTGATCCTGCCTAACATCAGGTAGTGGGCCAACATCCCTGCCTAAGATATTGGCTGTCCTTTCTTCCAATGGTGACAAAGTACTTGCATTACTGGGCCCACCACCAGTAGCTCGTTGGTTAGCATTTATGCTAACTAACTTTGCCCTAACCCGGCACTTGTAGTCATTCCATACCTAAAAAAAGAATAAAACAATGTAATATTATTTTAGTTAGGAACCCTCGGCGTAAACATCCACTTATCTGCCTCGATTATTCTTACCTTGGACCATTCTTTCCCTGTTCGGGCAGGGCCTTCTACGTTGAGACTTAAGGCACACTCATTCCATAACCGTGCTGCAACTTGACGAGCCTCTTTAGACCTAACTCGTCCAAGAGCAAGGTCTTGATGCTGTTCGAGGAACTGCACCATCAGCTCCATTTGTCGGACCGTCGTCCATCTGCGACGTTCGTCCATTTCCATGACACAATCACGACTGCGGATATTACAATTTTCAATGAAAGTGGCTGTTCAACTTTATAAGTGGTTCATAAATCTTTGAATGTTTATTTACGTTAAATCTTGCTTACCTCTTCAAAAGTTCAAGTGCATACCGCTTAATCCATAAATAAATCTTCAGTTCACTTCAATAAAATCCATGTTTAAGATTTGTTTCCACAAACTCTTGAGTCAAGTCCAAGTAATTTGTCCAAGTTATTTTGTAAGAGCCGAGTGTCAAATCCTTTTTTTTCTTTTTTAAACCAAAAGTATTTGGATCAATACAAATAATTAAAATTAACCGCGCTTTCAGCTGTCAAAACTGGTGGTGCACACGTCAAAATTTATTACTAAACGCTCGGTTATTCACAAACTAAAAGGGCATCACTAACAATTGACGTTACGCAACGTTCCAACTTTGGTTAGCGTTTGAACATATAACGCAATACCAAAATCAGAACAGCTGAATCGAAACCTAACCACTGTCGCAATCGAACCATAACGTTGTCGTATACGTTTGCAGACGTATCAAATTAGCGCGATTGGCCTCACGTAGCGTCATTGGGCTCGCTTCGGTAAATCGGCACGAAACTGTGCTCACGCTTTTCTTGTGATAGCCTCCTTGCCGGATTGCTGCTGACTTTTTAAGTATTTAGGTACTACCCTAGCTTTTATATTCGCTCACAACTAGAATTTTTAGGCTTATTGTGTACCTTATAACGAAAACTTTCTTCAATTGTCGTTTGAATTTCCAATTTTGGGCGAATTTACAGCCGATATGAGGCGAAATCTTTTTAGGGTTCCGTACCCAAAGGGTAAAACGGGACCCTGTTACTAAGACTCCGCTGTCCGTCCGTCTGTCACCAGGCTGTATCTCATGAACCGTGATAGTTAGACAGTTGAAATGTTCTCGGATGATGTATTTCTGTTGCCGCTATAACAAAAAATACTAAAAACAGAATAAAATAAATATTTAAGGGGGCTCCTATACAATAAACGTGATTTTTTTGCTCGATTTTCTAGATAATGGTACGGAACCCTTCGTGTCCGACTCACACTTGGCCAGTCACGGTAGCTCGCTCGTCCCATTTCGTATCAATGTCATCACCCACTGACGCCGTGGCTAGCACTAAAGGCTCGTAGAGACCACCGCGATATCGCGGGCGCGACACGGGTCGCGCTGCTTGTGGCGCCCGCGATATCGCGCTGGTCTGCACGAGCCTTAATGCGAGTGCAAATAATTTAACTTTGTCTGCGGATCTCAGTTCGTTATGTAAAGTACATTTCTTACGTATTAGGTACTTCGATTTTTGTTTATATCAGGTGCGCAGGCTGTGGAGGGTCGCTCTCATACTCAAGTGTCACCGCCATCACAACGATAAATAATAAGTAATTATTTGACATTCATTTATATTATTAAGTTTGTTTAGTCTACAGATTGTGTAGGTTATAAGTCAAATTTCAACATAGCGATAAGTGCACTATTAGGATTAAAAATATTGTATTTTAAACTTTAGTCTTCAATAAACCATCGTCTAAGCAAGACTCCTCGTTTGCTTTAAAATAACCTCTGGCAACGCTCCCGAAACTAAACTACAAACCTTTGTGTTGTGTTTTTTCATTAGTAAATAACATCCTACAGTAGAATGTTTATTAGATTTTAATATAGTGCAACGAGAATTTTTTTTTCCGGGAAAAATACTTGTATAGAATATTGGTCTGTAACATTATCTCAATAAAGAGCACAATCACGTTTACAAAAATGAGGTGTCGTCATGGTGTCGCGAAATCAATGGTTTTGTCCCATCTCAAAAATGCCCAACGCGCCTAAAGAAGTTTTCACTTAAAAAAAAAACAGGCAGCGTAGCATTTTAATATTACTTGGTAGTACACGACGACGGTTAAACATAAGAAAAATACGGTTTTTATTGTGTGATAGAATAGGTGAAAATACACCTGATAGAGACTTCTCACCTGGTTTGATCGCGCATCAAGACAATGAGCCAACATCACATACCGGTAACGCCGGTAACAACAAAATCCGCTATAAGCAAGCCATGCAGCGAATTCGGGCGATTACAAATGTGACTTTTTCAATTCAAATGTACCTACATTGTCAGTTTATCTTGGACATCATTGACATCAGTGAAGGAAAACATCTAAGAAAATCCGGATTTATAAATAATATAAATCTGAAATCGCTGATCCGCCTCGAGCAGACGTCGTGATCAATGCTGAGCCTTCTCTGTATAAGAAGAGGTTTTTGCTCTGAAGTGGAACAATAATAAGCTGGTATTATTATCGTTTATTAATACAAAAACCTAAACCAAAAATAAACGGAGCCCTAAAACCAAAAAAAAAAATATAACTGAGCTCTCAGTTTCCATATTCAATAGTACGTAAACAGTAACTAAAATCTAGGTTCTAATCGTATAGGGTAGTCCTCTTCATCCTTCATAATGATATCATATTTAAGATATATTGGTGGGTGTTCAGAGTTGTTGTTTGGTGCAGTAGCCGGCAGGATCCTGTACCGACGCAGCAGTGATGACAACACAGTCTTCATTGATAACATAGCGTACTGGTGACCTGTGAGAAAACATTTAGCATAAGCATAATCGGCCTATAACGTTCCCACTGCTGGGACACAAGCCTCCTCTCTGATAGAGACAGCGGGCTGTAAGGTACCATGGGAGACCAGTGGGGATTGGTAGATGTCACATGTCTTCGAATATTTGGTTCACGGACATGCCGGTTTCCTCACGATGTCTGAATTATGAGTTGGCTTTAGTATGGCTTTCAGAGAGAAATCATTAAAAAAATAAAAGTTATAAAAACGAAAACCCAATTACGACAAAAAAGTCAACTTAAAAGGTATAAAATCAATCAATCAGAATATAAACCTACATGGGCATTTATGAAACGTCAGAAGCTAGGTGCACGGTTCTAATTGGTCGTGTCCTATGGAGAAGAGCCGGCAAGAAACTCAAGCTACAACATATTCAAGCTACCTTATAAAACATACCAACACAGTTTCTCGGTCCAGAACTGAACGGCATGAAGGCAGCGGGATGCGTGGGCGGCGCGTCGAAGAACCGTTCAGGTCGGAACAGCTCCGCGTCGTCTCCCCAGTACCGAGGGTTGCGGTGTAACGCCCAGATGTTTACCGCAGCTCCAGTACCGGGCACGAGTTTGATGCCACAGGCTGTGAAGATGAATCAAATCATTTATTGGTTTACAAACATGGGTAATTAGAAAATACAATAGAAGTGGATATATTTAGTAACCTGTTCCGCTTAGCCATTTCTAGAGTCTTAAAAAAAAAAACCCTGACAAAATCGACACGTATTTCACCTCTCAACGAGGCATCCTCAGGATGTTGACATTGCTTTCCGAAGATTGTTTTGCTTTAGCATAGGCCTCCCTTATATTCTTCCAGAGTTTCTGGTCAAGGGTTTTCCTCTTCCACATTGGCTCGGCTGTCGCCTTAAGATCTTCGTCCCACCTTCGTGTCGGGCGTCCTCTTTTCCTTCTCTTCTCTTGGGTACCATTTAGCTACTAATATAGCCCATTTCTCCTTTTTGTCCCTGATTAGGTGGCCTGCCATTTCCACTTCAGCCTTTTTAACCGACTTCAACAAAAGGTGGAGATTTCTCGAATCGACCGTTTATATTTTTTATGTTTGTTCGCGGATAACTTCGTCGTTTATGGTTGTATGTGGGCTGGTTTTCATCTAAACTGTTTGTAATCCGACTGGGTATAATTTTGTAAAATATTTTATAAATGATAAATGATTTTATTTTCCTTTTAATTTCGTTAAAAATACTACTGCTTTGAATTTTTCCATATAGTATCCAGAACCAACCATTTAGCTGGCAGGGGAGGACACTTTTTTTGGGTGGTAAATTATCAAATAATTTCTCCCGCTCTAGGCGGACTCTTACTGACTAAAATCCACCCATGTTCCTTCGGTTGCCCTGTTACCGCAAACGGATCCTTGAATCCAAAAATAGTTCTCACAAATTCAAATATTTTTGAATGACCTTTCTAACGACACCCCACACCATGGGAGAAAAAAAAACATACCCACTAAATTCTTTTTTAACATTGTTTTTCATGATTTTATTATTATTTTACCACATTGTCACGTGATTAATATGTATACTCATGCCAAACTACAGCTTTATAGTACTAACAGACTCTGACCTAAGCCGCGGACAGGCGGGCAGACAGACAGACAGACGGACTTGGTGAAACTATAAGGGTTACTTCTTGACTACGGAACCCTAAAAACAAAAAACAATCACTTGAAATGTCAAATTAGTCACTGGGATTAAAAACGAACTTTGCAATAGACCAGGTACACAAAATAACAAACATTATTGAAAAATCACTCAAAAACAAGAACCGCGCTACCATGTTTCTAGATGTCACGCAAGCTTTTCATATAGTTTGGCGTGAGGGTCTGATATTTAAACTCAGACGCATGCTACCTTCAGAATTCGCAGAAAGTCTAGAGTAATATAAATTAGTAACAGTATGTTTAGAATAAGGTAAGAGGATGTATATTCGGAGCTAAAAACTATAAAACCTGAGGTACCACAAGGAAGTATGTGAGGACCAATCCCATACTTGCTATAGACATGTGATATCCCAGAGCAAGAAAACAAAACCCTTGCTTGCGACTTTTGCAGATGACACTGCTATTATGGCGACTAGATCAAGCCACAAAGAAGCTGTAGAAAAAGTTCAAATATCTGTGAACAAAGTTTATGACTGGACACAACAATGGAACATCAAACTGAATGAGTCAAAATTAATTTACATTGACTTTACTAACAAACACTGTGATTACTACCCAACCTATATAAACGGCATACAAGTGCCTTATGCCAATACAGGCAAATACCTTGGCATAACTCTTGACGCCAAGCAGCGATGGAAATCTCACGTCAAAAAGAAAAGACTGGAACTCGACATACGTTACAAAAGTATGTATTAGTTACTCGGAAGGAAATACTGCTTAAAATAAACATACTAAAATTATATTATACAAGTCAATTATTATGCCAATTTCGACGTACAGTTTTCAACTTTGGGGTTGTAGTAAATGAAGCAACGTTATAATAATACAAAAGTTCCTAAATAAAGTACTCACGGATGCTATAAATGCACCATGGTATACATTAGAAATGACAACCTCAATCGAGATCTTAAAATGGCACTCATCACCACCATCATTCAAAAATTTGCTAAAGCCCACGAACACAGACTTCACTGACATGTGAATGTCGAGGCAATCCAGCTGCTAGACAACACGGACATAGTCCGTAGGCTAAAGAGAACCGAACTATTTGAGTTAGTGTATAAACATAGTAAATAAATAATAGTAACAATGCTGTACTATACATGTAACATATGAACAAAGTGTTTTCATAAATGATCAGACTATAAGAAAGTGCTACGAAATTCTTAGTTATAACATAATCTATCTCGTTAAATATTACGTTACAGTTAAATTGCTTATTAGCTGATTAGGCTTGATTGCAATCCATTACTAAGAACTTTAGTTCATAGAGGAAAAGGAAAAAAAAAAACTAGTAGTAATCACATTTTGAATGCATATAGAATTTGGCTAAGAAATAGGGAATTATATAGACTTTCTTAAGAACCAGCGAATACTTACGTAATAAAACATCCTTCTCAACTTTCCTGATTACAACAGGCACAGGTGGGTACAGCCGCATCGACTCCCTGATCACTGCGTCTAGGTACTTGAGACGAGGTATGTCATCAGAAGTTGGCGGCCGGTCTGACTCACCGAATACTTCTTGCAACCTGCTCATGGTTAATCTGGTTATAAATTGGGTCTCTAAAAACGACGACCACTTAAAAATTACTTATATTTGTCTAATGCGAAATATGTTACCAATGGAACAAAATATCCTAGAACTTAAACTCACTGATTGCGTTCCATTACTAACCTTCCTTAAGGGTAAGGAACTCGATATTACGTTCCAAAACTCAAATTGCTGACGTATGCTGCCAAGCTTAACTGGAACTGAGCAACCCACATAATTATATCACATGCCGGAGGAGCCATGGGCTAAAATAACCACACAGTGGATCCCAAACAGTAACATATGGCAACGCAGCAGGCCCACGAGGAGATGGCGGGATGACTCAACTTTTTAAGATGGGCCACATACAGAAATAAATCAATAGATGGAGGAAAAGGAGGCCTTTGCCCTACAGTGGGAAATTAAAGGCTGATAATAATAATAATTTATAATGTAACTTACTCTTCATAAACTTTCTCCTGTACTTCAGGATATCTAGCAAGCATGAGGGATGTGAAAGAATTTCCGCTTGCCGAAGTTTCGTTAGCAGCCACAATCATAACCACTAGCTCTTCCCTAATTTCATTATTCGTGAACCCTTCGTCCTGTTCTGAAAACCTTATAAGACTCTCTAGCAATGTTTTCGAGCTATCATCTGAAGAAGCTGAAATGAATAAAGATTTATAAGTGTCTTAAGAAGTACATGTCAATGTCAAAAAACAACTCAAACAATGCATCATTCAACAAAAACAATAGATAAGATTTAAATATTATTATCAAACCTAGTGCGATTTTTATCATTTTATTTTAATTTACTTTTGCAAAGTTTTGCCACTGGGACAATAATAAATTGTAGAATGCAAATTAACTATCTGTTTTTAATTTATTGTAATTCTACTATATTCTGTATCTACACTCATTAGTTTAGCTACTACAATTGCATTAATTTTATTGTGTATGTGAATACTTGTTTTAAAACTCGTGAGAAAAATATATTGAATATAATATAACCCATTGAATTAAGTTAAAAAAATCCCTACAAAATATACAATGGGCGGCCTTATCGCTTTCCGCGATCTCTTCCAGGCAACCTTGGAATACATAAATACATACATACTTACTAAATAGACGTAGTCGGGTCATAAGTTCTTTCATGTTATGTTATTTTATAGATTTTAGCGACAAGTTTTATATTAAACCGTCATGCTAGGTGGCTTTAATTTTTATTTTTAAGCACTGAAGGTGGTTTTACACTCTCACGGCGAAGTGAGGCGAGGCGTGGATGGAGTGAGAATGAAGTGTTTGTTTTGCATGTACATTACCTATGTAAAATGTATGCCAATAAACCAAATAGTTTTGGAATATGCTTATCAAGGCCTTCAATTGGATACCCATATTGTAATAAATGAAGATTTTTACACATTTGATTATGGACCCGTGATTTAGATTTTTTTTTTAAATTATAGTTATGTCACTCGGAATGATGTAAGGATTCTGACGATACTGCATTCATCGAAATCTGTTCAGGCATTTAAAAGTTATAGTGGAACAAGGAAACTCACATACATACAAACATAAATGAACCCTGAAATATTACACTCCTTTTTGGGCAGTCGTGTAAAAAGTAAATATTTATGATGACAAATTTTAATTATTTAGGTCATTATATTACTTTAAAGAAATACAAAGATCATTAAATTATTGTACATTCCACATAAGAAACAAAGTCGACGTCTTTACTGCTCGAACATCACGACAGAATGACATGTTGGCGACCATGCAGCTGAAACAGCTCTGCCAGTCGGCCAACTTTCTCTTTCCACTCTTTTTCACTTTTCACTTTTCTCTCACTTTCACTTTTCTTTTTCCACTCTTTGTCGGGGACGCAGTTAGCAATCGTGTAGCAGGCACTTTAGTATCCACCCATAGATATGAATAAAGTCTTAAAACTTAGTAAATATTATGTACAAAACGAATATTTTCAATTTTTAAATCGTTCAAATTTACTTCCCGTTAACTCCGCGCATTCGTGCCAGGCCGAATGGACAAACCTCTTTCTCTCAATCCTACAACATCTCAGGAAACACACTAAACATATGTACCTATTTGATATATATTTGACGGAGACAGGTATGTGACTCTTTCGTTATTATCAGCGATATTTTAACTACTGTGGGCGTACTGTGGTTAGTGTTGGTTAGTGTGCAATAGAAAAACCGTTTGCAGTTCAGATCACATTATAATTTACTATCAAATTAATCACACTAGCAATACACACACTGGGTTCGATACACAGCGTTTATTAAAATCACAAATTAACACAATAATCAAAAAATATTACAGTTAACACAATAAGTGAGCATAACGAATCGAGCACAGTTCCGCGACGTCTTAACTCCGATGCGATCAGAGACTGAATGTCCTTCTCGCCGTGGCTTTAAAACATCACGACTCTGTAGAAGCGCGCTTTAGGTGTGAGTAGATCACGTGATGTCGCCAGTGGCACGTTTGCTATTTGTTTTGTGTCCGTACTAATGACCGGATCCGAAATATTTTAAAAAAATAGTCTAATGGTACAGTCCAGAGGGCTTTTGAGCAAGCATATGCAGGGCGAAAAGTTGATAGCTGAGTTGGTTCGGAATGAGTATAGGACACCGAAAATGTATTTGAAAAATTTCAGATAGGAGCCCCGGAGGTCAGGAGTCCAGTTTCAGATTACGAAAAAGGGCCAAAATTAAAGTGATCTTCAGAGCCGTTGATTTTGGTATGATCGTGTGCAAGAAATTGTGGGCTTTCCCTAAATCTGATGTCTTTGAAAACTCGGATTTGGGCCATTTTTAAAAGGATATTCAAGGCCAATGAAAGTTATGCTGTGCAATAGTGTGACATGTCCTGATAGTGAATATATAAATATCTGACGGATTGATGGAGCCTTTTGGCAAATTTAGGAAGTACCCAAAGTGGTCATTATTTTGAATTCATCTCTAAATCAACGAATCGAATAGATTGAAATTTTAAAATATCAAACACTTGAAAATAATTATTAAAAGATAAGTAGTAAAATTAGAACATCGTCAGAGTACACCATAAACAGAATTTATTATTCCAAAATTATAATTCGCAGCCTCGACCTCATTGTATTACTTGTAGTTTGCACTTTTGCAATACACTCTTATCACATTATTTAAAGATGAAAGCTATTCATCCTAAAATCAAAAAATGTTATATGTGTTTCGTCGCTGGCGCGCTCGCATGACATCTGTCAAATCATTGTATTTTTTTGTGCCGCGCGCTAATCATGTTTTCGTTAAAAAGTTCAGTATTTTTTTAACAAAATGGAAAATCATCAAAGAAAACGTGACATGAAAATGGAGGACCTAAACGAACGTCGAACGAAAATCGAGTGAAGACGCGAAATCGGAGTCATCATAAAAACTGGTAAGTTTATCTGTAAACCTACCAATCTTTCGTTAGTTGAAATCATTTTCCTAAAATTACCTTGGATGCAGTGATACGCACATCAGTCTCTAAAGTTCGCACGGGAGGTGAACCATGAGAATATTAACTATGCCGTGTACTTATAAAAGAACAACACCACATGAGCTTGCGCAAGAGGCTGGCCGCTAGTATATACGTTCAGTGTTAAAAACCGATCTTTGTTGAATCCCTGGCAGTTTCATATATGTACTAAATAAAGTGCATTAGAGAATTTACATATTTTTGTGCAATCTGAGTGAATTCGCAAGAGTTTTGTTAGTTATATTTAAATATTAATATTCTGTGTTAAGTCTGATTTTAGGTTATATTATTTTATAGCAATAAAAAAAAGGTTAGTATGATAATTATGAGGTACATATAACTCTGTAGTCTGACTTCAGATTGTGTTTTTAATAGAGTTTAGTGTTGATTTGTATTTTGAAAGTTTAGATTTTTAAGTATTAGCCGTAAGTTGATTTTTCATTTTATTTGGTGTGTGTTTGCAAACCACTATTGTATTAGGGTCATCCTGTAAAGATAGTACGTGTAAGTTTTAATAAAATATAAAAAGAATATTTGTCACCACGAAATAGCTGATAGCAGATATCTCCAGTTTCTGTTATAAGATATATTATGTAAGAGTTTACATGCCTCCCATTCGGGCCTAGCACAGCACCATATGTATTCACAAAGACCATGAAGCCAGTTGACTGTCAAATGAGTTCATAAGGATTGCTTTCTGTCATATATTATCTTGACAATATTCTGTACTACTCAAAATGCGTTAAGAAATCTAGGATTTATTATTAATTCTGAAAACTGCAACGAGTGCCTTAGAACCCACACAGTGCTGCTAATATTTAAGATTTTTGTTAGATTCAGTCCAGTTTTCTATTCCACTTCGAAAGGAAAGATAGAGTTTATTCTTTAGACCATAAAGAATTTTAAGTCTAAAAGAAGATACAAATAATAGAGTCCGCCTAGTTACCAGGTATTCAGGCTTTACACCAAGATGATGAAAAGTCATAAAACAGCAGCCGTAAAGAATAATGGCTCCTACAAACAGGCGCGACACGCGATGCGACACAAAGGTACGTCGCTTCGCGCGACGAGCGGTGTCTTTGTGTCGCGTCGCATGTCGCGCCTGTTTGTAAGAGCCTTAACAATGAAAATAACAAGCCAGAACTAGATTAACATTCTGATTCATAACATAACGTCACGCCTGTATACCTGAAGGGTTAGGCAGAGGTGTACCTAATTAAAATTAATTTATTTACAAATACAACAGAACTAAATTAAAATTCAAAATATTTTTTTTTGCAAAAAAAATAATTAAAAAGTATCAAATACATTTAATTGCAAAGGTTTTGGTTGTGTCACATTTCAACAAACCACAATAGAGTTAAACAACTTGACTTCGTTCTTGAAATATTCTCTTTTGCTTCTCAAACTGGCTGGGCCTGCTATGTAATGGTAAAAAAGATCCATATAAATACCTGGAACTATTAGCAGCATCCATAGGACTCAAAACATTGCAAGCAAATTCAGATACTGTGAAGTTTTACTTATGTAGAATAGATATCACAACCGCCATAGCCTATATCACTAAGATCGGTGCTACTTATTATACTCATCTAAAGTTTAGCTAGACAGTTATGGCAATTATGCGAGGAAAGACAATTATGGATTTATGCATCTTATATAGTTCCAATGAATACACTATAGCAAGCCTAGAATCTAGACACTCTAACATAGAAATTGAATGGAAGTGATGTGATATATCCCACAAGTCAAGTTCAAATTATTTTATTTTTAAATATATGGTTTTTTTTTTAATTAGTCATTTGTTTAATGGTTAGCGTTCTGTTTTCATCGCATTTGTACGTTTTTCTTCATCATGGATACGTTAAAAATTAGCAGGAACTTCACATAATTAAGGATCGGACGTCACTAGGTAAGTTAGTCCGATGTGTATAATTTTACAATGTCACTAAGTAAACAAATTATTTGAAAAACATCCTCATCTTTGGGCTATTCAAGGAGCTATCAAGATTTTTTTTTTAATCAGAAGTATCCATCAATTGTTTGATAAAGCTACTCGCTGCGAGTGGCTATTAAGATAGGTAGATAGTCGAACCAACCAACAGTAGAAGTAGAGAAATTGAAAGATTTAAGGATTCCTAGAAGGATGTCAAAATCGACGGAGTTAAAGGCACTACTAAAATCCAGCAGGTGAGAGATTTGTGGTCCATAGCCCAGCGGTTTTAATCAGTAACCTTCAAAAGAGCCGTTACCATGCTATGATCAGGTCGAAAACCAGATTGAAAAGGACTAAGAAGGTCATTCGATGATAGAAAGGCAGAAAGTTGCTGATGAACAATGTGCTCAAGAACTTTAGAGAGATACGGGAGGATAGAAATAGGTCGGAAATCGGACGGTGAGACCAGGTTAGGAATTTTGGGTAAGAAGATGATATGGGCTTGTTTCCAGGTCTCGGGAACAGTACAAGAAAACAAGGAGAAATTAAAAATGTGGGTCAAGATAGGAAGTATAGTAGGGTTAATGAAGTTTTATTATATTATATAAGCCAAAAGGCTCCATCAATTCGTCAGATATTTATATATTCACTATCAAGACATGTCACACTGTTGCACAGAATAACTTTCATTCGCCCTGAATATCCTTTTAAAAATAGCCCAAGTCGGAGTTTTCAAAGTCATCAGATTTAGGGAAAGCCCACAATTTCTTCGTCGGATTTGCAAATTTAAGTCATCATCACCATTCGATCATACCCAAAACAACGGCTCTGAAGATCACTTTAATTTTGGTCCTTTTCCGAAATCTGAAAGTAAAATACTGACCACGGGGACCTATCTGAAACTTTTCAAATATATTTTCGGTGTCCTCTTCTCATGCCGCACCTATTTAGCTATCAACTTTTAGCCCTGCATATGCTTGCTCAAAAACCCTATATAGGCTCCCCACCATAGTAAAATAATAGGTACTTACTTTCATAGTGTTCTTGAGTAATGCTGTTTTCTTTCATTTCTTTTCGCTTGTTTTCTATTAACTAAAACCATATAGTATTCATTATTTTAAATCATATGACCCAAATAAATTCTCTTATAAATAAAACAAATTATGTTACGTTCTTTATAGTGCTAGGCAAAAAAAAAATTGAGCTGACGCACATTTGATCGAGCTGCACCGCAATGCAAAAATCTTTCTAAATCATTTTCATATTGTATGAACCATCAAAATGAAAAATTCCAGTCATTTATTCAAACCAGGCTAAGAATCAGCACTTTTCGAACTTCAAAATTACATAAGATGTACCCCCTAAAAGCCTACCCCTCACATCTCTCATTGCACGCTACAGGCGAGCCGCAAAGGCCGCACGGGCCGCACCGCACTTTTTTGTATAGAAATGCAATGCACTGCCGGCTGCAGCCCGATATGGCTGATAACGTCTGTCTAATGAAAGCTGAGTGATTTTTTCACGTTTTCATAAATTGACAACACTGCTGCAAATGTCACTAGTTGTTTTATAACCTCTTACGGAAATAAATTTGGGTATATTTTGTCGTATTTCAAATAAAACAATTCCTAAAACTTTAAGAAGTAGTGCGAGAAAGTTGTTGATAAATAATTTTACAACCGAGTGCATTTAACAAAAAAGTACGTTTTTACAATAATTTCGAAAATTACTGGTAAGCTATTGAATTCGTTTTAATACTAAGTATATGTATAGGATTTATATATTTATTAGACCTGGTCCATCAATATAAAAATTTTAAATGTTGAATCTCAATCGAAAATCTGTGTTATTATTTATGTAATCCAGTTTAACATCCTAGGTTTTCTGCTAGGAAACCGTCATAGAAGAAAACATAGAAATAACATAAATAATCAAATATTTATTTAGACGGACTTATTTTGTTGTTGTCTGAGTGAATTCACAAGGATTGCATTGTTTGTAATTAGTTATAGATGTTAGTGTAATTATTTTATTTAAGTTAGGATAAGTATATTGTTAAATTAAGTTAAGATAAGCGCATTTATCGCATTGGGTAATGGTCGTGTAATGGTAAATGTAAGTTGATAAAATATATTTTTTTTTTTTTTTTAATATGACTTACATCTACCTATTTATATAAAATGAGAAACTGACTGACTGACATATCAACACAGAGCCGAAACCACTGGGACTAGGAACGTGAAATTTTGCACACAGCTTCCTTTTACAATGTAGGGGAGCACAAAGAAGGGGTTTTTGAAAATTCCACCTTTAAGGGGGCGAAAAGGGGGGATTTCGTTTAGACAGTATTTCAATTATTAGACGTTGTGCACAATTTGTGAGCAGTAACTTAACAAAAAGTACTAGGCTTGAATGAATTCACGATAGTGTTTAATCATTATGTTTCTAATAGAATTTAGATGAGGCAGACAGATACTTTATAACCTGGATTAACACATATTACTTTTTATCCCGGTAGTACATTTCCACGGGATAGTTTCCGACATCCACGTGAGCTAAGGCGCGGGAACAAACTAGTATTGAACATAAATTATTTTGTAATATTAATTTCTATGTGACTTACAACCTTATATCATAAAAGTTTATCTACACATTTCTTTGTAAATTCTCTCCTATTATTCTGTAAAAACAAAAATAAATATTCTGCATAAAAATATTCAAGTATCCAATACGTTTTTTCGAAGTATTCCCGTTTGAGCAACTATTTTTTGAGCACCTATGCATTGAGCACCAATCAATATTTTAACGTGGTGCTCAAAGAACAACAAAAAATTTAAATTTGACTTTATTCCCCTTTGAGCACCTACAGTGCGGTAGCTTCTAGTGATGGGGTGTATTAAAGTCAAGTACGTACTTCTTTCTTTTCACCGATTCTGAATAATGAGGTAAGTTTTAAAACACCAGGTCGCTATGTTACCGACGTAATATTTTAAAATTTGCCGCTCATTTTCACTCTCAGCTTTCAATAGACACTTTATGTGCGTTTACCTTTACAAGACATATTTTTTCGTTACTTACCTCAGTCATAAAATCAAGTACGTACTTCTTTCTTTTCACTGAATCTGAATAATGAGGCAAGTTTTGAAACACCAGGTCGCTATGTAACCATGGCTTGCAAATTCGTTCTGATGCCCTGCTTAGCCCCACATCAAATGATTCCAACAAGGGGTGTTTTGACTCCTTTTGGGCACCCATTTTGTAACCCGTTGTTGACTCTGAAATACAATAAAATTATGTAGTTGGTAAAAACCATGCAGATTCAAAGTCATTCTGAAAATGTTTCTTTGGAACAAAAACAGCAATCGTTAAAAAACAAACTGGTCAAGAGGGACTTGAGATCGAACTATCCGGGCTCTATACTAGAAGAGAAGAATTAAAGTTCGTAAACCTACAGCAGGTCTACCAAATAAAAAGAATTTAAAAAAAAGCTTGATTCAGGCAACTTTGTGACCACTAAACGATATGCTGAGATATTGTTCCCATCACCAGCGTAACTGAAGGAAAGAAAGAAAGAAAATAAATCTATTTGACTGATAATATTGATATCTATAAAGGCACTTTGTTTTGCAGTAAAGTTCTTTTTCCACTTGGCTGAATTCGGTCGTGTGAATTTTGACTTCTTTTTTATTCAGAGAGGTAATATTTAGAAAGCTTCAATAGACACTACACTGAATTAGTTATAAACTCAGTTGTCTACTGAATTTGTCTGGAGATTAACGTTTGACAGAGACGGACGTGTATATTTTATTTAAGAGACTAACCAACTGAATTCGACTAAACACATTTTTGGGAAAAAAAAATTGTTCGTATGTAATTTATTTGTCTTTTAATACTATTTCATATTCGACATGGGTAGACTGTTAAGCCAAAAAATGTTACGTTTATTTAAGAACTGATGTACAAAGTGATGCAATAAATGTGTCCTCTAGTTTTATTACGAAGTTACTAGGAACCACTGAAGAGGTCGGATAAGAGTGACACTGGTTTCATTACTGTCACTCCAGCAGAGCGTCAAATCGATGGTTGCGTCTACTGATGACATGAGAGGATGTCAGAGGCTTTTAGTGGTCAGGGGAGTCATGACCATAGATAATACACTCATGATTGTCGTACCACTTCCACGATGAACTGCTATATTCCAGCACAATCCTGAAGATATTGAAGCTGCCGAGTCACTAATACGATGACCACGTCTGGTAAAGTCTATCCTATGCCGTTAAATATATCTTTATCACACGCTGTCTGAATTTAGATACTTAGCCATTTGAACAACTAGCCAAGTGGATTTTACTGGCTCCTAATTATAATATAAATTACAAGATATTACCAGCAATCACATCCATGGTATAGGCAGAGTAGTATTTAAACGCAGACAGTACTCCGGAGCCCGCCATTTTCCCCATGTTTTGCACAAGGGTGGCACTCTCTTTCTCGAATATTGGCATGAAATACTTCATCTTTTTCGCAGTGAAGCTCTGATTTAAGAATTTTCGACGCTCACGCCAAATTGGCACTGCAACATTGAATGATAGACGTAACTTAGCATGTGCTTTGCCTTAGATATATTCCTGACTTTATTTTGCACAATCATGTAAGACAGTTGTACTACAATCTGTAGAATGATGGTAAACTAGACGAGCGAAACCACCTAATACAAACAAATCTTTGCTTAAAAGGTGACTCCAAACCTAACATATATAACCTTAAGTGAAGAAATAAACATTTATTATTTTATTTTTTACAATGATAGGAATATGCCCGTTTTTACTAACACTAGAATGTCACCTGAATTCATGCTTAAAATAAAAGCACACTGTTAAATTTTCCACCCTCTGCTCAGAGCCGGGCTAGCAGCATTACACACTATCAGCATTCACCCAGATATTGATTTGTGCGTAAGTACAAAAAAGGAAGGTACAGATGACGAGAAAAGAGAATATTCTTTTTACCGTATAAAGTTAATCAAAATATGGCTTAAAATAGATAAATATATTTTAGTGTGTATCCTTCAATAAGTAAGTGTGCACTAATATCTAACAATCATAGCACTTAATCATTCAATCACAGGTTTGCTTTATCCTAAGATAATGTATTAAACCACCTACTAACCGTTTCTGTCAGAGCCATTTATAATCTACTAGCTTTTGCCCACAGCTTCGGACGCGCAGATGTCGGAAAATATCCCACGGAAACGCATCCTATAATAATAATAGCCGAAATTGTGGTACATGTAGGTCACAAATATAATCGACATCGTAAAAAATAACAAATAAAGGGCAACGCCACAGGCATGGAACGGAGGTGTGGCGATACTTTTCTTTTAGAAGGGCGATGGCGAAGGCGTTCCATTGGCCCATTTTACTTCTGAGCCATGTCTACAAGCTCATGTTATCAATAATCATCACGAACCGTCTCCCGAATAAGTCGGATTCCGTTAAGGCAAATTGGACCACATACAAACCTACACTTTGGCAGATTATACAGAAGACCGAAGAGACTTGTCTTTCTTTTGTGGACTACGAAAAAGGCTTAGATTCGATCGAGACATGGGCTGCACTGAAATCTCTTCAACGGTGACAGATCGATCGGAACATCGAGATACTGAAATGTCTGTATGAAAACGCCACTATGTCAGTCCGACTCCAGGACCATACCTCGAAACCTCTCCTTATGCAACGAGGTGTGAGATAGGGAGACGTATCTGTCCGAAACTGTTTACCGCTACAGTGGAGGATGTCTTCAAGGTTCTAGACTGGAAAAGGCTAGGCATCAACATCAAATGCGAGTACATCACTAATCTTCGGTTTGCTGACGACATAGTTATCATGGCTGAGACTATAAAGGACTTCAGTACTATACTCGATGACTTCAGTAGCGGTTAAGAAAGCGGGTATATATGTATATACTTCTGCTGTGATTTTTTTCATATTAACAGAAACAACCATTTAGCTGGCGGGGGGACACACACACTTGACTCTAACAAAAAATAGCACTTTAAACCTTAATATTTCACAAATGGAACCCTGCATCCAAAAGTGGTTTTTAATATCTTCCCAACGACACCCCATTATACTATGGGAAAGACGAGAAAAAAAACATCCCCACTTTACGATACGGGGAGGTACCCTAAAAAAAATACCATTTGTCAGCGTGATTAATATGTATCCTCATGCTAAATTACAGCTTTCTAGTACTAAGTGTGTCTGCGCTAAGTCGCGGACAGACGGATGAACGGACGGACATGGCGACACTATAAGGGTTGACTACGGAACCCTATCAGTGGGCATTTATTTATCTTGGTCCATTAATACAAAGCAATAATTTATGTTTTCATAAATCTCATACCTGGTGCAATCAAGGAACCATTTCCAATGATAAACTGTAACACTTGCATCACGTCATCTTTATTCAGGCAAGTCTTCAGAACTACCTCAGCGGTCCCAGGATCAGCGATCACTGAAAAATATGCGAAAACAACAAAAAGCTAAAACACAATCTATATCATATTAGTAACAATGAATGACTTAAAAACTATGTTAGTAAACTTTAAACTCAAAAACTATAAACTTAATGAAATTTTTCAATACTCAAATAAATTATGTTCTTTGTAAATATTGAGCACATATTGCGGTACCCAGTCGTGATATTTAATTTATCATAAAAAATTGATAAACCTACATGTATACAAATCTTTTCCATGCCACACGGATGTTAGACCATTCTCATGTCTTATTGCGTCGCGGCCAAGAACTTGAAGGGCTTTCATTCGTGCTGCAATAATACAAAAAATTGAACAGATTTTTTTTAAACAAATTCGTAAAAGAAAGACTTTACGTCTACCATCATACTTATAAACGTTGCTTAAACTTGAGTGTTTGTATGAAAGAAAGAAAGAAAGAAAACTAGGTTTATTTGTCACAGAGACACGTGCATACATAAAAGACAAGAGTAAACAAAAACAACAAAAAGTACATAATAAATCACGAGCGTAAAACAGAAATTAGTCGGCAGCTGCACGACATGACTGTGTGGGTTACGGGTAGTTCGGCCCACTATGTAACATGGACCGCTGACCAATTACCCTTTTTAACCGACTTCCAAAAATGAGGAGGTTATAATGTCCGCCGATTTCTCCGTCATTTATGGACCGATTTTTCGTTTGAATGGGTATGCTCTCAAGGTGGTTCCTTATAAATTTTATTAACTTGGCTTGGATAGTTTTTGAGTTAGCTTCAATAATACGTTTTTTTCCCACTCAGTATGTGGATGATATGACAAGTTCCTGTCACTGGTAGCATGTAGTAGAATTTGAATTTCTGTGGGGTAGGTACCACAAGTAAAACGTATAAAATAAAATTATTCACAAAAAAAAAAAAAAAAACAGCCGACTTCTTTTTTGGGAGGACAGTTGTTTTTTTTTTTTTTTTTTTTTGTAAAAAGTTTTTATTAAAAATTGATAGAGGTTAAGTCGGATCTGTTTTGCTTTCAGTCTAGTTAAGGGTGACTTAAAATAGTTTATTTAACATTATACAATAGATGTTGTTCACGTATAAGTATTTATATTTATTATATATTATTAATGGACAATTATAATTTAAGTCTGCTTAGTTTCCTGACGTTTAAACATTTATAAGTAAGGGCACTATGGTTGTATTCACTTAGAAAGTTGGTACCAGCGCCGCCGACAAGCACTGGTTGTCAACGATAGTCGGCGCAGGCAGTTTTCATATTTTTTGCTGAATCAGTGCTAACCGGTGCCGACTAAAGGCTCGTGCAGACCAGCGCGATATCGCGGGCGCCACATGAGTCGCGCTGCCTGTCGCGCCCGCGATATCGCGCTGGTCTGCACGAGCCTTTATTCAGATAGAAACCTGTCGGCGCTTATCGGTGAAGGTTTGTTTGGGCAAAAAGTATGAAAACTACCAGCGTTGACAACCAGTGCTTGTCAGCGCTGACAAACGCTGGCATATAGTAATAATATGTTTATTCATCAAAAATTACAGATAGTTACAACAACAATCAGTGGGTAGACAGTTACAGTTAATCAGGTTTGTTGTCAAATCTGAACAACATTTTTTATAACCCTGCCTCTAAAACTAGATTATAACCTGTATTTTGAGTAATAGTGTACGGCCACAAAATTCTTATTCACTATTATAATATATTTGATTTTGTTATAGTTGTGACGTATATATATGTGTGTGAGGGTAAGTGTGCATGCAGTGGAAGGTGCGTATTGTGTGGGAATGTGTGCATGTGTGATAAGGTGGTATGGGCGGGGGGGGTGCGTTAAACGTGTGTAGATTAGGTGATGTATGTAAGTAGAGACTCCGTGTCCCTCTCTAGTAACCACTCTGTTACTTTAGTTTTTACCGCGTGGGCGTTTATTAATTTTATTGCAAATATAATTATTAAGTGTATGTTTGAGTGTATTATTATGTGTATGTCTGATGCGCTGTGAAAGTGCTTTTATATTGAGATCCAGTGATGAGTCTAGTCGCTTATTTAGATTTGGTGGTGGCAGCTTAGCATGAGTTCTTAAAATCGATCGAAGCACAAAAAGCTGCCGTACGGGCTTTGCAGTTAGAGTATAGTTCAGTTGATGGGAATCAGTAAGATTTTCTAGTTCATAACGTTTTAGACTTTGTTGCTCTGCCCCATGCAGTAATACAATATCCAATAACAGATTGGCAAATAGCATCTTCGAGTGACTTAAAGACGTCGACGTCGACGACGCCAGGGAAAATCTTTAAGAAACTGAACATTCCGGTTTGTCTTTCTGAACAGCTTTTGCCCACGTGGATGTCGGAAATTACCTATCCTACGGGCACGTACTACTTAGACAAAAGTTATCCTATGTCCTCAACCAGGTCATGGTCTATCCGTATGCCACATCCAAATTCATACAGCCGTTAGGGCGTGAAAAGGTAACGCACTGACGCATATACATATGTGGTCGACGGTATCGGCGCCGGATAAATTAGCTTCTTACGTGAATACACCGTATTCTATACTAATAATATAATAAAATTATAATAAAGCTGAAGAGTTTGTTTGAACGCGCTAATCTCTGGAACTACCAGTCGGATTTGAAAAATTGAATTCATTTGAATGCCCAATTCTTGAGAAAGGTTATAGGGTGATTAACATTACGCTATGACCCTTAAAAGCCGAGAAAAACGAAAAAAATCAGAAAGAACGTTAAGCGAAAACAAAGTAATGGGGCGGACGACACGATACGAAACGGTGGGTCAGGGGCGCCCGACGAGAACCGAGCACTACCGAGAACCGATCTGTGCATGCCTGTCAACAAGATACCATCCCGCGTGACTCAGATGCTTTATTATATTAGTATAGATATTGTGGTGTCTTACGACTTCCACGCGGACGAAGTCGCGAGCAGACGCTAGTGTAATATAGAACGCTGTTACATCAAATTTTTTAAGTGTGCATGTAAAACTTTCTATTTTTTATATATTTTTGTAGCTACTTACTGTGACCGTTGCCAATGAACAAATAACTATGGCCCAAAAAAGGAATCGTCCATATTCCAGAATTTAACTGTTTCCCTAACTTGTAAACTTCTCTTTTTGACCAACGTTGGTATAATAACAGCACCATGGCGATCGATAACAACAACTCTAGCAACATGTTTGTATGTTGTCGGTTTAACGAATTTCGAGCACCTACTTTTGATATATATACTACAGAATTGAGGAATGAATTTACTTTAGATATGCAATATTAAGCAAATAAACACAACACAATCACGATTGAACACTTTGCTTATAATATTGTGTCAAAATTAAATCACTTCCCACACCAGTGCACGCAAATATGGTATGCGAAAAAAACAAACGCGTCAATTTCTTGAAGGGAAGTATCTAGACGTTTGTTTGGTAGAAACACCTTGTTTGATAGGAATATGTTACACTGACATCTCTCGTGCACGAGTGATTGCCAGGCTGACCAATTTAGACACGCCACTTTATACGGTCGCAAGAAAAAAAAAAAAAATATTGTGTAGCGTTTTTTTGATCAGGATAAAACAAGGTCACAAGTAGGTAGTAATAATTAAATTTAAATAATAAAATCTTAAGTTATAATGGGTTTTTCCATTAAAAGTAGCCCGGAGTCTTGATTTGTGCCCGCTTGCTCGCCCTCTATTAGGTACATGGGACTTAAACATAACTGGTGTAATGTGGGTGTTACTATTCAACTCTGTCCAACCCTTCTTCATCTACAGGCGTGATGTTATTTTAGTTCTACTAGCTCTATTAAAATCTAAACTTATCGTTTTATCTATATCTCCTATCGTCGAATAGCTAGCTCATTGCTACGGATGGAACTGTTAAAATTTCCGAAAAAAATAACAACATCCTTGTGCGTTTTTGTTTGCGGTTTGCAAACAAAAAAGAACAAATTATATCTACAGTTTTGATATAATATTTACATACTATCGAATTTTGAGAAATAGTATCTTCACACTATCATGTATTTTTAGTTTATTAGACCAAAAATAATTAATAAAGCATATTAAATTAAATGAACTACAGTGCAGGTTTTATATCAAAATATGTTCGGGTCCGGCGGTCTTTCTGACAAAAATTCCCCCCAGACTTTGTACCCATTATCCTTTGTCCTTAGTCTAGCGGTAGCATAGAGCACTTTATTAGGAGATAAATGTTCAAGCATATATACCAGCTTTTGTCACCAGCTATCCCAACATCTGCACTATTGAGTTTCTCGTTATTGTTTTTCTTTTCCTTATTGTAATCGTTAGCCGAAGCCAGGAGGTTGTCGCGAATTCTTGCACAGGCCAACTGGACGACGATGGAATGCGAGCGGGTGTTAGTAGTTTAGAGTTTGGCTACGTAGGTGCAGTGAAAAATGTCGTTGTCACTTAGCTCACATCCGCCAACTGATCCCAACTGCTTAACCACCTCCTGTTTATTGGGGGTAGGCATTTATTGGAGTTCGAGGTTGTTTGAACGAGTTTTTTGTTCCAGGTAATTTATGCGGAGGCTTAGATTCGCTATTGAGTTTTATTATTTTATTCTGTTAAGTTTTTCATGGCGATTTTTAATCTCTTTTGTTTGGATTGGTAAACTTCAAACTCCTTAGTGTGAAAATTAAATTAAGTTGACAGCTCCCTAATATCAAGCTTTATAGGTTCGAGTTTCTGGTTGACGACGTTGAGTATGGTGTTATTGATTTGCTGAAACATGAAAACGAATTCCACCTTCATAAATTCAAGGACAATGGCACGCACTTCCTCAGTAGTTACTGGTGTCGCTTAAGCGGGAAAGTTCAAGGCCGATCACTTATTTACTGTTGTTGTGGAGACGTTCCAATTTGATGTACCCTCATTTTTTGAGGCACTCGTAATGAGATTTATACGAGCCGTACATTTCCATTTACGATAAGCTTCAGAATCAGCAGGAATCCCCTGGATAGACAGGCACGCAAAATGGAATGACTTATTGCATCTTAAGCCAGCGCCAGACATAGCAACAATATTTGAACACTTTTTTGAACACATATGAGGCACAGATGTTTAGGTATTTGATCAAAGTTTGATCACTTATTTTAACTTTGCCATTCGGTTTCGGTTTTTCAACCGCACATTAAACCCGGCGCCAGACATAGCAACAATATTTGAACACTTATTTAAGTCTATTCTTTGAACATATGTGAGGCACGGGTGTTTTACGATTTATTGAGTAATTTGTTATCTTCGGAATACTTATTCTTGGCCCAGCAACCGTATTGTCGAAGCCATGTTGTTTTTATAATTTTATTTGAATACCTTTTAAAAATTTAATACATTCTTTGTTTTAACCGCCTTCAAAATATTTTACTGGTCCCCGCAAGTTGGCTATTAATTTCGGTTTACACTTCTGCACACTAATAAAGGCCCTCCCAGTTATCGCCCGGATCTCGAAGCAAAAGTGCACACTAAAAAAGGCCGAGTCGATGGCTGGTCACAGCGAGTTCGCGAGAAGATCATCGTGAACGCCGCAATACGGGGAGTTACACGTTTTATCGCGACGCACTGACTGTTAGATTGCGACTGACGGTAAATCAGATTCTTTTTCGATTTAATTTGGTCTGGATTTTAGGGTTCCGTACCTTAACGGTGCCAAACGAAACCCTATTACTTAGCCTCCGCTGTCCGTCTATCTGTCTAATGAATAGGGTTGCCACCTCTTGTTAGTCAAAATTCGGTAGTTTTTTTTATTTTTATTTATTATTTTATATTTTCCATTTGAACGTAGAGACTTCAAAATATCTGGTCTTGAACTAACTTTAGAAAACTTTGCAGTTCATTTTATAAATGAAAACGTTTGGATTTCTGCCTTAACATGTTCGTTATTTCAGCGGGTTCTTTCGCCCAAAATATTGAATACTATACTAATAAAAACACGCTTGCAGGCAGCGTTTGATACAGGTATGGACAAAACATAGTTTCGAGTGTCGTGAGTTCGTGACCGCATTGGCCAGTAGCGTGCTACTTACTGTGCGCGGTTGTACGATTTTTGCTACTGTCTAAAGAAAAAGAAAGAAAGAAATAAATAACGTTTGTTTGCGGCAAACATGACGCAAAGAAAGAACACAAAACAAAAAAAAAAAACAAGTTGGGGAAAAAATGCATCACATCCACGCTAAATGGCTATCGCTCAGTATAATGCTGCGACCCTATGCGAGACAGAGCCCAGCCCTGGTTTTCAACGACAGCCGGCGTTGACCTTATGACGTCGACCGGTGCAGCATACAATGATATATAAAAATAAAATAATTCTACATGTTGTGTGTCAAATATTCCGCCAGCATGCGTGAATTTTAAATACCGGGAGAATTTTGTTTATTTGAAATTACTTCCGGAACCGGGAGATTTAAATTTTCTTGTCTCAATTCGCGGAGACTCCCGGAATCCCGGGAGAGGTAGGAACCCTACTATTGAACCGTAATAGGTAGTTGGAAATAGCCGGCTTCCGAATTTGCTGCCGGCGCCGGTTGTTGAATTAGTTGCCGGCGCTGAGTTTGGAAAAAAAGCACAAAACTGGGTTTAAAATTTGGCATAATGGAGCAGATAGGTGGGGTAGGTATATTTAAAAAAAATTGAGTATAGAAGAGAGAGTTTTATTTTTTTGTTTTCGAAAATCTTGAAGTATCCGTAAAAGTTGTCAATTTTAGACCTTTTTTGTACGAGCTCTATCTCAACAACTAACAACAACTTAGGAATTTGAAACTTCAACTTCATTGATTTATAAGATATTTTATTTAAACGTGAGCGATTTGCTGCAACTGCAAAAATAACTTTGTAATTCATAGTATAATTATGAAATACAAATTTATCTTTGCGATTTTTTAAATTTAAGATGAAAAATAATAATATTCTTCGTTTAGTATTTTCATTTACATACATAAACTCACGCCTTCTTCCCATAGTGATAGGCAGAAACTACAGAACGCCACCTGCTACGATCCTTATATACTCCTTTTGCTTCGTTGTCATACACGCACGGCGGTTGCGAGTACTACGCACCTGACCTTTCTAAAGAACATCAATAAGGTCAGTATATGACCTTCTAGGCCCTAGAAGAATGCCGAGGGGAACGCCCTAGGTCCTAGGGCATCCCCCTCTCCCGGCGCTTGCACTCACATCTGCCTTTTAAATACATTTTGTTAGTCGCCTTTCATTCATCCCTTCAACATGATCATTCCATCTAAGCATACCCTTTTAAAATTTTGTACATCTTCTTTTAAATCACACCGTTGTCTTATCACATCATTCCTCAGCCTATCATTCATAGTCATACCACACATGCTTCGCAAGAAACGCATTTCCCCAGCATTTATTCTACTTTCATGCTTTTTGCCTATTGGCTTTTACAATATTTTCAAATAACTGTGTTAATAGATATGGGAGGACAGTGTAGGTTTTACCAGGACCAAGTACCAGGTACTTAAAAAAATAGAAAATGGCCAACAATATTATTCTTGCCTAAGCAACCGGCAGCAAGTTTGTCATGCTCCTTTAGATGTCACTGTTTGTGGTAGCGTCGGAGGTCGGGTTGCCTCCTTCCCTCAAATATGACGAGGAGGGGTGTAACTTTTACGATTTCCGCGGCGCACGCCAGTAAAGTTCCCAGTAGGCATGATTTTTTTCCGACAAACTCAACAATAATCGTAAAATTTCAGCCAATTTCCACAAAACTTTAATGAATTTATACACTAAAACTTTCCGCATGAATCACTCCGTCCATTGTTGAACCATTATAATACTGTCTGAAAATCCGTTCAGGAGTTTTTCAGTTTATTGCGTGCAGACCGAGACAGACGCGGCGGAGTTATTCTAACTGAAAAGACAGCTGTGCTGCTGGGGAGTTTGTTGCGTCACTTTTTCTTCCAAGTTAAAGCACTAGGAAGTAGTGACGCGTGGGCGTTTTTGGGGGACTTTCTTATATAATAAATGTTTTTTTTTTTTCTTTCATTTCGCGAGGCAATCTTCCTGTTTCCAGAACAACTTAGCATGGCCCTGAAGTTATCAGAGAACTTTCTGTTATACTTTTCTTCCTTTTCATCCTTCTTAATTTTTACCATCTCTAGCAGTTTCGTTTTCATTTCAGAGTTTTTCTTCTTCCTCACAACCTCTTTTACTTCACCATCTACCCGAGAATTATTCGTTCTACTACCATATTTCCTCTTCGCCAGACCAGTACTTTTCATAATAAAGCTCAACAGCACGAGAAAGAAATCACAACTCAGAAATAATATTCCATCATAATTTAATGCACCAAAAAATAAAACATTCGCACACACTCAATTCCACTGATTTTTGTTATAATTAAGAAATCCTTGAATAATAAACCAACAAGCTATGTTCTATGGTTCAAGCTGTTCACAGTCTTTCTACAAGCTGTAAGGTGAAATTTTCAACATCCTTCATCATGACATCAAACTTGACCCTCAACGGCTTCAGGTCTTCAGTTGCAGTCGCAGGCAGGATCCTATACTGACGGAGGAGAGCTGACAGCGCAGTCTTCATTGACATCATCGCGTATTGATATCCTGGAATGATGCAACGTTAAAAAATTGTTATAATAAAATACCATAGTAATTTTAGGGCAAATCGACATAGTAAATTATTTTATCTTGAAGACGTGAATAGCTCTATTCTGCAAGTCCAAGATTGGTTTACGGTAAATAATTTGGTATTAAATAAAACAAAAACCAAATGCGTTATATTTAAATTACCTAATGTTAGAAGTACCGAATGTGACATCATTGAATGGGGAAAACTGGAATTTATTAATCAAACGGTTTTCCTAGGAATCACACTAGACAATAAATTACAATGGGGACCTCATATAACATCTGTTGCGGGGCGACTAAGCTCGGCCGCTTATGCTGTTAGAAAGATAAGAAAGTTAACAGATGTAAATACCGCGCACTTGGTCTATTTTAGCATTATGTCGTATGGCATTTTATTGTAGGGTCGGGCTGCTGACATTGAATCTATCTTTATTTTGCAAAAGAGAGCCGTCAGAGCCATTAATAATCTACGTCGCCGCGAATCTCTCAAGAAACTATTTAAAATGATTAATATTATGACGGTTCCTTGCCAATTCATTTATGAAAATATTATGTACGTAAGGAAAAATCCACATCTTTTTAATATTTTAAGTGATAGACATAACTTGAATACTAAAGATAAACTAGATCAACCATTTTTCAGATTATCTAAAGTACATACATCTTTTATGGGGTACTGTCATCGATCAATAAGTTCTTTATTAGTGATCGATGGGTACTGTGTTACAACAACACAAATGTTACAACAAAATACCTTGTGACATATTGCAATTAAATGAAAGAAAATTTAAAACTCATATTAAAAGTACACTTTGTAAACAAGCATATTACAAATTAGAGGATTATATCCAAGATAAGAATGCTTGGAAATATGCTGGTCCTGCTCCATAGGACAATTTAGAATCAAGACAAAATCAAACAGGTTGCTAATTTAATTGTAAAATTTATAATTTTGATTTATAACATTGATTTTACATTCGATGATTACTTCCTAACACACTGACTTATTAATTTAAAATAAAAAAAAAACAGTGGCACTCCGGGAGTGCAAACAGAAGTGAAACCTTGAAAAAAAATCGGCACCGCGGTAATCAACGCGTTGATGTCTTTTTAACCGTCTTACGAATTTTCGATCAGGTCACGTGTCCTGACGCGAGTTTAACATTTTTTACCCATTACAAAAAAAAGTGCACAACGCCGCTAAAGAAGTTTTCACTTCAAAAAACAGTGGCACTCCGGGAGTGCCGACAGAAGTGAAAACTTGAAAAAAAATCGGCACCGCGGTAATCAACGCGTTGATGTCTTTTTAACTGTCTTACGAATTTTCGATCAGGTCACGTGTCCTGACGCGAGTTTAACATTTTTTACCCATTACAAAAAAGTGCACAACGCCGCTAAAGAAGTTTTCACTTCAAAAAAATGGAAAATCGTCTACTTTTACAATGTTTGTAAATATGTGAGTAATTATTTGTCGTTGCTTCATTTTTAATTCTTTTTACCTATTTTGGTATAGTAATTTTATTCTAGGTGCATCGTCTTCACATATGATTATTTAACTAATGTACGTTCTTATAGAAACTATTGTAAAACATTTTAAAAAAGTAACGGTGGAGTTTCTTGCCCATTCTTCTCCATACGAAAACAACCTTTTGGAAGGAGCGACTAGAATCAATTATATTATTTTGTACATTTTGACGTTCAAAAGTGCTATACATGGGCCTATTTGAAATAAATGATTTGACTTTATTTCTTTACCAATGCAAGCTCTCGGTCCATGGCTGAATGGCATGAAGGCAGCGGGATGCGTGAGCGGCGTGTCGATGAACCTTTCAGGTCGAAACAGCTCCGCGTCGTCTCCCCAGTACCGAGGGTTGCGGTGTAACGCCCAGATGTTGATTACTAACCCGCAATCTTTTACTAGTGTTATGCCTGATGCTGTAAGGAAGTTTTTTTTTCTAAAATTAGATTAAGAGTTAAAAGTAATATACACGAAATATGTATGAAGAATGAGGATTTGAGGAACATATCTTAAATAAAGTTTTAAGTAGGACTCTGGATGGCAGGAAGACTAGGGAAAGACCACAGAACACATGTATGGCTATATAGAGATATGGAAGAAGATATTGCTGCGCCAACCCCAAATAAATCGGGATAAGAGACAGGAAGCAGGAGAAATATAGTGATTTTTTTTCCATACTTACGCAAAGTTACTTCCTTATCAACTTTCCTGGCAATGATTGGCACTGGTGGATACAACCGCAACGTTTCTCTTATCACAGCATCCAGATATTTAAGACGGGGGAGATCTTCAGCAGCCACAGGTCTTTTGGAATCCCCGAATACTTCCTGCAATCTGAAAAAATAAAACATTACCATAACCCATTACCCATTACATTAATCTGTAAAATTTGTAAAATGGAATTATGATAATACCTATTTCTAATGTTATTTAAAATGACACTAATTGATTATTGCAAATAAATAAATGATTTGATTTGATTACTAATAACATCGCACCTGTAATCCCCGAAGAGTTAGGTAGAGGTGTACATATTATTAGTACACCCACATTTCGCCACTTATGTTTAAGTCCCATGTAATACGAGGGCGATCATATTGCCATCAACGGGACACAAATCCGAAGTCCGAAAGGAATACCGTGGCCCCTTCTAACACACAGGCAACTGAAGGAACACGGGTGGGTTTTAGTCAGTATGAGTCTGACACGCCCTCCCGCTCCGCCCAGAGGGGGAGAAGTTATTTGTCAAAAAAATAAGACTCCGGGCTGCAATTGAAAAATTCCTGATGGAAAACCCAATAACACTTTGCCTGTCCTGTTTATCAAACCCATACCGTTCAAAATATTTTTTTAATTGAATTACTTAAATATGACTCGCCAGTCGGAAATTCGTAGAGACTGTTCAAATACAGCTAATCTACTTACTCTTGATAAACCTTCTCTTGTACATCAGGATATCTTGACAGCAGCATGGAAGTGAAGGCAGTACCCACTGCAGAGGTATCGGTACCAGCTAGTACGAGAACCAGGGTTTCTTCTCGCAGTTCCATATCGGTGAACCCGCGGTCTCCTCCTGAAGTGTCTATGAGCAGTTCCAGAAAGGTCTTGAGACCGTCGTGTTTAGTCATGTCTAGGAAAAAAGTAGTAAGAGTAAATAAAAAATAAAAACTATTCCTATTTAGGTTTTTAATTTATCCAAGGTCCATGCATAGAAAGCTGTAAATACCTACTTCAATTTATTCAATTCAACTATTAAAATGTATAAAACAGTTCGCTGTAAATAATAGACAAAATACCTGTAGAAACGCTAGGTAGTTATTTTTATAACTATTAAAATTAGAGCCGTTTATATAAGTCACAGACATCTGGTTAAGTTAGCCAGCTAATTGGACGCCGAGGCCGTTCATTAAACGCTGGCATCCAATTGGATGCCTCGACCGTTATTGAACTAGAATCATTCATCGTTTAACAACTTGGCATATTGAAAGTCAGCCCTTTGAAGATGACTAAACAAAACTCAGCCAAATGATTCAAATGGTGAAACAACGTCTGCGAGCAACTTGTAAATAGCGCTAGCCGGCCGTTGCCATGGTACCGGTCGCTTCGCTCGCTCGGTTTGCGCGCAGTTTGGTCACAGTTCTAACCTAACCTAACCAATTTCACCCAGTTTAAGTAAATGACTACAAGACATTCAGCCATCTGGTTAAACATTGCGCTCAATGACTTGGCTAGTTGTCCTTCAGCTATTTAATTGGATTAATGAACCGGCATTTAATGAACGGCCAAGGGGTCTAATCAGCTGGCTAATTTAACCAGATGGCTGCGATATATATTTTTAAGTGCAAAGTATGAATCGTATTTTTTTCTATACTTACTTTGATCAGACTCCGCCATAGATACTTTCTCGTCTTTCAAAGATTGCTTCTTGGATTGTATGATCTAGAATGTAACAAATCTTAAGTAGTACCTATTATTATTAATTTTAATACCATGATCCTACAGAATGCGGATGATGGATATATTATGATCAGTCTTTTTACTCCATGTGAATAAACATTGATGACATGAATAATAAACCAAACTGAATGGTCGTCGACAGAATTTAAAAAAGACCTATCACAATATGGTCAGATTGGTGGATGATCTACAAAAAACCACGGATGAGATCGAGAAAAGACTCCCAAAAACCAGAAAAACACGGCACTAAAGGGAGGAAGCCTATACTCAGCATTAGGTTGCACATGGTTGTCTATGATGATCCAAAGAAATACTGGAAGAATTAATTTTTACCTTATCTACAAACTTCCAAATATAATCCCTGCACTGAACATGTTGTTTGTACGCCGGTGTCATCTTATACACAGAAATGTTATATAACCAAGGCTTGCAGAGACGCGCGGAGTCCAGTTGAGTACATCTGTCGAAAGCCTGCAGAAACGGCTGCTCTGACTGTTTCTGAGAGTTAACTAAAACGCCTAGGGTTGATTCTGTAATGGTAAAAGGTTTGGATAACACATCGTCTTTTGAAGACCTAAATGAATAAAGTCTTTGTAGAACAACGCTTTTTGAACGAGCATTCTATCGAAACCTGTCTAACCCATTATAACATAGTAATGTCAATATTGATATATATTTGTGTGCTTTTCATAGCCAAAATCGTTACTGTTATCTAACTATCCAAAATAAACGATTAAATGATCAAAATCTAAGCTTTAAACGAGCAATTCTTGTATATATGTATATATATAATCTGAATTTCGGAAACGGCTCTAACGATTTTCATGAAATTTAGTATGGAGAGGGTTTCGGGGACAATAAATCGATCTAGCTAGGTTTCATTTTTAGAAAACTACCAGAAGAAAAAAACCGAGCAAAACTCGATCATCCAGATATTGAAACATTAAGATCACTACAAAACACTTTAATGGTACCTGAACAAAACAACTGTCTGACTGTTATGAAACGTATAAGTTAGATATTACTTCCACAAACATTTTCAAAAGTTTTATTCTTACCACAAACAGAATCCATGGTATAGGTGGTAATGTACTGCCATATAGAGAAGGCTCCTCTCCCCGCAGCAGCCTGCAACTGTTCCACCATGATGGAGCTCTGGCGAGAGAAGATCTCTGCAAAGTGGCTCAAGTTCTTGGGGCTGAAGGTCGGAGCCAGGACTTTGCGACGTGGACGCCAAATATTGACTGTTGAAAAAACTCGATAAACACACCGGATGATACTCCATGCACATTCCATGGAGGTTGAACCTCAGAAAATCTCGCGGTAAATAGCATTACACACTTATACTGGCAATGCCTTTCATTACCATTCATTGCGGCCTACCCAAATGTCCTTTCTTTGGCATCGTTCGTTGAGTTGAGCTCCTTAAGTTCAGGGTTGAGCTCCACGATTACTGATAAATGCTAGCACTGACTGGACAGGTGCGCTCAAATCTGTGTGGTTCTTTCCTCAAAATACCATTTCAGACACTAATCTACATGGTCCTCATATGGCCTGACCAAGATTATGTCTAGACTTTAAAAGAGATTGCGACCCCTGAGTTTGTTTTGGCCTTTCTTCTTAGAGTAGTCAGATAGGAAACGCCGAACTCATCTAGCTTATTTTTATTTATTTTAATATGACGTTTAAAAGTGATTCCGATATCCTATTTACAGAATAAACAATTTCATTTCATTTAGACAGTTCAACAACATTCATTGCGTTACTTACGTTGTTGAGCAGACGAATTTTTCCAACCTATGAAGTAATCGATTAGGAATTTTCTTCAAAATCTTTTGGATTATGATCGAAGCCGACCTCATCTATCTAATCCAATCTAACTAACCTGTATTGTCTCACTGCAGAGCAAAGGCCTCCCCCTCTCTGTGTGGACCTCATATAGTTTAAAAATATATAATTATAATTTTTTCATGTAAAACTTTTATTTATAACTGCTAACTAAAAAGTAATCAAAATATGTAAGTTGTTATTGTAGTACCTGATGCAAAAACACTGCCATTGCCAGTCATCAGTTGCAAGCATTTCAATGCATCATCTTTCTCCAGACAGCTTTTCAAAAGTAACTCCGCGAGTTTGGCATCAGCAGTTACTGTAAACAGAACAGCGTTATCTTATTATTTTTATTAAGACATAGGATACTAGTCACATACAGACAGATTTGTGGTACATACAAATTAATTATTCTTGAGAAAATTTAACCCGCGACACAGCGCTACAGATAAATCTTTGCAATTGCCAAACGACACTTGCTTTGAAAACTTTAACCTTACAAGACCAGATAACTCCCAAGGGAGCCATGAATGAACTAAACAATTAATTTGGCTCATTAGTCCAGGGACCTACACTCGAGAGCAATGAATCCGGGTCACTTAAAGAATCCTAAAAATCTCGGAAACTAAAAATGCTAGGTTAATGCAATAAATTGTATTTAATAGACAATGTAATACTCCTTAAATGAAGGTATTAAAACTTCTTAGTTATTGTAAAGTTATATCATAAAAAAATCAAATTTGAAAAAGGGCCACTTTCGAAGATGGAACTACGAAATTACAGCATTTGGTTTTGCTTTTGTTTGTAATCTGTCATTTATGTGGGTACATAAACCATGTTGATAGTGCTCTATATTCATTATTCAAGCTGAAATTATGTCGCTTACGCCTGAAGAATGCACCAGAATACTTACAATGCTGGAAACCGGCCGGAGTCAGCGCGATACAGCCAGGACTGTCGGTGTGTCGCTGTCAACAGTACAAAGAGTTCTCCGACGTTACGAAGAAACTGGTTCTAACCTACGCAGACCAGGAACGGGCAGAACCAGGTGCACCACAGCACGAGAAGACCGATACTTGGTGAACACCATGCTTCGAAAACGCTTTCTCACAGGAACTGAACTCACAAATCAGTTTCGATGCCTCGGAGGAAGTAACCCAAGTGCATGGACAGTAAGACGTCGGCTTGCTGAATCTAACTTAAAACCCCTTAGACCTGCAAACGGCCCTAAACTGGAGCGTGGGCATCGTATTTCAAGACTAAGATATGCCCAGAGCCACGTAAATTGGAGTATTGAAGATTGGTCAAAAGTTATGTTCTCCGACGAATCAAAATTTATGCTCTACAAGCACGATGGAAGACACAGAGTGTATCGAAGACCAGGGGAAAGATTCAAGCAAGCATGCATCGAAGAAAAAGTAGCCTACGGTGGTGGGTCTGTACTTGTGTGGGCCGGAATTTCTTCTGAAAGTCGCACAGAGCTGGTGATCATAGAAAACGGCTCTTTAACTAGCGTAAGATATGTGGAAGAAATCCTCAATGATCACGTTGGTCCATTTATGGTCAATTTAGGTGAGGATGCTATATTTATGCATGACAATGCCCGACCTCATACAGGTAGGATTGTGAATGACTACCTTCAAGAGATGAACATTACTAGTATGGAGTGGCCAGCGCGCAGCCCGGATATCAACCCGATCGAGCATGCTTGGGACGAGCTAGGCAGATGCGTAAAACAACGAAACCCTCCCACAATCACGCTTCGTGAGCTCAAAATTGCTCTCACAGAGGAATGGGAGAATATTCCCCAAAATCGTATAAGGAACTTGGTGTACAGCATGTCAAACCGCGTAAACGCAGTAATGGAAGCACGAGGAGGCAATACGAAGTATTAGAATTCAAGAAAATCGTAATAAAGTTCAAAAATTTCATGTTTCCTATTTTTGTTTTAAGGAGAGATCAGCAGTTTTTTTCTTTATGTAATAAAATGTATGGTGACTCATATTTTTTTTACTTTCATTTAAGGAGTATTACATTGTCTATTAAATACAATTTATTGCATTAACCTATCATTTTTAGTTTCCGAGATTTTTAACATTCTTTAAGTGACCCGGATTCATTGCTCTCGAGTGTATTAAATAAAAACCGATAGTATACAGGTGACAGACAGATAACCGACAATTTGAACATTATGTACGATTTTTCATAGTTTTTAACTTTATTAAATAGCACCTGTAGTAGATCGTTCACAGATGGCAAAAAATCGGTGCCATTTTTTTGTAAGAGCTAATTAAAACAGAAGAGATCAAAACGAACACGTCCTACAAAACGTAGGTCATAATAATAATAAGCGTAGACAAAAAAAACTGACCAACTGTAAGACCTGCAAAAAATTTGCCGCGTGCGAGCGCACTTAGGTCCATTTGACAAATATGTGGCATTATTGCATTATCATTATCACTTATATTTCAAGAGATAGCCGTACTTTTGGTAACTATAGCCAGGAAGGCTGATTCAGTATTTCGTGGGTGTAGTCTTCTAGTCAGAATGGTGAAGGTCTGCCTGCATTCAGCTGGCCAGGTGGCTATGTATCGCCGCTCAAAGACGAGTTATTCAAAAAAAAAAATTTATTTTGGGACAACTAGATCCAAAGACATACAAAAAAAAACTTAGAAACTATTGTTAATACTTAAATACAATTACAAAGGACAACACTCATCCCATACATTCTATACACAAATGCCCCTGTGCTGAGACATCCCGCCCCGTCAAGATAACCAATAGGTAGATATTGTACCTCTCTAAAAGATCACCAGACGAACGAAATGCCTTAACACAGGTACATTTTCAGCTATAGTTTTCAGGATGCTGTTGTGACTCCTCTGTACCCTGCTCATAAGTGACACGACTTTGTTCCGAATGACAGCATGAAAATCATCAGTATGAGCCTGCGCGAACATCTCGGAGGCACTGTAGAAACGAGGAAGTCCCAACATCATCCTGAAAATGTTATTGTATTGGATGCGCTGAGTGCCTAGGGATTTTTTGGTATAACTAACCCATAGACCACCCGAGTACAGACTCTGACAATACGCTTTAAATAGCGTGATCTTGACTTGGTCCGTACAGTGGGTGAATATACGGACCAGCATGTTGCCACGGATTGACAGAGCCCTACGCTCCCTCTGTATGTCAACATCATCCTTAAGGTCGTCGGTAAGGTAATGGCCAAGGTACTTAAACTACGATACCCTATCTAAGTTAACACCATTCAAAGCAATGGGTGGAACAGATTCATTACACTTACCGGTGGCCTTAAAGACCATGTACTGACTTTTCTTTACATTGTAAATAAGTCCGTGTAACTCGGCATAGCCTTCACAAACATTCAGCAATTATCCGAGCGCCCCTGCAGTAGGACTCAGTAGCACCATGTCATCCTCGTAGCTGATATTATAACACTTCTCCACTGGTATACCACTATCCCCCCTTAGTTTCCTCCGAAGCACCTCGTAAGACACGAGGTCAAAGGCTTTGGAGAGATCCAGAAAACAGGCATACACCGGTGTCTTACGATGAATGTAGTACTGGAATCACAAGTCTGCTTGAGACTTGTGATTACGCTCCGGGCCGAAACCCAAACTGCGAATCGTGTAGTTTTAGATACTTTTGCAAGCAAGAATCAAACAAACCGTCCAGCACCTTTGCTATCTGTTCTGCGAGCAATGTGCCCTGCCCATTGCCACTTAAGTTTGGCAATTCTTCGGGTTATGTCGGTTACCCTGGTTCTCCAGCAGATCTTTTCATTTCTGATTCGATCATGTAGGAAAACTAAGTACGGGGTAGGCTGATACTTGTATAGTATTAAAGTATGCTTAAAACCTATGTGAACAGTATAAAAATTGACGATATTCGTCGGCCCGTTCAGCCCATCAATTTAACATGTAAAAATATCAAGTACTAAATTATATATTTTGTGATTTACTTCCATCGTAATACTTTTCCATCATTCTTATCATGTGTAGCATCGAATTTTTAAGGGTAATAGTAACGGCAATTGGAGAATTGACCGTGATGTATATCGATGTATGGGAGAACATGTTTTTCAACTATGATGTTAAGTTTGTTTTTGGGATAAATTCATTCCAACTACTGAATCCTTCATTGTGCGTGGTCCGACACGCACTTGGCCGGTTTTTAGTAACCATAGCACGTCTTTGAGCGGCCATATCTAGTGAATTGGCCGATGAATATCGTTGGTTTTTATATTGTTCATACAGGTACTACTCATATTATAATACCATACTACAAGGTGGGGCCAAAGTATTGTCACAATGTGAATATGTCATATTTTTTGCAAATGGCGTCAAATGTCATTGTGCTTTGACATTTAGATAATAGACAGATGGAGAATTAGTTGACATTGCAATGGAGGCATACACACAGCTCAGGAAACTCGGGCAATGACGGAGTTTTTGAAACACCAATTTCTGGGCGGTATAATCTCTCGTTTTGGCGATTTGATCTGACTGGCCAGATCGCTAGTTATTTATAATTATTATTATTTATTTATTTAACCATTTATGCACACACATATAAACAGACAAGAAGAAAGGAACAGAAAAATACGTACAAAGGCAATGCTTATTTCTAAAGAAATCTCTTCCAGCATACCTGCGACAGGAAAGTATATAAAATGAGATGTAGACAACGTGTGTAACCGTAGAAGAGAAAACAAAAATTTAAATCAAAGAAGGAAAAAAAAATAACAATTCACTATTTCAATATAGACATCTGTCGAACTAGTTCTGACAGTGCCAGACTTCTTCATTTGGGGCTTTTTGAAATCACGCCTTTACCAACATAAACCACAACCTTGCAAGTCTTGAAAGCCAACATTGAACAAGAAATCACCAAAACAGAACCAGATTAATTCAAAATGTCGTAAAACGAGCAGAAATGTGCATGCTCAGAAGGTTGTTCTTTGACCGATATAATTTTCATGACTTAATGTCAGCAATTTTAAACCTTTAAATAATCTTTTCGTGAAAACAGAGCCCAATTTTTTTCATTTTCAATAATATGGTAGCCAATTGACGTTATGACATTACTTTTACGCAACCCTATAGTATCAGCTTTCCTAGTTATTGTTATTTTTTTGTAACCGAAGCTCGTCTTAGAGCGGCGATACATAGTCATCTGGCCAGCCGCATGCGGGCAGACCATCATCGTCCTCTCCAGAGGAGGGCCCTATAACCACGAAATACTGAATCAGCCTTCCTGATGATGGTTACCAAAAATACGGATATCTCTTAGACTATTATATTAAATAGCCCAGGGCTCAGGCTTGATAGGTTTAAATGTTCTTTGTTCTCTTGCCTACTTACCAATATAAAGTCGATGTCCTTGCCAAATAGTCGTAAGACCATCGTCGTTTGCTATTGCTTCGCGTCCCAGATTCTGGAACTGAGTCATGCGATCTAAAAAACGTCAAGATATATTTTATTGATCATAATTTAAAAAGGACGAGATTTTATTGTGCTCCAATAACAGCAATTCATAATGGACGTAGATATTTATGCAAAAACGTTCCAACCCACAAGTATGTCAAAATTGAGTTGATAAAACACCCTTCATTATATAGTAAAAACATTTCAGTTCATAATATAATATTCTTTGATTTCCAATGTTCCAACCCATAACGCATAATATATTTGCAGCCAAAAAAAGAGAGAAAACAAGAAGCGTAAAAGAAAACCCCAAATGCGAGAACTATAAAAATAAAGAAGAAACCAATGAAAGTTGAAAAGGTTACCAAGGCTCTGAAAATTTTGATGACGATTCAGATGTTCTATCTTGCGGTTCAGATGATAATGAAATCCCTCTGTCTTTACAGAAGCGTCCAATAAAAGATGATTTTGTCGTTGTTAAATTTTCGGGGAAACAGAAAAAGCATTATATTTGAAAATTATTGACATCTGATGAAGAAAATGAACATGACGTCAGTTATCTACGCAAAAGTAGTAAAGTTGATAATGTCTTTTATTTTCCTTTAGAACCAGCACCCTAATTGCGTAACACACGATCCATCATAATCTAAATCATTTTGAAGAATATTGCTAATCCATTACTTGATATGTTCGAAATAAAAATCTGCTCAACAAACGAAAATAACGCAATGAATGTAGTTGAACTATCAAAATGAAACAAATTGTGATTGATCGTGTGTTACGCAATTAGGGTGCTGATCTTGCTATCGTCGGACTGGATGATATCGAGCTTATATTACCGTTACCTAAAATGGAAAAAGAACAAATGTCAGTCTGATTGCTACTTGTTCCTAGAAAAAATACTAAGGCATTTTAGCTTGGTTAAGAAAAGATTATATTTTTTAATATTATAACTTTGTTTATCTTTGATTTTGATTACCAAAAATATGTTATGGAACATAAATTGAAGTTAAAGATTTTCTATTTTTCATATTTTATTACGTTTCATATAATGTTTAGTGCACTGTTATAGTGTACCCTATCTTGTTATACTGGACCCCTATGGCTGTTAAACTGGACCCCACCCCTGAGAATGGGAAACACTATAGCAAATTTGTGATCTCAGAAAATTAAAAAATAAGTAGTTTCTAAGTCTTATTTTGATATTACTTCAAGACGTAATATAAAGGTTAAAAATGCTGACTTTATAGTAAATAATAAGACGATATTATAATAAACGGTTTTTTTTTTTTTCGAAAAATAACAATTACTTTTTTGTTATACTGTCCCCCACTTGACCTACCTATATAATTATTCTAAAGTCATTCAATATCAAAATATAACATTGACGTAGTTATGTAAAAATTAATGTTACTTCCGACTAGGGTTGCCAACTTTTTCTCTATTTATACAATATCATATCTATGATCAAAGATATAATGATATTGTAAAATAGACATATTATGGATATATCCCCTTACGAGAATGTTACACTATCATTATTATATCATATACCTATCTACGAAGCTCATAAATTACCCATAACATTATGTCTCATTTTACAATTTCATATTTTTATTTTTTTATTTAAATATTGTACATGCATAGTTCATTAGTGCTGCTCGCGCAACTTATCAATTTAGCCCCAATTTTGAAGGTTTCGAAAATCTCACCAAATAAATAAGAAGCAATTTTTTTATTTAAATGTATGAAGCTCTGTTTCTGTCGTCCACCATATAACATTCATCACAGAAAACATTCATTCTGTGAATACTGAGGTGGCACAATTAACTAATATTATACTAGTATCTAAAAGGTATCCTTAATTATAACAATAAAGGTGGTTTTACACCGGCGAGGCGAGGCGTGGATGAGATGGGCGAAAATTGAAATTTGTATGGTAAAATTTCTATCCACGCCCTGCCCATCTTTGGTATAAAAGGTCTAGATGCGCGAGGATGTGCGAGGCGAGAATTGAAATATTTGTAAGTACACTATTAAACTTTACTTTGTATTTGTTAAACGGATTTACAAATCTCGCACCGGCCATCGAGGACCCGTACGGTCTCTCTCCGACAAGCGCTGACTCGCGATGTCTTGCGCTGGCACGCCCCGGCTCGCTCCGACCATCGCAAGACATCGCTGCTTACTATATTCTCAGCTGGCCGGCGCGCGAGACACGACTGGCCGGGCGGCTCGTGATAGCGCGTACCGGTGCTAGGTAGCGATCGCCGGCGCGTGACATTGCAAGCCGGCGCGAGGTAGTGCTGGCCATCGCGAGATGCCGCGGTATAGCGATGGACATCTTCCGGTGTAAAAGAATAAGCGTAATTTCAATTCTCGCCCCTCCCATCCACGCCTGGCCTCGCTGGTGTAAAACCACCTTTATCATTTACAGTTTCATAGCTGCTACTTAATAGATAAAACTTTTTATTTGGGTATAGCTTTGGAAATTAGTGAAAACTGTATATTCATAATACCTACTTTATTCTTGTTGAACAGTAAACAATATTTTAGAGTGAAAAACTGTTTTTAACAGTATAGTTAGCAACCCTACTTCCAACCCACAGCAAGTTTAAATTGAGTTAATAACAATTTAGTATTCGGTTTGTTTTCTTTTTATGTTAACAAAAATAAAGTCGTGAGATCAGTGTCATTTTAAGGACGCTACCACATTTTTGACTCGCTTAGGTTTAGGTATCTGAGTCGCAACACCACAACATTATGCGCACACATTGAAACCTTGAAACTGCTGTCCGCTTGATTTTATATATTACTTAACTAGTCTTGGTACTTGTCACCGTCGGCGTTCCAGCTGTTTTAGAACCCAATGGCTTGGCACGCGACGATGGCAAGAGACCGGACGGCATGTCTTTATTTCCATGGAAGGTGGGTAGGCCTTTAGTGTGGGACACGGACGCAACGTGTGTCCATACTCTAGCACCATCCCATCTTCCTAGCTCAGCGTGCTGTGCTGGCGCTGCCGCTGCGGCTGTGGAAAACCTCAAGCGGCAAAAGTATAATAACCTTTTCAGCCAAGCTGGGGGTCAGAGTGCTCACGTTCAGTTCAATGAAATCTCCAAACGACTATTGACACTTCCCGTGACCCAAGGGCTGGCTTTTACCATGGCCAGCGACTAAGCATTGCCATACAACGTGGCAATGCCGCCAGTCTCTTGGGTGCATTACCAGTTGACAGCGACGCGGAGGGATTTTTCGACGCCATATTTTAGTTTACTAATAATTTTAGTTAGGTTAGGATATCATATTTTTGGTTTTGTTAAAAGGATGAATGAATACATAATATTTATAATGTTGTTTATTAAAATTAAAAATATATGCATCTTTGAACTCGAAAGTTTTTTTTTTTTTTTTTTTTTTTCTAGCATTGTTGAGTAAAGTTAGTTCTTACGTTACTGCATTTGGTAACTAAGTATTATCTGCATGATCATCACGATATTAGAAATACGTAAAATAAGTAATAAAAAACCGGACAAGTGCCAATAGGACTCGAGCTGTGAGGGCTGACAATATTTTTTTTTTTTTTGGTACACTACGCGAAATCCAAATGCGACCTCCAGATTACATGAAGTTCTACCATTCTTTTTTGGGACAATTTTTTTTAAATATGAGTAAATTCAACTGGATTCACACAAAATAAATATTGTTAAAAATGGATCAACTATTTTCGATTTCCTATGCAGACATCATTCGATTAAAATTTAAAAAAACTTAAAATTGATAAGAAAGTTAGAGGAGAAGCACAATTGATAGACCAAACAAATTTGCAGCATTTGTGGCCTAATGGTAACCCAATTGCACCTACCAAGTTATAAATTTCTTTTTAAATATTCCCAATGACTTTAAAATTTTATAAAAATTCAAAGTGCTTCAAACGAAAATTCTGACGATGTTCACGGGTTTGGAGGAGATCTAGATCTTGATTAAGAGTTTGAATATTTTACGATAAAGATTGAATAATAAAACATTTCCCTATTATTATTGGCTTGTTTTATCTTATTTCCTTTTCATAATATGGGTCATAAAGTATGTATATTATACTATCACACCAAATATGAGATTTGTATAAAAATTTAATAGTAAACGCAATTTTGAGCAAAATCGTTTTAGCAAAATTTTCAGGTTATGTTCATACTAGCAGCGCCCCGAGGTTTTACCCGCATAAGTCTCGATTCCGTAAGAATATCGGGATAAAAAGTATTATTTGTGTTAATACAGGTTATTAACTATATGTATGCCAAATTTCATCGAAATCTGTTCAGTAGTTTTTAAACATCGATCCATCCATCCTCACAAGTAGGATATACTAGCAGCACCTCACGGTTTTACCCGCATAAGTCTCGATTCCGTGAGAACACCGAGATAAAAAGTACCCCATGTGTTAATTCAGATTATAAACTATCTGTGTGCCAAATTTCATCCAAATCCGTTTTGTAAGTTTTGCGTGAAAGAGTAACAAACATCCATCCATCCTCACAAACTTTCACATTTATAATATCAGAAAGGATAGTAGGTAGTAGTAGTTAAGATATACAGGATGTTGGCAGACGGTTGAACATACAAAAATGGCGGATCCGTGGGGCCGTTTGCTAGGTGTTAGGGCTCAATAACAAGATCTGTTAAATAATAACTGTAAAAATTCTATTAATAATAGATAACAAACTATAAAATAATAATATTATTTTACACTGCAATTTACTAAAGAATACCTGTCGTTCGGTTAAATTCCTTGAATTACAGGAAGTGTTTCAGGGATTCCCCGCCGTGTTATACCGGGTGGGTATAAAATCGTGGAACAAACGAAATAGGGCGATAGTTGAGGTTATTTGCAATAAAAAAATATCTGTATGGCCGAGCCCTAACTTGATCTCCTTAAAAGTTAGGACTACTTGAGTGTTTTTTTAAGTAAATACCAAAATTTGTATTAAATAGGCAATTAGAGTCAAATTGGTACCTATTTTAAGACAATAAATGGTGTTTCATCACTACCAAAGTGCTTTTATGGCAATGGGTGTCATGATTTATATTTGCACTTTTTTGAATATCATTTAAGAGTCCTATAACACTTTTTACGCAAATTCATGATTTTTGACGTTGTAATTTTCAGCAACAGTAAGATATTTTAGTTATTTGATTATTAATAACAATAATGCCATTCTCTTTCTTGTAAGCTGGAGTTACACATTCTTTTCAAGTGATTTGCTGAACTGACGTTGAAGTGATTTACTGTAAAAAATAATGTTCTACCAAAAAATTACGCTGTATTAAAAAATACTTGCCTATTTAATGACAATTAAAACGAAGTGTAACACATAGCTGTTTCTAGCTAAATTATTTTTTTTTTGTTCATGTTTTCATAGCAAGATCGAAATTAACGTAAATCAAAGGATTGCATAACTACGTTCCATTAATAATATAGATTTAAAGGTGCACTCTCACGCCTATTTTATTTTAAAAAATCAAAAAAAAAATATTTCACATAAACTTACATGGGCACTTGAAACGTCAGAAGCAACCTCCACGGTTAAAAGGCAAATAACTATTTTATGTTCTGAGACTATGTTTTTTTTTTTTAGATGTATTTAATGATCATAACAAAGAATAAGTTGGAAAAACTACACAGATTATTACTACGATACAGGAGATTTTTTTTTTCATTTACGATGAGAAAGAAGAAAATAATTTTAAGTCTGTTTCAAAAATCGGTTTTTCGGTTAAATGATATTTTTGTAGATTTTATAATGGAGGCCTATTGTAAATATTTATCCCAAGTAAGTATTTTTTGCAAAATATCAAAACCATTAGTTGCACTAAAACCAGTTATTTGACTCACTTTGTTATCTTTATACCTTACTAGCTTCTGTCCGCGACTTCGTTCGCGTGGAAGAAGTCCTAAAACATTACAATATACTAAACAGTCACATTAAGCAGCAGCTCGTCCCAAGCTCGACATCTGCAGCCTTCGGTAGCAATATCCCAATCCTTGCAAAGTTTTTCGTTTTAAATATATATCGCTGAATAATGAACGCCTGCGTTCCTGCATCGTACTACCTAATGGCAAAATACTGATACACTGACTGATGCATTTTTACAGATTATTTCTGGCGAACGGCTATCACTAAAATAATAAAACAGTAGATGTAAACACACGGGATTTCTCATAAACAGTCATATGTAGATATTATTTCTATTATAACCAAAGATGACGGAAGAGGCCTAAAACTTCATGTTTTTCTGTGTTAGTTAGGGAAGTTTAGAAAAACAAAGTTTCAAGTAGTAACTTAAGGAATAAGATTTTCCATACAAACGAAATCCCCCCTTTTTACCCCCATAAAGGTCGAAATTCCAAAAACACTTCTTAGCGGATACCTAAGTCATAATAACTATCTGTTTGCCAAATTTCAGCTCAATTCGTTCAGTGGTTTGAGCCGTGCGTTGATAGATCATATCTAACCCAGGTCATGGCCTATCCGTATGCCTTTCATCTAAATCCGTTCAGCCGTTACGGCATGAAAAGGTAACAGGCAGATAATAAATCTGCTTTAGGGTTCCGTACGTGTAAATGAAAAATTAAAACCCAAAAAGGATGACTTCGTTGTCTGTCAAGATAACGAATTCATTAGTCTGTATAAGTTCTTTTTCAATTGAAAAGGTAAGTTTATCCTTTAATCCAAATTTGGAAATTCGGGCAGCCGGGATAGCACAGTTTGAGACGAAACCCTCAGGGCGCAAGCCCTACTCACACTAATCCGGGTTTTAAATAACTAAAACAGGTTTATATGATTCTAAATGTCTTACTTAAAGTACTTAATAAATTATTAATTTTACTATTATTATTACCATTAATTTGTAATGCTTGTCTAGTGCCGCCATTGACCACGTAATACCTACATGTTAGAATGGTTAGTTTATGACTTTATATTGTAATAACTTTTGACAGAGTGGGCTGATTTTAATTAAATAAAAACTAAGGGACTTATTTATAAACGTTGCTTAAAGTTAAGTACCTAACGTTCAAACGTCAAAATGGGTAATTTGAACTTATATACGAAAAGCAAAGTTAAGTTTGTTCTTCAATCTGGGATATAAAAATTCATAGGACGTGTCTTGAAGTAACATTTAACTCGTATTTCATTACTCTATTATGTTATTTTTCAATTGAAATGTTAAGTTTGTCTTTCAATCCGGATTCGGAAATTCGGACAACCGAAAAAGCACAGCTTTGAGACGAAACCCTCAAGGTGCAAGTCCTACTCACACTTGTCTGGTAACTAAAACAGGTTTATATGATTCTAAAAGCCTTACTTAAAATACTAGTTATTCATTTTACTATTATTATCAGCATTAATTTGTAATACATACTCTAATGCCGCCATTGACCATTTTGACCATGTTGGAAATGTTAGTTTGTGACTTTAAATTATAATAACCTGGCCGATGATAATCAAATAACAAATAAAGGGCTTGCTTACAAACGTTGCCCAAATTTAAGTGACGTTCAAACGTCAAAAATGTATGATTAAACAGTCGCTAATCATAACTTTATGCAACATTTATAAATAAACCCCGAAATGTTAATTCACGATAGATACGGACTATGACTATATTTCCAATCCCTTAGATCTCTTGAAAAGAAGACACAAAACTATCAATATTATGTTAATTTTAAAATCATTCCCTATTTGACCCCTTTTTTTTTTTTTTTTTTTTTTGAGGGTGGGATATCATCAAATAACTTCTCCCGCTCTGGGCGGAGCGGGAGGGCGTGTCAGACTCTTACTGACTAAAACCCACCCGTGTTCCTTCGGTTGCCCTGTCGCCGGGGGCCACGATCTCCCTTTCGGTTTTCTTCGCAACCCCGGCAGGCATCGGTCCTAGTGGACCCCTTCAATTATGCTGACATCTCTTTGAGGCGCGCGTGGAACACAACGCGCCGTCGACCCGGGCCTGGTCCTTATCGGACGGTGAGCCACCCATTGCTCACCGCCCGCAAGCCCGCGCCTACGGTGGCCGGAAATCGCCCCGCGATTCCCGACGCCCTGGGCGTCTCCTCCTGCGGCGGTTAGGGGCGTGAGGGCGCGAAATTTGCCTCTCCCTCACGCGTTCCGCCTCCTCCTTCGCGAGCATTACCGCTTCGCAGAAGGAGGTGACGGCCTCCCATTTCCTCTCGCTCCGTACCATAGCCTGAACCAGGGCCGGACGCGAGAGATCACCGCCGCCGATCGCCTCCACGAGGACACGGCGATGCTCCGCCCAAGCTGGGCAGACCTCCACCGTATGCTCCACCGTGTCCTCCGGGCGATCCACACAATGGTGACACCCGGGCGTTTCCTCCCGCCTTATCCTGTGCAGGAACCTCCCGAAACAGCCGTGTCCGGTGAGGACCTGCGTCAGGCGGAAGGTGAGGACGCCGTGGCGCCTCTCAAGCCACTCCTCAAAGAGGGGTCTTATCGCCGCAATCGTGGCGTGCCCAGCGCTGGGTTGCGACAATCGCACTCTCCATGACGCCATGAGATCCCGCCGGAGCTCTGTCCGCTGAGCCGCGATTTCTCGCGGCAGCGGAGCTAAGCCCCGGCGCCTCGCCTCCTCGCGCCACTCCCAAATGTGCGCGAGGACCTTTGCCTCCAGATCCCATGGCGGTAATCCGGCAAGGAGGCTCGCCGCCTCGCAGGAGACCGTGCGGTATCCTCGGGCCAGCCGGATGGCCATGACCCTCTGGGACGCGTTCAACCGGCGGGCTGGCCGCAGCCTTAGTGAACGCGCCCACACCGGTGCCCCGTAAAGGGCCATGGACTGCACGACCCCCGCGTAGAGCCTCCGGCAGGAGGCGTTTGGATCCCCTAGATTGGGCAGGAGCCGCTTTAACGCAGCCCCGGCCCGCTCCAGTCTGGGAGCCAAACGTCGGAAGTGTTCGACGAAGTTCCACCGGCTGTCGAGGACAAGTCCCAGATACTTCATCGTCGACTCGACGCCGATGTGAACCCCTCCCGCCATTACCTGGGAACCCGACGGTGGCGCATTCCGAGGTCCATGAAAACCCATGGCCTCGGACTTGTGCAGGGCCACCTCGAGTCCCAGCTGCCGGATCCTGTCGACGATTGCCGCAACCCCGCGTGTCGCTAGTTCGGCCGCCGCGTGGTACGACCCCCCCTGTGCCAGGACCAACGTGTCGTCAGCGTAGCAGACGACGCTGACGCCGCTAGGGAGGTCGGCGCGCAGCACCCAGTCGTATCCGATGTCCCACAGATGCGGCCCCAGGACCGATCCCTGTGGGACACCGCACGACATCTCTCGCCGGTTCCACTCTCCTTGGTGACCGGGGTAGATGACGGCCCTGTCCGTCAAATAGGCCTCGACCACACGACAGAGGTAGGTCGGCATCCGGTGATACCGGAGTGCCTCCCTGATGCAACTCCAGGGCAGGGTGTTGAAGGCATTGGCGATGTCTAGAGACACCGCCAAGACGACCCCACCCCGGGCCACAGCATCCCCCGTCGTGAGGGCCCGCACGCGCATGATGGCGTCCACCGTAGAGCGCCCCTTGCGGAAGCCAAACTGGCTCTCCGCCAGGTCCGGCCCCACCCGCACCAGCCGCTCGACGAGGCGGTCTGCAATGACTCTTTCAAAGAGCTTGCCCACCTCGTCGAGCAGCACGATGGGCCGATAAGCGGACGGAGAGTCCGCCGGGCGCCCCGGCTTCCTGATGAGGACCAGTTTCCCCGTCTTCCAACGAAGTGGGAACTGGCCCCTCTCCATGCATGCGCTTAGGAGCCCCCTTAGTCGAGGCCCGAGAGCCCCCAAGGCCAGGACCCAGGCTTTTCCTGGTATGCCGTCGGGTCCTGGGGCGGTATTTTTCGCATTCATCTTGCGTACCGCCACCCTATTTGACCCCTGTGGGGATGATTTTACAAAAACGCTGAAACGTGTATTCTTTATTTCTTACCGAAAGCAAAAATTTGAATTTTCTTATCCCTAAGTTAAAAAATGCTGGGTATTTCATACAAGCTATCATTTTCTATATCACCCCTTTTAGGATTATTTTTAAGATAAAAAGTACCTATTTCCTTTTCCAAGATGCCATCAATCACCTTACTAAATTTTATCGAAATTCGTTCAGTGGTTTAGCCGTGAAAAGTTAACATACAGACAGACAGAGTTACTTTCACATTAATAATATTAGTTAGGATTGGGAATACTACTAATATACTACTAATATAATAAAACTAAAAATGGCTAAATTTACATAGATTGGTGCCCAGTTTCAAGTTTATTAACCCAAGGAATAAGATTTTTCATACAAACAAAATCCCCCCTTTTCACCACCTTAAAAGCGAATTTCCAAAAATCCTTTCTTAGTGGATGCTTACGTCATAACTAGCTGTGTGCTAAATTTCAGCCCAATCTGTTCAGTGGTTTGAGCTGTGCGTTAATAGATCAGTCAGTCAATCAGTCATCCTATCCTTTTATAGATATGTATTATATTATATACATAGATAGATGATTAATCACGGTTGGGTTCCCTCTATCTGGCAGAATTTTGATGCTCCGAAATTTATTTGGCATAACACACTTGGCATAATCTTCTTTAAACGAATATATATATGACATAAAAATCATTTTATTTGGCATAATTACTTTTGGCAAAGCTTAATTTCGCATAATTTCGTTTCACATAACGTTCTTAGAAAGTCAATATGTTGTACTACAAAAGTTAGTGAAGTGACAGAACCGAATCGCTGCAAAACCGACTGCACGTAGTCTTGTCTGATCTACCCCTTTTTTTTTGGGGTGGGAAATCATCAAATAACTTCTCCCGCTCTGGGCGGAGCGGGAGGGCGTGTCAGACTAAAACCCACCCGTGTTCCTTCGGTTGCCCTGTTGCCGGGGGCCACGATCTCCCTTTCGGTTTTCTTCGCAATCCCGGCAGGCATCGGCCCTAGCGGGCCCCGTCAATTCTGCTGACATCTCTTTGAGGCGCGCGTGGAACACAACGCGCCGTCGACCCGGGCCTGGTCCTTATCGGGCGGTGAGCTACCTATTGCTCACAGCCCGCAAGTCCGCGCCTACGGTGGCCGGAAATTGGCTTGCGACTCCCGACGGCCTGGGCGTCTCCTCCTGCGGTGGTTAGGGGCGTGAGGGCGCGAAATTCGCCTCTCCCTGACGCTTTCCGCCTCCTCCTTCGCGAGCATTACTGCTTCGCAGAAGGAGGTGACGGCCTCCCATTTCCTCTCGCTCCGTACCATGGCCTGAACCAGGGCCCGACGCGAGAGATCACCGCCGCCGATCGCCTCCACGAGGACACGGCGATGCTCCGCCCAAGCTGGGCAGACCTCCACCGCTCTACCGTGTCCTTCGGGCGATCCACACAATGATGACACCCGGGCGTTTCCTCCCGCCTTTTCCTGTGCAGGAACCTCCCGAAACAGCCGTGTCCGGTGAGGACCTGCGTCAGGCGGCCCCCGGGTCTGCCCTACCCCTAGAGTGTAATTTAAGCCCGCCTAGGCGCGGAGGGGCGATACAGCAGCTTCGCCTTGCTGGCCGGCATTGCCGGCCAGCCTCAGCCGCGGCGGCGAGCGTTAAAACCACCTGCTCCTCAGCTCGGTGGGGCGCCTCGCCCCTCCGCGCCGGAGCCGTGACAGAAACCATGCCTGCTGCATGTTGCATGCTTGCTTTATGCCAAAAGACGATTCTGACAGTGAACTTTCTGCAATATGATGGTTCTACTTTTAATTATTATGGATATGAAATTTATGCCTAAAAATGATTCTGACTTACAAAATTATGCGTTTTTAATGTATTATAAATGAGTGTATGCCAAACGATTTTCTGCGAAATGAAGTTTATGCTATGCGCTGTTATGCAAAATAATATTATGACATAAAAAGTTCTGCTATAAAGGGTAGACAGACCCATCACGGTTATGAAGTTTGTTCAAACTACTTTGATTTTCTAAGTAACGTTACTAAATTCGTTCAGAAATATTAATAACCATATATAATGAGAGTCTAGAGAACTAAATGAGAGTTTTGAACAAAAACTTTTTATTTTTATTACTGAAATTGAAACATTCCTTTGGTCGCTGTTTCATTTTCAAAATATATTTAAAATAGACAAGAATCTTACCTTCATCACTTCCAAGGAAAATATAAGCATGTCCAACAAAAGGCAATGTCCTATGTTTAGTAGCACTGAGTTTGTAGGAGAGATTTATCATCTGTCTCCTCTGCCATCGTAACACTAACACCCAGACCAGTATGAACAGTAGCAGGATTTGTCCTAACATAATATTAAAACCAAAAATGGTTTAGATTTCACAATGTTAAAGAAAACAAACCTAACAATGGCCTTAATCTAGAAATAGAGTCCTATGCAAAAACTGAACTCAAATTAAAAGAAATGTCAAGAAATTAACACTTTTCCAAATAATTAAATGCAAACGGAGAAATTTTGATAACATAAAACAAATTAACTGCAAGTATTTGATTATATCAAAGAACGCATTAAAATTAGAACCGTTGAACATGAATTGGCTACTGGATGTGACAAAATAGTTTTGTGCGCTATTGATGATATTTTTAAAGACATGCATACAGTGTTTGTAGTACATACTTATATTTTTAGGGTCTTGTATAGAAAAGTGTGTGATCGAAAACCATTGATGCGCGTCGCTATATTGATTTGCACATCTATAGAGCCTTATCCCGTTTTTATCATCAAAATCACGATGTACCATAGGTGCACCTCTGCCTAACCCTTCGCGGAATACTGGCGTAATGCTGATGAAGTTTAGATAAAAATCTGCTAAGAAACTTTAAAAGAATCGAAATAATTACCTAATTTCTGAAAAATTTTATTCATGCGTCAGTTCAAAATCGAAATTGGTTTTTACAAAAACACACAAAATGTTTCAAATTCAAAGAACTGGACTCCAAATACCAAAAAAATCTGATATTACACACTTTCTGGTATCCACACCGAGAAATCAAACCCAGAATATAGAGATCTATAGTCAAGCTTTGCCATCACATCACCAAAAGCCACTCGTTCAAGTACATTACAATATTCGAGTACCGACATGGCTTGCCTGACGCAATATGGTTCAAAGCAAATAATGCTTCACTGAAGTGTACTATATAATTTAAGCAATAAGTATATTTGACTCCTGGTTTATATCAATATTACGTAGAACTTTTCCACGTAGTATGAAAAGCAAAATAAACATCCTGTGGAAACTAAACGTGGACTGCGACCTCTAAGTAGTTGAAGAATTGCATTTTTAATCGTCTACCCTGTATTTTCGGAAGGAGTACTACACGTCAAAGGTCAAATTTATGGGTCCTCGCCCACTCGACCCGCTTAGATTCGACCCGAAGAATAATACCTGGATATTTCTGTTTTGATAGGCATAAAAACGTCGATGTCAGCCAGAAAGGGTCGATTTAACGCTTGCAGCACAGAGAGTCAAATTTAAATAATGTTTGCATAATTAAATATATTTATCCTTTTTTAATATAGCATACGCTTTATACTTTGTAGTAAAAATCACAAATTATCGTTAATTATCATTACAATCTTATAGCTAGTTGCACGGTGGTAATTATCGAATCAGTCTTTATACGTGATTGTAATTATTAGGTTAACAAGTAGGTACCAACTTCAACAATATAAAAAAAAACAGTGGCAGTCCGGGAGTGCCGACAGAAGTGAAAACTTGAAAAAAAATCGGCACCGCGGTATCAACGCGTTGATGTCTTTTACTCAAATCACCGCAGTAATCAACGCGTTGATGTCTTTTTAATGGTCAAAAGGTGGTGTCATCACGGTGTCGTGAAATCAGTGGTTTAGTCCTATCTCAAAAATGCCCAACGCGCCTAAAGAAGTTTTCACTTAAAAAATACATGAGACTAAATTATCTTTAAAAAATAAACATTAGGTATCTTAAATAATACAGAACTAGGTAGGAAAAACACAATTAAAAGATTGAAGTTTGTTTATTATATTTTGTTGTCACTTTGCCTGACTGTACAAATGGCACTGAATTAGTAGTAAAACATCTGGTATCATCCTTCGGGTCCAGTCTAAGCGGGTCGTGGGCGCAGACCCAAACTTATAACACCCAAACTTATGAACCTTTGGGTGATGCAGATACAAAGCATCACCCAAAGGTTCACTAGTATAAAATGGCAATGTATTAAATCTGCCTTTGTAAATTATTGTGCATAAAGTATTAAATAAATAAAAAAGTAAAATAAGTACCACGTTGGTCTAGTGATCGCAAGCGTTACTGCTAAGCTTGTGGTCCAGGCTTCAATGCCCTAGTCGGGCAAAGTGTTACTGGGTTTATCCATCTGAAATTTCTCATTAGCAGCCCGGTTTCTGGATTTGTTCCCGGTTGATGGCAATAGGCTCGCCCGCTATTACATGGGACTTAAACATAACTGGCGAGATGTGGGTGTACTATAGGCACACCTCTGCCTAACCCGGCGGGTTATGTTAAAAGTAAGATCATTCTAACCAAAAGAGCATCGGGTGCTAAACTGTTAACAATTCAAAAGCCTCTTTAATTATTTTTTTACCTTAAATTAATTACCTTAATTTTCTTTCTTATTTTACAATTTTTGTAATTTTGTTAAAAATTCCCTACCATCTACATAATGTTCGGAACCTTTCTTATATCTTTCAAAATATATTAAAATCAAATTCTCAATTCAAGGTGTATTTCAAAATCGTTCGCATGCTACAGCATAATACCAAACTACACTCTCAGCTATGGTTTTTTTAGATCATTATTTGCTACACTTGATACGTTATTTGCTTCACTCCATCCGTTTTTTGCTTCATTCATTCCGTTATTTGCTTCACTTGGTAATATTAGGTAACGACGCAGAAGTGTTATTAGAGCTATCTTCATTGACATCATGACATATTGATGTCCCGTTTTATATATATTTTTTTTTTTTTACTAGTGGGTATTCTGTAAAATTAATAGTCTTGGTCGGGGATATGTTTCACCCACAGATTTTTTGGTATCGTAAATTCTAATTAGTAGATCATTGGAAATTGCGCAATTGTTCATAAAATAAAAAATCGAGTGAACATAGTGTTAAGTTATAGTAAAAATTACATCACTCTCAATTGTTCAAATATTTGAACACATCAAGTATCTTAAAAGTTTATACTGTCATCTGTTTTGACCTTACCAAATTTGAGTGTTAACCAAATAGGTTAAAATTCTGCACTTTAAACTTTTTGTAAGGATTTCAGTCTGAAAAATACACAAACTTTTAACAACGTCATTGATCCTCGACTGATGATCATTAAACCCTCATCTCATTTCACCCATCTCATCTTTTTACTATTGCACTGCTATAAATGGAAAACCATGAAAAAAACACAATATACCTCCACGTAACTTTTCATAAACCTTCTCAATATTTATTTACCTATAAGATTAAAATTTTAACTTTAATTTGTCCACAAAGTAAAAGTTTGTACTCAACCAAAAAAAGTGTCATCATCATCATCAACTTCAGCCGAAAGACGTGCACTGCTGGACATAGGCCTCCCCCAAGCACCGCCACTTCGACCGATTCTCCGGCCGAAAGGCTTATTAATCAATGTTCAAATTGGGGCGACAGGTTTTGCATTTTGTTTCAATGGTCGTAGTTTCCTGTGATATTTATGAGTCATTCTTGTTTCTCAATTACAACACGTCCATTACGTACTTAACATAATGACATGGTATATTGTTTATTGGCTTTTGTCCGCGGCTTCGTCTGTCTGAGTAACATAACGCTTGTATTCGTCGGAGGTATAGCCAAAGGTCGTACAAAAACATACCGCTAGTTATGTTTATATCCTACTGGTATCTTTATAAATTATAGTGATAATATAGCATTCTACTAGTAAAATATTTTTTTAAATCGGCTCAGTGGTTCTTTATGACAGTTTATTTATGACAAACAAAAATACAAATCTTTTCTATTCATAATATTAGTGTAGATTAGTTGAAGGCAATATAATTTACGTATAATTATTAAACGTGCTCAATTCTAAGGCTCCAGGTTACTAAGAAATTCATAATGAAAAAATACCCAAACACCGCCTACTCTGGGTATCGATCCCAGGACCATTAGACCAATGAGGCAGTGGATAAGTATGTACTTATCGACTGCCTCATTGGTCAAAGGTGAGGACAAACCAGCATCGCCGACAGTCGGTGTATTTAAATATTTACTTTTTCTATTATAGGATGACAAACTAGCTTATCTGGTGGACATTGCCGCCACCAGTGAACATCTGCTGAGTAAATGTTTTATACACCGACTGACTGCTTTGCTGGTTTGTCCTTACATTTTGTCGTTAGGTCCTACCTGTTTTGTTGTGCCTACTTATCAATATCGAGTCGATCGATCAGGTTAAGCTACGCTAGCTAAGCTAGCAATCAAATTAAGCTTGTCGTCCAAATACTTCGGTTTCCGGGACTTAACTACACCAAAAAGCAGGCAAGCTGGGGGTAACTTTCGTCTCGACTTCATCTTGAGAATAAAGTTTTTGTTAAGAAAGGGACATGACTTCTAGAGGGAATAGGGTAGCAGAAGCGGGCACTTGCATTTTGGGACTCTTTGTATTAGTTGATCGGTACGAGCCAGCAAGCGTGGGCCGTAAACCGTATCAACGTAGTTTAATTTAGAAAGAACAAGGGTTTTGACGAGCTTTTCGTGAAGCTTTTCAGACAAGCATGGGCTCATTTTGTAATGAAGTTTCAGTCGATATAAGCAATGTCGGATATTAGAATATAGAAAATATAAAAACATTTATAAATATAAAAAATAGTAGCCCACCAGTCGGGAACAGGATCTAAGCTACCGGCTGTTAGAGTTCAGGAGAGGAACCTCCTGACAATACGAGCCGTGTCCAGGAGTATCGCTTTCTGAATCAAGCCCTTGATCAAGCTGCACAACGAGAGCCTCCTTAGGCGTTGTTCGAGGCTCTTGGCGATTAAGCCATTGGCTGTCACGACTATCGGCACAATGATCGCTGAGTCCACTTCCCACATGTCGACAACCTCGCGAGCCAAGTCAAGCTACTTGATTTGTTTGTCTTTCTCGGCTTTCACGAGGTTCCCGACATGCGGGATCGTTATGTCAATAATCATTGTGCGCCGCTCTACTCGATCCACCGCCACTCAGATATATTGGCAACAATAGTCCTGTCAGTGATGATGTATTGATCCCAGTACAACGTGATATTTCTATTTTCGAGAACTAGGTCGGGCAAATACCTGTAGTACGGCACTTCCGATTCAACAAAGCCGTATTTCAGAGCAAGTTGATGATGGATAATCCTGGCTACAAGATTATGTCTATGCAAGTACTCTTCCTTAGCTAGACGAGAACACCCAGAAATAATGTGTTGGATTGATTCTCCCGGACGGTGGCATGCTCGACAGATGTCAAACGTGTCATCTTATATATTGATATGTGCACAGTGCAGTTGTATAGTAGAAAAAAGTGAGATAAAATTGTGATATTAAACTATAATAGTATGATGAGCTAAAAATGTTAGTAATAACATAACATAACATAACATCACGCCTGTAATCCCCGAAGGGTTAGGCAGAGGTGTACCTATAGTACACCTACATTTCGCCAGTTATGTTTAAGTCCCATGTAATAGGGGGCGAGCCTATTGCCATCAAACGGGCACAAATCCAGACTCTAGGCTACTACTGAGAAATTCCAGATGGAAAAACCCAATAACACCTTGCCCGATGCGGGAATCGAACCCAGGACCTCATACTCAGCAGTAGCGCTTTGGGACCACTAGACCAACGAGGCAGTTAGTAATAACACATTATCACAATAACAAAGTGGTGATTTTGCTAAAATAGTAATGACCGAACTCAGAATACCTACTATGGCAGGTATTGAACCATTTACCATCAAAAAACATCGTGCTTAATAATATATACTGGTTCCTGAGTAGTGTGCAGTATTTCCTTGTTATGATCCACAAAGTGATGACTGCAGTTGTTAGTAAGAGATAGATAAATTGCATATCACCTTCCTGTGGATCATAACAAGGAAATACTGCACTAATTAATATTGATCAATCGTGGTAGACAGACGTGTCGAACAATTAATTAAAATAAACATATAACCACTTGCAAAGTCGTGACAAATATTCGTTTTTAAAAAACTACGTTATATTGCAAACCCAAAATTAATTAGGCAAGTTTACTTTGCTCTCTGTCAGTCAATTTTGACTTACTGCATTACCTCTTGGGGTGAAGCAGGTAAAAGTTGCTACTACCTATTGAAAGAGCTCAAAAAGCAATGCTTAAGGTGTCTAATTGCCGCCCTTTGCTTTTTCCCACTAACCTACTCTATAAATCCTGTGAAGTACTAACAGCTCGACAGTTATTCATAATGAGCATCGTATTAAAACAGCACGCAGCCCTCCAAAATAGCACTGAATTAACTCAAAAAAGACGGAAAGACATAGTTTACCCTACAAAAAGTACAAAACATGCCTTCGCAGTCAAATTTTTTGTCTTCTTAGGACCATTACTTTATACCAGACTAAATACGACGGCTAAAATGTATTCTCTAAATTATAATAATTGTAAAAGAACTCTCAAGGAAGCTCTTCAAAGTATGTCCTATGAAGAAACAGAGAAACTATTAGTTGTACTTAAATAACAAAAAAAAATATAAATTTTAGTTTAGCTAAGTAAGGATAAGGAAGATTTTAGCAAGTAGACTTTATTGTACTCCAGTAGTATGAGGAACAGGGTGGAAAGTTCACTCATCAACCATAAAAAAGGGAGGATCCTCCGACAAGACGGGTGTTGTGTCTGGTGGGTTTTTTTTTTTCTGTAGGGCATCTCATAGCTGACCTCTGAGGTCATGACTATTTAACCGGTCAATCCTGTGGTTGCCTTACGCTGCTACACTCAAAGCCTCCAGCCAGGGGCATACAAATTAAGCTAAAAAGCTAGGAGAACGCTCGCTAAGGGCACTCACTGTGGGGTACGAGCCTCGGCTTAGGGCGTCACCGGAGGGAAGACATCAAAGATGGGACGGGCCGGCCCGAAGGTTGAAGTCGGAATCTTATATATATGTCTATCGCTCGGTAAACTCTAATAGCGCGATGCAGGATTTGTGTGACGTCGTGTCTTTGATGCGTAGTTCGTATGGGGCGGTGTAACCGCTACAGTACTATTTACACCTTTTTACATACCTATTAGATGACTAGATTTTATAATTAATGTGATTATTTTGAAATATTATTATACCTTGCCTCGCCTGAAACACAGGGTGACCTAGTTCAGGCACATAACAAAGTTAATTTTTCGTAGATTTAAGTAAATTTGTATTTAGTGTTTTACCTTTTTACCTGAATAAAGTTTTATTATTATCGGGAGTGTTCTTTTTTTTCAGCTCTTAGGCTGGTTTTAGCTACATTTACAGGCCAAAGCCAAGTAAATGCAGCGTGTGGTGTGTAATTAAAGTGAGGGTGGTAATTAAGGTAAAATTATATTATATATTATTATTATTACTATGCTGCATGTGAACGATGGCGCTGATTGCAACCTCAAATATTATTTAGTTTGCAAAAGTTAATTCATGCCTGTAATTAAATTTATTTTACTCAGTATACCTTACGAAAATTATGCAAATAAAATTATAATTTTCTTATTAGGGGCAGTGCACAAAATCGACTGATTTTGATCACTAAACGTATGCCTAAACCTTATATGACTATGAAGCAAAATGCCTGCCTTGCAATATGACGATGCAGCATTTGAAGTAAACCTTAGAATGACTAAGGTGCTCCAAAGATAGCAACATGTAATAATAATAACAAAACATTTCTACTTTATGTACGTAACAAAAATATTCTCACGGAACACAAATAGTTAGTCTTACGTAGTTACTAAACACTTATTGCTCTTCATTATTCGCTTAATTTTTAAACGTCTGTCTCTTTATTTTTATTATTTTTCTTAAAAAGTCTAGCGTTGTAGTTTCATTATCCTCCAGTTTTTGAAGCTTTTTCTTATATTTTTAATAAATTCTACGTCACATTTTCCTCGTTTATTTATTTCAATCAAAGAGTGGCTAATTTTCCTGTCTTGCCATTTCGATTCCTTCAATAATTTTCGAAGGAATAGAATGAAGGACGCGTTACGTGGGATGCGACCATTCAATCTTCGATGCCCCCCTTCAAGCCCATTATTTGTTCCGTTTGTTTCTGAAGCACAGCTTAATATTTGTATCAGCAGTTTAAGCTTTTGCTTTTCAAAGTATAATACAAAGTCTCTTATTTTATAATCATTATTGATGTCGTTCTGTTGCGATAAAAACAACCAGCCTTCTAGAATTTTTCAGCAGGTAGCAGAGGCATATTGGCCGTCATTGTGAATAACCTTCCTTCTTTTGAGTTAGTTAAGTTCAGCTTATTCGCATATTTCCAAATAGCTTTACTAAAATGATAGTAGTGTGACTGTCTGCCATTTGCTCCTATTTAATAACAAAATATTATATTTATCTTAAAATCGGCACATGGTTCGGGCTTCTCAGAAACACATTAAATCTATATTTTATGGTCTGACAGTTTGACACGTTACCCTAATTAATAACAAAATATCCTTTTACTTTAAAATTGAAAAAAGTATTGAACCTCTTAGAAACCTATTCATTTATATTTTATGGGTAACAAACAAGCCTGCTAATTCTAAGAACTGAGACCAAGGCAGGGGTACACAACACGCGGTTCTCAAACTACGTGCGAGCAAGCGTAGTCTTGCATAAATATAATAAAAAGGAAGGAATATGGATCAACTAATAAATATAAATCTAGAGTCATACTTGATATTTAAAACAACAACTTATGAGTCAGATTCAAACTATCAAAAGGCATGATAAATTGATAAGCCATTGATGCTACTATCTAATATCCGATAACTGTAGTTATATTATTAGATTAATATTTTATTATTCTAGCGGCTAGCTAGAATCATAGCTACTCTAATCGATTTTGTGCTAAGACATAATCGAATGTGTTATAATAAAATATATATAAATTGTAACTCTTGGCTATACCGTCTCAAAGGTTGGCAATCCTTGGATTCGAAGCAACGGACATTATTGTAGCCACATCTGCTAATTATAAGTGTCCTTGAGACCCAATCTATGCAGGCCATTAAGGAACAAAGCAAGCAAAAGCGTCTTAAGTCTTTGTGAGAAACACTCAGAAAAGGGGCTGAGATAAACGTGGTGATTTTAGGAATTTTGAAGGATTGGTGAATACGAAGGACAATCGGGTGTAGACCACGATAGAGTACGGATGTCCGAATCTAGGCCAGTTAAATTAGTAGACTTGGTGAATACCAAGAGGCCATGTCCGAGTGGGCTGTCGCGAGATAACGAGTATTAGTTATTAAGTTAAATATAGTTGGGTTAAGGCCCAGATTAGACTAATATAGTACCTAATGTAATATGTGTGAGTGTGTGGTTGTTGGTGCGACTGGTGGTGAGAGAGCGAGTGCTGAGTCCGAGGCAAAACTGGTAATGTGTGCAGTACTTTGTAAGTGAGTTGTAATCTAATTCTCTCATCATTACAATTATCCTTGCAAGTTGATTGTATTGTTATTATAGGTAACAGTTACGTGATATCGCTGACCAGCTGTTAATGATACTTTATTCCAGAATGTCGAGCTAACTCTTGTTTAGTATCATATTTTATAATTAACGCTACATTCCCGTGTATTACGTATCCATATCCTAATCCGTACCTCGGCAGATTATTGTCACTTGCATTTGGCTATAGGGAAATGGTGAAGGCCTTCCACCATACTTGACTTTGAGCAGTAATGCTCCTGACTATTGACGACTAATGATTTGAACTGACGCTTTACATTTGGAAGGCAGAACCATAAATACTCACAGCTCATTTAAAGCTGAACTAGGCTATAAAGCCAATGCGTAGTTGCATTATAAAACAACCAAACGTTAGTGATGATCTCTGTATCCAAAAAGGTCTCGCCACAGAATACTTTGCGTGAGGCTTGTTGACGCACATTCCCAGGGAGCGGGGTTAGGCTTCACCAAGTACCCCAAACTGAATTGGTAGACGTTCAAGGAACGCTAGGGACCGTGTCTCGATAAAAAATCCCGTCCGTTCTGTAGGACTATTACTAAATCGTCACTGTTTATCGAGACACGCTATTGGGACGCAAAGCCGCTAACAGCCGCACCGCATCCTCTAAATGGGCAGATTAAGGGAGTGAGAAGTGACGAACCACCACTTCGGCGTTCACCAGGTACGATCGTAATGTATTCTGCTAGAGACTGAGTCTACGGTGCGCTTGTGCAAGTTTTGTATTATTTTAATAAAAAGGGGCTAGGCCGCCGTAAGGGTGTCTTTCTAATAAGTACGCGATTAAAGCCACTCAATACTTGCCTTCCTCAATAACAGTGACTTCGCAGTACTCTGTCATAGGATTGAGTAAGACACTTATTTAATGCTTAGGGAACGTGTTCCGTTAAATCGTATCGTCCCTCAGAGGTTCTATGCGTTAGGTCTAGCAGAACACGTACAATGAGACAAAACGTTGTAAAACGGTTCCCGGTCTCACTGCAGTGGGTACATCGTAAACAGACAAATTAACGTAATTATAAATAGTGATTTAAAGCGCAAGCGTAACGATCCTTTCACCCCTTCACCTTACCAAGACTGTATTGCAGGTATTGGTGCTCAGCTGCAAGAGGAGGAGACGTTGGCGTTCCAATATTTATAATACTAAACATATAAATATTATATTATATACTTTTGCTTACCCTCTTATCTTCTTAGCTTCATATTATAATACTTATGTTTACTAACTGTAAATTCCTAATACTAGTCTCGCCTTGTATCCATTCCCCCCCTAAACTTAATTCAATCGGAACAAGGCGGTTTAGATTATCGGAATCCATTCTATCTTATATCGGTGGGAGGGTGACCAGTCTGGGACGAGCCCTACAGAACAGTGCGGAAAGGAGGGGCACTGTTCTTCCCCGTAAGGGGAACCGACCTAACCACTAATATTAGTATAATTAGGAAAAACGAAAATTTTATCAGCCTAGGGTAATTCAGGTACTGTCACAGTAGCAACCCGATATTTTTTATATCGGGGAAAACTTTTTGTAATGCATTTATAGGTGCTAATTCATAATCGCATTTAAGACTCTTAAATTCAATATTCACGTTTATTTTTAAGAGCTCAAAGAGCCTAACATATGTTTCTTGGCTCTTATTTGGTAGTAGGGCGTAGATAATAGGAACAATGTTCACCATTTCTTCTCCACTAGCAATATCTACATGTATTGTGTAAAGCTGGTAAAAGGGATTTGGCGTAGACTTAAATGTACCGTCTGCATAAAATTTACTTTGAATATGGTGTTTTTTTAAGAAAGTTTTTGATAACGTTGTGACAAAAATATTTTTTTTTATTGTTATCATTTCCATCCTCAATAATATTAAACTCTTTAGCAAATATTTCAGGTAACTTTACCTCATTTATATCGTTGAATTCTGTTTTCGTTGCCTTTACAAAACTTCTTCGCTTCCGTAATACTGTATCCTTGTTCGCTTCAAATAATGGAAGTTTATCTTCATCATCAGACGATAAAATGTTGTATTAATTTTAAACTTTTTCAGAAATCTGTTGCACCGGTTTAAAACTCCCGCAGACTTTTTTTTTGCATTCTTCCATAATTACTAAGAGTTTATTTTTAGTAGGATTTGGTAAGCAACAATGAGTACTTTCTGTTAAAATCCGGTCTTAATCTCATCATTGAGTTCTATTACTACATCTTCAAAGACTTGTACCGTCATTATTGCGTTTATTTCTTGTATATCGATATCCACACCATAGCAATACATCACCTTTTTGATTTTTTATAATCTCTATTTTTGAGGAACGTTCCATGTTTATAATCACAATTACAAGTAAATAGAACAATAAATCATTTTGTATTCGTATTATAACAAAATCCCCATGTTGATAATGACATTTCATTATCAATGTATACTTCAATCTAAAGTGGCCAGTACATACATTACTTACATACCAAGTAAGAAGTTTCATTGTTAATACAGACATTACAGTACAGATAAGGATAGTTCCAACCCGGTAGACTAGATGTTTCCCAAATACATGTTATATCAAAATTATTTAAAAAAATATATATTTGCCAATTTAGTTTAGTGAAGGTTAAAAAAAAAAAGTTGTTTATTGGTACCAGAAAAACACTCACAAAAATAAATATTTCGAGATAAAAGGTTCTAAATATATTAATTGCAAGAGTTGGTGATACTGGTTAGATTTAAATTTAAAATTCAATAATATTCGTTTCATGTAATTTGCTGCTTAAAATGATTGCTTTTTAGGAACATTGCTTGGTAGACATTTTGATCTCAAGGCGAGCTTAGGCAATTTGCTGTGCAGACATTAATTTTAGGCAATTTTCTTCGTAGACGAATTGAAAGTTAGAGACTAATCATATTACTTCCTAACAATTTACTATTGTATGATGAAATAACTTTTTAATGAGGTACTGTTATTTAAATGGACACAGTATACCACTATATAACAGCTGAATTATTCCTATACTTCACAGGGCTGAATATGAACGAATGTAGCAGATAATTACAGATTTAACCATTTAAATGATAATCATCCCGCTATACTATTATGGAGCTAAGCAGTCAATCATAAATTCAAGAAAAATATAAAAATGGGTATTTTAATTAACTTTCAACAAATCAAATAATTTAGCGGTTCGACGACTGCTTTCCAAACCTAAGTTCGATTCCCAACAATAGATATTTTTGTGCTTCTTTTTTACATTTTGATATACTACCCATAGTACATATCCATACTTATATAATTATTACTTATATACTTATATTTGCTTATATATACTATTCTAACTAATAAAATAAACTCGAAAGTAACTTTGTCTGTCTGTATGTTACCTTTTCACGGCTAAACAACTGAACGGATTTCGATAAAATTTGGCAAGGAGATAGATGGCATCCTGGAGAAGGACATAGGGTATTTTTTGTCCTCAGGGGGTGATAGAGAGGATGAAGTGATCCTTAAATCGGGCGGCTGCCCGAATTTTACAAACCCGGTTTTTTTTTCTTATTTGTTTTTTATGATGTAAGGAAAAACTTAACTTTTCAATTGAAAAAGAACTTTTATTAGAGTGGATAGTACCGATTTGAATGAAATACAGAATAAATGTTTTTTCAAGACATGGAATATGATTTTTTGTTAACACATTGAAGAACAAACACATCTTTGCAATTCATATATAACTATAAATTGCCAATTTTCGGATTTTCCTTCTTACTTGACCTTGCTTCTCGCCAAACTTCATGCTGCTGGGCCAATGGGAAGTACCAAATAGGCTTTGGTTTATTTGCGGGTGTAAAATTGTGCGGCATAAATGGCCGTATTTTTTATTGCCTTGACTTGGAAGTTTTATTTTCGTTACATGTCCAAGGGACCGTAGATTTCCACGCACTCCTGAGAAAAAGCGTCTTTACAGGCAAAGAATCTTCCTTTAAGGCTTTCAATTTTTCGTTTTGTGGTACCTTTTCATGCCCATAACGGCTGAACGGATTTAGATGAAAAGCATACGGATAGGCCAGACCTGAGTTGGGACATCGGATACTCTGAAGCCCAGTAGTACGTTCCTGTGGGATATTTTGCGACATTTACGCGAGCGAAGCCGCGGACAAAATCTAGTTACATAACATAACATAACATCACGCCTTGTTTCCCCGAAGGGTTGGGCAGAGGTGTCCCTGTAGCAGGCACACCCACATTTCGCCAGTTATGTTTAAGTCCCATGTAATAGGGGGCGAGCCTATTGCCATCAACCGGGCACAAATCCAGACTCCGAGCTGCTACTGAGAAATTTCAGATAGAAAAACCCAATAACATTTTGCTCGACCCGGGAATCGAACCCAGGACCTCATACTTAGCATTAGCGCTTACGACCACTAGACCAACGAGGTGGTACAAAATCTAGTTAAGGCGACGATAACCGACTTTTACTGAATTTATACTGAAGATGACGTCTAAACAAGTAGTGGTAATGATTAGGAAGAAATCTATGTTAAATTAGAGCATTTTCTTAATATTTTAATATAGCTATATTTTAGATTATGTTTATATATTACATAATGAAATTAATTTGTAAAGTTATGTCTGACGCGGATAAAAAACTGAGAATCACGCAACATCTATCAAGCGTCTTTTTCTGAAACCTTCACCATTTTAATCAATATTAATAATTTAATCATTAACCTTTTGTTTTATGTATAATAATAGTTATTTATGCAACTGTTGTATAATAAGGGTTTTAATACCTAATTATAAACAGTTGCATACAAGACTTTAGCTACACCCATGAACTGAATTCTCTATAAAAGGTTCTGAAATCATTGGGTTTCAATCATTGGTTATCGTTTACGAACATGTAATTCAAGATCAAGAATTTAAAAAAACCCACAAAATTCAGTACAATCGCCTGCACCAGCACATCACCGCGCATGCGCCGCATGCATGAATGTTTCCATAGATGGAAGGAACCGATGGAACGGAGGCTATAAGTAAATTTTGGTCCAAAGCAGCAGTATCGAATAAGTGTGAAGGCCGAATGAATATTAATTTTGAAGTCTTTCCTAGACATCATTGAAATTTTGTATTTTCTCATCAATGAACGTTGGAAAGGATTCATCAAAAATTGGCGACCCCAGGAGGTAAAGAGAATTTCTTTCCGTAATTTTGATATTTGGTGCTATAGTATCAATTTTAAATTTCACATTTTGAAAGGTTAAGTTCTAGGCCAATGGAACTGAATTTTTCTTTAAAAAAAGTTAAATCTTTTAATACTATTTTAATTGCCAAACTAAAAATGACTGGCCCAAGAGAGTCACCCTGTTGACATCCAATGGCTGATTCCTAAAAGTTGTCTTTATAAAGTAATTTAGAGGGGTGCCTGTAACATTGATAGAGAAAACTGTAAATTTTGGGTATTTCTTTTTGAACTTCTGTCAACAAGGTGTCCCTGTTTACGGAATTGAAGGCATTCTTTATGTCAGCCTTAAGGATGACCTCACCTTTATCGCTATTGAGGTAAGTGGATACTGCATGTACCATGCATGGCGTCATTTTTGGTAGACAAATAAGCCAATTTTTAAAAAAGTTTGCGAACTGTATCGTATGATATAACAAATGAAAGGACTTGTAGCGAGTATCTCATTTTTTTGTGAAGTATAAACATAAACGCTTTTAAAGATATTAAAAAAATATGAAAATTAACCATTCCCCCTCTTAGCTCCGAAACTACTGAGCCTTAAATTAAAAAAAAAATACAGGTAATGGTTTTTTACTCATAGATTACAGGAAAACCTATAAGAAGTATATGGTCTCAAAATACCTTGGTAAACCACTCTATATTGTGCGTACAAACTTACATTTGCAGTTGGAATATATGGGAGAACATGTTTTCCACTACACTGTTAAGTTTGTCCTTGAGATGAATTCATTCCAACTACGGAATCCTTCATTGTGTGTGGTCCGACACACTCTTGGCGTTTACTTGGCTTGGATTTACATTCTGTTTGATTCACCCTAAAAGATTACCTGCTATTTGGTAACAATATATTTTTCATATAGTCCTTCTGCAACACCGACGAACACCTTTCAAAAAATCTCCAAACGCCGCAACGACGTAATCTGCACAATACCAACTAAACGTACAGCTTTTTTTTTTAAAGTTTGCCCCTTATGTTGGCCTTCCAAAGCAACAATAAAATTAACGCAAAAATTTCGACTTACTTAACAAATGTTAAATGCAAAAAGACGGTTCGTTCCTTCTTTCTAAACCTTAACTACGACGAAACCGAAGAATTCCTAAAGTGATCACTCAAACATACATGCATCACACACTACATAAACTAACAAAACACTCACGACACTAACAACATACTCACTACACCATCTGAACATTTTAACTCATAATTATTATTTTTTTCAAAATTTATATTTTTTTGGTTTAAAGTTTTGTAAGATTTTTTTTTTTTTTTTGTTTTGTTTCATAATCTTAATTTGTCTCATTTTGTAGCTTGCAGTAGTGATTACTATATACATATTATGTAACACGTGCTATTATTAAGTCAACCATATATTGTAATAAATGACGGAGATTGGAACTGTTTCTCCTAAACACAGGTTATTTTGTACCTTATCTAAAAGAACAGTACGGCATCCACTAACTAGATTATGAAACTTTATGCTTGTGCTTTATATATTACGATATGCTTGTGCTTTTTATTTATTAATCTAGTCCTAGTTAAACAATAAATCTTTATTTGATTTATTTATTTCGTCACCTGCACGAATATTACGCGCAATCTTTTAGGAGGCTTATAATATAGATTTTGTGTTTTTCTAACCAAGCTTTGAGGATGAATTGATCATAGAAGACATAAGTAGGTATTGGTTTATAGTCAGGGTTCAGTCTAACTAAGTGAAAAAGTGAAAACATCAGGAGCAGTCACTATCCCAAATAAAAATATTACTAAATATTTTCGAACTGATTTTTTTTCCGTTCTTCCTGTATCCCTGTACTATAATCGGTACCACTACCATGACTTACATCACATTATACTTCACAAATAGTTTACTTGCCACAAAGTAATTTATACAGACCTACTGCTAGTAAAGAGCATTTACAATTCTAACTTTTAATTTAAATTCTCAATTCAAGTTGTACTACAAAATCATCAACATCTTTCATCATTACGTCGAACTTCACTCTCAGCTCACTTGAGTCGTTATTTGCTGTGCTTGGTATTACGCGGTACTGACGCAGTAGTATCGCTAGAGTTGTCTTCATTGACATCAACGCGTATTGATATCCTGAAAAATTAAAAGATCAGGACTTGACTACTACTACTACTATAACTATCGTCTTTGGATTTTCTAATGGAATTGAGAACAGAGCATTAGATAACCCTACATACAAATGGTGGATCTGCAAAGCATAAATCTCGAAAACAACGGTTTGGATAAACGTTAAATTTCGATGCATTATATTCTGCGTAACTCATCTGGGGTTACAAAAATCATTAAAACTTCCCTTTTAACACTTATATTCACCTAAACAACTCCTCGGTCCATGGCTGAACGGCATGAAAGCAGCGGGATGCGTGAGCGGCGTGTTGAACCGTTCAGGTCGGAACAGCTCCGCATCATCTCCCCAGTACCGAGGGTTACGGTGAATTGACCAGATGCTGATAAAGAGACCGCAGCCTTCTACCAAGGTTATACCTGAAGCTATAGAAATAAATTCATGAATTAATATATGGTGGCTCATTATTTTTTGTAAATAACCAGCTTAAATTCAAATATTGTAAAGATATTGTGAGCCTCTCTATTGAGCGGACAATTGAAATAGCCTGTATAGAATTGGAGCAGTTCATTTTATTAAATGTGTATAGACCTCCTTCAGGAAAATGACTATTTTTCAAAAAGTTGTGGATGAAGTGCTACACAAAATCTGTAATTCTGAACAAGTCTATCATAACTTATGGTGATTTTAGTATTAATTTGTTAGAAAATTCTGGTTCAAGTACTAAAATTCTAAATGATGAATGATTTTATTTCTGTAAGTAGGTTTGTACAAACACTTTAACACATCGATCATATGTTAAAACTTAATGAGGCCGGCACACATGGACACTGGATAGATCCACTCAATCTGTGTGGTTCTTTCCTCAAAAGACCATTTCAGACACCAATCTATATGGTCTTCATATGATCTGACCATGATTATGAATGGACTTTAAAAGAGACCGTGACCTCCAAGTTTGTTTCGGCCTTTTTTTTCAGAGTAGTCAAATAGGAAACGCCGACCCCATCTAGTATTTAAAATAATATATAATAAGTGTAAAAGTGGTTGTACAAACCTACTGACATAAATAAAATCATTTATCACTTTGCTAAGAGAGAATCGCCAGGAACGCCCAATAACGATACCCCCATTCCGAAGTTCAAAGCTGATTCTGATAAAATTCAGTACTTACGCACGGTAACGTCTTTCTTGACTTGTCTTACGATAAATGGTACTGGCGGATACAGTCGCAGCGTCTCCTTGATCACTGCTTCAAGGTACTTGAGTCGAGGTAGATCTTCAGGGGTCACTAGCCTGTCTGAATTTCCAAACACTGCCTGCAATCTGGAAAATGAATATTTAATAAATTCTGGGTTCTTTGTAGTTCATAGCTAAGAATATGTAATAGAGTCAAATGCTTATTTTCTGCGTCAAAGTATATCAAAAGTACTTACTCTTGATAAACTTTCTCCTGTATGTCAGGAAATTTCGCCAACATGACTGTAGTGAAAGCTATTCCGACTGCTGAAGTGTCAGTACCAGCCAGCACGATGACCAGGGTTTCTTCTCGCAGTTCCACGTTACCATAGCCTCCTGGTGATTCCATGAGCAACTCGAGGAAGGTCTTCCAACTTTGCTTATATGCTGATGAAGAAAATAAATATGCACATGTCACAACAAACAAAAAATATGCACACATTTCTCAATTATGGTTTAAAAATAATCGTAATTAGCTCACTTTGATTTGTATTGGATACGAGTTTCTCTTTCTTCAATGACTCCCATTTTGAGGCAATTGTCTGTAAATAATAAATATTTACTAAGTATTAAACGACTATCGCAGTAGTCAACAGCTGAACATAACGCTTTTGAGCTTTCTCCCAAAAAAAAATATTTTGGGAAATAATAAGGGCTTCTTCCAAAATATGTTTTTTTTAAAACAAACTTCACTAGTTAAGCAACACAGAATAGAATAGAATAGATAATACACTACACAAACTCACACACACACGCCCTTTATTAGTAGTTAAGATGCTGACATTGAAATAGAACTAATGTTCTTGGCTATCTTTAGATGTAGTAAAAAGCGACTTAGGCATTAATCATATCAAGATCATAAGTCGTAAAAAACTGAAAACAACAATCCACCTACCAAGCGTTTTTATTATAGCAATTTCCTCTCTGACTATTTATTACAATAGAACCTTTAAAGTTAACGTTAATATTACGCTCACCTTGTTCATAAAACTCCAGATCAGTTGTTTACTATGTGAATGCAATTCAAAATCATCGATGCAGAAGAATCTGTACAACTTATCATTATGTAACCAGGGCTGGCAGATGCGCTTGGCGTCCAAGCGACAGCAGTTCTCAAAAGCGTTGAGAAAAGGCTGCTCAGGTTCCAGCTGCGCGTTCACTTTTATGCCTAAAGTCGTTTCTGAAAAGAAATGAACATTAGTCTTGGGAATTTAAGTCATGCTCAAAGAACGCTTACCGTAAGATACAGCCCGAAATGAAGAGCTAAACACACCATCAAAAATACATACCACATACAGAATCCATGGTGTAAGTAGTGAGGTACTTCCATACGGAGAAGGCTCCATTCCCAGCGACTTTACGAAACTGGTCCACCAGGATGCAGCTCTGACGAGAGAATACCTCAACGAAAGAGTTGAGGTTCTTCTGGCTGAAGATCGGAGCCAAAACCTTACGACGGGGGCGCCACATTGAAACTGTAACGGTGAAATCATCGATTTCCTATAAAATTAGTTAACAATACCATCAGCCCCAATCTGCCAATAGTTAGCTATTGCTAGACATAAAAATCTGGATTTCAAGTCGTATTGCTGGATCTTATGCCACCCTCATTCACCTGTTACTGTCCTGCGAAGATCGGCGTTCCACTGAGCCCTAAAGATGGCCTACCCATTGCCACTTCATCTTACATACTATACTATCCTATATAATATTATACAATATAATATTTGAATGCGATTTGGCACACAGGCAGATTATGACCTGGGTTAGGATATAATATGATACTTTTTATTCCAGTAAGTATTGGTTTCCATGTAATAATTTCCGACCTCCAAACGAGCGAAGCTGCAGGCAAAAGCTAGTAGAACATAAACGTAGAAGATATTTAAAATACTATCTGCTTATACATCATCCCAAGTGACTAAAACTTAACTCGAAAGGGAATGGTTCCGCTTGAAGTAATCTCAATCGCGGTCTCATTAGCGATAACATCGATGTTGCTCAGGAATTTGCAACTTTCTTTACCAATATTCCAATTAAAACTACTGAAACTTTAAATTCCTCCCCTTCACTTGCTATTGATTTATTAAAAGCAAATGTTTCAGCCTGTCCTGTGGAATTTAAATTTAAACATATAAACCCTGTGGTCGTCGTAAAGGCTTTTAAGCAACTAAAGATTAAAATGACCGAAGATCTGTGGGGCATGTCTACTAAAGTTTGTCAATCAATTATTGAGACAATTGCACCCTATTTAGCTTTAATATTTAATTTATGTGTAGATTAAGGGATATTCCCGAATTTAATGAAATACAGTAAAGTTATTCCACTTTTCAAATCCGGGGACAGCAAAAATACAAATAATTATAGACCCGTATCGGTTTTGCCGGTTTTCAGCAAGGTGTTTGAAAAAGTAATGTTAAATCAAATGCTCAATCATTTTAATCGTAATAACATCCTACACGATCAACAGTATGGTTTCACCAAAGGACGTTGCACAACCGACGCCGGTGTCACTTTATTAAAACACATATTTAATGCATGGGAAGAGGCACGAGATGCAATAGGCATCTTTTGCGACCTATCCAAGGCATTTGATTGCGTAGATCATGAAACGCTGCTCTTGAAACTTGAGCATTACGGACTAGATAAACTTACGCTGAGCTTAGTAAAATCATATTTGAATGATAGACTGCAGCAAGTTCAAATAAACGGTGTAAATTCATTGGGTTTAAAAGTCAAAATGGGTGTTCCACAGGGCTCGATATTGGGTCCATTCCTATTTTTAGTATACATAAGTGATTTACCTGATTTACTGAAAACCCGACCACAAATGGTGTTATTTGCTGATGACACATCACTGATCTTTAAAGTAAACAGACATGCACAGGAGCTTGACGACGTAAATAACGCTATGCTTAAGGTCCATAATTGGTTGACTGTAAATAATTTGATATTAAATGAGAAGAAAACTAAATGCATAAGATTCACGTTACCCGAATGTTAGAAGTAGTGAATGTCACGTGGTATTGAATAAGGAGACACTAGAATTCGTCGAAAAGACTGTTTTCCTGGGGATAACGCTTGACTCTAAACTACAGTGGGGTCCCCACTTAACATCACTTGCAGGGCGGCTAAGTTCAGCCGCTTACGCTGTTTGGAAAATCCCCCAACTACAGACGTAGATTCCGCGAGACTGGTCTATTTTCGTTAATTCATAGCATCATGTCTTACGGTATTTTGCTGTGGGGACGGGCTGCAGATATTGATTCTATCTTTATTCTGCAAAAGAGGGCCGTCAGAGCCATCTACAACCTCCGCAGACGCGAGTCTCTAAGGGAACTGTTTAAGAAAATTAACATCATGACGGTACCTTGTCAGTATATATATGAGAAAATTATGTATGTTCGAAAAAATCTCCATCTTTTTAGTAAGATAAGTGACAGGCATAATTTTAACACTAGAAATAGGAACAAATTAGATCAACCACGTTTTAGATTGTCTAAAGTACACACTTCTTTTATGGGGTACTGTGTAAAGTGTTATAATAAAATACCACTCGATATTCTTCAACTAAATGAGAAGAAATTTAAAACATGCATTAAACGCACACTATGTAGACAAGCATATTATAAGTTAGATGATTATATCGTAGATAAAAATGCTTGGCTTAATGCTGGTCCTACTCTACAGCCGCTTGGGCTCACTAGTTAAAATTTTAATATTTGGAAGAGATGCTTCCCCTTTTTTTAAAAAAAATATTTTGACATTAGGAACTTAATGTTTATTTTTGTTTTACCAAGTTAATTTTGAATGCTCCAATTAGTAATGATTTTCTTTCTTTTTGGTGGTAAAATTCTTTTATTTTTTTTAAATAAATTGCAAACTATAGTTTTGTATAATTTAGAATTTTTTTTTTTGTAAATGTGAGACCATGTAGCCGTTTATTAAGTTATTAAGATGTATAAATAGCATGGCAGTTGAGAATATGTCATGCTCACTTAAATGTCTCGCTGATGGTGGCGAGTGTGTTGGATCATTCGGTTCTCTACAAAATGGTTGAGCTGGATGGTGCTGATCCACGCGTTATGTTCGTGAACGGGCGCCGTCAGTTGTAACTGGTCATCTCTTATCTGCCAGAGCTTATTTTTAATATTTTTATTTTTTGTATTATGATTATTTTTTGTACATTGTTCTCACATATAGAAGCAACAAGAATGATGTACCCAGGATTTTGTAATATCTATATTTAAAAGAGTGTCCTTGGAGTTTATTGCCGGTTCTTCTCCATGGAGATCTACGTTTTGGAATGGGCAATTAGCTTCAACTTTCTGACTCACTGACCGACTCTTTGACAATTCAAAAGTGCCTGTAAATGGTTTAATTGAAATAGATGCTTTGAGTTTGAGTTTGAATCCATTTCCCGACAAATATTAAAAACCGTCTAACTCCTAAAGTTTAAATATTCGCTGAACATACATAGGGGTGTTTCGGGAAGCCCTTAAAGCATGGCTTCTATAGTTTTGCTTTGGACGTCGTTTGTCGGGTCACCTTGTATAACTATTTACCAACATAAAGGCGCCTTAATTGTGCACAAGTTAATTCTTTATTAAAACATGAATTAAACTCTACTTATGTACCAGCCATTCTTTAATAAGATAGCTAGTTTCATACCGTTCTTAATTCTAGTCGGATGTCTCATATGAATCACTTGAACGCGCAAATAAAAATGCTTCGACTTTTATGTTTTGAAAATGAAAATTTGTTTTTTACCATTGCCATTCGAAAAAGGGCATTTTCCTTCATCGATAACAGTGAATAAAACTCTCTTTTACTCACTGAGTGAATAAAAACATTTTGAATTTGGAACAAGCACGAATTATGTACAAAAACTGGCAAAGTGCGTGTCGGACCACGCACAATGTAGTTGGGATGAATTTATCTCAAAAACAAACTTAATATTGTACTTGAAAAACATGTTCTCCCATACATCGATGTACGTCATGGTCAATTCTACAACTGCAAATGTAAGTTTGTAATCACAAAAAAAACACAAAAAAAAAATATTTTTATTGCGTTGACTTGGAAGCTTGATTTTTTTAGAACTACAAGGGACTATAGACCGACGTATTTAATATTTATTTCAACTTAATACTTCCAAGAGTTCTTGAGAAAAAGGATCTTGAAAAACTGACAGACAGAGGGACGGACAACGCAGTGTTCCTTTTTTTCCTTTTGAGGTAGGAAACCCTAAAAATAAATAAAACGTGCTGAAAGAACCTACTGGCTGGCTAAATGGAGCTATTCCATAGAGCTACATTTTTTTTTTATATCCTGGCTACTTTAGTTAGGTTTTTTTCAACCTGATATCGTGGTTGTTTATGTCATTGGAAAATCTATTAACATAATTATAATAAAATGAGTTCTTCCAGTGACGTAAAAAAAAATCTTCTCTATCCTTGTATCCCTCGAATTAAATTGCCTTTTTTTTCACTTGTTATCACTATTTTAGTGTTTGAATTTAGAACATAGCAATATATTCGACCTCCATCTCAATGCTATACAACCTCCTTTCGAACTAATACTCGATACAAACTCCTTGTGCAAAGAATACTTGACATAAAAACTCCTTGTGCAAATAACTCCTCGAGATTTGATTAGTCGACATTTTCGACAAGAAGTTCAGCATTAGAATAAAAACTGTTTCGCGTTCTTTGCTGTTATTGGTAAATTAGCGCTATTCTGAATACTGTACGTTGTAAGAACACAAAGTGTAGTGTTACTTAATAATAACACATAACATAACATCACGCCTTATTTCCCCAAAGGGTTGGGCAGAGGTGTCCCTGTAGCAGGTTCACCCACATTTCGCCAGTTATGTTTTAAGTCCCATGTAATAGGGGGCGAGCCTATTGCCATCAACCGGGCACAAATCCAGACTCTAGGCTACTACTGAGCAATTTCAGATAGAAAAACCCAATAACACTTAGCCCGACCTGGGAATCGAACCCAGGACCTCATGCTTAATAATAAATCTTTTAAATTAGATGTGTTAAGACCTTTTTTTTTGAGTGGGAAATTATCAAATAACTTTTCCCGCTCTGGGTGGAGCGGGAGGGTGTGTCAGACTCTTACTGACCCACCCGTGTTCCTTCATTTGCCTATATTGCCAGGGGCCATAGTAATCCTTTCGGACAATAACCGCAACCCCGGCAGGCATCGGCCCAATTAGACCCCGTCAATTCTGCTGACATCTCTTTGAGGCGCGCGCGGAACACAACGCGCCGTCGACCCGGGCCTGATCCTTACCGGACGGCGAGCTACTTATTGCTCACCGTCCGCAAGCCCGCGAGTATGACAGTCCTTTTTTTTTTTGGGTTGGAAATCATCAAATAACTTCTCCCGCTCTGGGCGGAGCGTTCCCACAGTCAGACAGTCCTATGATGCCAATCGATAGCGCGCACCTAAATACATTATTTAGCAGCACCCTTATTTTTATCAAAAGCGACTACTTTAGCACCTACCACCTTACACACACACTTTCTCACACCTTACCTGGTGCAAATATACTGCCGTTTCCCAGTAGAACTCTAAAGAACTTCATGATGTCATCCTTGTCTAAACACGTCTTTAGAAGAACTTCCGCTGCTTCAGGGTCCGCCACCACTGTAAGGAAGGTTAAGTGCCTGTTGAATAATCACTCATAAGACTTGAAACAAACAAATAGACATACTTATAAAAGCGAAGTGAGCTAAACACATACAAGGACACTGAATGAGACACAATAGAAGTATTATAGTTAGTACCTGGGCAACCGAGCTCTGCTCTGGTGAAAATAGAGAATGCTTACTAAATAGTATAGGAAAGTTCATAGTAATCCACACGTACCTACTTATTCCATGCTGCCATGTTATTATTGTCATGTCATTATTAATAATCTTGTTCCAAACTTTGGGCAACCGAGCTCTGACTGGTGAAAATACGGAGAAAACAAATTTTCCCAGATATATGCGACTTAGCTAGATCGATTTTTCGCCCCCATAAACCCCTATATTGCAATGCCTCTATATAGAACGTGAGTACAAATATACAATATGTTGCGCCTAAAACCCAAAGTTTTAGCCGGCTACAACTAGGTGCGGCCGGTAGCAGTTGGTTAAATTTAGTTGTACCAAATGAAAATGGCTGAAAGGTAGGTTAGGGTAGGTTAGAACTGTGACCACATAACACACCGCACGAGCCGAGCGAGTGAAGCGAGCGGTGCCGCCGCAGCGGCCGGCGAGTGTCAGGGTCCATTTAGGCAAGTTTAACCAACTGCTACCGGCCTAGTTGTAGCCGGCTAAAACTAGGTGTAGCCGCACTTCGGGCTTTAGCCGTAACATATATACAAACAAATATATATACAAATATTGCTCGTTTAATAGTATAAGATAACGCCTATGAGCGTTTAGTGCCCCTTAAAGTGTTAAGGGTGGTTGCACATCTAACGGAAGAAGCGTCCGTAACTACGTGCGTTAGTTCCCCGACTCACTAACGCATCATTTGTTGAGTGTGTATAGGTTGAATGTTTTATTATCTTGTCCGTTCTGGCGTTTCGCGACCGCCGATATGCAACGCATCTTCCGTCAGATGTGCGAACATCTTAATAAAGTCGTAAAATAATACATTTCTAACGTGTAGGTATAACATTCATTAATACGGTGATAGTGAATATCTTAACAAATGGATAAAATAAATGTTCGTCATTGTATAATAACTTCAGTTTTTTGTTTTAACCCTTCGTATGGCCGGAACGTGGATCCACGCGAGACACAATGTCTTTTTAATTTTTTCTGTAATTACGGCATTCAACCGGTTAATATTGAAACGGTTTCTTACGGACATAGAGTCGGCTTGCTTGCCAGTGAGAAATAAGACCATCTTTCTCCAATGCTTCTCTGCCTATTTGTTTAAACATTTCCATGCGATCTAGAAATAAACAGACATTGTTACTACAATCTTCGCAAAACACTACAAAGTGAAAAATAATTTAAATTTCGGAAGTCGGTGGCAAATAATTAAAATAAAAAACCAAAGACACCAACTTCCGAAATTTAAGTTATTTTTCACTTTGTAGTGTTTTTTGGAAGTCGGTTGTTTTTTTTTCTTTGAAAAAGTTTTTATTTCTCGCTTTTTAGTGGGTAGTTTGTAATTTATCCAAGTTACAAATAGCCTAATCTCAACTGCTCATCACCTTTTACAAAATATTGCTTTTCCCGATGCAGGGACGTTAATCGTTGAAGAGTTCTCCTGGTACTTAACCATCAGCTCGACTTCTCCACATGCGCTGTGACGAGCATAAATTGCATTGCAACCCTATTATAGTAATGGAATCGCAACCCTTGAAATACTTATTATTGAGTAATTCCGGTGGCCATTTGTGGTCTTCATCATCAGTTCCACTTCACCAAATGCTTTCCAAGAGCAACTGCACGAGTACTATAAAAAAAGAATCATCGAAATCGGTTGGCGTGATATTGAGTTATTCGTCCATTTGTCGCGCACATACTTAATGCAAATGTAAGACTTCTATGTTTTTCCCATGGATGCCATTGTCAGAACTAGACAAAAATGGGACCACACGGAAAGCACCAGCTTTCAAATAAAAAAAGAATCATCAAAATCGGTTCACCCAGTCGAAAGTTCTGAGGTAACAAACATAAAAAAATTAAAAAAATACAGTTGAATTGAGAACCTCCTCCTTTTTTTGAAATCGGTTAAAAAGAAATGGATATGTCGAATGACAAAATATGAGCATATTTGAAAAAAAAAGCAACAATAATAAACTCAAAAATTTGTTTAGTTTGCTAAATAATTTATATACTAAAGAATGAAATCGTATGGCCTTTGATTGAATAAAAGCCGAGTTAGTATTTAGACTGAACTTTGAAGTATATTCTTTGAATTTAAATCTTTTCTGAATAAGTACTCCTAAAGGAGTAAGTACACCACTCAAATTGGTGGACTCAGTAAAGTCCAATGCCAAATACATGTGGCAATCTAAAAATTTTGTGTATTTACTTTAATTCGTTTTGTGTCAACAATATTAACTCTATCTGTAGTCTATTCATTAAAAAAACGGTATATTTACATTTTTATTGACAACAATCCCAAAATCCCGACATTTTCAAATTTTGTCCAGATATTTTAGTCTTCCAATATCTAGCAACCCTAGCTGTAAGGTCTACTAATTTAGTAAAGCTCAAACGAAAATGAATTATGTATGAATAAATTAATTATTACCAGTGCTATACCGTGTACTGTGTACCATTTTACACAATGCATGTTGTAAAAAAAGGTTTGACTTGCAAATTGGTTCTGTTCCGGTGCATGCATTTTCTTTGTTGGTTTTTTGTGTAATAAAAGTGATATAGGTAAGGAAACAAACTCTCATAATTATCAAAGTTTTACGATGGTATTATTGTTAATCGACTCATTTTTTTCTTTGTTTTTTGGCTTACAGTCACTCTCTAGTAGTACGTGGTCATCGTAGCTGATAGACATCTGCAACACCAGCGGCTTCGCAGATTCGATGCCTTTTTAGAGACAAAGCTGTCTCTTGCATACACATCCAACCGGAATAAGAACCTAGATCCTTCACAAAAAGCTTCCCTGCTTTTACTCTTTGAAATTAACTTGTCAAGGTGTGGTGGCTCATAGCTCTATAGTATGTACGTTGTTTGTATGTATGGTGCACATGCTTCTTTTCTGTGAGAGGAAGTGGGCTGTATTCACCACGCGGGCTCAGTAGGGATTAATGCTGCCACATCTCATTTGGAACATTTGGTTCGAAAAAATGCCGGTTTCCACAAGATGTTTTCCTTCACCGTTTTCAGAGAAGTGATAATGAAAAAAATACCTAAGCAAAGTAAAACGCCTACCTGGGTTCGACCTGTAACTCGTAATTCGGGGCAGTTACCAGCACTGGCCCACCACTGCTTTTGTGTTGCAGATATAATAAATAAATCCTCCCGACCGAATTCCGACCACGGTGGATTGGCACATTATCGATCGATAAAATTTGATTAATATGTTGATGGCAAATTTTCAATTTGATATAATTTGAATTTCGCTGGGTAACTTAGTGCATCCCTTGCGCATAAAAGCTTGGTGGAGAGCGGCAGACACCAGTTTTTGCCCCACCTCAAAAAAATCTAAATCCGGGTCTGGCAAATACAGGTGCACTTTCTGTTCCTTCACTCTCATAGTCCGATGCGACGGCAATCCGACACGACCGCGGAGAAATCAAGTACAAAACCAAGGGCTTTACGTGCTATCCGAGGCAGCGGCCTGAAGTAATTCCTAATGGATAAACCCAATAGCACTTTGACCGACCCGGGAATCGAACCCAAGACCAACAGCAGTGCTTGCAACCACGAGGCCAACGGGGCAGCTACAGATATAGTAGGTACTGGACTCTGTAATATAGTGTTACAGAGCCCAGACAAAATCAACATGCAAAAACAAAAAATTAGGAACCGAGGATGCACTTAAAATAATCAGTTAAATGAATAAAATCAACAAGACCGTGAAAGATGATTTTTGATGAGGTATATTTATAGAACTTCACGCCCCAGTAACTAAAGGTTATTAATCATAGGTAGACCTGGTTTCTGGAACGAAAAATAACAACATGTTAAAGTTAAGTGATCCGGTTGAAACAATCACAATAGTTTACGGACACCTGAAAATTTGTGTTTGAATGATGTAACCAATATTTTATAACAATATTTTTATTTGAATGACTGACTGAGTTTCTTACTTGTTTTTCTACTACGCTTTGGAATGGACAACTAGCTTCATCTTTCTGACTGGCCGACTCCTTGACAGTCAAAAGTGCCTGTAATTGGTTTTACGAGTATTTATATAAATAAATACTTTGAGTTTCTTAGAAAATTTAAGTTTTGATTTTCGTTGCAAAAACCGGGCTACAATCTTGCTAATTATTATATAAAAAATAAATAAATATAAAGTGCTTTGGGACAAAACGGCAAACGCGTCCAGACTAAAAAAAGAATAAGTTAATCGCGCCGAAATGACGAAAAAAAAAACCTCCTTTCTAATATTCGCTTTTTTCATTAGACGAGTGCTCGAAAGACATTAAACACCACAAACATCCTTACCCTCATCATTTCCTAGGAACCGGTAAGCATGTCCCACGAAAGGCAAAGCAATACTTCTTGGAGCCAATTGCTTTGCCAGTGCCATCAGTTTTCTATTCTTCCACCTGGACATTGCTGTCCAAATCATCAAGAGCGCTGCCACAAGGATCCACAGCATTCTCTTTAATTCAAGAAACACTTTAATTACTTGATGAGTAGGTAGGTTTTAGAAATGTATGTTCACGACCGATATTCATGCAAGCTATTCGCGGACTGTGGTCAATTTTTGAGTAGGTAGTTTAAATTGGGATCTGTATTTACTTCACTTGCGGTTTTTCTGTTTGGCTTTTAAGTACAAAATAAGTACTCGTGTACGTGGTGTATTTAAAAAACTTCTACGTACCGCACTGCCGCACTACACTCAACATAATTGAAATACCTACTCGATGCCCAGCACCTGTCGCTGTTGGATATAGCAACAGATGCTGGGCACATTTTAACCGAGTTCAAAAAAGGGGGAGGTTATGTTCGTCTGTAAGTAGGTAGGTTTTTTAAAATCTATGTCTGACCGATTTAGAAAATTATTTTTCCTTGAGTAGATGAAGGTTGCACGGTGGTTCCATTTAATTTTTATTAACTTTGCTTTTGTAGTGTTTGATTTACCGTTCATAATTCACTTTGTGTATCTTGATGATGTTATAATGCTTCCTGTCACTGTTGTTTACATAGAAATTAATGGTATACGAATTGGTAGGTACCATAACAAAAAAGGGAAAAAAATAAATCTGAAGACTTCCAAAAAAAAAACACTACAAGGTAAAAAATCATTTTAATTTCGGAAGTCGGTGTCTTTCGATCTGCATTTTAGTTTTTTGGCATTGACTTCAGAAAGTAAAGTTATTTTAATTTTACAGTATGTGTGTTTTTTGTACTGTTTAGTCAGATAGAAACGCCGAACTCGTTTATTGACTCGAAGCTTATTTTTAATTTTTTTTTGAACATGCCGTGTAAAATTGATTACGATATCCTATTTACAGAATTTCATTTCATTTCTAACAAATTGAAAATTATATGAATTTAACGTTATACTAAATGTTATTAGAGCAAAAGAAGGTTTTAAGAAATATAACATTAGATGAAATATTACAATTTATTTGATGATTTCCCACCCAAAAAAAAAAAAAAATATATTACACTACACACCCAACGAAAATATAATAATAAATAATATAATCTTCGATTTTCATTTCGACCTCGCTATCGGCTTTAGCTTTGGCTTTAGTTCAATAATATTTTTAGGAACGCAGAAAGGAAATTATTAGAGGTTCGTTTAAAATGTTTAAATGCATGCCCTTTTTAAATGTGTAAAAAGCGGTTGCATTGAGACATGAAAATATCTAAAACTCACTAAATTTAAATACGAAAAGGTTTGAGGACATGGTCGTCAATTACAGAAAAAAAAAAATCGGCCAAGTGCGTGTCGGGCTACGCACAATGTAGGGTTCCGTATTTTGGATGAATTTATCCGAAGAAAAACTTTAGATTGAAGTTGAAAAACATGTTCTCCCATACATTTCAACTGCAAATGTATGTACGCACAATATTGTGAGATTTACTATGTTATTTTAACACCACGGACTTCTTATAGACTTTCCTGTAATCTATACCTAAGTATAGAACCATTTTCTGTATTTTTTTTATCAATTTAAACCTTAGTAGTTTCGGAGGGGCAATGGCCAATTTAAAAAAATAATCTTGAATACCTTTAAAACGATTTATTTTTTTACTATATTTTTTTTAAACCCTCAAAGTAAGCCCTTTCATTCTCACGGTACAGTTTGCAATTTTCGCTTTTTTTTTTGCCTCCTAATAGTGCTCTCATATTCGAAATTCATTTATTTACGATACCTGTCCGTGTTTGAGTCAGAGAAATTTATATGTGCACCTTTCAACTTAATCGGTCCATTCGATTCGGAGCAAATTGGATGTGACAGACGGACAGATAGTCAGACACACGAGTGATGCTTTGTGGGTTGCGTTTTTTCATTAGGACGTAACCTTAAAAAACTAAAAAGTACGTATTTATCTACAATATAATATTTGGTACTTATAATCCACACGTCTTTTTATTTAAATCGTTCTTATCAATGGGTTCATTATAACAAACAATGTTCATGCGCATTTTCTGCATGTTATCTACTATATAAAAATAAGTCGGGTTTTCCTTCCTGACGCTATAACTCCAGAACGCACGAACCGATTTCCACGGTTTTGCATTCGTTGGAAAGGTCTCGGGCTCCGTGAGGTTTTAGGTAGGGTAGGTAGGGTAAGTAGGGTAGGTAGGGTAGGGTAGGTAGGGTAGGTAGTTAGGTGCGCCGTAAATAAGTGCTTAATGCTACCCGTGCGAAGCCGGGCCGGGCAGCTAGTATTTTATATAATGTTCATGCGTGACGCGCTCGCCCCGAAGCCAAGGTTATGGATTGGTCTAGAAAAAAACCAAATTAATTTTCCAGTTATAATATAAAAACAAATTAATCACTTTTTTCTCTTCATACATTTAAATACAATAATTACAACCTAACCTAAAACTAAAATATTTATACTAACCTGCCGCGTTTTGCCGTTTTATTTTAAAAAACCTTATATAATTATGTTTAAACACCAATACATATAATAGCATTGCAATAATATAAACTGACCTAAATAGAATTAGCATAAAAACAATAATTAAAATCTTGAATTAGTATGGCCGCCAAAAATTGTAAAATAACAGTCGTGAATTGGTAACACGCGGTATCATACGTGAATTTGAAAAGCCTGGGGTTCATGTGAGAGAAATTACTAATTATTTTGATGTAATGGATATTTCGACAATTCAAAAACATTGTCAAATTGCGAAAATAAAGTGCTATAGTAGGTGTTATTTATATTTTGTTTAACAAGCGATTTTCAAGGTTTTTTTTTTATTAAAAACAAAATGTTTTTCATGCGGAAGTTTTTTAATTATATGAAAAAATTAAATAAATCTTATTGGTAACTACTTATGGTAGGTACTAATCTAATATTATATTATTAATCAGTTCCAGAGAAGCCTACCTACTTTAAAAATAAATTTAAAACATTACCACTTAAAAGTATTCAAAATTTGATAAAAATATTGAAATATAAAAAGTAATTCAAATATACGTAGATCGTCTTCCCTTTTTTTTTTTTTTTTTTGAGGGTGGGAAATCATCAAATAACTTCTCCCGCTCTGGGCGGAGCGGGAGGGCGTGTCAGACTCTTACTGACTAAAACCCACCCGTGTTCCTTCGGTTGCCCTGTTGCCGGGGGCCACGATCTCCCTTTCGGTTTTCTTCGCAACCCCGGCAGGCATCGGCCCTAGTGGACCCCTTCAAATCTGCTGACATCTCTTTGAGGCGCGCGTGGAACACAACGCGCCGTCGACCCGGGCCTGGTCCTTATCGGTCGATCGTCTTCCCTGGTATCATAAAAAAATATGTGTAAATGAATTTTGACACTAATAAATTAATCACTAAGTTTCTATAGTATACACTCAGCTTAATAACAGATCAGTAACACACGGTGTCATCCGTGAATCAAAAACACAGTCAACAGCCAAAAAAAAAAAATTGATGCGAGTTTTGAAGTTAAAATGCACCGTACAGCGTTATTTGGTAATCAAATAGTCTATCAACACGTACTATTTCAAATAATATAGTAAACATACGATCTTACCTTAATTATCATCAGCTCTTAAAATTATGAGAATTTCCCTAGACAAATTTACCGACTGACTCGATGTTCACTTGTATTCAAAAATAAATGGCGCCTTTTTTCCGGCGGTTGGCCAACTGTAGTGTGGTATTGCCATGACCCAAAAATGGTTTTAAAGCGCTTGGATTCTCGTTAGTTTCACAGATAAATAGTAACATACGTGAAGTAACATACGGGAACGAAAAGTGAGACACATTTTCAAAATTGTTTTTTAATACTTTAAAACATTATCAGTATTACAAAAAAATAAAAATAAACATAAAACATTTGTTGGAAAAGTTAGCCATTTCAAAATGTAAGTGGTTACTTATCAATTATGTACATATTTTTGACTTCAATGTGCAACATGTCGTAGAGGGACACACGAGTTTTGTATGGAAGTGAAAAGAAGCCAATTAAAAAAAAATATCCGAAAATTCCGGAAACCGAAATATACATCGAATAAAAATTATATAGGATTCTATATAATTTTACTAACCCGATCCAGTTAAAACATACCATAAAAATTAAATATATTTTTTTTTTTTTTACATAAATGAGAAGGACACAATCTTTTCTTCAAATGTACAATTTTTGGCGGCCAGACTCGAATATGATTGTAAATGGTGCCAATAAATTGAGACTTGACTGCGCCTCCCGCCGCTCTTTCCACCACCCCGATGATGTCCCGCCGGGGACCTCATACCGCTAAACAGACCCATAAATCGTCTACTGCGCGAGTCAAACCACGTGGTGCGTCAAGTCAACTTTATTGGCACGACTTGTAATGCTTGGTCATCAGTGGCATGACACTAACAGCTCACTCCACGCAAGTCTTCAAAATTAGATTTTTACAGAAACAACATACTGTTAAATGTCTTTCTCTACATTTGCTTTTTCATTTATTTGATTAAAGTAGGTTACTTTTTTCAAACACGCTTGGAAAATCGAGTATTATTTTTACAACCTTCTTCGAGATAAATCGAAAATACTGTACTGGACAAAAGTATGCGAGCAAACAGCCGACAATGATAATTGAATATCCATAGCTGTCGGGTTAAGCAGCCGAATAACTTAGTATACAATCCATATCTGTCGTGTAATTAAAAAATGGTAACTTATCAAAGATTTTATTTAAATTTCGATTTGACTTGCAAATAGAGCTGTTTAAAGTAAAAAAGAAATAAATGAACATATTGGCGTGTGAAACATTATCATTGTTCGTGATTGATTCTGGAATTTATAATAAATTTACTTGTTTGAAATTCCGCGCATTATTTGAGAAAAGTACCAGCCTTGGCCGCAACCAGGCATCCCCTTTTGCAGGCCCCAGTAATGTACTAGGTTCGTCGGTCTTCCTTTACCTCTATATATGTGTATATATTTTTATACATAATTATAATGCGCCAGAGTGGCTCGTGGCTTCATAATAACAGCCGCACGGGTCGATCTTACCGCTGTCAGTTTTTGGATTGGTGACCATCCAATACCCATCGAGACTTGCCTCGGAAAGCACGTTAAGCCCGACCCGGCCCTCATTCGTAGATCTTTGGCAGTCGTGACGGGTAGTCAGACCAGCCTTACCAAAGGGTATCGTAGTACCCAGTAACTCAGTTGTGGAGGTCAGATAGTCACTCCATTTAAAACATTGGTATTCAGCTGCACCCGGTTAGACTGAAAGCCGACCCCATCCCCAACATAATTGGGAAAAGGCTTGGCAGATCGATATAATGTGCCACGATTATAGGACTGAAGTAACACATGCTCTTCTTATTTCATAAGCACCTTTAAAACTGGAATAGAGTAGTGTTTCTTAGTACTTGTACGAAAATGTACATAAAATAATTTAAACTAAACAAAAAAATATCGTCTGTCTAGGTACGTATAGATTATTTTAAATTTAAATTCCTCATTTATGTTCTGTTTTGTTTTTTTAAATACACGCTGAGCATGCCGGATTCTTGGATCATTAATATAAATAGATAGGTATTCCAAGGTAGACAAAGAAGGAATGGATACGCGACGAACAGCACCAGGGTTTGGCAATAGCTACAGGGAGAAGCCGACGTCCAGCAGTGGAGGGCTTTCGACTGACTTGATGATGGTGACACCAATATGTATGTACTTACAACTAGCTCTTGCCTGGTGCTTCGTCTAAAAGTCGAGAAGTCGAAGAAAAGTCGAGAAAGAAGTCTAAAATCCCACAGAAAACGTACTACCTACCGGAATAAAAAATATTCTAAATACGGTCTAACCCAGGTAGGGTAATATTTTTTATGGGCTACCTTTTTTTTGGTTGGGAAATTATTAAATAACTTCTCCCGCTCTGGGCGGAGCGGGAGGGCTACCTGTGTCCAATTTCATCGAAATCCGTTCAGCCATTATAAAGTAACAAGCAGATAGACAGAGTGACTTTCGCATTTATAATGGCTTCGTTCATACTCATCCCCAGTTCAAACTAGACCGGTTCGTTATAGATCTACCTAGATGTATAGCTAGAACACAAGAATAAAAAACGAGAAGAAGGAAAACTTCATAACAGAGTTCAAAATTCTTACCTGCTTTCATAGGGCTGTCACTCGGTTATTAAAAATAAAAAACCAGGCAAATGCGAGTCAAAATTCGGACGGACGGGCGGACGGACGGACCGAAGTACGGAAGGAAGGACGATCGAAAGGAAGGACGGATGGACGGACGGACGGATGGACCGGCGGACGGAAGGACGGACGGACGGGCGGAGGGACGGACGGATGGATGGATAGACAGACGGACAAACGAACGGACAGGCAATGTGTAAGTTTTCTGTTTTCCAAGTAAGGTACGGAATGTTAAAAATTGTGTAGCTTTGAAAGGCGAAATGGTTCATTATTTTAACCGTTCCTTTAAAATTAAGTAGGTACCTATTTAAAAAACATACTGTGAAATAATTATATACACTCTCTTGGATGCGCTGTGCTTGCAGTGTCCCAAATTAGACGCATAATACTCAATACTTTTTTCAGGCTTAGTAGTTTCGGAGATAAGGGGGGATAAGATTTATTGACTATTATTACACGTTCGTATTGGGTCACAGAAACACCAAATTTCAACTTATTTGGTCTTCAACTTATTTGGTACTTATTTGGAGAAAATTGGCTGTGACAGACGGACAAACAGACAGACAGACACACGAGTGATCCTATAAAGGTGCCGTTTTTTCTTTTTGAGGTAAGGAACCCTAAAAATGCATAATTACAATTTAAAATGTGAATTTTTGGAGATCAAAATAAGAGATAATATAAAGCATGTACGGTTCCATACGTCGTTTTTTACATTTCAAAGTATTTATACAACTTACGGCGCAAATCTACTGTATAAAATATTTTTATTCACTGACAGAGACCGCACAGGCGCTGCGTCTAGAAGCATGAAGCCTACTTATAGGTGAGCACTGAGCACTAAGGAACGATTTTTGAAATTTCATGTCCTAAAGAGGTTAGAGGATAAAAGTTTGTGTGGAAGTTCGTCATTTTTACCGATGGGAAATGCCATTGGGGGCACGGCTTGCTTAATAAGAAACATTATGTATTTTACAAATAATTTTATTTACATAATTTTCGTAAGGTATACTGGGCAAAATAAATTTATTTTCAGGCATGAAAATGATACTTATGCTTTGCAGAGAAATTTTTGAAGTTACAATCAGCGCTATCGTTCACTGCAACATAGTATATTGACCGCCCTGTATTTTTTATAGTAAAAAGTTCAATACCTGCCGTAATATTCCGAGTGCGGCCATTACTACTTTAGCAAAGTCACAACTCTTGTATCACATTATTGCTTACATATTTAGCTCATCATACTATTATAGTTTTATGTCACTTTTTTCTACTATCCAACAGTACCGTGAACCTGTCAGCATCCTTCATCATGACACCAAAGGTGACTTTGATAGGTTTCTCTTCTGCTCTACACCCATTACTTCTGCTCATGTCACAAGACACTCGGTATCTTCTGATAAGCGTCGCTAGTGCTGTCTTCATAGACATCATTGCGTATTGATAGCCTGAAAAAGAATACCATTTCAGCTTTGCCTTGCAGTGAGATGGTTACAGGCTGGCATTAAAAGGTATTATAATTATTTATTAATGGCTGCAAATATGAAACGCCATTATTAATTTGGATCATGGATCGCTATAGAGATTGCGACCCACTTACGCCAGTAATCACTAAATGTATTTAACGCTAAAAACATCATTCTGTAGTTTTGTTTAAACGTATTTAAAACATCCGTCTGTCTCTGTCATCTTCAAAAGGTTGACTGAAATAAAACGATGTTTTAAATTCGTTTACTGATTTGTGGCGCAAGTGAGCCAGACTTATAATAATGGGTGCCTTGTGGTTGGTATCAAACATTGTGATTGCTAGATGGCGATACATGAGTTCACGCATGTGTAAGTTAGGCTTTGGTCTCCTATTTTATGCTATTTGCGACCTCTGACTTCAGCATCAACGTTCTCATCGACGTCTGAACGCAACGCACAGCGTCGGCCGTCAACTCGTCCGTCGTGGACGACGACGCTTCAGTCGTTGCTCACGAGTGGACGTGTGACACTTGACACGGCCTGACGCTGCAATGGTTCGAAATAACTAGAGACGCGACGCAAAGCGTTTGAGTGCTGTGTACGACGTCAAGACGTTGACGTCGACGTGTGAAAGAGACCACAACAGTACATTTATATAGTAGCATCGTGACGTGGCGTACGGCGCGCGGCGTGACGCTGTAAGCGGCTGACGGCGTTTATGGGAGACCATAGCCTTACCTAATCTTTCATGGGTCCGCGTGGTGAGTTACTTCCTATTATCTCTCACAGAGAAGAAACCTGAGTCCGCCGCGTCGAAATATAATAATTATGTAGCCTGATTATGATTATGTAGAAATTACTGAATTCAGATACAAGGTGAACACTAACCTAAACAATTCCTCGGTCCATAGCTAAATGCCATGAAGGCAGCGGGATGCATGAGCGGCGTGTCGATGAACCGCTCCGGTCGGAACAGCTCCGCGTCGGCTCCCCAGTACCGAGGGTTGCGCTGCGTGCCCCAGATGTTCACCAGGACGCTACAACCTTCCACCAACGTTATACCTGATGCTGTAATAATAGTAGGAATATGAATGACATTACAAATAAATAAATTTGACATTGCCTGATCCTGTCTCACCTTCTAAACACCCTTTCAATCATTTTCATCGATCTCGCCTAATCCTTAATTCAGTTTTTAATTTTTCATGCAATTTTCGATCTTAGGTCGAAGATTTCGATCTTATTTAGATACTTACTCAGAACGGTGGACGGTTTCCAAAATAAACTTGCAAAGTAAATAATATTAATCACAGGACTTGCATACAATGTCATTAAATACTTACGAAGTTCTACATCCTTCTCGATTTTCCTGACAACGACGGGCACAGGTGGGTACAGTCGCAGCGTCTCCCGGATCACTGCGTCACAGTACTTGAGACGTGGCAAGTCTTCGGAAGTTACAGGTCTATCTGAGTCACCGAACACTTCCCTTAATCTGATAAAAAGTAAAACAAAAGAAGTGTTTATTAGAAAAACAAGAAGAATAATAAAGAGGGATTGGCCTATCAATTTCTTTTTGATGTTTCATTTTTCTATATCAATGTCTGCATCTATATAATAACATATATCTATCTATCTATATCTTTACATACAGTTGTGACTGTATGTAAAGAAAATTATGTATGTAAATTACCCTAGGCTGATAAAATTTTCGTTTTTCCTAATTATTCTAATATTAGTGGTTAGGTCGGTTCCCCCCTTAGGGGAAGGGCCGCACTCCACCCCGTACGGCCCTGTAGAGCTCGTCTCCAGACTGGTCACTCTCCCACCGATATAAGAAATGAATTCTCATAATCTAAACTGCCTTGTGATACAAGGTCAGACTAATATTAGGAATTTACAGTTAGTAAACATAAGTATTATAATATGAAGCTGAGAAGATAAGAGGGTATGCAAAAGTATATAATATAATATTATGTTTTAGTATTATAAATATTGGAACGCCAACGTCTCCTCCTCTTGCAGTTGAGCACCAATACCTGCAATACAGTCTTGGTAAGGTGAAGGGGTAAAGGGATCGTTACGCTTGCGCTTTAAATCAGTTATAACTACGTTAATATGTCTGTTTACGATGTACCCACTGCAGTGAGACCGGGAACCGTTTTACAACGTTTTGTCTCATTGTACGTGTTCTGCTAGACCTAACGCATAGACCCTCTGAGGGACTAATACGATTTAACAGAACACGTTCCCTAAGCATTAAATAAATGTCTTACTCAATCCTAAGACAGAGTACTGCGAAGTCACTGTTATTGAGGAAGGCAAGTATTGAGTGGTTTTAATCGCGTACTTATGTGAAAGACACCCTTACGGCGGACTAGCCCCTTTTTATTAAGATAATACAAAACTAGCACAAGCGCACCGTAGACTCAGTCTCTATCAGAATACATTACGATCGTACCTGGTGAACGCCGAAGTGGTGGTTCGTCACTTCTCACTCCCTTAATCTGCCCATTTAGAGGATGCGGTGCGGCTATTAGGGGCTTTGCGTCCCAATAGCGTGTCTCAATAAATAGTGTCGATTCAGTAATATGCCTACAAACGGCGGGGTGGGGTTTTAATGAGATACGGTCCCTAGCGTTCTTAGAACGACTACCAATTCAGTTTGGGGTACTTTGTGAAGCCTACCCCCGCTCCCTGGAAATGTGCGTCAACAAGCCTCACGCAAAGTATTCTGTGGCGAGACCTTTTTGGATACAGAAATCATCACTAACGTTTGGTTGTTTTATAATGCAATTACGCATTGGCTTTATAGCCTAGTTCAGCTTCAAATGAGCTGTAAGTATTTATGGTTCTGCCTTCCAAATGTAAAGCGTCAGTTCAAGATTATTAGTCGTCAAAGGTCAGGAGCATTAGTGCTCGAAGTCAAGTATGGTGGAAGGCCTTCACCATTTCCATATAGCCAAATGCAAGTGACAATAATCTGCCGAGGTACGGATTAGGATATGGACACGTAATACACGGGAATGTGTAGCGTTAATTATAAAATATGATACTAAATAAGAGTTAGCTCGACATTCTGGAATAAAGTATTATTAACAGCTAGTCAGCGATATCACGTAACTGTTACCTATAATAACAATGCAATCAACTTGCAAGAATAATTATAATGGTGACAGAATTAGATTACAACTCACTTACAAGGTACTGCACACATTACCAGTTTTGCCTCAGACTCAGCTCCCGCTCTCTCACCGCCAGTCGCACCAACAAACACACACACACATATTACATTAATTACTAAATTAGTCTAATCTGGGCCTTAACCCAACTATATTTAACTTAATAACTAATACGCGGTATCTCGCGATAGCGCACTCGGACATGGCCTCTTGGTATTAACCAATCTTTCTAACTTAACTAGCCTAGACTCGGACGTTCGTACCCTATCGAGGTCTGAAGCCAATTGCCCATTGGTATTCACCAATCCTTCTAAATTCCTAAAAACACCACGTTTATCTCAGCCCCTTTTCTGAGTGTTTCTCACAAAGACTTAAGACGCTTTTTGCTTGCTTTGCCATAATTGCCTCTTAATGGCTTGAGTAGGTTGGGTTTATGATTAGCAGATGAGGCCCTAATAATGTCCGCTGTTTTGAGTCCAGGGATTGCCAACCTTTGAGACGGTATAGCCAAAAGTTACAATTTATATATATTTTATTATAAAACATTCGATTATGTCTTAGCACAAAATCGATTAGAGTAGCTATGATTCTAGCTAGCCGCTAGAATAATAAAATAATTAATCTAATAATATAACTACAGTTATCGAATATTAAATAGTAGCATCAATGGCTTACCAATTTATCATGCCTTTTGAAAGTTTGTTTGAATCTGGCTCGTAAGTTGTTGTTTTAAATATCAAGTATGACTCTAGATTTATATTTGTTAGTTGATCCATATTCCCTCCTTTTTATTATATTTATGCAAGACTACGCTTGCTCGCACGTAGTTTGAGAACCGCGTGCTGTGTACCCTCTGCCTTGGTCTCAGTTCTTAGAATTAGCAGGCTTATTACCCATAAAATATAAATAGACGGGTTTCTAAGAGTTTGAATATTGTTTTACAATTTTAAAGAAAAAGGATATTTTATTATTTATTAGGGTAACGTATCGAACTGTCAGATCATCAAATAGAGATTTAATGTGTTTCTAGGAAGCCCGAACCAAGTGTCGATTTTAAAATAAATATAATATTTTGTTATGAAATAGGAGCAAATGGCAGACAATCACACAGTGTTGGACAGACATTCAAATTTAGAGATACTGCATTAAAAGTTTTTCTCTGACTTATCATTATTTTAATGTTTTAGGCCTTTAAACATAAAAATGCACGTTGGCTTGGGAGGATTAGGAGTCCGGGAGTGTATGTAACTTAGTTATAGCACAGAAATATCGATGTTTTGACATGTACATCTCCGCAGTAGATTGCCCCGTGCGAAGCATGGGCGGCTCGCTAGTTGTTTATATACAAGTTCAGTCGTCATCATCATTCAGCTGAAAGGTCCACAGCTGGACAAAGGCCTCCCCTTTTGAGGATCGTCCATTAATCACGTGAGGCTCGAAAAGGGTGGGAGGGGTTCGGAAAAAATCACAAAATATCTAAAAAACATCACGTGATTAATGGACGACCCCTTAGCCCCATTGATCATCCGCAAGTTTGACAATCCGTCGGACTATGTCGGTTCACTTGCGAATCTCCTCATAGTTAATTGATTCAGGCGTGACCTTGCGGAAATCCTTTATAAAAAAATACAATAGGCGTTTTTGTATTTAGTAACCTGTTCCGCTTAACTATTCCTAAAGAGCCATAAAAAAACCCTGTAAGAAATCGACACGTGTTTTACCTCTCAACGAGAAATCCTCAGGATGACGATTAACTTTTCACGAACCCGAACACGGCGTGTTGCCACACCGAGCGCTGATCGCAGATTCAATCTCCTCATTTCTGATTCAATCACGCAGGGGAACTCCGAGTTCAGTAGTAACTACCTAGAATTTAACTTTGATGATGACGAGACTCACTCCTTATACACCAACTCCTGCACATCGGGATGCCGCGCCAGCATAGATATAGTGAAGGCTACCCCCACAGCCGAAGTATCAGTACCAGCGCTCACAAGGACTAGGGTTTCCTCCTGTAGCTCTAGATCGGAGTACCCCCGGTCTCCGCCAGTTGCTTCTATTAACAGCTCCAGGAATGTCTTCATGTCTTGGGTGGAATCTGGAATAGTCAGTCACGTCTTTACACGTATTTGGCAGAGTCCATATAATTTTATACCCCGTCGTGGAGATTATGTTTGAACAGGAATTTTAAATTATAATTAACATTAAAAAATACCACATTATTAACTATTTTTCGGCTTCCGAACCTTCAAAAGGAAAAAACGGAACCCTTATATTATGATCCTTCCTCCGTCCGTCCGTCTGTTATGTCTGATAAGACCCTTTTTTCTCAAGAACGCGTGGAGGTAACAAGGTAGGAGGTGACAACCATTTTATGAAATGGGCGAACACTTCGTGAAGTTATCAATTCTAAGATCTGGCCACGACAGATATATTAAAGCTGCAAAACCAACTATGTGCGTTGAAGGAAAAAACAATAACTACGAAAACGTTCGAATTACTCAAGTTGGAGGTTGATAATATGAAACATAGATCAATTAGAATAAGATAACTTTTCTTTCCATGTCAATGTTAATAGGAGAATAGGAGCCTGTTGACAAAATAGCTAACTTGACAGTGGTCACATAGGTCTTCAATACGTGCCCGTAAAGACGTCACAATTGTTAAAACGCTTGTGTCAAATAATACCAAACAATTATAAACCTGGTTTATTTTCATAAATTATGTTGATTTTTTATATGTAACATTAGGTATAAGTATTTTATACCGTGTTATAAGTTTTTTCAGCTGGTTACATTTATGTAGAATTGTATTTAATATAAAACTATAATTTATTTTGTCTATTCATAGAAAAGATTCTTTTCATAATTAATTAGATTTATATAAAATAGTAAATTGAAAAAAAAAGATTCCATTAGTAATTCAGTTGGTAACCATTTGTTAATCTAGTACAAGTTTATAATCTACGAAAAGATGATTATTTCGTGGGTGGATTTTTTTATGTTACCGTCATTCCTGGGTTGGGATTATTTGATTTGTATCGAGTCGTGGATAACCAACAATCTTGTTGGCGTCTTCATGTTGAATGATTGAACTATTTCCTGTGTTATTAAAGTTAATCAGAAGTGTGATTGTACTCTAGTTGCAGTGAAGTAAACAAATTATTCGTTATACGTGCACTTATTTTAACCAGTGATCTAACACAATTATCAACTGAGACTAATATCAATGACCGCCCGGCCTTCGTGAGTAACTCATCTACAATAACATCTAATCATGAAGCTGATTTTTTCTTTTTTCTGCACACACAAAAAGCTGCAACAGTAACTCATAGACACGTAGAGGCACAATCTTGCACTGCGGTTTCGAAACGAACGAGCAAGAGATGCGAAGATAGTCAAGTACTCGGCGGCCGTGAGAGCACATGACTAAATAAGGAGCAGACTATAAGCTTCTTTCTAACGCCCTGCGCGGAAACATTACTACACGCACAGCTACATAAGTATGCGTGACCTGTCACTGACAAGGGCCGCGGGAGGGTGCGCCGGCCCCCGCTAGGCCCGTCTAGAGTATAACCCGGTTTGAGCCAGCTCAGTACGTGGACAAAGTTTAAAGTGTGCACACTGGCAGCGATACGACGCGGACGAAAGATGCTAAACTATGGTACTGCGTGTACAAATAATGGTAGGAATATCAAGGAGATTTTTTTTTTGTACATCCAAAGGATCTGATTTAGAAATTATCCCATCAAAAACATAAATGTGAAAATGGGAGCGAAGTTCAATATTATGAATATGCATGGTTGTCGACTTCGCCGCCAAAAGAATTGAGATCTATATGGGTGCCAAGTTCTGTAGATAATCCTGAAATTTATATTTAAAACACAATTTGATTTGATGATTTCATGATTTAACTTGGCTATTTTTAACATGAGTTGTGAGGGATTTTATAAATTCGTAAAAGGTAACCCACAACTATTGTCCCAGGTGAAATCGTCTGATAAATATAAAAAGAACGACTTTATCTTCACTACTTAAAAATATATATTTCCTAAATAGTTTTCTGGTTAATTTTACCTAGAAAAATTTCCTTTCACTCAAAATGTCCCGATGGTTTTCCGGGAAAATATGGCAACCCTACTATGAAAGTAGGTAAGAATTTTGAACTCTGTTATGAAGCTTTCCTACTGCTCGGTTTTTATTCATGTGGTAAGAGTCTAAGTGGGACAGCGCAATGAAGCGAGTCGAGGCCTCGGCAAGCACTGCGGTTTCGAAGAAACCAGTTAGCACACCGGCTGCGTTTGCGCAAACACTCACCTCGGTTCTGCCAGTGACCGGTTGCGAACGGTCGTCGGTGGAAATAACACGAATAACCCACCAATACCGAAAGCTAGTATGACTGGAGTCAAACACAAAAGGTGATAAAGCGGTAAGCGAGGGAAATACGGAATGGACGTTAGTGCAGAGTAATACATCCAAACGGAACAAATTAATTGGCCAGAAAGGTCGTGCAGCTATTGCACCGGACGGTAAATTTAAAGTGATGGATGTCAAAGTGCCTTTGTTTATTTCAAATGTTAGCAAAGAAACAAGTGAACAGGACATAATTAACTTTAACAATTAAAAAATAAAGTAAAATTGTATCCCGTAAAATGTTAAATATAAAAAAAAACAATACAATGCATATTGTGAATGTTATATGGGTGTATTCCTGAATTAAAAATTATTTGAATAAGCTGTTTGTATCTAAAACGAAACTAGACTTATTTTAAATTATGAGTTGTGGTCAGATGGCTTAACTTTTAGGCGTTTCGTGCGTTTTACGTAACGAAAGAAATTGGAGGAAAATAAGTTATACCTAGTCATGTAAAATGTTACAAATATGTATAATAACCATAACAAAAAATGTTGTAAAGTTAGCTTCAATTGTAAGTCTCTGAAACGATCAATTGACAGCGTAATGGTGGATCCACTGAGGCTGTGAACCCGAGAAATAAAGATTTTAAAAATCGTATGAAGAGATATGATGATAGAGATCCAGATAGAGAATATACACCAAAATTGAAGCAGCAATTGCGATGTTATCGTCCATTTTTATCTCCAGGAATATCGATCACAGCCGCACTTGCGGCGTCTATCAGCGGCGCTTGAGGCGGATTTTTCGGCGGCTTTGCTTGTACTCAAGCCGTCGGCAGTGCCGCAGGGGTGTGTGGATCCACCATTAAGAATATTAGTGAAATGTCAGACATAATAGCCCTGCAAGAGACGTGACTTCTCCCTTATTATATTATTTTTAGGAACAATTAGTGATAAAGATAAATATACCAATTAGTCGGCTGTTCAGTGTTCACACATTGCGGGGCTACTGAAGGAAGGCCACATGAGGGAATAGGCATTCTCTGGAGGAAGGGAATCTTTGAGGTGGTGTCCATATTAGATTGCACTAGCCCCCGTCTGGCTGCTATCAGAACTACTATTGGCGGTCGTTCCATTTTATATTCTCGGTTTATATGCCAACTGATTCGCTTGACAACTTGCCTATTTTAACAAAAGTCCTAGGTGAGATCAGTGCAATTGTTGAGGGTGGAGGTGTTGAGTGTGTTTTTATGCTGCGTGACTTTAATGCGCATCCTCATGAACTGTTTTTTAGGGAACTCCCAAATTTCTGCGCTGACCAAATCCTGGATTTGTGCCGATTTAGAGAAACTGGGCTGCGCGGCAAATAACTACACTTTTACTAGCGAAGCTCACGAGTGCAAACGATGGTTAGACCACTGTGTTATATCGTTATCAGTATGGCAAACGATTATTATGGTAGGCCTAGAGGAGGATGTATTTTAATACATTGAGTGTGATTTACATATAGTAAGGCAAAAGTTGACAACGTAAAATGCCTCGCGCTGTAGCGTAATTTGGGGTGAGAGGGATGAATTGCAAATTACTAGATAACTATGACATAATCTATGTTATAACATGATGCCGAACATTGATCTTCCTCACGAATTTGCAAAGCCTAGTTATGCGAGGATTATGCTGCTGCACATGAGCTCGTGTACAATGTTAAAAAAGATGAGACACGTTCTTTAAGGCCGCCGGTAAACGTACAGACTACGCACTTAATCTTACCCTAAATGGCTTGAACATAAACAGAGTACATATAAAGAACTGTGGGTCACGTACTTACCGACGACCTTAAAGATAAATATAGATATCGAGCTTACGCTCCCTGCGTAGGGCAGTGGCGGTTCGAGGCAATATGGTGGCACGTAGATTCTCCCGCTGTAATTTTAAAATCGAATTTCGATTCGACTTGTTTCTATTTCTCGTTCTTTTTGTATCGAAGTGAAAGTGACAGAACAAAGTGAAGTTCATTTTCTTTCGAATTTTGTGAGTAGTCTCAGCACAATTCTCGGCATTAAAAATATATAGTTAAAAAGTTACTTTGTCTCACGCTCGCAACAAAATCGGATTTTGCTCCTTGCTTGTTTGAGGAGACGGAGGTTGCTGCTGGTGGTGGTTGCTGGTGGTTGTGGTTGTTGCTTGTTTGCGGTGGTGGTGGTGACGGAGGTGGTGATTTAATAGGTATAGCTACTCACTTTTTTTCGAGTCATTGTGATTTTCCTTTATGATTTTCCGTTTTGATTCGATCACCTAAAATATAACAATAACCTTAGATAATGATTGGTCTCGCTGCGCTCGACCGCAGCAAGACCAGTCATTCATCTAAGACAATAACTATTGCTTTTAATATGAATGTGTTAAAAGTGGCCGATGGTTTATCTAATGTTTAGCGATTACCTCTATTTATTACAGATGTATCGAACATTACACCCATTAACATTCGATATAATTATTATAAGAACATTCTGTATCTTATTTATGTAAATAAATGATTTTGAATTTGAACTTCTTGTTAAATATCAAATCCATCTTGAAAGTGCCCGTTATATCATTGCAAAAAACCCACACTCACTCATTCTACTCAGGGACAAAGCTTTACTCAGCTGATACCTAATCATTCTGTGATATCACTCCACCACTGCCACTGAGCAAGGAGTCTCTCATATAATTTAGCCTCCCAAGAAAACCGAGTAAAACGGTTTCTCCTTCTGTATAAAAACCCAATATTAGACTGGTTAGTAACAATTACCTACCTCATCTATAAAACTGCAGATCATCTGCTTGCACCTCTCAAAGCTGCCGTGGTAGGGTAGCAGCTTATACACGGCATCTGTATGCAGCCAGGGCTGTACCATTCGAGCTCCCACCAGCTTGCAGCACTTTTCGAATGCCATCAGAAATGGCTCGTCTATGGTCTTTTGGGCGTTCACATTAACTCCTAGGACCGTTTCTGGTAAAAAATCAACCATCATCATTATTTCAACCTTTATTGACCTCCTGTTGCAGAGTAGGTAGGTTCCTACACACAAGTTCAGTGTTGGAGAGATGAAAACCAAAAGTATGGCGAAACAAGTAATCTAGAAAAGGCTTTTTTTTTTTTTGAGGGTGGGAAATCATCAAATAACTTCTCCCGCTCTGGGCGGAGCGGGAGGGCGTGTCACACTCTTACTGACTAAAACCCACTCGTGTTCCTTCGGTTGCCCTGTCGCCGGGGGCCACGATCTCCCTTTTGGTTTTCTTCGCAACCCCGGCAGGCATCGGCCCTAGTGGACCCCTTCAATTCTGCTGACATCTCTTTGAGGCGCGCGTGGAACACAACGAGCCGTCGACCCGGGCCTGGTCCTTATCGGACGGTGAGCCACCCATTGCTCACCGCCCGCAAGCCCGCGCCTACGGTGGCCGGAAATCGCCTCGCGATTCCCGACGCCCTGGGCGTCTCCTCCTGCGGCGGTTAGGGGCGTGAGGGCGCGAAATTTGCCTCTCCCTCACGCGTTCCGCCTCCTCCTTCGCGAGCATTACCGCTTCGCAGAAGGAGGTGACGGCCTCCCATTTCCTCTCGCTCCGTACCATGGCCTGAACCAGGGCCGGACGCGAGAGATCACCGCCGCCGATCGCCTCCACGAGGACACGGCGATGCTCCGCCCAAGCTGGGCAGACCTCCACCGTATGCTCCACCATGTCCTCCGGGCGATCCACACAATGGTGACACCCGGGCGTTTCCTCCCGCCTTATCCTGTGTAGGAACCTCCCGAAATCTAGAGAAGGCTGGAGATTGTTTTCAAATAAAAATCTAATTAGGTTTTTAGTTGAGTTTTAAAAAGTTGAGTCTTTAAACTCTGAATCATAGGAATATCGTTTATATAAAGACACAATAGATATTTAGTCTATTACGTATTGGTAACAAAGGGTAAAAATTGCGTGGTACTTCCTGGCCGCGCCACATTCGCATTTCGAATCGGGGTTTATAAGAATAAATGTACATAATAAAATATGTTCATATTCACAACTGATATTTCTGTAAATATAGATTTAAATTAGATTTGAACAGAGTAAATCAATAAAATGTTTTAGCGCATTCGCCGATATTTACGTATTGTAGTGGCTTGGAAGTACCATGCTAAAAATTGATATTTACGGTCGCTTTTTACAACACCGACGGGTTGTTCTATGATCAGCTCTATGGAACTTACCACATACAGAATCCATTGTGTAGCTGGTTAGATACTTCCACATGGAGAAAGGTCCTCGCCCCTCGACTGAACGCAACTGTTCTGACATCACGATGCTCTGTCGTGAGAATATCTTCACGAAGTAGTTCAGGTTCTTAGGGGTGAAGGTCGGGGCCAGGACCTTACGGCGAGGGCGCCAGATGGACACTGAGGAGTTTAAGAGGAAAGTTGATTGCGTTGCATCCGAAAATAACTTTCAAAAGTAATAGAAATGTTTTCTAGTATTTTTTTAGCCCCTTTTCCCAAAAAAATCTGTTATAAAACAGTCATGTTATACAGTGGGTTGATTTAGATTTACGTATAGATTTAGTAACCTAATCTATATAATAAAGGATATATAATAGTTCAGTTGTTGTACAAGCGTCGATACATATATGCCATCTATCAGACCAAATCGAAATCGCTATGGGACTTACCTGTGTAGACATAGAGCTCAAAATAAATTCGAGAGGGTGTTTGCGTTTTTGGGGACTAACTTTACTTTCCTAAATTAATAACACTTTGATTTACCTACCTGGTGCAAATATGGATCCATTGCCGATGAGATTTCTCGCAAATCGCATAACATCGTCTTTCTCTAGTGAAGACTTCAGGATAACTTCCAAGTCCACTGGGTCTACAACAACTGAAAAAAAACGGTTCATTAACTATTTTTTATTTTCTTTATTTATTTCTAAAATACTTAGCCTATTTTTAACCGACTGCCAAAAAGGAGGACGTTTTAAGTTCATCCGTATGATTTTTTATGTTTTTTTCATTTAAATCCATCCATATTTTCGTCAATTCTGGACCGATCTAAAAAAATCTTTTTCATTTGGTAGAGGAAGCTTGTGCGGTGGTTCCATGAAAATTCTATTATGTTTTCCTGTGTACTTTTTGAGTTAACTTCAATAATACGCATTTTTCCCACTTAGCCTATATGGATGTTGTTATAATAACTTCCTGGCACTGCTATTTACATAGCAGGTAGTGGTATTCGAATTTATGTGAGGTAAGTATCACAACTAAAAAGTGAAAAATAAAAACTTTTTATAAATAAATAAAAACAGAAGTCGGTTTTTTTTGTTTTTTAAATGCTGGCCAATCATTTAGATTAGGTACACAAAAATATTAATTACTACAATAATAGGTAAATACATATTATAATACGTTTATAATGATGATAATAATTTATAGGTACATTAATATATACCAAGGGTTCACGGGCTATTTGTATTAAGCGTCATTTTTGGAACTTTATTCTTTCTTCTTTTATAAAATTTGTGTCGCATCAATCAAATCAGATTCAAACTGGACCTAAATTTAGTGATATTTCAAACGACAAAAAGTGCTCAGCTCGCCATGAAACCGGATTAAAAGGGCGCACAAAAATCTCGTGATTCCGAATATGATTATAACTTAATATCGGCCAAAATTTCGCTTAATCCAAATAGCCCCTGAACCCTACATACATAGGAGACATTTTGTGTGAGGGAACGTTTCGATTTGTACTTATAGCTTCGAACGCGTCTTGTTTATTGTTTGTAAGTCTTCTGGAAGTTTATTGAAAAAAAAAAGGTACCAAATAATTTGCAAACGTATTTATTTTTAAGTGGTATCTGGTTCTCAGAAAGTCAGGTCTCGTTCTTTTGGTTGGTCTACAAACTAGGTGCTTAACTTGATTCATTAATCAAGATCAATAATAGAATTACCCAGTCTATTACTATAGGGAACGTGGATTAGTTACTTTCTCCCTTTAGGATTCGGAATACCATTAACTTGCCCGGTTCCAATATCCTTGGACGGATCGACTGCCGTACTACTTACCAATTGTATTTTTGGTACCTAATAACACTATTCTTTTGGCTCTAATTTGTGGCTTACCAGTGTAATATTTTTCTCCTAACCACAAGTTAGTGAGTCCACCATTTTTGATCGCTTCACGAGCCAAGATTTGGAATGACCGCATACGCTCTGTAACAAAATATAAAATAATTTATCACGATTTTTTTGTAGAATTGTAATTCGATTCAAGTTTTAATGTAACTAACGCCAGAGTAGAAGTATTAGCTAGTTACAAAACTTGGAAAAGGATTCTGAGAGGACATCTTCGCTAGTGGAACCACTACAATGCAAACCCGAAGAAAAGGACCCAAGGATGCACGTGATATTATTTACACTAAGAGCAGACCTATTGCCATGTTCCGGAACAAAATCTCCAAATATGCAGAAAAACCTATAGATTGTGAATCAAACTTAGGATGCGCAGTTGCGTATTGGGAATTTCAATACATCCATATATATAGATAAAAATAAAAATATATTTTTATTGCATAACTGTGTATAGTGGGCTGTATCAATTGGGTACCCCAGTTGTATTAAAATTTAAATACAACTGGGGTAACCAATTGATGCAGCCCACTGTACATCAGTTCTTATTTTCAGCACTTGCACTACAGTTTAAGTTCACTTACTCTGCACTAAACTAACTCGGACGTCTTTAAACCGCCATTGTCTTCGCCCAGGGGAAGCGTCTACCACTGATAAAAAAGCTTTAGTGGAAAAGTCAATAAATTATTAACGTTTTATAATTTATAGGTTATTTTGTGTTTGTTGACTTTAAGTTCGTTTTTTGTTCAAGACTGGAGGTGTACGATAAAAAAAACCTGATCAGAGTTGAAAACCAACTCGGGCATGATCTTCCTGACTGAAAAACCTCAGAGATAGCACTTCTAGCACTGATTTAATATGATAATATAGACACACACATACTTTACTATAATTTACAAAATATCACATTACAATTGTATGTATGTAATGAAAACAGACTTAGTTCTCTTGGGAGCATCACTTATAAACCACTTTCAAGTTTCTTTATACATATGTTTTTCAACTACAATGTAAGATTGTTCTTGGGATAAAAAACATGGTAGATAACAACTTTACCCTACGGAACCCTCACCACGCGATTTCAACTTGCATTTGTCCGGTTTTATACAAAAATCTTACTTACGTTCACCATCCCCCACAAACAGATAAGCGTGACCCAAAAAAGGGTAAGCTTTTATATCACATTTTATTTTACTAGCCACTCCTAGGATTCGTCGGATCCGATACCGTCTGATGACCAGCCACAGAACCAACACACACAGAAATAGTTGCCACAACATGGCTCCGTTAGCCCTCGTACTCAACTATGATGTATAACCGAACCAGTCACTTATATAGTTAGCAGTTAACAGTCGTTAAGGAACTAGTTCTGGTAAAGTATAATACCTTTATTTTATTAAAAAAGGGTCTGTACAAAATACCTAGTATAACACAAATAAGGAAAAAAATAGTACACGATTGACTAATATAAAAAGTAAAATTCATTTAGACGCAAACAATTACTTCTCCCTACAAATGCACCGGTAACGGCCCAGGAAATTACCGTAATCACCACAACCACTACTCCTGACTCTTGGCAGGTGAGGTGCCCCCAATAGCATATTGTTAGTCTAAATGTTGGTGAAGTAACCATTCACGATAATAAAGGAAATACAACATGTTAAAAATCCCTGTCCGATCCATGAGGGTGTTGTTGGGTATCGTACTGTATTTAAAAAAATCGTCAAATTTTTTCAATGGAATTTTACCGGATTGGGGCGCGGGCGGTCTTCGTTTAGAGGTGTCTACAAGTCATAACTTATGATCCCTATTGAACATTTTCTAATTTTTGAAGTGAAAACTTCTTTAGGCGCGTTGGGCATTTTTAAGATGGGACCATTTTTTCATTTTACTTGTATGGCAATTGAAACTTTTCATAGAGAGCTTTAAGTTTTGATTGCCATACAAGTAAAATGAAACAGATATTACAGCTTTTTTATCATAGGCAAACTTAGGAAGCCAGGCGAAATTAGGGCAGTTTACCGGTACCTTTTTTAATTTCATTAAAGCTTTTCACTGTTGCCGAAGCTTGCCAAAGTTTTGGATTTCATGTTTTCCTATAGTGTAAGTATTCATTACGAACATATGTGAAAATTCGCTGCGTTTTTTTGTGGTTTCCAAAGATATGAACCAAGACACGGTAAGAGTCCTACAACGAAAAAATCCGTTATCTATGCAATTTTCACACGGTTGGTCCTATCACATGTTAATTAGCTATGCAGTTATACTTTTTATAATTATTATTACTCCACGTCAAATGAGTAATTTAGAAAATTTAATTGCGAAAAAATGTATCTCAACAAACAAAACGGTTATAGATTTTTGAACCGAAGATGACCAAAATTTTCCATAGGCGGTGGCGTAGGACGTGGCGCCGCTCAGTCTAATTTTGTTACGAAGTTTCTGGAATTACCGAAAAGGTCAGATAAGATAACCCTGGTACGATGACCACTTGTTTACTCCGAATAATAAAGAGCAATAAACCTACAGGTATAGCAGAAACGAGTATACGTTAAAGAATAGAAAAAAATAATAATACGATGTTATGAAGAAAAACTACAAGCGACTGACTCATAGTTCATACCTATTTATTCGGCGAATAACATCTTTAGGCGCGTTATGGCGCCCTGTTTATTTGAATGAAGCTCGGTCCAGTTGTAATAGATGTGTATTTTTATCACAGCACAGTATCCAAGCGATAGCGGAAGAATAAACGTAAAAAAAACACAGGATAATAATGTTGTTACTTATAGACACAGAGTCTAGTAATATTATTATGATCAAGTAAGTAGTGTGATTAAGTTTTACATTCAGTTTTAAAATCCACTAGTTTTCACTTGAATCATAGACTAACTTCCCTAGACCAACAAGTGTTCAGGCTATATCTAACAGTGGGAACCATAGATAATAAGTTGGTTCACCACACCACCCCCCTACGGAAGAATACAAGGTATAGGTACACACAGAAAAAATAAAATAAAACAATACAAGTAGAATGCACTAAAAAGAATAGAAATACAATTAAATGTTGTCATTGTTGAGGCATTCAGTTCAAAATTAAACAGTTATTGTTCTTAAAGAAACACCATAGGATTTTAAGTAAGTTGTGGGAATGTCCATCTACGCAAAAAGTTGAAAAAATAAACTTACAAGCTTTTGCTGTCTTGTGCACTATTGACTAGGGAACACAGTTTCACGTTTCGAGTTTATAGAATGCAGCCGGTTTACTTTTAACGTTTGCAGACAGTAATGACAGAAATAACCGCAGTTGTTCAGGGTTACACTTACGCATTCCTAACGGCCAATGCTGGTACCACAGGCGATTCGCTGCTAAAGCTTCCAGGTGTATACAACCGTGCACGTGGTCTGCTCCCTTACCACAGGGAAATGCAAGCAGCAGTCAGTAGTGGCGACCTCTGACTGCTCCCTAGCAAGTCGCCGTCTGTTTGTTACTGATCGGTATTCGGGCCGACGATTTTTAATCGACACCGGATCCGATCTTTCTTACCTACCTAGACGTTACTCGCAGGGCAAAAAGCAGCCTCTTCCGTACGAACTTTTAGCAACCAATAGCACTAAAATCAATACTTTGGTCTGGTCAAACTTGACTTTGTACGGAAATTGATAGTCGCAAAAGTAGGAACTCCAATAATTGGTTCAGACTCCTGGCTCATTACCACGTTTTACCAGACTGTGCTCATGGAAGGTTGGAAGATGATAAAATAGGGTTGTCAGCTGAAACTGAATTCTCCTCGGTCGACCAACCCAGCGTTAAACTCATTCAATCACCTGACTCACCATACTCGCACATTTTATTTTTATTTTATTTATATATTTCACATTACAGTATTACATAAAATTTGAGCTACAGAGTGAGTAACCTAAGACATTTTCCATATATTATAAGACAGTTATGAAACGAATGCGATGTGCGCTAACAATTTGATAAGTACAATAAAATTACATAATATGTGAATGATAAAACTAAAAACTAAACAGGCATGCAAATAAAAACAAAAAAATATACAGATACACTAAAATATTGTGGAGCAACATCTAAAATAGTTTCACAAATTACTTTATTTTCAGAGATTATTATATTGACCAGTAAGCCGACGGGGATGCTCGTAAGCCTGCGTTCGTACGACTTGAAGATACTGCAAATAGTGGTCGTGCGCGCACCCCACGGCTTATGGTTGTTCTAGGTACTACGTAGCTAATCTTATTAGTGATATCAATACACTCACATGCGTTATTACATAGCTCAAAAAGATACATTGTCATACAGGGTTTATATTATGTAGCTTATACCTATTGAAAAGATCACCATAACTTTGCGTTCCTGTCAAACATTGTATGGAAAATTGACAGAAAATAGAGATTCCAACATGTTTTGTTGTGAATGTTTCACCAGTGCAAAAAAAACGGAAATGCATGCCTTTAAAAACTTACTTTGAACTTTCATTCGCATCTGAGTATTTACTATAGAAGGAATCAGGAACAGGGTGTAAAGTTCACTCATCCTCGATAGAAAAGGGAGGATCCTCCAACCAGGCGGGTGTCGTATCTGGTGAGCAACTGCCCGACGATATTTTATTTATTTTTATAATTGGCACCTCGCAGGTCGCCCTAGGAGGTTGTCGGCTGCTTAACTGGACTTTCCTGTGGCTGCCTCAATAAATTAAGGCCTCCAGCCTGGGCATAAAATTTTGAAACTAAGCAAATACACGCTTAGGGCACACGTACCCCCTGTGGGGGTACGGTCTCGGCTTAGGGCGTTGCGTCGGTGGGATGAGGCAGCAAGGGACAGGATGGATCGGATTAAACTACCCGACAATTGATTTCAGGAAGTTAAATAATATATGCTGATCGCGCGGTAAACTGTGCTTGGGCGATACAGGATTTTGAGTGACGAGTTCATGTGGCGAGATAGTTGCCGCCAAAGAAATACCTACTATGTCGCGAGCCAATCAGAACGCTTTATTTGAAATATGACAAATAACAATCAATTAGTGAAGCTTTCAAGTTAAGACCTGCAATAACGGCGAAACAAGTGAAGTGCGAATAATCTCTCGAAAACCTTTTCCCGAGCATATCACGTCGTCTAAAGAGGTGAAACACACTACGGTGCACTAGTTTATCAAAACTACTGATCTATTTAAATCAATCGCTTTATTTGTCCTTATTGCCAGGTACAGATTGGGAGGCTACAAAGTAAAATAAAAAAGAGCTAATTTTAAAGCACCGTTCTTTTGTTTGTTTCCTATTTGACTCATTCTCCTTCTCTTATCTCAATTTATTTAAAGTCGGCGCAACATGAATTTTTACTTTTTTCTTTCTTTTTTGAAGTCGTATTTCTTTCATACTTTTCTATTAGTCGTTATCTCGGTAGTGAATCCCTTTCTAGCCATATCATCTTTCACATAGTCCATTCATCGATTCTTTGGTCTTCCCCTACTCTTATAGCCATCCACATTCATACTCAAAACTTTCCTGACGACATTTTCGTCATTATTACTACAACAGAATTACTCATTTCAACATATGGTATAGATCAACTTTATCTAAAAGCCTATTTTAAAAAAAATACTGCTCACAAGAAGGTACTTACATGCGTACAAATTGATTTACAGCCGTCGTCACCTCACACTCTCAGGTCCAGTTGAAAACCAGCGTCAGGCACTTATAGTTGTCCGGCATTGTTGCTGAACTGGGCCTTTTTGGTGCAGCCGTGGGGCACACTCCCCTGCTAATTTTTTACATCGCACTTTTCTACTTACTATTGTTTACTTAGGGTCATGTGTCCAACAATGAAACACTAAAAATTCATAGTCTCATACACCTTTTGTTTCTACAGATATAACTCTAATTTTTTACAGGTATGTAGGAAATTTTATTAGGTACCGGATATCGTTTATATATTTTTTTAATTAAAGTGTTATCAATCAGCAAAAAATAAAAACTTAAAAATGGGTAATGTGTCAATGTGTCCACTGTCGGGTACACATTGAAACACCACAAATTCAACAATGAAACATAATAGTGAATAATGGTTGTCTCATGTTTTGTGTAACATATGGAGTAGGTGAATGACAAAAAATACTTGAGTTCAATCAAAAAGGGTTTTATTCTTAATTTCACTTTAACCAGACTCTTCAGATTACCTATAATAGGTAATAACGACACACAATAAAAAAATATATTAAAAAGTAACTTATTAGCTATATTAATGGCACTCATTAATTAAACTCTAGTTAGGCTATAATGACTTTTGTTTTTTTTCTAGCACTACAATTAGTCAGTCTCAAAATTATAAAATCACAAACATTAAAATATTATTTATAAAAAATATCAGAGATCACTTTACATTAAGATATCACAAAGCAACAAATAAGCCGCAAAATTACAAAAGAACCATTAATTGGCATCATTATAATAACAAAAAAATATTAAATGCAAGTGTAGGACTATTACAAATAAGAATAAAAAATAAGAGAAGAAATAATACCAAAACAAAAGAAAATCAAAAATTAACGCAATTTCATATTAGGTGTCACGCGGACAGGAAAAACGTAAGTTGAGTTTCTGGATTTCGATCCATTTATTTGTGGCGGAGGAAGAATCATTTTTATCTCATTCATGTGAATTTCTGAAAGGTCAGGTTCCAATGGCATGTAAAACTTCATATTGTCTTTGACTTTTAGCCTCATGAATGAAGCTCCGAATTTATTCTTATTTATGACTTCCGTGATCTGTGCGACATAGTAGACCTTCAGTTTTTTAGCGTCCAGTAAAACAAGCACGTAATCACCTTCTTGGGGTAAGTTAGCAAGTTTTTTGAAATCTTCTGTTATTAAAGGTAGCCCATTCTCATCTAGTTCTTCATTAAATTCGCTCATATCAGAATCACCTGCTTCCGTGTAGCTCACATCCTCGTCTTCTTCACTACTCGTTTCTGATTCAATCCTAGCAATTTTTTGTTTCTTTTTTCTTTCTTTATCAATCAAAACTGGCCGTTTAATAGTCTTTACAGCTGATTTTGTTGCTTGCGTTTTTTTTCGTTCTTCAGCTATCCGGTCTTTTTCTGGTGTGTCCGTCGCCACCATACTTTTTCCGAGCTTTCTTGGTTTGCGCTTTCCAGTGCGTGGACCAGCCTTTAGTGGAGCCATAAATTCCTTAGGGGATCTGAAATAAGTTTCAATGCCAGAAGAACTTGCACCAATTTCTTCAACAGAAGGAGTCATCTCTCTAAACAGTGAAGTAGAACCTGATTCGTCAGACTTCCTCGTGGGGATTTCGACATATTTCGCACCACGTGCCGCTTCGGTGGCTTCTTCGTGAATTTCCCCAAATAGAAATTCGCTAGCTTCAAGTATTGATGGACTTTCAGCCCTTGTAACATCAGATAAGGGACTCTCAGCGCGTTCAACCTCTGAAGAAGGAATAGCAAGATTGTCACTAGGCTGAAGTTTATCAGGAGCAGAAGCTGTAGAATGAGATGGTCCTGTTTGCTCTCTGTCAGTCACTAATGATGGCATAAAGTCGATTTCTGTGAAAATGTCTGGGTCGTACGGAAAAATTCCGCATTTTTTGAAAGCAGACGCAATATTAACAGGCGTCATTGCTTTTGCATATGCCTGACCCACGCACTCAGCGATATTGTAAACAGTCATTTGCTGACCAGGATGCCTCATCAGCCACGAATCCACCGCTCTATTATAATAACCTTTAAAGGGGGCATTTAAACCCACATCAAGAGGCTGCATCTTTGCAGTCGTGTGAGGATGCAGTGTAAGCACTGTTACTCCAGCATGTTTGGCTAAATTTAAGGCTTCAATGCTGAGGTGGGATTCGTGGTTATCCATTATTAATAAAGCAGGGTTTTCTGTGCTCGCATTTGTGTGTTTAATAAAATGTTCCATAACTTTTACAAAAAGTTCTGCATTCATCCAACCGGTTGGAGTTGCTAGTCCAAGAGATCCTGGTGGGGCGCCATTCATCATAAATTCTTTGAATTTTTTCCTCGGGAAAACAAGGGCTGGAGGCAATGCTTGTCCTGATGCACATACAATTGCACATGTGGTCACTAATATTCCCCGTTCACCACTAGTAATCTTACAAATATTGTGTTTGCCTTTGGGTGCCAAAACTTTTTGCGGCTTTTGAACGGTTGTTGTGGCAGTTTCGTCTAAGTTGTAGATTCTGCAACCGTTACCAAAGGAAGGATGACGCTCCATGACATTTTTCAGGTTATCAAAAAAAGACCTGACGGTTTCTTTATTAAATGCGGTGGCACGCGCCATGCTACATGCTTCAGGCTTCTTTAGTGTTAGTTCTGGATGCCTTGATTTGTAGGACCGAAGCCAGTCGATACCTGCCATTTGGTCTTTTTCCCAAGTAGTAGGACATTGGATATTATTTACTTTTGCCATTTGATAAGCAATACGGCGCACATCCTTGGAAGATAATCCGTAAAATTTTAACGCACATTCTTTGACATATTCTTTAAGTGCTGTTTCTTGTTCGACTGTAAACGTTTTATTAACTTCGTAGTTGGGAGTAAATCTTTGACCTGGTAAAGATGCATCATCTACATTCTTATATTTGTTTATGTATCGAAACAGTGTAGGATAAGATACATTGCACTCTTGTGCAGCTTTTCTCAAGCTCTTGCCATGTCTGTGCATAAGAATAGCTCGAAGCATATTTTCCCCCGAATGATCGCCTTTCTTGCGTTTTAGAGCTTTAGAACGCGCCATCTTAAAAGCAAAACAAATATCAATGTTATAATTTATTTGTAGCACCAAAAATTTGTAATTTGCACGGAAAGTACTTAATATTATAATTATGGTACACAATGAAACAAGACAGTACACAATGAAACAGTGTTTTATTGTGTACATTATGCAACTGTTTCATTGTTAACTACCTCAGGTTTATTTTATTAACCTCAAAAAAAAACCCACTAAATTATAACATTTTAAATTACGATATATTCCACATTAATCTACGAAACATATTGAATGCTAGGTAATAATGAAAAATATGATGTTTCTAACCATAATTTAACGAAAAATCAATAAAAAATGTTGAAAATACTTACATTTTTGTCGAAAAATTAAAAAAATCGCCGCAGACACGTCTTCTCCCACGCGGCGCCGGAGCAAACTGGGGTAGGGCGGGGGGTTCACGTGACTGTCCTAACGCGACATAATGCACGGTCTGGCAACGCAGTATTTTAGAAATATTACAATGTTTTATTGTGTACCACTGTTTCATTGTTGGACATCTGACCCTACTACTTTTATTTACTTACTATACTATTGTGTGTGTCTTAGTCTGTGCTAAATAAATGTATTTTCTTTCTTTTCTTTTACTTAATAGGTAATTATAATCGATGTAAGCATTACATACATACTCGTACATATGCCATACCACCCAAACTTTTATTAGTCACGTAGATATACTACGTTTTATTAGTCACGTGGGAAGATATACAAAATTTTATTAGTCAAGTATACCTACCGTATACTACGTTTTCATACACAAACACCACATACAATATTTATATTTGGCAAACATAAATACTTTATAAAAATGCTAAAATATGAGTTTTCAGAGATGAAGATGCACGTACGTCGTTATTTACATTACAAAGTATTTATAGAAATTATGACGCAAATCTACTTTATAAAATCTTATAATTCACTGGCAGTAAACGTAAAACTCAAACCACTGGGTCTAAAAGTATGAACCCTTCCCTAAAGCTCATTCCCTAAAGGGGCAGGGGATGAAAGTTTGTAAGGAAGTCCTTCATTTTTAACAATGGGAAATGCCATCGGGACACGGGTTTTTTATATGGATATATGTATATTTGGTTACTAACATAATTCTTAAGTACAAAAATAAGGATCATTGTATCTAAAATAAATAAATAAATTAAAATAAAATTAATAAGAAACTTTATGTATTTCACAAATCATTTTATTTACATAATTTTCGTAGGGCATACTGGGCAAAAGAAATTTCTTTACAAGCATGAAAAGTACTTATGCTTTTCAGATAAATATTTAAGTTTGCGATCAGCCCCGTCGTGCAACTGCAGCATAGTATATTGACCATCCTGTATTTTTTATGGTAAAGGTCAATACCCCCCATAGTATTCCGAGTGTGGTCATTACTATTTGAGCAAAATCACAACTACATAAATGTTATCACATTATTACTTACATCTTTAGCTCTTCATACTATTATAGTTTTATATCACAATGCTTATTCTCACTTTTTCCTACTATCCAACTGCACTGTAAACTTATCAGCATCCTTCATCATGACATCAAAGGTAATAGGTTTCTCTTCTGGTCTACACCCTTTACTTCTGCTCATGTCAGAAGACACTTGGTATCTTCTTATAAGCGTCGCTAGTGCTGTCTTCATAGACATCATTGCGTATTGATAGCCTGAAAAAGAATACCATTTTAAAATATTGATTGTTCTCTATATGAGATGACGACTTTGCCTTGCAGGGATGATTATGGAAAGTATAATATTTATTAAGGGCTGCAAATCTAAATCACGATCATTGATTTATATCACAGACCGCTATCGAGATTGACTATGTAACGGCACGGCACGGCCTTGGGCGAAGCGACTTGCGTTAAGAGACATACGCGCGCTTCAAGGGCTTGCTACACGGCAGTCAACCGCGTCCCCAACAGAGATGACCTTGGTTGGCGACAGGCAGAGCTGTTTGAAATTTGATCGTAAACCACCAAGGTCACCTCTGTTGGGACGCGGTTGACTGCCGTGTAGCAAGCCTTTCACTTATTTCCTTCCTGAGTACCTACCGTCATTAGTGCCATGCTCTAAACAACTTTTTTCCGTTTTCCCCGAAGACGCCGTCGCAAGAGGCGTGTCGCTCGTGGCCAAAGGAATAATGGAATATTGAATCATGCAGAAAAGTGAATACTAACCCAAACAATTCCTGGGTCCGTAACTAAATGCCATGAAGGCAGCGGGATGCATGAGCGGCGTGTCGATGAACCGCTCCGGTCGGAACAGCTCCGCGTCGGCTCCCCAGTACCGAGGGTTGCGCTGCGTGCCCCAGATGTGCACCAGCACGCCACAACCTTCCACCAACGTTATACCTGATGCTGTAATAATAGAAGAATTTGAATGACATTCAAATAAATAAATACATTTGACATTGCCTAACATTGCTAAACATCCTTTCAATCATTGCCATCGATTTCGCCTACTCCTCGATTCGGTTTTTATTTTTTCATGCAAACAAATTCGATTTTTAAAACTATTAGTAAGTAAGAAAACTAAAAATAAATGTAAATACACTCACAGGCACAATTAACCGCCCACCTTGTATTTGTTTAAATTTTCAGAAATTGTCAAACTTAGACCACATTTTATGAAAGGTACGTAAAAAAGCTATCTTTATGGAAAAAGAAATAACAAAAGTATTGGAAAACATGTCGTTTATTAAAGGATGCTTACCAAAAATCGATTTTCTGAAAATCTTCGATGAAAATTGAAAAGTTTTGATTTCATAAATAGTGGCTCAATTACAAGAAAAAATTTAAATTAATAATGGGTGTTGCCGCTTCTGGCCCTTATGACTTCTCTCAACACGTTGCTGACAACGAAGCGGTCATCTCGAGTTGAAGTGCATCGATGTTGGCCTTGACCTGGCCTGCGGGTGTATAAACCTGTCTCCCGAAATCGTCTGATGGCATCTCGTATCGTAGTTCGAGGTACACCGAGTGTACGAGCGATGCGACGTTGGCTGTACCCAGCGTCAGATAAAGCCACTGCCCTAGCTGCACCAGTTGCATCGAGTGGCATTTTTTACAGTCACGAGCAAACACTACAATCTCAAATTAAACAATATTCGCACACTATGGCGGAACAGAACAGGAAATGTTAACACGGTAACACAACAGCAACAATGTCAAACGACGACTAAATTCCAAAAACCCTTCACTGACACAAATTTAAGAAACGAAATAAGGGTATAAGTGTTTGATTTATTGCTAAAGTACCCACTTAACAAAAAACAAAACAGTTGATAAGCCATAGTTAACGTAAACAAACAGGGTGACGAATGATGTAGGTGGGCGGTTAATTGTGCCTGTGAGTGTATTTTCATCTTTACATTTATTTTTAGTTTTCTTCAATCTTTTTGGGGCTATCGATGGCAATAATTGAAAGGATGTTTGGAATTCTTTTATTTTAATAAGTTATTTAAAATTTGCAAAATACTTCCTATCAGCTTTTAACATAAACCTACTTTTTATTAACAGTCACGGCGACTGGGAGCATCATCAGGCTAGTTACCCATAACCACGAAACTAGAATGGTATCACGCTTGGACGCTTGATAAAAGAGTACCATATACCATACCTTCTCAACCAATTGCCTATTGAACTCAAAACTCAAACTCAAATCATTTATTTCAAATAAACCAATTACAGGTACTTTTGAATTGTCAAGCTGTTGGTCAGTCAGAAAGATGAAGCTAGTTGCCCATTCCAAAGCGTAGTAGGTACCTATGGAGACGAACGGGCAAGAAACTCCACGGACACTCTTTTAAATCAAAATATTGTTACAAAAAATTGTTAACATCATTCCTGTTGAAATTATACATGTGAAAACAATGTAGAAATACGTGCACGTTAAAAGCATCCGTAATAAAAATATAAAAACAAAAACAAATAAAAAATTAGAAAGCCAGGAAATTTGCCAAATTACTTAAGCAGTTCTTTTTCAGGAGTTTGCAAGCGATGTTCTTAGGAAAGTGGTTTGCTGATTGTTGAGGGAGAGCAAATAAGTGATTAGGTAATTTTATAAGTCATTTTATGTAAGTAAAGATATTTTCTTTATTCACTTTCCATTCGTATAAGATACTTATTATTGTTTGTTACATTATACACATGTGCAATAAGTGGTAATTAAGTGTCCGCACTAATAAACCATATTTGAAATGTTCTGTTCCCATAGACAAACCGTGAAAACGGTTTTGCGGGGCATAATTCTTAAGTTAAGATTTTTATAAACTTTGTTTGATGAATAAATAAATAAAAAAAAACCCCGAAATTTTAAGTAGGTTCTCAGAACGGTGGACGATTTTCTGAATTAACTTGCAATGTACATCATTATGCACATCTGGCAACCACAGGACATGCATAAAAATAAATGTTAATAAATACTTACGAAGTTCTACAACCTTCTCGATTTTCCTGACAACGACGGGCACAGGTGGGTACAGTCGCAGCGTCTCCCGGATCACTGCGTCCAAGTACTTGAGACGTGGCAAGTCCTCGAAAGTTACAGGTCTGTCTGAGTCACCGAACACTTCCCTTAATCTGGTAAGAAGTAAAAAAAAAGAAGTATTTATAAAAAAGGAGGAATAAAGAAGATTGGCCTATCAATTTCTATATCTATATATATATATATATATATATAACCTATATATATCTACGTATATCTTCACATATAGTGTTGGACAGATCGAACTTAACGTCCATACTGATAAAAGTGTCTTCGATATCTCACGCTTCAGAGCGACATTTTTATTTATGAGCTTCTTTTGTCATTTTTATTTTGGTGATTTTTATTTTTGGAAATTATTATAGTAACCCCTTAGTTCTACCAATATTCACCTATGCCGCAGAAACCGTGTCTCTAAAGAGGAAATATTAAAAGTTTGTGAAAGGAGATCATTCATTTTGGGTTAGATTATGAAAGTGCCGGCCAAACCAAAATACAAGTTATATTCCGTTAGAAAATGTTATTCTCTTCATTTTTTACTATCGGACCATTTTTGTAGGGCCATTACCTGCGCTGTTATATGAGTTTTAAAAATACTGTTTTCAGATGTTTTAGTTAAAATAATAATAGTAAATTATAGTAATATCTTTGTATGCCAGTAAACATTACAGATATATGTTTTTACAATGAAACCTAGGCTCTAGGGTTATTCTGCACATAGCTTAGTATACAAAATAAAGTTTTTTTTTTGGACAGTACTAGTATCAAGTACATAATTTAAATAGGTAACTGGTTTACTGTCTATTTAGTGTTTTTATATTCACGCAAAAACAGTGAAATAAAATGACACATGTTTTTAGATGCATAAATGAGCCATCTTATTCCAATAATTCGGCTATTTTAATGTATTGGCAAACGAAGCGTGTATGATAGCAATAGCTTGCCTGAATAAAATTCATTACATCACTCTTAAGCCCGTATCAAGTAAGTATGCAAAAGTAATTTTTCGAATTCGTGTAACTTGACGGAGTATCACCGTACAGGTTTCTTCGCATAGTAAAAAATTAAAAGAAAAACGTATTCTTTCGGAATATAGCTTTTTTTTGTTTGGCACTTTCACATTTAGCCCAAAAATGTATGAACGGTGAATAATCCCCTTTGATATCAGAATACTAAAAAACTGGCCAAGTGCATGTCCCTAGAATAAACTAAACATTGTAGTTGAAAAACATGTTCCATACATTCCAACTACATATGTAAGTTTGTAAGCAGCACAATATTCAGAGATTTATCATATTATTTTAAATAAAAACCAAAGACTTCTTATAGCGTTGCGTATACTATGGGTAAAGAAACATTCTATCTATTTCTTTTTCAAAATTTTAGGCTCGGTAATTTCGGAGATAAAGGAATGGTATTTTTTTATAAATGTTCTTAAATAGCTTTAAAAGTATTTTTCTAAATTATTTAAAAAAAAATGCTCTTCACAACAAGCCCTTTCATTTGATACGTCACACGGTACAGTTGGCTAATCCTTTTTTTTCCATTTACTACTTATATTGACTTACAGATGCTCTTATCAAAACTTCTTGCTTCTTTATGAGTAAGTAGTAGTAGTGTATTTGGAACAATAGTGATACCGAAATGATGGCCAATGAGTCAACTTCAAAACTGCAAAAAAAAAATTCTCAAGCATGCTTCGAAATTCAAGCATTGTTTTGACAACCTTCTTCGATATAAATCGAAATTGCTGTACTGGCCGAATATACGTATATGCGAGCACCCGGCAGGCAATGTTCGTATGAAAATCCATATCTGTCGTATTTAGCGGCCAAATAAATTACTTTGAAAGTCATATCTGTCGTGTTATAAAAAAATTGAATGAACTTTTTACTTCAACATATTGCAACCAATGAGGTTATTTAAAACTCTCTAATCTTTTACAAAGGTTTTAATAAAATTTCGATTTGTCTTGTAAATAGAGCTGTTTAAAGCAAAGAAGAAACAAATTAACGTGAAAATTATCGTTGTTCGTAATTGATTCTGGAATTTATAATTTTACTTATTTGAATTTCCGCGCATTATTTATGAAAAGTACTGTACAAGCCTTGGCCGCAACTAAGCATTGATAGATTCACAATCGTCCATCAATGCCCGTGTTGCAAGCCCAAACAGTAATGTACTATTCCTCTGGCTAAAGGTTGTTTTCTATGTAAATATATACACAACGGTACACAACATGATATATACGCCAGCGACACGTCGGCTTCATAGAAATCTATGAAGGCGACGTGTCGCTAGCTACGGAAAGTATTTTATAACAATCGCTGCAGTTGCCGCCGGCGCGCGGCGGTCGGCTACGGAATTGTACCTTTATCATTATTTTAATGTTTAGGCCTTTAAACATAAAAAATGCATGTTAGCTCGATTTAGGAGTCCGGGGAATGTAACTTAGTATTAGCACAGAAATATCGATGTTTTGACATGTACATCTCCGCAGTAGATTGCCCCGTGCGAAGCATGGGCGGCTCGCTAGTTGTTTATGTCCAAGTTCAGTCGTCATCATCATTCAGCTGAAAGGTCCACTGCTGGAAAAAGGCCTCCCCTTTTGGCCTCATCGATCATCCGCTCTACGAACAATGTACGCCCGCCCAATCTTTGTAAGTTTTACAATTCTTCGGAATATGTCGGTTCCGCTGCGAATCTCCTCATTTCTAACTACCTACAATTTAACTTTGATGATGACGAGACTCACTCCTTATACACCAACTCCTGCACGTTGGGATGCCGCGCCAGCATAGATATTGTGAAGGATACCCCCACAGCTGAAGTATCGGTGCCAGCGATCACAAGGACCAGGGTTTCCTCCTGTAACTCCAGGTCCGAATACCCCCGGTCTCCGCCAGTTGCTTCTATTAACAGCTCCAGGAACGTCTTCATGTCTTCGGTGGAATCTGGAATAAAATCAGTCACGTCTTTACACGCACTCGGCAGAGTCCACATTTATTTATTTATCAACTTACATTTATCATTACAGGACCATTAATGCCCAATGCACAATGCGATAAATGCATTTATCCTAACTTAATAATTACAAACCCAAAATTGTTCCCTGAGTGAATTCACAAGGAATTCACTCAGCGAACAACTGAATAAATCCGTCTCACTCGCTATGAGGTTGAGCGTGCGGAGTGCACGCGTCAGGGGCGCCTCACTTAAAAGGTTGGTCTGAGCGCGCGAAGTCCGGTTAAGCAGCCATGACCTTAGTGGTCAACTGCGAGATGCCCTAGTTAAAAAAAAAAGCGCGGTTGTACTAGCAGCGGCAGCTACCGTCGTCGCCACACGTACCTGTCCGGAACGCACAGACTCACCTGCGCTAAAATAACTGCATTATGCACCTTCCCTCTCAGTAACTTAAATATATAGGTACGAGGTGAGTGCAAGATACCTCCTCACCCTTAGCTCAAGTAAAGACGTATATATAATTTTATACCCCATCGTGGAGATTATGTCTGAATAGGAATTTAAAATTTATTTTTAACATTTAAATAATAGCACATTATTACACCTTATTAGCTAAAATAACTTTAATTTCGGAAGTCGGTGTCTTTGGTTTTGAATTTTCGTTTTTGCCACCGACTTCGGAAATCAAAGTTATTTTTCACTTTATACTGTTGTTTTTGGAAGTCGGTTGTTTTTTTTTGGAAATAGTTTTTATTTTTCACTTTTTATGTTGTGGTACCTGCCCCACACAAATTCGAATACTACTTGCTATGCAATTTAACTGTGATAGAAACTTATTAAAACATCATTCACATAGACTAAGTGGGAAAAATACGTACTATCGAAGCTAACTCAAAAACTACCCAAACAAAGTAAAAAAAAATTACATGGGACACCTCAGAAGCAAAAAAAACAATCATAAAAATCAATTCGTAATTATTGGCGGAGTAATCACGTAACAAATATTTAAAAAAAACATATGTCGAATTGAGAACCTCCTCTTTTTTTAAATCGGTTTAAAAACGGAACTCCTATAGGATCACTTCCTTATCCATACATACATTGTCAGACATAAAGACGGAAATAAAAAAATGCGATTACAAACTTACATTTGCAGTTAGAGAAATAACCGTGACAAACTGAATATTGCAGTTAAAACATTGATATAAATCAATGTTTTAACTGCAATATTCAGTTTGTTTTTGGGGTAAATTCATCCCAACTACGGAACCTTTCATTATGCGTGGTCCGACACGCACTTGGCCAGTTTTTTAAATTGTCTGGCCTAAAAAGAAAAGCGTTCTTTTGTTGAGAAAATGACACACATCCGCACACATCGGATCTGATGACAATAGAAAAGTTTTCTATCTCACTCTTGCACATCAAATTTACAGTATTTCTAAATTCTTAATGTCCCTCGGGTATCATCGCATTTCAGAAAACAAACGCTAATTTCCATGTCCATCAATTATTAGATTTATCGTGTATAATAATTTGAATTCAGAACTAAGTACTTTATTGTTATTTTGTTTTGATTTCTATGTGAACTATACAGGTTGGCAGGGACATCGACGCGAAAAAAGTTACCATGGATCAGTACATGATTCTGAACACTTATCGTGGGTTTAAAAAAAAAAAATCTACTGACTCATAGAAAAGTGCAATACCTACGCGATCAAAATGTATGGAACAGCTGATTAAAAAAAATAAGCGACGAAAAATTTGAACGCAGCGGGGTTCAGAATCATGTACTAAATCCATGATAACAGTTTTCGCGTTGATGTACTTGCCATCTTGTATAGAGCTGTAAAAATCTATCTATCAAAATTGACCGTGCCCTTCGCTCAATATTTATTTTATTTGTTCATAAAAATAAATAAGTTAATTTTGTTCTTGAGATTCATCCCAACTATGGAACCTTTCATGGCGCGTTTATATATTATATAATTATGCTCGAGCATAGCTTATTTGTTTATGCATCGATTTTTATACTTATTTTGTTGGATAGAGAAAATTTTTGCGAGACCACCGCGCAAAATTCCTCATAAATTTTATTAACTTTGCTTGGGTAGTTTTTGAGTTAGCTTTAATTAATAATTAGTATTTAAACCGATTTGTTGATGATGTTATAAAACTTCCTGTCGCTGTTGTTTACATAGCCATTAGTTGTATATGAATTGGTGGGAGGTAGGTACCTCGACCAAAAAGTTAAAAATAACTTTAATTTCTGAAGTCGGTGGCAAAAAACGAATTAGTTTACAAAGACACCGACTTCCGAAATTAAAGTTTTTTTCACGTTTTTGTGTTTTCAGACAGACAGATTACATGGCGAAACTATACCGGTATACTATATCGGCTTACGAGTAAAACCACGTCAATAAAACAAAATATTGAAGTTAGTTTACAAAACGACATAAAATTCACCAAGTCTCATAAAATAGCAAATCAAAATAATACAGTTCTTGAAGAACACGGTACTGTATAAGTCATTAAAATAACCAAAATGAAAAGTGCACTGTACATAATCATAGGATGCATCGTCTTTACCATAACGTTCAAATCAATCAAGACGGAAGAAACGCCAATCCCTGGATATCGACAATACAATGAGTTACAAGGAATCCCACACACGCTTGAAGAAGCATTTGAAATTGTAGATCTGAACAACAAGAAATTTGATCCTAAAGAGATGACATCAATCAAAAAAGTTGCATGGCACACGCATTAGTTGGCCACGCGTAATGGCACAAAACTTTAAATTGTTCATATTTAATTAATCAAACGAAACACAGATGGCAATTCTTGTACGTATGTAACGCCAAGAACAGTTTAGACTTTTACAAGTAATGCAAAAGAAGTATTTAAAAGAAGAATATAAATTCAAGGTTTCAGGAGTATTTCCATGCGATTGTAGGAGTATCCAACAAACAGATAAAGAGGATGGATATGGAATTCACATCCATCTTGAACCAACTGGTAAATGAGACCGTCGAATGAACGTTACACTCAGGATTTAGATAGTTATGTATTTTTCTAAAGAAATAATCTCCATATCAGTAGTACCTCCTATCCATTCTGCGGAGTCACTCTGTTTTTCCGCGAACATCCACCGTTTACATACTAATGACACATAATAAGTGTATTAATTACTTATGACTTGTATATTTTATGAAATCCAACCCCAAGGTTTGTAATTATCTCTATTAGCAAGTGGTTAGCCTGTGTTTACCACTGGCCACTACTCTTGGCCTACTAATAACCCTACTTTTCTAACCGATCATTTCTAAGTACTGTTACAACTATTTACAATAATTATTTGAAGGATTTCTTTGAAAATCATGACTATCCAATTGTATGGAAGGTATTTAATAGGTATAGCTACTCACTTTTCTCCGCGTCATTGTGATTTTCCTTTATGATTTTCCGTTTTGATTTTATCACCTGAAATATTAAAATAACTATTGCTTTTAATTTATATGTATTAAAACTGACTGATGATTTATAATTATAATGTTTCGCGATTACATTTATTGGTCACAAATGTATTGAACTTGTTGTTAAACATGAAATCCATCTTGAAAGGAGCCCGTTATATCATTACAAAGAACCCACACTCACTCACTCCACTCAGGGACAAAGCTTTACTCAGCTGATACTTAATCATTCTATGATATCACTCTATCCACCGCCACAGAGCAAGGAGTATCTCATATAATTTACCTTCCCAAGAAGACCGTGTAAAACGGATTCTCCCTCAATATAAAAAAGCCAATATTAGACTGGTTAGAAACAATTACCTACCTCGTCTATGAAACTGCAAATCATCTGCTTGCACCTCTCAAACCTGCCGTGATCGGATAGCAGCTTATACACGGCATCTGCATACAACCAGGGTTGCACCATTCGAGCTGCCATCAGCTTGCAGCACTCGTCGAACGCCGTCAGAAATGGCTCGTCTATGGTCTTTTGGGCGTTCACATTAACTCCTAGGGCCGTTTCTGGTAAAAAATCAACCATCATCATTATTTCAGCCTTTATTGATCTCCTGTTGCAGAGTAGGTAAGTTCCTACGCAGTAAGTTGCGTGTTGGAGAGATGAAACCTACTTTTGGTTTCATCTCTTCAGTGAAACAAGAAAGCTAGAGAAGGCTGGAGATTAATTTCAAATATTTAAATCTAATTATATTAATTGTAGTTAAATAAAGCTGAGCTAACTCTGAGGACATCAAAAAGGTTTGCAAGGTCGTTTAAAGTCGGTATCATCGCACTGAACAATAGACAAAGACATAATAGATGCATAACCTTTTACCTGCGTATTGACGACCAAGGGTAAAAATCGATCGACTCTTTACGACACCGACAGGTTGCAAAGGGATTGCAGCTCTATGGAACTTACCACATACAGAATCCATTGTGTAGCTGGTCAGATACTTCCATATGGAGAAGGGTCCTCTCCCCTCGACTGACTGCAATTGTTCTGACATCACGATGCTCTGTCGTGAGAATATCTTCACATAGTGGTTCAGATTCTTAGGAGTGAAGGTCGGGGCTAGGACCTTGCGGCGAGGGCGCCAGATGGACACTGAGGAGTTTAAGAGGAAAGTTGATTGCGTTGCATCCGAAAATAACTTTCAAAAGTAATAGAAATATTTTCTAGTATTTTAATAGCCTCTTTTATCAAAACCCCCTTTTTACTCGATGTTTTATAGAGTCATGTTATACAGAGGGTTGATTTCGATTTAAATTTAGTAACGTAGGTACTCTATACAACGTGCCGCTACAATGGCGACATTAATTTAACACACAAATAAGGCTAGTGGCCAGTAATGCGTAAATTACAAAATTTAAATTTTCACACGCTCACCGACTACACCGATGGGCTCTCTCGTCATAGGTCATCGTCATAGCTCATAAGGTCTTTCAATTCGCCTACTATTTGCACGTTACTTGTTTTAATTTCAGTGACACGATGTTATAATCCGTGACCCCGGCAAAGATCTCTCGCAACAGTTCTTTAAGTACAGGTTGCTCCAATGTGCTATTTTAGAAAATTGAAAATGAATCAATAAATAATAACGTTTTATAAAATTAAAATATCTTCATAAAACGAAAACGCGAAACCGTATACGTGTGTTAAATTAATGTCACCATTAAAGTGGCACGTTGTATAATAAAGGAAACATAATAGTTAAGTTGTTGTACAAGCGTCGATACATGCCATCAAACCATACCATAAGAGCAAATCGAAATCGCCATGGGTCTTACCTTTGTAGATATGGAGCTAATTAATCAAAGTCACACAAAACGTTGCTGTACAAAATAAATTCTTTTCTGTTTTTGGGGACTGACTTTACTTTCATGAATAAAAAACACTTTGATGTACCTACATAACACCACGCCTTATTCCCTCGAAGGATTGGGCAGAGTTGTACTTGTAGTGTCGCCAGTTACGTTTTTTTAAGTCCCATGTAAAGGGGGCGAGTCTATTGCCATCAACCGGGCACAAATCCAGACTCCGCGCTGCTACTGAGAAATTCCTGTTGGAAAACCCCAACAATATACTTAGACCGAACCCATAATTCTATAATCGAACCCAGGCTCTAATGAGCCTCAGCTCATGTTCAGTAGTAGCGCTTGCGACCGCTAGACCAATAAGGCAGTGAGGATTTACCTACCTGGTGCAAATATGGTTCCGTTGCCGATGAGATTTCTCGCAAATCGCATAACATCGTCTTTCTCTAGTGAAGACTTCAGGATAACTTCTAAATCTACTGGGTCTACCACAACTGAAACAAAACCTTCTATAACTTGGTGCACAAAATTAATTTAGATAAATAATAGGATTACTATGTTACTATGGGGAACTTCGACCGGTTACTATCTCCCTCTAGGATTAGGAATACCTAACGGTATTAATAATACATGCCCGGTTCAAATATTCTTGGACGGATCGACTTCTGTACCTACTTACTTACCAATCGTATTTTGTATACCTAATGGCACTATTCTTTTGGCTCTAATTTGTGACTTACCAGTATAATATTTTTCACCTAACCACAAATTAGTGAGTCCACCATTTTTGATCGCTTCACGAGCCAACATCTGGAATGACCGCATACGATCTGCAACACATTATAAAATAATTTCTCACGATTTTCTTTGTCAAATTGTAGTTCGATTCAAGTTATATTGTAACTAACGCCGGAATAGAAATATTAGCTAGTGACAAATCTTGGAAAATAATTCTGGTAAGAACATCTTCGCTAGTGGAACCACTACAATGCATCCAGCTGCCTTATCGTCAATACATACCCAAAAGAAAAAAGACAGGAATGCACGTGATATTATTTACAATAGGAGTAGACCTATTGCCATATTCCGGAACGAAATTTCCAGTATGCAGAAAAACCTAGACTTTATTGTGAATGGAACTTAGAATGCGCAGAACTTATAAATTAAATCCAGATGACCTTACAATGGTTCATGGTGATCAAGATTTCGATAGCAGTAGTAGTAAGTATCAATTAATGTAAGGGACAAACCACGGTTTTTCAGGAGATTCAAAAAACGATTTTACGATTTCCGGACCTTTGGGAGGCGTACGAGGGGCTGAAGCCAACTCGCAGAGGCCCGTTAGGCGTCTTAATGCAATGATAATTATAATCACCAATTTAATTTTTTTTTTAAACTCAGACTTAATCAACAATCTTATTTTTTTAGTAATTGAATTAATGTACTGGAATCGAAAGACCGATGAAAAAATGGAATATGAATTGTGTGAAAGATAAATTAGTATGATGGCAGTGAAAGTTTAAATGATGAATAGAAGGGACGAATGAATGTAAGAGGGAAGAAGATCGAATAAGAGGTGCATGAATTGTGTGAAAGATGAATAAATAAATAAATAATACTTATAAATGATATGAATATGAATATAAGAAATATACATATCGTTGCGCCGATTACAATACTAATTAATTGGGAATGGGCAGACAGATTATAATGTTAAATATTAGTAAATTAAACTATTTTAATGGTGAAATTGATATAGTTGGAACAACTTTTCTACCTCTCAAACCTAACTCAATCTATTAACTATATCGGTATAACTATATCAATTTCATCATTAAAATTGTCTAAATCCAATCGATAGAGCAGGAAATTCGTAATCCAATGATATATATAACTAATTTTCGCGAAAATTTATACTTCTGGTGTCGAATTTTGGTGATTGGTGGAAACCAGTATCTTCATATTTAAGAAGTTATATTGGTAGGTACTGCCCCTGTTGTCCTGTGCTTTGTCATTTGGAAGTGTTAATTCAGCCAATTTTTGATTAACACGCAACTTGGTGCTTAAACACGGTTCTAGGGCCGTGCTTAGGCACCAAAGTTGCAACCTTCCAAAAACTGAATTTTATATAAAAATACTACTTACTCTCACCATCCCCCATAAACAAATACGCGTGACCCACAAAGGGGTAAGCTTTAATATCACATTTTATTTTACTAGCCACTCCTAGGACCCGTCGGTTCTGATACCGTCTGACGACCAGCCACAAAACCACGACAGACAGAAATAGTAGCCACAACATGGCTCCGTTAGTCTCCGCACTCAACTGTGACGTAGGTACCTATAACCGAAGTTGTTCACTTATACAGTTAGCAGTTAACAGTCATTAAGGAACTATTCCAGGTAAAATATAATTACCATACCATCTTATTTTATTCTATTTGACAAACTTACAGCTAACTTATACAGCGTTCTTAAACAGTATGAAGTTGAAGGCCATTTACATGTTTCCACTGATAAGCACTAAACCACAGACAGCTTTGCTGCTGCCTCCTGGGGGTGTGTTTCGCTACTTCTTCTTCCCAGCTAAAGCACTAGGAGGTGGTGAAGGGCGAGCGTTTTGGGGGACTGTCTTATGTAATTTTCTGACTGACTAATACAAACTAAAAATCATTTAGACGCCAACAATTACTTTTCCGTAAAGAAGCTTTACACCAACAAATGCTTAAGGTGTATAGAGGCCTCAATGACCTTGCGCATCTGGGTGTAACTAAACGTCCAACTCCCGCGCACCCCCACACGATCTAGGCACTATGTTGGCGATACCTAAAACTGGATATTTTAAATGAATAGTTATCAATTTTTTGTTATTATATTTGTAGTTGAGGTATTGCCACATCTAGTAATAACATTTCAATGACTGTGAGGATTATTACACTGAACAAAAAAATTCAAATTCAAAATTCAATTCAATCAAAAAATAAATTAAACTGCCTAACTGTATTGCAGTGCCTCGAGCATGTTTGCCGAGGCGATGGTCCTGGCCACTTTTATGCAATCATGAGGTCGAGGGTCGCGTGTTTTTGATAAAGTTTGAGACGCTCCATTAACAGCATTTTGAGGGTTGTCTCGTGCAACCTAGTAAGCCCATATTTTTGCACTGGAGTTCTGTTCACCTAAACGAGAATAAAAAACCGGCCAAGTGAGAGTCGGAATCGCGCACCGAGGGTTCCGTACAAACATGTAGATATATAAGTAAAAGTTCACCCATCACGACAATCGAGTCATAGTTATGACATTTTTATTGCAAAATGAAAGGGGTAGTAAGTTTAAAATTATTAAAAATATTTTGATTATATGATGTAACTAAAAAAAACTAAAAATACGATTTTCGCAATTTTTCCTTTATCTGTGCTATAAGAAGTTGCTTCGTACCAAATTTCAAGATTCTGAGTCCACGGGAAGTACCCTGTAGGTTTTGATTCCCTTGCGAGTGTCGAAAATTTGCAGAAATTTGCGGCATAAACGGCTGTATCTATATGCGGCTATATGTATTGCGTTGGCTTAGAAGTTTGTCTGTTATCTGCCTGCGACATTAAGTAGGTAAGTATATACTTTTTAAGAGATTTAAGGAATTTGAAATAGTCATAGTTACGTATCTTGAGGTAACTTTTAAATTAAATTCGGTCACCTCGGTAAAAACGTATTACAATTTAAAGTCACAAAATAACTTGGCTAACATGTTGTAGAGGGTACACCAATTACACACCACTTTTTGACGACGTAGTTCTGGTATCTATTATTATCATGGTCTCAGTGACCCAGTATTAGGTGGTAAATGGCCGCTAGAGTATTTCAAATTAATGGTGAATAAATAATAACGAATTTTAAGTTAGACAGCCGGTGTGCACGGGCAAATTTTTTAACGTGACAATTTATTATCGCGCACTGGATTTTGAACTCTCGGTATTAAGCCGAGCATTGACAATCCAACACAGTGCATCCCAGCGCGACAAAAAAATACACTGTTGGATTTTCAAATCTAGGCGCTGAGCAGTGCATTGAAAATGCAGTGCACGATAAAAATTCAACCGTGGCTTAGAATAATTAAAACCTGTTTTATATTGATAATAAATTATTTCAATTTAATGTCTGTTTGTAACGTTTTCATGCCTCAACGGTTGAACGGATTTGGATGAAAAGTACACGCATAGGCCATGACCTGTGTTAGAGTGCGTTTCCACTGAAGCGGAGACGAGCGGAGCTGAGCGGAGACATCTCGTCTGTGATTGGACCATTCCTCTACGTCTCCGCTCAGCTCCGCTCGTCTCCGCTTCAGTGGAAACGCACCCTTGAGATATAGAACACTTTTTATCCCGGTTCACAGCAGTGATAGCCTAGTGATGTGACCGTCGGACTGCCAACTTGTCAAGTCATAGTTCTCGAGTTCGAACCTAAGGCACGCACCTCTGACTGTTCAGATTCATGTGCGTATTGTATAATTATCACTTGCTTTAAAAACGGTGAAGGAAAACAATGTTAGGAACGGCATGCCTGGGATATTTTTCGACGGCATTGAAGCCAAGTCAGAGGCCCCATGGGTGGCATAAAAACTCAGACAAGATCATTATGGTCAGAGATACGCCACGTCTCATGGTTTATTGTACAATGTTCGGAAGAGTCAGGTTGTGGTGCTTAGGGTACGTAGGTACTTACTAAAAAAACCTACGACAGTTCCTCCGGTGTTTCTCTAAGGTGAACCACTAAATAGCGTCGCATTTTATGTACCTTGGCCTCATAGTAATTGAGGACTAGAATGACGACAGTGACATAGAAAGGGAGCGAAGAGCGTTGGCAATCCGATGTAATATGCTGGCCCGTGGGTTTGCATGATGTAGGTACAGTTTGCGTGAAGTGAAACTCACTCTGTTCAAGGCGTTTTGCCAGTCTCTCTACTTCGTGTACAGTACAATAACGCTTTTAGGGTACTGTTGGGGTTCCCGCGGTTCTGCAGCGCATCGGACATGTTTGCTGAAGCAGATACAGATAGCTTTCAAGCTATAATATGCGAAAAAGAACAGCATCCCTGATGCGAAGGATTCAGGGGAGCACCAACAGCATTTTAAAGGCGATAGTGAATAAACCAGAGTTTCCTGGGGCACTGGACACATATGCACAGCTGCAGGTTTGGTGCAGCGGGAAGCGGACATAGTTATAGATTTTTGAATTAGTTTTATTTTATTCAATTGAATGAGAAATGTTACTAACGTAGTCTTATAAGTGTTACTAACAGCAATATGAATAATTTGTATTCGATTCAATTAAATAAATAATAATTATTATTATTTATTTAATTCCCAACCAATAAACAGTAGTACGTTCCCGACTCCCGAGGGATAATTTCCAACTAAAACACGCGCGAAACGGCGGACAAAAACTACTGGCTAAATATACTTAAATAAAATCGTAACCTTTTTGGCGTGTGCATACTCTGATGGATGGCCCCCGCCCTAGTGGCAGTTTTTTGGGTCTATGGTCAGGGCGCTGCCGCGCTGGGCGTTTGTGCAATTATTATTCGCCTTACATATCCTATGGCCTGCCATCTATTCTGCAAAATTCTCACAACAAAAACTGAAGTGAAGTGATCTTAAAATGAGATCGGCTGTTACTCTAAGGAGGCGCGCGCGCCTGGTTTATATTTAGGCGTTAAATTACGATATTATGCAACATTGCTATACATTTTAAAGGACCCTGCTCAGACCTGTCGAAGCGCAGTGCAGTGCAGATATCACAAGCTAACAAAATAAAATGCCAACATTGTTTTTCTTGACATGAAAGTCGGATGCGTTGATGCTCTCTCGGGATTATTATTTATATTCAACTATTGCAAGGTAGATATTCGTTTGACAGTGAAAACCACGCAGTGCTGCGCCTCGCCAGACAGGTAGGCCGACCGGCCGGCCAGACAGAACCCCCTAAAGTCATCGATTAGCATTTGAGATAATACTGTTGGGAGGTGCTGAAGATTTTAAAAACTATCTTTGCATTGTATAAATTCAATTTCTTTGTATTGATTATTTACACAGCACATTGTGTGAGCATTAAGTATATATGTACTTACCATAAAGCTACCATTTACAGGGGGCGTCATAGACTTGAATGTGCCCTGGTGGCTGAGATTACTTATGCCATACTCACTCTAACGTTTCGCCGATGGTGCCGCGTGGGTTGGATCATTTAGCTCCTTTTAAAATGGTTGAGCTGAGTGCTGCTAATCCATACCTACGTCAGGTTCCTGAACGGGCGCCGTCAGTAGATTGGTGGTCAGGGCCGGCCCATTCGTATAGGTGAACTAGGCGACGGTCTAGGGCGCTCATATTAGGGGGGCGGCAATCGGTGGCATCGAAATAAAAAAAAAAACAGTGGCACCCCGGGAGTGCCGACAGAAGTGAAAACTTGAAAAAAAATCGGCACCGCGGTAATCAACGCGTTGATGTCTTTTTAACCGTCTTACGAGTTTTCGATCAGGTCACGTGTCCTAACGCGAGTTTAAATTTTTTTACCCATTACAAAAAAAGTGCACAACGCCGCTAAAGAAGTTTTCACTTTAAAAAAACAGCCAAGTGCGAGTCGGACTCGCGCACGAAGGGTTCGGTACCATTATCTATAAAAACGGCAAAAAAATTACGTTTCTTATATGGCAGCCCTCTTAAATATTTATTTTATTGTTTTTTGAAGTTTTTTGTGGTGCGGCGTGGTATGTGTGAAAACGCCATATTTTTTCAAATAGGCAGAAACCGTACCAAGTAAACATTTTTTCTGTAAATAATTTATTACAACAAATAATATCATTACAAAATAATATTTATGCTCCAATCCTTGCATAAAATTAGAACTTCTTAAAATATGTAAATAAAAATCATACATTCAAAGTCTTTTGCAACATAGGCAACGGCTTATACACTTACACTTTGTTTTCAAATCCTGCACTTAATATGGGTAGAACATCTATTTAAATGCATGAATATCAAACTGTTACCATGGATGCAGTATATGATTCTGAACCCCCCTGCGTTGTAACAGTTTTCGCGTAGATGTCCCTGCCACCCGTATAAATAGAACGCATTCAGTATATTAATAAAAAAAAAAAAAATATCAATTTCAGGAAGGTACTTACAGTACATTGATTGTGATCTTGGTGATAAAACAAATACAATTGACCAAGAAATTTTGCTACAACTAAGAATACACTGTATAGCCAAATTGTACATGTTATAAAAAAATAGTTTCCCACCCATAGGACTCAACTTGTCGCCATGGGATCTGGAGGCAAAGGTCCTCGCGCACATCTGGGAGTGGCGCGAGGAGGCGAAACGCCGGGGCTTAACTCCGCTGCCGCGAGAAATCGCGGCACAGCGGACAGAGCTCCGGCGGGATCTCATGGCGTCATGGAGAGTGCGATTGTCGCAACCCAGCGCTGGGCACGCCACAATTGCGGCGATAAGACCCCTCTGAGGAGTGGCTGGAGAGGCGCCACGGCGTCCTCACCTTCCGCCTGACGCAGGTCCTCACCGGACACGGCTGTTTCGGGAGGTTCCTGCACAGGATAAGGCGGGAGGAAACGCCCGGGTGTCATCATTGTGTGGATCGCCCGGAGGACACGGTGGAGCATACGGTGGAGGTCTGCCCAGCTTGGGCGGAGCATCGCCGTGTCCTAGTGGAGGCGATCGGCGGCGGTGATCTCTCGCGTCCGGCCCTGGTTCAGGCCATGGTACGGAGCGAGAGGAAATGGGAGGCCGTCACCTCCTTCTGCGAAGCGGTAATGCTCGCGAAGGAGGAGGCGGAGCGCGTGAGGGAGAGGCAAATTTCGCGCCCTCACGCCCCTAACCACCGCAGGAGGAGACGCCCAGGGCGTCGGGAATCGCGAGGCGATTTCCGGCCACCGTAGGCGCGGGTTTGCGGGCGGTGAGCAATGGGTAGCTCACCGTCCGATAAGGACCAGGCCCGGGTCGACGGCGCGTTGTGTTCCACGCGCGCCTCAAAGAGATGTCAGCAGAATCGACGGGGTCCGCTAGGGCCAATGCCTGCCGGGGTTGCGAAGAAAACCGAGAGGGAGATCGTGGCCCCCGGCAACAGGGCAATGGAAGGAACACGGGTGGGTTTTAGTCAGTAAGAGTCTAACACGCTCTCCCGCTCCGCCCAGAGCGGGAGAAGTTATTTGATGATTTCCCACCCACAAAAAAAAAAAAAAAAGGACTCAACTTGTAATTCGTTCACAAAATAATTTGAGAAACAAACTTCATTATATACAATCATTTTAAAACGTTTTACAAACACAACTAAGAACACACTGTACAGCCAAATTTTACATGTTATAAAAAATTAACAGAAATAGTTTCCCACCCATAGGGCTAAACTTGTAATTCCATCACAAAATAATTTGAGAAACAAACTTCATTTTATAATGAAGTTTGTTTCTCATTTTTTTTTTTTTTTGCTTTTTGTATAATTTAAATTAGTATTATAGAATAATATCAGTTGAGTTTATATTGCTGGCATGATTTTAATGAATGATGATATCATTTCAATAATATTATTTACTTTCTTTCGACTTGTTGAGCTCCTTAAGTCGGGTCGTTGAGCTCCTTCAATTACGAGTTGAGCTACACGATTACTGACAACTGCGTGCACTGACTAGACAGGTCCATTCAAATCTGTGTGGTTCTCACCTCAAAAGACCATCTCAAACATCAACATGGTCCTCATAATATGGCTTGGTAACCCTTTCCGACAAACCCGCAACCCCTGCAGGCATCGGCCCTAGCGGACCCTTCAGTTGTGCTGACATCAGGTGTTTTGGTGCTCTGTTCAGTTGTGTTGGGCTTTGAGGCGCGCGTGGAATACAACACTGTTGACCCGGGCCTAGTCCTTATCGAACGCCGAGCTACCCATTGCTCATCGTCCTCAAGCCCGCGCCTACGGTGGCCGGGAATCGGCCTGCGACTCCCGCCGCCCTGGGCGTCTCCTCCTGCGGCGGTTAGGGGCGTGAGGGCGCAAAATTTGCCTCTCCCTCACGCGTTCCGCCTCCTCTTTCGCGAGCATTACCGCTTCGCAGGAGGTGACGGGCTCACTGCCGCCGATCGCTTTCACGAGGACACGGCGACCTCCACCGTATGCCCACCGTGTCCTCCGGGCGATCCACACACTGGTGACACCCGGGCGTTTCCTCCCGCCTTATCCGGAACAGAAACCTCCCGAAACAGCCGTGTCCGGTGACGCCTCTCTGGCCACTTCTCAAATAGAGGACTTATCGCCGCGATTGTGGCGTGCCCAACGATATCGACCCCTGATATTGTTCTACAGCCGAAAAAGAATAAAAGCTTGTTATAATATAATAATAGGACTATCTTGTCCTAAAGATAGTTGTTAGAAATTCCATCTTATATAGAGAGCGCCATCCACGAAGACGCGCCCCACTGTTCTTCCTTAACGCGATTACTGTACTATAACGCAAGGGCCACACTAACGATCTACTTCAATGCCCATCATCGCCATAAATACCGCGGTAATTATTCCGATAATTATGGTGATAAATTGAGTGGCCACACTTGAATGGTCAACGCCAAAGCCCATTTGCCGCCACCCGAGTTAGCCGACGATCGCACGGACGTCATAAAATTGCGACGGGATTTTATCGCGCACTGGATTTTCAATTCTCGGTGTTGAGCCGCGCGTTGAGAATCCAACGCACTCGGACGCACTCGTTGAAAAAACACGCTGTTAAATTTTCAACTCTCGGCGTCAAGCAGAGCGTTGAAAATCCAGTGCACGTAAAAAAAATCGCCGCGTTTTTATTATGTCCGTGCGAACGAAGGCTTATCGCCTAAGGTCAAACGCCAATTAGAATGCCGTTGTCAAATTCTCGCAATAAGTTGTGGCTACATCTACGGTTAACCTCCATCATCAAACGGCGTTTCACGTTGATGTGCACTATCACATTAACAAGATTTGAATTTCAACCAAAATAAAGTTATTTTTCAATTCATTTACCAGAAAATACTATAGACTAGACTTAGTTGAGCAAGGTTTTCCAGCATCAGAGTAGATTTTGTTCCAGAACTCGATCCTTTCCTTATCAATGTCACTTATGAGTTTCATATCCTGGTTTAGCTCCAAGCATTCTTTAGTTGCTAATGTATAGGGCCGCCATTCTAAACTTCCTTTACCTGGTGTGGGATTACTGAAAATAAATAATATTCGCTCTATGAATGAAGAAGATAAATAAATAAAATATATATTAACAAAAATATTGATAAATAAGATAAATAATTAAATTTTATAAAAAAAAAACATCATAGAGTATTTTACACTCACCCAGTCTTTGCAAAATCTACCCACAATTTAGTAATTTGGTATATTATCTTTTTTAATTCGTCATTTTCCGCGCAATAATTCTGACTCATTTCACTGTGGAATAGATAGAATAGATCATCTGCATGGCAAGCACCTTTCACATTATCAAGACCTAGCATGTTTTTTATAACATTTAAGTCAGTCACGTAGTCAAACTTATAAAGGAACGTAGGAGCCATGCTGTGGTAGAATTGCAAAAATCGATGATTTTGGTAAGTGAAGTTTATATCTGTTTGTACATCTACAATCGCTTGAGTATCATCCTCTGTCGCGTCTTTTCCGCCAAAATAAAACTGTTTTATACGTTGACCAAACTCATCTATCTTTTCCTTTGGCACCGTTGTTGCTATATCTCTAGGAACAAGGAACGATGGGTCTTTATTCAAAACTTCCAGTTTTTTGATATGATCATTAACCATCAGCATCCCTTCTGCTGAATTGTAACCGGTCAACAGCGGCACTTTGCTCACTTTTCCTGCTAAAATCAAATCTATAGGTTCCTCTGTTAAGAATTGTTCCTGGCCCTCAAATTTCTTTTCTATCGTTGGGGTAAAATAGATGGGCAGTCCTCTGAATTTTTCATCATGTGTTCTTGTTTTCATTGTGATTCTTGCTAAGTCAATAGCTGGGAGTCCTCTTAGATACTGTAACAGTTCGTTAACATCCTTTGTGTCTTTTCCTAATACTTTTCCATATCTAAACGCTCGTTCGATGGGTTTATGCGCCATCGCCCAGTATGATAAACAAACTCCACTTTGTGCTATCACCTTGTTAAAGAGACCTTGTGACATTGGTGACAGCATGTGGAAGGTTACGCAAGCGGCACCAGCGCTTTCTCCAAATATAGTGATATTGTCAGGGTCACCTCCAAACTTACTGATATTTTCTTTGATCCAACGTAATGCAAGCACTTGGTCTTTCATGCCAGCGTTTCCAGGTACTTCAGGGGTGTCTAGACAAAGGAAGCCTAAAGCTTCAAGCCTGTAGTTTATGGTCACTATGATGACATCGTGTTGGAAGAAATATTCTGGGCCATATGTTTCGGCATTACCGGATCCTGATAAAAAGGCGCCTCCGTGAATGTAGACCATCACGGGTATTTTGGAGCTGGGTGCTAGTGTCTTTGTATAGACGTTCAAGCTGAGGCAGTCTTCGCTTCCTTCCACAAAATCTATGACGCTCATGTCGAATTGTGGGCACACCGGCCCATGTTCTGTTGCGTCTCGAATGCCTTCCCATGGCTGCACTGGTAACGGTGCCTGAAATTAAGATACGTTTACGGTTTAGTCATAAGCAAGCTAGGATTTCATGAGTCTCATCAAAATGTCTTTACCAATACTACTTTAGTAAATCTTGTCTAAACTATGTGCGCATAGTACGTTGTGCTATAAGACCGCCCATTGTATATTTATGTACACTAATTTTAGTGTACCAATATGTTTTCAGGAAAATAGAGAGAACATTATTATACTCCTAATAATTCTGTTGGAATTGTCCTTTTTGTATATGTAGTGTACAAAAAAGGGTTTAACAAATAAACAGATTCTGAAATTTTTATCAAATAATGAAAATTTAATGGAATAAAACCTTACCTTAAACCTCAACTCTCCAACAGGCGGCTGTCCATAGCGAATACCTTTGAAGCTATAGTAAGGGCTTCCATCTAAGCATTTCTTGACCGCTCCCTTCAGTTTACCTTGTTTGACCGTCACCACTGGGTTTTCCTGCAAACAAATAAAGTATATGGTTAAACCAGAATAACGGAACATTTATGACTTTTATAGACGTTTTCGACTTCGAGAATTAAAGTTATTTTTCACTTTGTAGTGTTTTTTTATTTATTTTTTTTGGTTTTTTTTTTTTTTAATTTTTAGTCCACACAAATTCGAATACCACTATCTGCTATGTAATTATCAGTGACAGGAAATTATCATATCATCCACATACGAAGTGAGAAAAAATATGTATTATTGAAGCTAACTCAAAAACTATCAAAGCAAAGTTAATCAAATTTATATGGGACTACCTCAAGAGCATACCTTTTCAAACAAAAAAAAAAAGTATTTTCAAAATCGGTTCTGAATTGACGGAGAAATCGGTGGACATACATAATTGTATTAATTGATCTCGTCATTACTAACATAAACATAATAATAACAAAATATGGACAACAATAGTCTGAATTAAATGAATTTTATTTATTTATTATAAAAAAAAACATACATACGCTACGAACATATTCTCCTTCTTTTTGAAAGTCAGTTAAAAAGAGAAGAGAGATCATTTGAATTTCCCGGAGTACCCGGAGTGCTTTCGGCATAAATAAATGGCGAATTTAAGTGTACTATACAAGCACCTCTACTTTACCTAACCATTTGAAAAATACAGGCGTAATGTTCTTATTTATTTAAAAGTACCTTACCATTCTCAGTAATATAACTAATCAAAATTAATCTACTGAATGTTAGTACTGATGAATGTTAGTCGTTCAACAAACCAACTGCGAATGGCTAGGTATTAAAACTGCTGCAAATTATCTGATCGTTTTTGTTTTCAATTATAAAGGAAATTCTCAGCTATCAACAATAAAACAATCAAGAGATTTAGAATGATTATAAATAATTTATTTGCTAAATGAAATGAAATTGTTTATTCTGTAAATAGGATATCGGAATCACTTTTACACGTCATATTAAAAAAATAAAAATAAACTAGTTGAGTTCGGCGTTTCCTATCTGACTACTCTGAGAAGAAAGGCCGAAACAAACTCAGAGGTCACAGTCTCTTTTAAAGTCCAGACATAATCTTGGTCAGGCCATATGAGGACCATGTAGATTAGTGTCTGAAATGGTCTTTTGAGGAAAGAACCACACAGATTTGAGTGAACCTGTCCAGTCAGTGCAAGCATTTGTCAGTAATCGTGGAGCTCAACTCAGAACTTAAGGAGCTCAACTCGACGAACAATACCAAAGAAAGGACATTTGGGTAGGCCGCATAAACTACTCAAACTGCCAGACCATAATTAAAACTAACTGAAAAATGAAAATAATAATGATATCCACATAGTCCTCACATTCACAATAATTAAATAAAATAATATAATACTTTACAAAGTAATCATGTCATTTTGAATATAATTTTCAACAATGTCAATGTGTATATAAAACTGGTATATTTTCATGATTTTACAAAATAATTAAAATGTTAAGTTTTATCACAAGGCTTAGCAGAGCGAGCAGTTCAATCCCATGCTTTTTTATCTTCTAAATAATCTGAAATTTTATAATACCCTTTTTTACAAAGTTTAGTTTTAATACAGATTTTAAATCTATTAATGGGTAAGTTTCGAATGTCAATGGGAAGTTTGTTGTAAAAGCGTATACATTGACCCATGAACGAGTTGCCTACTTTGTGGAGACGTGTGCGATGCACAGCAAGATTGTGTTTATTCCTGGTATTTAAACTATGAATATCGGACATTTTCTTAAAATTTGATATATTTTTGTGTACATACAATAGGTTTTCAAAAGTATATTGTGAGGCTACAGTCAGAATATTTATTTCTTTGAATTTTTCTCTAAGGGAATCTCTTGGACCTAGGTTGTATATGGCTCGAACAGCCCTTTTCTGTAGAACAAAGATAGTATCAATGTCCGCACAGGTTCCCCAGAGAAGAATCCCATATGACATAAGACTATGAAAATAACTAAAATAAACAATTCTGGCTGTATCCACATCAGTTATCTGTCTAATTTTTTTAACAGCATAGGCGGCCGAACTTAGTCTTCCTGACAATTTTTCTATGTGTGGGCCCCTTAAACATGTAGGTAAGTACAGATAAGGTCAGACAGTGTGGGAAAGTCCTTGAAAGCAGAAGCTACTGGTTAGCTACACTATTTGCGCTGTAGCATGGTGCGGGTGACAGTTTCAGTAACATTTCGTTTCACTCTTGAAAGTTGCCGCGATTTACAATTTATGACTTAATATTTCAGTTGTACCACATTCGTAATATATTAAATAATTAATAACTGTAGTAAATTAAATTAAACCCAACCAGAATGTTCTAATCAAGAAATAAAATCAAATTGAATGAAAAATTAAGCAAAGTGTTATGCGTATAACGTAACGCCATAGACGTATTTAGTGATGGGATGTACTGCTACGATGGATAGTCGATATTTTTTATAATAAAAAACGTATATTGTGCGTAGGTCAATTTTTATTTTTAAAAGGTCTAATTATACAACAGAACATTTATAGGGTAAGGTTGCTTAAAAGGTTGCTAAAAAAAAATACATGTTATTCGTCTAAACTCATATCAGAGTCAGGAACATCTGAATTGTCACTCAATTCATCATCTGAATCTGTGACGGATATTATTAACGATGACTCAATTATGTTGTCAATATGTATGTCACGATCCCAATCAGACATAATGTCCCTTTTTGTTTTATTCACGACCTTCGACCAGTCTTCACGTTGAACATTGTTGATGGCCTCTTGTAATAGGGCCAACATCTTATTTGCCGTAAATGGCGGCGAAGTATTATTTCTTGCGGCGTAACCTAAAAATAAACGAACTTATAAAAAAAAGTATTCAAATAATCATCAATCAGCCTAATCTAGTATCTGGTAATGTTTTTAAACTAGGTACATGCTACGATCGGAAAGCTGATTTTTTTATAAAGCTTCAAAATGGGAATTGAAATTAAAAGCATACCTTTTATTTGGGCCCAAATCAGCTCAATAGCGTTATACTGGCAATGGTAGGGTGGTAGTCGAAGGACCTGGTGGCCTTTTTCTTTTGCCATCTCGTCCAGAGCATAGGTAGGAGTTGGTGGCTTATGGCGTCGGACTAAGGCAATAAGCTCCGTCTTTAACATTTTTATATCTGCTGTAACTCCGTTTTCACTCAGCCACTTCACCAACTCGCTTTTGCGGTTGGATTGGTTTGGGGGTTTATTAACTTGCACCGAATGGTAGGGTGCGTTGTCCATTATTATGGTCATAGGCTCTTTTAAATTGTTTAATAGACCTATGAACCAATCTTTAAATTTTTCGTAATTCATCTCCTCATGATACTCCGTAGTTTTTTTTGACTTAAAAGCCAGCAAACAATCAGGGACGAATCCACTTGCTGTACCTGCGTGACAAATAATAAGGCGTTCGCCTTTGCCTTCCGGCACTTTGGTACACGATTGTGCCGTATCGTCGGTCCAACTTTTACCCACTGTGTGGTTGGCGTTTAGCCACGTTTCATCCAAAAAGACAACTTTGCTCCAATCACTTATGTTTTTGGCCTTCCTTAAAAATCTACATCTTGCTAGGGCAATGTCAGTCCTATCCATAATAATCTTTCTTTTGTTAACTTTTTTGTAAACAAAGCCAATATCTTTTATAACTTGCCGTAGCGAAGTAATACCTCCTTTGAACAAGTCAGCTTCTTTTAATGATTTTAGAAGCTTGAGCAATGTGGGTAGCTCCATTCTTCTATAATAATCATAAATATGATTTCTAATAGCAACCTTAGCAAAATCATCCAAATCTGTGATTGGCTTCACCTTGGTCCGCTTTTTGTTGGGTGTCGATAATTTATTTTCAAACATCCCATCTTGGCCAATTTTCTCACGTGTTATACGCGAAACAGTATTGCGGCCAATATCAAGAGCTTCGGCTACTCGTTCTACAATATGATTCAATGGTAACAACGGTCCATTATTTTGTTGTTCTCTTTCAAAGTAGTCTCGGAGGCGAACAACAAGCTCCCTGGCCTGACTACCCAAAACAGTTTTTTTTGTATGCTTAGGCATGGTAATAACAACAAACTCAACAAACTTATAAAAAATAAAAATTTAACAAAAATGAAAACAAACAATGAAATCGTAATACGTGTCACATTAAGTCACAATATAACGCGCTTGCACTCGTACTCGCACTCACAGCATCGCACGGGTAAACAACATGGCCGCCGCGCCGATGCACCATAGAGCAAAAATGTTGTCACGAAAAAAAAAACATAAACCCGATTTTGATTATTTTATATAAGTACAAAGATAATTATGTAGCCATAAAACATTTATATTGACAAGTTTATACACGTAGCACACACGTAGTTACACTGCACAACTGAATAATACACAAATTTTCATAACAATATTAAAGAGAACTAGATTCACGCTGCGAGTATCGTTAGCGATAAAAATGAATTGCATAACCTCACATCCCTACGTGGTACTGACAAATGTCAACGTCATACGGGCAACTGTCACCCGCACCATGCTACAGCGCAAATAGTGTAGATAAAATTTATAATATAAAACTTATTTTTAACTGACTTTAAATTAAAAAAGGAGGAGGTTTTCAATTCAAGAAAATTTTTTTCTTTTTCTTTTTATATACTTAGCTTTAAAATTTGCTGAGACAATCTATCCAGATACAAAGACAGACAAGCATTATCAAAGTGGGTTCCTTATCTTATCTATTTCAAACTCCAAAACAAATGAAATACACTTTGATCATACCTAAACACAGTTGCCATTTTATAATCCCTAATTATCCAGTCCATAGTACAAGGTTATCCTATTTGCAAAATAATGTACCTACATCCTACAGTCAAACAAACTATTGGTGTACAGGCAAAAATATTCATCTTTCCATTACACAGCCAATATTCGTTTTTATCTTGTGCTTATTAACTTTTTAACCTGATGGCACAATTAAGAGAGTCATGTAAAAGAATTGACTACTCCGCACACTCATAACATTGCTTTAAAAGTAGTTAAGTACAGGTGAGCTGCATGTATATCAAATAACTTGTTTGACTGTACCTATACTAGAACCTAACGTGTAAGCTGGTTATTTTTATATTAAGGCCATCATTATATCATCCAATACTAAGGTTTATCATAAGATGTCAGGCAAAAATTGCTGATTTTACTACCCTTATTTTAGTAGTAGTTGTAAATAAGTCAAAAGACAGAAATTATCTGGTTTGAGTTTTAATTTTCTAATTGTACATGGTACGGATAAGGTACACTAAAATGCTAACGCTGTACATTATATTTTTTCAAGTGTAATTCAGACGGCAAATTACAGCCATAATTAAATATATTATAATCACAAAGGCAACAAAAAAATTGGAAAATTAAAACCTAAACAATTGCTACAGACAATATTACATTTTAATGCAAATAAAAACTGATTATGACCACTTCAGATTTTAAGTAATTAGGTATTAATTTATTTTATCTGTTTTGTTTCATTTTTATTTTGTCAGTCCTGCTGTTATTAGTCTTGCTTGATGATTAGGAAGATCAGGAGGCTACTCAAAAAATGGTTTATTTGCAATCCACAATGAGTACGTTCCTACTTAGGTGGAGATATCTAACTTAAAATGATACCTATGTGATCATTGTGGAACCTGTTGGGCTATTTCAACAAATAGCTTGAATACAATGTTATAGATTTATATTGTATGCATTTTTCTATGATGTGGTGAAAGTTTTGAACCAACAGATAGATTATCACAACTTCTTGTTAACTTTAATAGATACTTCGTTTTCTGTTCAGTAAGGATGTGAAGAACTATTTGCTTTTATGTTATAAACTATAGAAGATGTATAGAAGAACTTGTACAAACTATTTAAAATATTTACTTCCTGGCACAGGTTATGTAATTCAAAATTAATTTAAAACCAAGACTTATCATAATAATATTATATACAAGTATATAAAAAAGCAGATTATTGAAAGGTTAATAAACAACAAAAAAGGTTCAAGGTTTATAAACATGGTGGAAACTTGCCTGGTGGGAAATTGTTAAATAAATGGGCACATTATTCATGATTTCAAAAATAAAACTTTTGACTTACTTGTTCCATGATGTTCACTAACTTAAAATTACTAGGTAGATAGTTTTGCTTTGTTAATTCATTATTATGCAGCTCAGCTGTTATACTTCACACAATTTTTATTAGTTGGATTTTTAAGACTCGTTAGTGGTGTGCAGGTACAAATTCCACGTAATAACAAACAAGGTGGAACGATTGTCATTTTTACATCTCTATCTTCACTCAATTAATGATATTTTTTATCGGACTGACAGTGATTATCAAACAAGTAAGTTATCAAGAAACTGTCAAAACGTCAAACTATTTAGAAAGAGTAGGAAATAGAGTTTAAAATAGTTGGTCAAAGTTCGTGGCACACTATCAGATTTTATCAAGCACAATGCACTCACTTTTTTATCACATAATCACTTACCTTTGAACTACCAATGGTCGAGAAATAACTTGCAGTATTTTTCGTACGAAACAAAAACTTGTCCACAGATTTTATAATAAACATTTTTCACTCCAAAAGTTTTAAATAGACTGAAACATACTATGTACATTTAAAAATCGACACTTATGCACTATCCTAATCTCGCTACTTACGGCACTGCAATTTTTTGTCAACTACCTACTTTCTTTTGGCAAGTAAAAACTTAAGGGCTTACTACACGGCTGCCAACGACAGAGGTGACCTTGGTTGGCGACAGGCAGAGCTGTTTGTTTGGTCGTAAACTACCATCTACATGGTTGTAAACCACCAAGGTCACCTCTGTCGGGACGCGGCTGCACGCGTAGCGTGACGACCATAGGAACGGGTTTTCTACCGGTTTTGTCGACGGAAGAATAGACAAAATGACAGATAAACAATCACAATCTGTCATTTTGTCTATTCTTCCGTCGACAAAACCCGTTTCTATTGTGGTCATGCTACGCATGCTGGCAGCCATGTAGCAAGCCCTTATGAACGGTCCAAAGGTTAACGTCCGTACCTAGAAAAAGATGGAAATAAAAATCTGCAGATTAGCTTTGTACACGTGCGAAAAGGACGTTGCTTTTTGTAATTATCTGTTTTCTGTCGTTTACTCACGGCCACGACTTTTTAAGGCTCGTGCAGACCAACGCGATATCGCGGGCGCTACAAGGGTCACGCTGCCTGTAGCGCCCGCGATATCGCGCTGGTCTGCACGAGCCTTTATCATCGGTATGTCGTTGTGTGTAAACTGTACAAAGTCCAAGATGATATTTATGTAAGTAGGTAGGCGCTATTGTGTGTATTTTTATCCTCAAGTCACGGATGCCTTTATGTATTAGGTAGGTACCTAAGTACTTATTATTTTCAAATTAAATTTAAAAAAAAATCAAGATTTAAAATAAATGCAGAAAGTCGGTCGATCTTCTAACATGTCCGTTATCTAGGTAGTAACCAAATTAATCTGTCTAGACCAAGACTAGTATGCTAGTTCTAACGTTGTTGCTGTCGCCAACTGTTGTGTGGTAAAGGTGCTTAAAATTTGAAAATGGCCATTGACCCATTGTGTAAACCACAGATATAGATAGACCTAGATAACGCAAGTATCACGATCTGTATGAAAACCAAGCGTGCCATTTTTGGACTATGTACTATGACATCACAAGCACTAGGAAACGTTTCCTCCTCGCATTTACAGTTTTTACAATTTATAACAGCACAATTATACTTTTTCAATTTTTGTTACTGACGTCCGACAAAGGTGGCACCGATGCAGACTGAGCGCGAAAGTTAGCTTACGATTATTGTACGGAAGCTGGACACGCGAATGGCATGCGAAGTAGTTTCTCTTGGGTTATCTAGGTCTATCTATATCTGTGGTGTGAACAGTAGCTTCGATGGCTCACGTAAAACACTAGTGATGTCCTGATTATCTTATTTAGCTATCAGTTTTATTTGTCGGGCCAGTGTTTATTAAGTGTGTAGGCACTCCGGACTAGTAAACAAGCATAGGTAGAGCAAAGGCGGAAGTTTTCTTATAGACGCCAGCTATTGGGAATTACGATTTATCGTTGTAAGACGGGTGGGAAAATCTCGACTGCAGTTGACTACATTAAAAAAATTAGGCAAACTGGGAAAATTATGCAAATGAAACTATATGTTAAAAAGAAAAAAGAAAAATACTTTATTTGGAACACGCACATGAAATACAAACAGTAATAACAACTAAAAAGGAGCACCTAAAACTAACTCCCTCAAATATGGCGAGGGGGGTAATGGCTGATCTTTGCGTTATGCTCGTGAACGGGTGCTGCTTGTGGTGACTGGTCGTCTTGCTGATCATGGTTTGTTATTGTTACTAGTAATTAACTGTTTATTTATTTTACTTCGATGGTCCTAGTTTATCATTTATAACTTCCAATTACAGCTATATATGAGCTTTATGTAAGGCGGGCACGCCCTTTATGCCTGGAGGCTTTATTTAGATATTTAGTTCTTTACTTATTTTATTTCTGCTTGAGTATAGTTCTCGATGTTTTTGGTTGGTAAGTATATTGGCGTGTGCTAGCTGACATATGGCCAATAATTTATCATTTAAATTATTTTTTTGTGCTGCATATGTAAATTATTTTGCATACTATTATATAAAATCATTTCTAGCTTGAACAGACAGCTGTGCTGCTGGGGAGTTAGTTGAGCCACTTCTTCCCAGCTTAAGGCACTAGGAAGTAGTGAAGGGAGGTCGTTTTGCGGGACTGTCTTATGTAATGTGCTGAATCTTAGCCTAGTTTGAATAAATGACTTTTGAATTTGAATTGTAACAGAAAAATTTGAATTAATGAAAGGAAAAAAAAAAAAGATCTGTGCGAGACCAACAGGCACCTATCTCAGCATAGGCTGCGATATTTAAAAAATATGTCTGTAAGACACATGGACGCGTTTGCAAAATTGATACGTATAGAATCGAGCTACTTCATTGACACAGGTCACATACATAAGTGTGCGCACAGTTAACAACGGGAAAAGTACCTAGTCAAGTGAACTAATTTTGATAATTTGAAAGTTTTTTATTTTATTACTTAGTATAAAATACATAAGAATCTACAAAAATATTCCGTATATTATTATTATACTAAATAATACATACAGCTTGGCAAAAAAGAGTCTGAACAAAATGAGGGCGCCACTTTGGCACTTAGGTGACTTCGAACGGCAAATGAGCAAAAGAATTTAAACAAATTGTTATAAACGCTGCTTGTGGGTGACTCAAAACCTATTAGCACTTGTCGGCAAAGCTGTACCATCACCATAGGTCTGCATTACTTAAGTAAAATATTTAGTTCCAAATGTCACCATGTCAGACTCTTTTATGTCGACCTGTAGATACAAATATTTACCTACTTCAGTGACTGCTAGGCACTGGGCGCCTTCTAATAGTAGAGAGATGTGAGCCGTGGATTTTGGTAGTTATGATGAGACCTTCCAGAGGTACGCTTACACTGCTACGCTTAAGTTTGATACCAAACTGTCAATGTATTGGAGAAACGAGGAAGAGAGCGTGGTATGCAGCTTTTCCTTATAGTACCTAACGTTACTGAAGGTTTCCAGTTCTTCAGAATATGTTGATAAAATATGCAGAAAAACTGAACAATGAAGGATTCCGTAGTTAGGATGAATAAATTCAAGAACAAACTTAGAATATTGTAGTTGAAAAACATGTTCATACATTCTAACTGCAAATGTAAGTTTGTACGCACAATATTGAGAGATTTACCATGTTATTATCTACATTTTTGTATCTTTTAGACGACACTTTCTCGAATATTTAAGTATAAATTTTGACATTACATTTTATCACTATTTTGTGTTTTTATCGACTTATTATTTTAATTATTTTTCTCTTTGTTGACCTTTGACATGTAATTGGTATATTTTGACATTTAATTCATAAATAATGATAAGAAAAATTGTAATTGACATTGTATTCAAAATTACCTTTTTTCATTTCAAACTAATTAATTAATAAGTTGCACTTTAATTTTAATTTTTCTACACCGGCAACGGTATTATTAGTGAAACTTTGTATTAACCATTTAAAGGCACTTTTGAATTGTCAAGGAATCGGTCAGTCAGAAACATTTTATCCACACATCACATTAGATACGCTCTTGCCAACAATTAGACGATGGTCATTACATAAAAATTGACTAATAAATTACACAACGAGACTAAAACTAATGTTTCGTATTTTTCAAAATTTGAATACGTAGCCAATGTTGATGTCACATCAACATTGGCTAATTAGCGCTAATTGGCGCTACCCTGTGTGTACGTTGAAGGACCAAATTAGTTGTTCAGGAGCAATCTAAAAATGTGACCATACCCCGTAGGGAAAGAGATTTTTTTTTCCAATACAGTTACACAATATCTATAGGATATTTGACTTTTTGCTTTTTAGGAGTTGAACATCGCCTGGTTTGGCCCACACATTTTCGAACCGATGTATGGTTCTCGATCCGGCTAAAAATTAAACGCCCTCTCGCGATCTAATAAATAAACCATTATAAATTATGATAATTCTTCGTCTGTAACCGATCAGTAGAGACAATTAAGATAGGCCTCAAACTACCTTGTTATTTATCCGTAAAAAATAAACAGAAAAGCAATCCTATAGGACTTCATTCAAGACTAGTTTATTATCTGTGATTCAAGGTACACAAAAGCTGCTTGAATGCTAAATATTACCGCTACGCGGCGCTAGTAGTACATAGCAGAAAAGCGCGCGACCGGGCTACGTATCTTTCGCGCGCCAAATTTAAATTGAAATGGGGACATTAGCCAACAAATTGCGCCTCATTTTATTGATTAATTTACACATTTTATTTGTATAAATATTACAATATTCATGATAAAATACCCCTTCATTTGCACGACAAAAATTGACAGGGCGATTTTCATGTCGCGATATGGACGCAAAAATTCACCAATAGAAATTGCTGATTTAGTCTACCTGCCAGCTTATCAGGGCACCCACTTCACCCACCTTCAGTGTAAATAAGGATTAGCACGATTATCAGTTTTATTGTAGCCAGGAATTATTTTAGAACGAGTTTTACGAGCGGCGCGCGTTGCATTGAACAATTGTGCAAATAAGTGCGATTTTTTGTTACTATTTGTATTGGAATTATTATTTTTAGCTTTGTATAATATATTTATTATTTGCCGCATGTTTTGGTGCGAGCTTTTGTGCGCGAACAGGCGGAATTTGACAACACCGCGCGCATCGGAGAGCGAAGCTACGCTGAAAACCACTCTTGTAGCGCTTGATACTACAAGATTCTTGAAGGATCGTATGAATTGTACCTATAGGAAAAACACAAAATACATTTGTCCCATATTTATGTATTTGATTTAATTTATCGTTTTAACCCATGCTAGGCAGTAGACCTCATTGAAACGAGTTGTCTCCATACACGAAGAAAGGCACGTCGCGTCACAACAACTCAACTCTGTTACGCGTTTAACCCTTGTTCAGTTACATAGATTTTCTAGCCTCCATTGAAGCCTGACTAACTGTTTTTTTTTTTGGAATTGGAACGTTTGTTAGAACTTTATCCCTAGCAAAGGATGACTTTAAATAATTCATAACTCTGGATCTGATTCATTTTTATGAAAAAAAAAATTGAAAATGAATAAATCAGTCAGGTATCAACAATTTATCCTTAGCCTGATTTTCGAAGAATTTATCAACTTGGCTTGAAGTTTTAAAAGTTGCCTTTCAGTTGATGGTCATTTTTTTCTTATGAGAATACGCCTTTTATTTGTATGTTGATTTAAATATAAATCTCCATAACACACTTTGTCTATTGCAAACGTAATATGTACATAGAGCGACAGGCTCAACTGACAGTCATAAAGAAAGATTGCATCAAAATATTCCCTCAAGTTAGTACGTAATATTTGAAGTGCACGATTAGGTATCAAACCATGATTATATGAGACAATATCCAAAGCAATTCAAAATACTAATAACTGTAAAATTAATATTTGCAATACAATACAATTGTAATCGCACAGTGGCACAAATTGCGACCGCAACTGGCGCAAAATCACGATTCCTATAAAAAAATATAATATTGCGAAAATTAATGAAACCCGCTATCTACTGACATGTGTTCTTGAGGATTATTTTCTCACGGCTTTGTCAATAATAAAGTGGAATATTTTAATAACTATTCCTTCTGGGCTGTGATTTGTTGGTACAAATGTGAGTTCTGATTGCATTTTCACGTGTTACTGACTTCTTTTTATAATATTCATAATAAAAGAGACAAGTTTTGACGACTTGTCAATAATGTGTCAAGATAACGTCATGTTCGTTGCATTTGATATGCAGGGCAATGAATATTGTGTTAGTATTGACACTAATGACATGGCTAGTCGTCAGGTATGGGAGAAGACATTTTTTAAAGGTAGTATTTTATACAAGTAAAATATTTTACACTGTGTTTTTGGTACACAAATACATAAAATAAGTGACATAGACAAAATATAAGATGCATTACAAACAACATGTGAACTACTCTTTTAAAAATTAAACTCTTGTTTAAAATAGACCAACTTAAAACTTTCGCGTAGCTATTCTGTCAGTCAGAAAAAGTTTTTTTTTTTCGTTTTGTAAAAACTTTTGCACTAACTATAACAGCGTTTCTTTGTAAAAACACACTCTCTGCTTCAAAAAGCAACCCTTTTAGCGACCGTTTAGTTTTCTATAAAGACTTGCACCGTCATTATTTACAACCCCTTCGGATAAGCCCTTGACAACAAACCTTTTTAACATTTTAAAACTCCGGCCAACAATGGATGACGTATAGTTTTTTTTTTTTACCAGCAAGGATTATGCAACTCTTCTGAATAAATGTTTTAATATTTAAGAGATTAGCGTCATGTTATTGCGTTTTAGTTAAAGTAAATATTTTTTGGATTTAACATGTTTTTATTTGTGAAGAAGATTGTAGTTTAAAGTACAATATTGGTACATATAGGTACAAATTTTGATGTAAGAATAATTATTACAGATTTAAAATGAGAATTCGTTTTATCTATGAAGAAAGTGATTTTGAGGCAGTGTGAGTGCAGTGTAAGAATTTTCTAAGGGAGCTGAAAATATATTGTGCTCTTTAAGAGATTTGATCTATATATCTATCTAATAAACGAATCTAAAACTACACAACTAGGAATTTACCCCCTCTTTTCACAGCAGCAACACTGTATACTTACATTAATTAAATATTCTTCTCAACGACGATAACTCATGCAGCCACCAATAATTTATTTAGACCATTCACGTTGTCTAGTTAATTTCTAATTCCAGATCTTGCCTACTAAATCGACCATCGTTTCTTTAATAGGCCCTCTGCATCTGGCTGGCTTGATCCCTCTTACTTTTTCTGCAAGCAAGAAAGAGAATTGTAATAATTAATTATTTCATCAAAATTAAAATGATTATTTAAGACCAAGTTAAGTCTGCAACAAGCAAATAATGATCAGAGCATGCGCGGGCGCGGGTTAAGTCCGCAAAATTATGCTCGGTGGCGAACTGTTTGGTGGCACGAGGGGCGCGTGCGATGGGGTTGAACTGAACTAAGTTAGGGATGGTTGCTGTCGATATTTTGGAATTATCTTGATTTAAGATCGATATGTTTTTGGTTAAATCTATTGTGAAATGTCATTATTCGATCCATCGATCGTAACCACTATTATGCTTGGTTGCAGATTTGATCGGGCTTTCAGTAATCTATGGTTAATATTTTCTTTTAAGACATCAGCCTATAAATGTTCTTTGCTTTCACTGGGAACTCATAAAATTTCACAATATTTGAAAAAAATGTGCAACAATTTCAAATCATCGATATATTATATGATAGAACCACAGCACTAAAATCACTGTATTAACCCTTCAGTGTGCATGTAGGACCATTTAATGCATTCATGGGCTCTCGAGCGTGGCGGCGCCAAAGTAACTAAAGTAGACTGCCCCAACGTTCGCTTTTTATTTATTATTTTAAAATGGGACGGGGTAGTTTTCAGATTAGGTTCTTAGTAGACTGTTGTTATTGCATTTGGGAGCCACCTGTAGGAAAACACTTACTTACAGTCTCAGCGCAATTTTCGCCATTTTACAGCATGTGGGAAAAATTTGTTGAATGGTGGATTTTTACTAGGAAAAATGGCAAACCATATTTTGAGGGTTGCATGAAGCTAAACAATTCAACATTCCTTTAGCTTATAAATTTTGGCGTAAAGAAGCAATAATTTACCTAGTCAATAACACCATATTTTTAACCCTTTTGGAGCTACCGTGACGCAGTTAGTGAACATTTTAGCAGGAATCGTCATTGATCCGTGTCGGCGACATTTGGTGTTAAAACGTTGCATTGTACGACTATTTGTCAACCAATCAGCCGGAAACGGTTATGACGAATCCGACAATGATAACTGATGCGGCAGAAAACATTAAATATGTCGATGTTCCACTTAATATTTGAATATTCAGTTGCATGTAACGTGCAACTGAATATTAAGTTATACTTATACTCGTTCGATTCATCTTCGTAGTGTTGTTGTTATGGCCTAGAATCCATGAGTACACTTTAATTTAAAAAATATCGTTAACTGGATTTTATGCAATTTCAATAATATAACTTTAAACCAATTTATATTTATCATGATTTAAGAAATCAAAAGCAAGATAACTTTTTCGTATTTCCATTCTATTGAAGAAATCAATCGATAAAAAATATAACCCTTCTTAGCTACCGGTCTCGAAACATCCAATAAAAACATCGCCAAAACGCGTGTCCGATCAAATATTTATATAATTTATTGCTTGTCAATATCGACAAAGGGTTGGGCAATAAAAAACGACGCAGTTTGCACGCGCTATTAAACTATTAAATAAATTAAAGCGACGCGAAACAAGGTGCCCGTTTTAACTAGCTTACAAATAAAAGTTACACTATTACACTGTAGTAATGGGAATGTTACACTTAAGCTATAGCAGCAGAAAGGTTGTTTCGTTACGAAGAGGTTTCAAAAAACGTTATAACGGACTACGGTTTTCACGGACTACGGACTACTGTTGGTTGGTCGGGTGCTACGTACTACGACAGGATTATCAACCTTGTTGTGTCTTATATCTCAGGAATATTGTTTGGCTGCATGCTTTGAATTGGAGTTTATAGTTTTCTGTTTAAATGTACGAAAACAGTATACGAAGCCTGTTCCCATAATCTGTAAAATAATTTAGAATATTAAGTAACAGTAGGTATTAAACAAGGAATATTTTATTATTTTTTACAACCATACCATCATTTAAAAAGCTAATTCGGGAATGGTTTCAGAAATAAAATTAATGAACCTACAAACCACAGAGCTACCTAAGGGTGTTGTGTTTGTTTTAGTAACTAAACTGATTCACTCAGACTTTTAAACCACGCTAAAAATTAATCATCATTTTCCGAGACCTCTTCGAAAATCAAGTGTAGTAGGCGGAGCTTCGGCCGCCCTATAGGACCAAAGCTCAGAGTCCATAAAGCAGGGTGCACACCGTTCCAACCCCCAGTAAGCGACGCACGCGCGGACGCACAGTGCGCACGCTCTAGTCATGGTGGTCAAAATTAAAATAGCTTAATATTTTTTTAGTAAATATTTTTTTATTGATATTTTATAGACTATAGTGTTGTGATTATGTTAAGTGGAATAGTCTGAGTAATAATAGTGGAGAGTTTTATTTAAAGTGAGTTAATCATTTATTTGTCAGATTATTAAGGTACATTATATGGTCTTAAGTTAGTTAATGGTATCATCACATTCTGCCAAGTGGCATGCATATATTAGGTACATACATTTATTAGAAGATAGAGATTATTAGGTTAGTATTAACATTATTGTTTGCATAATTACGAATTAAAATTACAAGTTGAGGTATGTCAGTTAATAATAATATCATAAACACACACAATTTATTTTGTTTACTTTTAATTGGCTTTGCCTTATTCGGGTAAATAGTGTAAAGTCTTTTGTTGTGCTTAGACTAAAACCTGAGGCCACCGCATATTCACTGTAGGTACAGTTATTCCTAGATATGTAATGAAAGCAACCTAGGTCAACAATGAACTAATTATAACTTCAGAAAATGGTTACAGCCCTTTTGTCGTTTTGATAAACTTAACGAAATTACAACTGCAATTTTTGCAAATAATTTTTTTAAATAATACGAGTTTTGCTGAAAACAACTCCCCACAAAAAATACAGTGTAAGCCCACTAATTATTATATCCTTCTTATTATTACTACAACTCATAAATTGTATTTGAAACGCACAAAACAATTCAATAGCAATTAACTTACCGACTCGGTCCCGGTTCGCTGGCCATAGCAGGAACAAATGCCGGTCGCGTGCCGGACGCGTGGTCGACAGTCGACACAGGTGGCGGGCCCTATGCCTTAGCTGCTGGCAACTTGATTGAGCGATTGATTCATAGCGGTAGGTATCAGTGTAGAGTGATTTTGATTATTAGTTCTGGTATTTAGAAAACTTAGTTCATTCTTTGCGAAACACATAGCATAAATTGCTACAGTCGACTATTTACTACAGACATAGCGAGTTGGTTGAGTGGAGTTAATTTTCCGAGTTTCCTTTGGTACCGTTAGTGGTTCCCAAAGTTTTAAGGAATCCTTAATCGAAAATAAGAGGATTTAAAAACCCATTTAATCATAATCATAAAAAAAAAAATATCTCATCATCATAATGCAGGCACTGGTTAATAAAATACACCATCTTAAATAGAGCAAGGTGTCTGAGATAGAAGGGTCCTGAGTTACAGATCACCCGCTCTCTTAGATAGGCCTTGTTATGTTACAAAACCCATTGGGAGAAGAGCAAATTAAGGCCTGCCTTTGCGTTATTGAATTTGATATTCGGATTTCTAATCGCAGCGTTTGTGTTTCTTATAGAGCGACTGGCCATATTTGCGATTTTTGATGTAACATTGTCGTAGGATAACAGATCGAATTAATTATTTGGAGGTATTTAGAAAGTGGTGCTATTGGTACCCTAGAACCACATAGCTATCATACAACAAACAGATAATGGTGTTTGGTATGGCCGATTTAATGTATGGCACGCGACGTGAAGTGTGTCTGGCGCGTGTTCATAACAGGTGGCGTTACGCTGATTTTGTTTGTAATTTAGTAATTGAGTACGAATTAGTCAATTTAGTTAGGGATTTTCATAGACTTACTTTAAAAATCTAAATATTACATCACATTAGTATTTTCATTATGTAGTGTATTAACAAAATAATAAAATCTAATCATTTCGTCACGCCACCGATCAATCTGTAGGGCGTATTGGAGCACCCTAAATCGGAAATTTGTCCGGAAGTCGGAAGTGATAAAGTTCAACAGTAACTGACTCTGTATGGTGTTGGTCACGCAATAGTCTGGGCATGGGGTGGGTCACCTGTCCCGCTAGTGTTTAGTAATTGGTGCAAGACAAATATTGAGGGTTGGAGCATGTAGGAATTAGGGCAAAGTGCATAACTTGAATTATATTACAAACTCAAGATAAAGTTAAGCGTAGGACCAGCCCTTAAAAAAATGATTCATAGAACATGATATCCAAATATTACTGGAACTACGTTCACGTTGCAGGACTCAACGATACACTCGAATATTATTATAAAAATTTAATGTCTCATCTTTTCTTTCCAGATTTCAATGATGTTCAGCACCAACTTCGAGGACTACTGTGACTTCAACGAAAGCATCTGCAGCAACGACTCCGGTATCGACCGATCATACACGGACTCTTTCGTTAATTCTACCAACAGCACTCCATTAAAACACGAAATATCCGACCTTGGGATATCTCTCACGCCATCCAAAGATGTCAGAAGAAAACTCTTCAATGAAGACTACGATCCTTTCCAAGACTCAGTTGATGACATAAAAAATTTCGATGAAAATGTACAAGCAACAAACACGTCAACGCCTAAGAAAGATAAGAAGCCAAAAGATCCTACTAAGCCTAAGAGAAAATACGCCAACGGAAAGAACAGAATCTCAAGATGTAAGAGTCCTACGCAGCTCATGAAAATCAAGAGGAATAGAAGAATGAAGGCTAATGATAGAGAAAGAAACAGGATGCACATGTTGAACGAAGCCTTAGACAGACTTCGTTGTGTGTTACCAACATTTCCTGAAGACACGAAGTTGACTAAAATAGAAACACTACGGTTCGCACACAACTACATTTTCGCTCTAAGTCAAACATTAGATTCGTTAGACAATATAAATTCTGGACAAGCTCCGCCAGAAGATTATAGTCTAAACTACGAAAAGCTACAAAGTTATTCAGTAACTGGTGAGAAAGTAACAAAAGACGCTTTCAGAGATATATTTTCAATTCCAAACAAACCTGAAGGATGTAATGATGGTAGTTATAGAAATTTCCAAGGGTTTAGTAGGCCCTTCCCAAATGGATCCAACTTCATGCAGACGACCGAAGGAGTGCTTATAAATGTAGGGAACGTTACTGTGTCTGTGAACAATAAGGGAGGTAACTGTATTACGTCAACTACTGGGACTGGTTTCTTCACTCATCCTTCAAGCTTCGGTGAAGATATGAATCAACAAGGTTATCAATACCAAAGGTACGTCGCAACCACCTACAATGAAGGCACTTATGAAGCAAACAACGTAAGCGGGGAATACTTCAACCAGAAAAATTACGAAATATTCAAAAATGCTTTCGATACTGCAAAGAATAGAAAGATTGAGAAGACTGAAGATTATATGTATGGAAAATATAATAATACTATGTATGGATATACTGACACAAATTGTTATTCTGGAAATACTAACGAATATTTACAAAATAGCTATTGTTATAATGATCAAAGGTGTTACAGAAACTTTTATAACAGGGCTCCTAGTGTTGTAAATGCTCAAATCTGATGTTTAAAAAGCTAGTCACTATGTACAAAATATTTTTGATATAATAATATAAATTAGTTTTAAGCACAAATTGTATTATACCAAAGACAATAAGATTTAGAATAGGGTAAGTTGGTTTTGTAAAAGTCTATTTCGCTAGTCATTTCTGTGGATTAAAATATACTTTTTTATATTTGTATTTACTTGTTTCATTCAAAAGAGTATGTTTTACAATTTTAAGCCTAATAGAAATATTAAAATGTATGTGACAGTTTAGCTTAACAAGAGCGCAAGATCGAGGCTCAAAAATAAAGAGACGCAAAGGGAAAAGAGCTGAGATATCAAATGGAACCAAGAAGAAATTGAATAAGTATGTACATAGATAGTAGAAGTTCAAATAAAGAAAGTTTGCAACATTTCGATCTGTCAAGTCTAAACAATAGCAAATAAACGGTAGCCCAGTTTAACGTATAGAAAGGGAGAAATTGACGCATGATTTACCACTGTGTAATAATACAAGTAAGCACCATGAATATAAATCAAATAGGAACAATGAACGGTAAAGAGCGAAAAGTTGTGAATGCTTATGCGCACCCCTATGGCAGCTTTGTTCAGGCTCTATAGAAAAATCAAACAACACATGGCACATTCAATAATACGCCTTATTACTTTGATATATAGTCTATCACGACGGCTAAAGTAAAGTTGTTAGTTTAGAATAGGGGCACCCGTTTGGATCGAGTTACGATTTTCGAAAACTAATGTTTGCTTTGGAAATTCGTTACGAGCATTGTTACTGGACGTCGATATTTGCTCCAATTATTCAGATGTCATATTTTTGGGATTATTGTTAGATCGGAAATCATTCAACAACATTCAATGTAGGCAGAGCTATAACTGTATATACATTCAGGAATATATTTACAGAAGTAAATGATTTCTTAGAAATCGGTGCGAGTTTACTTCTTAGTTGTGTCTCAAAGCAGATCGTTGGTTTGTTTCCAGAAGTTTTGTCTCGAGAGAGAGTTTATAGAGTAGAGTAGGTACTTCATTAGAGTAGGTAGATATAAGTTTCTACTATTATAATTAAGCTTTGATGAAGATCCATATTCTCATCATTTACTATGAAGTAGTAAATCTGGCGCGTCGTGAGTAACCATCCAATTTTCTTAAGTTCTAACATAAACAAAGTTGGAATATAACAAATATGATAAACATACAACTAGCACCTGGCGTCCAACTGTCACCCAAAATTACAATAATTACAAAACAAATCTGCGTTTCGTCACGCTCCATTGCGCAAGAGTTCTGATTCGAAATGGTGCAAACAGGAAATTAGCTTCCGACTTAGAGTTGATTTCGGTGTCGTTACGGTATTTATGTGATGGTAAATCCATGGTCAGCAGAAATAAGCTGTATGGATAAGAAAAAACATTCATAATCGTTCATTATTCATTTATTCTGGTCATGACAGAGAAGAGTGTTGATGAAACCTGTTGTTGTTGAAAGTTGATGGAATCTCGAAGGAACCCTAAAGTAAGAAAACGATGTAATTTGAAAGATGGTGGCCTCGCAAACATCTAAAAAAGAAAAATAGTAAGAAATATGTGAAGTGAATCTATACTATATTTTACATCGGGTCAAATTTGTTAGTTAAGTACATACAATGAGACAAAACTCACACCTATCACAATTTTCTGGTCACAAACCACGTTTATTTAACTCCATTGACACTAGAAAACCGAATGACACGCTGTAACAGCCGTGTCCATACACAATGCAGCGAGACCGACGGATTATCACGGCTACCGATGGAAACCAAACATTTATCCACCCCATTCTTACATCCAAGCTGTGTCATGGCCAATAAGTCTTTATAGAAGCGGAGGGAAGATTGCAAATCATGTGGTTAAAAGGGATTTCGGAAAGAAATGGAATTCGGAAAAATGTTCAAACCAATTATTCTTAACCCTACGTTTTACCAAGATTGCGTATTAAAGGTGGTCCTTAAATAAGCAATCTTGGTAAAACGTAGGGTTAACCGTGTGTTAAATCGCAGTTAATGCTCAATATTGCACTGTGGTCAGTGCAAAATTAAGCATTAACTGCGATTTTAGAACACATAACATATATATTTTTTAATTCATGATATTGTAGAATGCCAACAATAATCTTTAAAAAAAATTTGGAAACAGATTACAATAAAAGTACGAGAGTTATTTTTAAAGTTTATGCAAGCTGATTTCCCATTTCCGTTGCCTACGTAAAGGGTTAAAGATTGAAAATTTATCTCGCACAAAATACCATAGATATTTTTATCTACTACATCGAAACTGCTAAAATGCGATACTTAGCAATATCTCCCCACAGATCTATCGTAACTGCACCGGCGGCTATTAATCCAATGCATTCAGATTCCACCCCAGTGCAGTAAAACCAATCAATTTTTATATAATGTCTTTATGTGCGAGGAGTGGTGGCCCAGTGGCAACAGCCGTGACTTACGAGTTGTAGGTCGTAGGTTCGAACCCTAACAGGTGCTTTACTTTGTGTAAATTAGTTCATCATCAGTGCTCTCAAAAAGGTGAAGGAATACATCGTGAGGATTTTAAAAGTGTGTGCAAAATAGCCAAAGCTCTTTATATTAGCAATAAAATAAAATCAGCTGATGATAAAATAAAAACTACCTGGCAAATAATAAATAATGAAACAGGTAGGAAAAAACAGGGAAATACTGAATTTAATTTAGAGACTGCACATGGCCCCATTAACTCAGATATAGAAATAGCTCAAGAATTTGAATCCTTTTTTGCTAATATTCCCCTTAAAACTAGAATGAACTAGAATGTGAAGGCTTGCCCTTTGGAGTTTAGGTTTCAGCATACAAACCCCCAGGCTGTTATAAAAGCTTTTAAAGATCTTAAAATTAAATCAACAGAAGATCTCTGGGGAATGTCTGTAAAAGTCTGTAGATCTATAATCGAAACCATTGCGCCCTATTTAGCTTACATATTTAACACCAGTATAGACCAAGGAGTCTTTCCGGATCTCATGAAACACAGTAAAGTAGTTCCATTGTTCAAATCTGGTGATAGTAAAGAACCCAACAATTATAGGCCTGTATCAATTCTACCAGTGCTCAGTAAGGTGTTTGAAAAGTTGATGCTCAATCAAATGTTACCTCACTTTAATAAAAATTCCATCTTTCATGAACAACAGTACGGTTTCACCAAAGGGCGTTGTACCACTGACGCGTGTCACCCTAATAAAGAACATTTTTAATGCCTGGGAAGAAGCACAAGATGCCATTGGAATCTTTTGCGACCTCTCGAAGGCGTTCGATTGTGTAGACCATGAGACACTTCTGCTGAAACTAGAGCACTATGGGATTAGGAATACAGCTCTTGATTTACTTAGATCATACCTGAAAGATAGAAAGGTTAAAGTTCAGGTAAACGGCGTAAACTCATTAGGGTCTGAAATGGCAATGGGCGTTCCCCAAGGTTCGATATTGGGTCCATTCCTCTTTTTAGTTTACATTAATGATTTACCCCAATTATTTCAAAATCAACCGAAGATGGTGTTATTTGCAGATGACACATCATTAATCTTTAAAATAAACCGACGGTCACAAAATCTTGAAGACGTTAATAGCTCTATTCTGCAAGTCCAAGATTGGTTTACGGTAAACAATTTAGTACTAAATAAAACAAAAACCAAATGCATTAGATTTAAATTACCTAATGTTAGAAGTAGTGAATGTGACATCATATTGAATGGGGAAAAACTGGAATTTATTAATCAAACGGTTTTCCTAGGAATCACGCTAGACGAGAAATTACAATGGGGACCTCATATAACATCTCTTGCGGGGCGGCTAAGCTCGGCCGCTTATGCTGTTAGAAAGATAAGACAGTTAACAGATGTAGAAACAGCGCGATTGGTCTATTATAGCTACTTCCACAGCATTATGTCGTATGGCATTTTACTGTGGGGTCGGGCTGCTGACATTGAATCCATCTTTATTTTACAAAAGAGAGCTGTCAGAGCCATTTATAATCTACGTCGCCGCGAATCTCTCAGGAAACTATTTAAAAGGATTAATATTATGACGGTACCTTGCCAATTCATTTATGAAAATATTATGTATGTAAGGAAAAATCCACATCTTTTTAATAAAATAAGTGATAGACATAATTTTAATACTAGAAATAAAGATAAACTAGATCAACCATTTTTCAGATTATCTAAAGTACATACATCTTTTATGGGGTACTGTGTTAAATGTTACAACAATATACCTTGTGACATATTGCAATTAAATGAAAGAAAATTTAAAACTCAGATTAAAAGTACACTTTGTAAACAAGCATATTACAAATTAGAGGATTATATCCAAGATAAGTGTGCTTGGAAACATGCTGGTCCTTCTCCATAGGACAATTTAGAATCAAGACAAAATCAAACAGGTTGCTAATTTAATTGTTAAATTTATAATTTTGTATTATATGACATTGATTTTACATTCTGTGATTACTTCCTCACACACTGACTTATTAATTTTAAAAACATTAGGAAAATCGTCTACTTTTACTATGTTTGTAAATATGTGAGCACCATGTATCTATCATATAATTAAATTATCTGTCGTTGCTTCATTTTTAATTCTTTTTACCTATTGTGGTATAGTAATTTTATTCTAGGTGCATCGTCTTCACATATAATTATTTAAGTAATGTACGTACTAATACAAACTATTGTAAAACATTTTAAAAGAGTAACGGTGGAGTTTCTTGCCCATTCTTCTCCATACGAAAACTACCTTTTGGAAGGGGCGACTAGAATCAATTATATTATTCTGTAAATTTTGACGTTCAAAAGTGCCATACATGGGCCTATTTGAAATAAATGTTTTGACTTTTGACTTTTTTTTTTTTGAGGAAACCGGCATGCCCTAGAACCAAAAATTAGAAAACAAGTGACATCTATGAACACGCACTGGGCCCGCGTGGTGGATTACGGCCCACTCCCTCGCACAGAGAGGAAATCTGTATCCCAGCAGTGGAAACATAATAGGCTGATTATGCTGTATGCGAGGAACATTTTACTTGTTGGTATAGTAACAAGCATGCGCACTTTGAAGACCTAGTTTCCAGTTGCTTTGGATATTGATGACTCTATTAATAAGTTTCTCCATCGACGTTGGTCTCGGTTTTATATTGTATTAGTAAAGTATTTTCTACAATTTGCTTGCATACACACACGCATACATACATAACACACACACACATACACACATATATTTTACTTTTACATTGTTCTGTGTATTACTCAATTGTAAACTATCCCGTAAAATTCTACTGGAGCACGGAATGCCTACATAAAAAAACAGTTTTTGTTCTAATAATAAGGTAATAAATATTTATTATTTGTCACAACTTCCATAATCATGGAAACCACATGAGCTTTACCTCCAAGCGATCGAAACACACCCTTAGGCTATGTGGCTTTCAAGTAAAAACACCACAAAAATCCCCTATAAATTCAACCGTTCATTTTATAAAAAAACTATAATCAAATATAAAACACATGTGCGCTATCGTATGTCCAGAAGCCTAGCCCTGGGCTAATTGGTCTCTGTTGGTTTGTTTGTCTGTTTGATTTTGTTTAAAATTCATCCCGGCCCGGGCCAGTATTTGCTTAGTCCACTAAGCTAATATACTCGTTTGTTTAAGTTTTTTAATGGAAGGGTGATTTTATTTGATTTTGATAATGTGGTCGCTTCTGAATTCTATTTTGATTGAGTCTGTAGTGTGAGTTTGTTGCAAATTAATTGAATTAACCAGGCATTGTTTGAGTGAAATATAAAAACGAATTTTGAAAATGGGTTTATATTTTTCACAAAATGAATCTTTTTGTGAAACTGTAGAAGTCGAACCTTGGGCCAAATATAGACGTAAGAATAAATGATTGCAACTTTGTAAATTATTTTTTAATTAGTAGGCATAGAAGCATTATTATATTTTGGTAATTAGGTAGAGCAGTGGTAACGGCCCCGACTTACAAGTTGTAGGTCGTGGGTTCATACCCAGACGGGCGCTTTACTTTGCGTAAATAATTTCACTACCACTATTCTCAAAACGGTGAAGGAAAACATCGTGAGGAAGCAGGCATATCCTATAACCAAAAATTCGAAGACATGTGACACCGCACTGGGCCTGCGTAGATTATAACCCATTCGCTCTCGAAGAGAGGAGGCCTATGTCCCACCAGAGGGAACATTATAGGCTGATTATGCTGAGGTATTTAAATTAATATCTTTTAACTATTTCCCTGTTATAAACTTGAATGCTAAGCGTAAAAGAGATTCAAAAATAAATTGCCTGCATGATCCTATTGCTAAAATCTATTACAAATATTCATACCGCCCAATATATCTAATCCCAAAACATTATACTAATATAGAGAAGTATCAATTCTGTCATTCTCCGCATTTAATACCACAAGATGAATTGGCATCACCACAAATTGGCTATACAGCTGACGTTCAATTTGCCTGCCAATTACCATACGAAAATAAATTCTAACTCTTGCGCGTAAGACTCAAATTAGAGTAACAACTGTACGGTCATGTCACCAGCAGAAAAAGAACTCTGGCTCTCCCTTATATGGTAAAAATTTGGTACAAAAATATACTGACCAGGATTTGGTGGAGGTCTTATTAAATTGGCGCCAATAGGTTAGGGAGAAAAGCTTAGTGATTTGACGTTCAGCAAATATTGTAAATTATTTATTACAAATATTAGTTGGTGTGTTGGATCGGTTTTGTGGCTACCTACAGAAAGTTTTATAGAATGATTTCGTTTGATAAAGGAGCGAGTTTATATTGATATCGTTGCTGGCTTTAAACGCCAAATTGTCTAGGTACCTACTTACATTTATTTTATGTTAAGTCGTCAGTATAGAATCAAATGATGGGAATGGACGTTCAACATAGGTTAAATTGTTCTGCTAGTAATCACAAAAACAATTATATTATTTTATTTGAATTGTACTGTTTTTTTTTTCTGTTTTGTCCACATCCTTCCATCCATCTATCATCTATTTATTAAAATTAACAGATTACTAAGTGACCAACAACGCAACTGTCAGAAGGTACCTTTTACTCAATTTAAACAAGCAAAACCATTGCATTTCATATACTTGATAGGTTTATTCTACACCAAGCGTAAACACTTGAAAATCTTTCATTAATCTAATCCTAACACACAAAATTACACCTTATATCATAGGCCATCAAAATCATTTTCGAACACATGGATTAGATCAGCCATAATGTTTGTGATGATTTAATTTCAACTTTAAATATTAGGAGGTAAGATCTACTTTTGCCTGTATTTTGTTGCTAGGGTTGCCCCAAGTTATAACATTTGGTACTATGGTCGTGCTTAGTACTTGAAGTTGATTGAAAACTAACTGTATCTTTGTGTGTTTGTTTGTTGAAATAATATTAGATAATACGAGTAACGCTATCAAGTCGAGTGTACATCTGTGGCTAGTTTTGGTAATTAATTCATGCAGATTAGTGGTTTTATAGAAAAACTAATGGATTTACTGTACATTGTAGATTAGCTTTTCGATAAGTTCACGAAAACCTGTTCGGGAAAAACGAAAGAAAGAGTCAGAAGCTTGAGGACTGAGGACCAATTTATTCTGAGACGATATTAGCATGGACACAAACATCCATTAATGCAACCCTGAAGTACCATCGAAGAAACGAATATCTATACACCGTAAGGACTATTTCTGCTTGCAGCGCTTGGGCCATATAGTAGCGCTTACCTTTGAAAAAAAAGGATCGTGTGCACGGGATTTTGTTTTCAAACTGCTTAGATATGAGTTTCTTCGATAGTACCTACTCATTATAATAACAGTGACGTCATAATAGCTTCGAGATCACATGACGGACGTCTCGAAAGTCCTGGGTATACATGGATAGAGAAACAATGTTCTTGATGACTAGATCCATATGAATAAAAATGAATGCTGTTCGTTGGTAAGCGCATTGCTTGAGAACGGCTGGACCAATTTGGCTATGTATGCTTTTAAAATGTTAGTAATAGTCCAAATTAGGTTTTTATGGAAATAATCATTAAAATTTTCCCGGAAAATTGTCAAATTCGTGAAAAACTGAACGTCGAATTTTTTTATTTGGACACGACATCGTCTGGCAGGTGAGCTAGTTTAAAGTAGTTGTTTGAATTGGATATGTAGTAGAAAAAATGTATTAACTAATTATTTTTAGGCCATTTCTATAGTCGGATCATTCGACACAAGTACTATTTGGTTGCCTCAATTTATGTATGAAACTATGTTTTAGACGTTCTTTTTTTTTGTATCATTCAAAAACCTTTTTAAGTTTGGGAAATCTGGCTACGGATTTTCTCACGACCATCAAAGTAGATACCACTAGATTAAACACTTCAAAATCACGATTCTAATGATCCAATAAAAATATTATTTAAAAAAATCACACATTAACAATGACAAAATTAACCCTATCATCACTCATGCCTTTTTAAATACTGTGTAATGATAATGTTGATCCCACTTGAGTAGAAGCGTGTCATATTTAGTGGCAAAAAGTACCACGTAAACGGTCTCAAGTGTCATTTTAGGATTCCGGATCACAAATGTTTGACAAAATATATTATATGTGCGAAAAGTTCACACGGGTTTTTTAAATCGATGGTACTTAGAGAGACCAAAAATATAAAATATGATTATTGTCATTACCACTTATAAAATAACCGACTACACGCTAAGGGCACTCGCTAAGGGTACGGACCTCGGCTTAGGGCGTCGCTGGGGGAGGACTGAAAGGGACGATACAATAATGGTCTGGGAACGCCAAGCTTATAGTAAAGCGAAATCTTCCAGAAATGTGACAAAGCTGCGATAAACAAGCTGCCCGGTGGCTGGTCGCAGCTTATTTATCGAAAGTCCATCGAAACTTTCAGTGACTTTTGCCACAAATCAATTTAGTAGACCGACAATAAAGACACGATTTGCAGATTTTTGTTTCTGTATTTCAACCAGTTTAACGATCACGAACAAAAAGCTTCACAAACTTAAAACGCATGCACAGGAGAAGTGACAAATTGAGGATAGAGAGGATTGCCACGGAACATCAAAATCTGATATTTTGTCACTACAAGCCACCAATGAAGGCTTGGTGGCTTGTACTAGTAAAATATCAGATTCCAGACAGTAAGTGTAAACAACCATATAATAACACACACACGACGTGTTGGCGGGCAGTTGTCAAGTGTGACGTAACGCAAGACACGTGGCCGACACGTGGCGACGCGTGTGGCGTATCAAGTGCTATGATACCCAGATTGTGGACTATTATTACTTTATTTGAGTAGTAATTATACAGTGCAACAAGTGGACATATTGGACGACTAAGTTAAAGCCAAATGATCCATGCTTAGCCAAGAAAAGCTGAAAACTAAACATCAAGTTTCCGCCTCGATGAGAACGGACCGCGGTGTTAACATGTAATTGATGATAAGTAAATTGGAAAACCCTGAAACTGTGGAGAAGCTTTCTCGATATTCACCAACACAATACATTTTTTTTTTTTCATTTTACATTAACAACGTTACATTCGTTACGTTTTTTTAAGTGTTAAAATTTTTGTAGTAAGTAGATTGAGTCCAACAATCTAAGTTCATAATTATAATTAAGAAGAAATATCGAATTAATTACTCAAAACACGGATTACGCATCAATTACACTTTAACACCCGCAACACGTGTCTTACAAGTGTATAAACGTGCCGGTCTCGTGTCGGACGCGTGCCGATCGCGTGCTGGACGGTATGGTTATCATAAACTGTTTAGTACGCAGATTGGTGACAATTATATGTTTTATTTGAGTATTAAGGAATACGGTACAAGTAACCATGTGGGTGGATTTTTTTGTCAATTTTTATAGTGCAAGCAGCAGCAGTTGACACAAAATAAACAAGTAGCTTTTTATGAAATTTCGTTTATCATAAATACTAAATCAGCAAAAATACTAGGATAATTATATATAGGTAGTTAGTCTGAGTGGGCTAAACTTATATTATGATCTGCTCATACGAACCTTCTACGATACCTATTAACAAAAATGTAAGGTTTTTTATTAAGAAAGGCGATTACGATGGAATATTGACAACAGTTTAAACTTTTGAAAAAACAAATTTAAGAAGTGTGGGTGATTTATCTGTAGCTTAAACCAAACGGCAGTATAACAACCGTCAAATTGATACATATAAATAAACATTAAATAGAGTCTGCGGCTGCACTCCCACGCATGTCGAATTTACCAATAACACGCCGATGTCACGCCTGTCGCGACATAATTGGAGCTACTGGGTTGGAATGAAGTAGGAATATATGGAAACTGAACTGACGCATTATCTACTCATATATTATTTTAAACAAAAAAAATATCGAAAAAATACCCTCCTTCTAGGGCAGTCGGTTAAATATAGGGAACTACGGAACTACAAGAAATTCAGATATTGCGCCAGTCATCAAGGACACTCCAGTTCGACAGCTACGAGGCTACGCTTGGCGTAGCCTCGTAGCGTCTTTCTAAAGTCCGTAGAGAAGATGCTACGGTTTTTAATAAGTGGTCTACGAGATTATCATGTACAGAAATGTTATTTTGAGTAGAATTGAATAATGTACAATATAAATAAGGCAGATTCACTCAATAATCTAACTATTTCCATATACGATATTATACGTAATTGAAAGTTACTTGAAGGCAATACGAAAACCAAACAAATTAACTTTTCAAACTTACTATAAAATGCAGCTTTTTATGTTTTTATTGTTTGTTATTTTTTTTAATTTTCTAGGACAGTACGAAATAGCTTTCCAAATCATTTCATGGTATCTATTTTTCAAAGAACCATTCACCTTTCCAGTAATTTTTCGGTCTCAAAACTTTCTCTTTTATTATTACAAAAATCCACGCACAGAGCAATCTGACCGATTGTCGCGGTGTCAAACCGTTTACCCTTATCGCTTCTATCCGACACCCTGGAACACCATACAACGTAGCCCCATCTGTCACGATGCATCGATGCACTGAGGACAATGGTGGCATTCATGAGGCGAATTTTTTATCGAAAAAATGGGTTTTTCGGCCAAAAAATTGTGTGTTGTAAGTTCGGTTGTAAGTGGAGTAAAGAGGGGGAATTTATGGTGTTGTAAAATGAAATTTGGGTTATACTGGATATGTTCGCTTTTAGTTGGGATTAAAAACTTTTTTATCGTGTTTTTTCTATGATAAAAAAGGTTTAGGTATACCTATCACAGTTGCACGACAAATTATAAGATTTAATTAGGTCTGTAGTCGTCTAGAAAGTTTATGATGTACTCTCTCTTCTTAAGATATTATCATTTGTAATAACTTCTGTTTCTTTGTTTTCAAAATATATGTAGAACTTTAGCTAACTCTAGTTTTACATTTGCTTTGAGAACTTTTTTGGTCCTTAAATACCTTAAATATTATTTAAGAGCTAGTAATTTCACGGAAGCGTTAAATTAATTACTTTGTATCAACTACGAATACCTACAATATTCATTCCACAGTAGTTATATAACTAACTGCTGTACATCATCGACATACAGATCACCAAAACTACCAGTAAATCACAAATAAAATAAAGTCAACTAAAGCTATTGTACACGAACGGGCACCTGGCCCTATAACCCTGGTCCATTGTGTCGTGTGCACCCTCGCTCAGACCCTTACTGGCGCAGCCCTTAAGATTTAATTACCGACCTTTATGGTTACCGCTACTGTTTACTTTTATTACTCGCTTTTAGATATTTTAATTTATCTATGATCTGTCTTAATTTTAATGTTATTTTATCACAAAAGCTCGTTTCTAATGGACATAAAAAAGTTTAATTAATTTAATAGTCTTCCTATGTGCAATGATGCAACAAAAAATATTAGTAATCTCATAAACTTATGCAATTAAGTACAACAGCTCTGAAGTTTATAAGATAGCTCAAAGCTGTACATAGGACTAGTAATTTCATAACGTATCATGGCAGCGCTCACCAAGTAATATTTATTTGCCAGTATGTACGTAACTACTAAACGTGTGTGTTTAGAGACATAAGCCAGTGTTTAAGTCTGTTTTATTTAAAACATTGCCACTTTACCTCTTGTAGATTTATTGCGATTTAAAGACTCTTATTGAAAGCACCATTTACCTGCTTTATAAATGGATTGTAATCACATCAGGAATTTGTCAGTAGCAGCCCGGAGTTTGAATTTGTGCCCGGTATTACATGGGGCTTTAAGTTATCTGGAAAAATGTGGGTATACTATAAATACGTATTCTTCTGCCTAACCCTTCAAGGAAAAACAGGCGTGATATTACGATAATTATTCCTCAATTTCTTTATGGAACAAAATTAATACTTTACATAAAATATGCTCCATTTCTAAGTCACCCACATTCTATAAGGTGCTCATTCACGTAGAAAGCCAAGGTGACATATTAGGTAAATTTCCCTTAGCCTACGAACTCAGATATCAGTTAGGACCTATCAATAAAATTAGTCTGAATATAAATGAAGTCTCTCCAGGTATAAAAGCTCGGGATCACTGAGCGTCAGCACATTCGAACCACATTCGTGGGACAATAGCCTTCGTACATCCTCCAACATTATAAAACCCTTCGGTTCAGTAATTTGACTTAAGTTGAAGATCCAACAAATCGTGAACAACATGAAACTGACTTTGGTCCTCATTCTCGTGGTAGCGTGCGCTTGGTGCTGTGAGGCGAGGAATGGTGCCAATTATTACTGTGGACGACGGCTCTCAGAAGTGCTGGCCGCTATCTGCTGGGGTTCTGAGGAGAAGCGAGATGCAGGGTGGTGGATGCCAGAGGACTCGGCGCGGGCTCTGGGTGGCGTGCGCGGAAAGCGAGGCCTTGCTGACGAATGCTGCTTCAAACCCTGCACCATGGATGAACTGCTAATGTACTGCTAGCAAAGACCAATGGCATGACTAACTTGTACAAATTCTGAATTACGAGAATGTTTTTGTTGTAAATAAACGATATGAGGTTACCTGATTTTGTATGTCTTCTTTGGTCAGTACACATCATTATCGTCACCCATATATATTTCCGTGAACTCTTCGTTATTCATCAGAATTTGTTTTTCGGTATCTTCTCTTTCCAAAACTCAATTATGAAAAGTCAATCATTGACAATTATCTTCACTCCAGCTTACCCTGCTCCAGAAAACAAGCTTGTTTAAAGACACCAAAATGAATTTTATGAATTTACCAGTCTATCGGCACTCTCATTTCTAGTAAGTAATTATCAATTATAGTAAAACGTAACTAAATCTGCAGTACATTTTGATCCCTAAAATCCTCGGGGAATGATCATGAATATCAAACGGGCATCGCATAGGCCCCAGTTATCTGATCCGGATTAAACCGGTAAAAAGCGGTCATTATTCCGCCTCCGTGGATCAAATGGGATTTTTTATTTGAGCCACACCTCGGGCTATTGTATGTGGATTGTCATTGGGCTGGAAAAATCTATTCCTTTTTTTTTAAACATTCGGACTCCTTTTTCACGAATTAAAATCTGCCCTACTTGCCTAAGTCAGCCCCGATTTATTTTTGTCGAACATTAATTTCATAAATTAATATGGAATACTTAGAAACTTTCGAACGATTTTTACGACACGTCGTAAAAATGTTCAATTTTTTTTCAGGTCAACTACCGTATCTTCAATAAAGCTCTTAAAGATCATAAATATTTCTGTGAAGTCTCTAATTGTGACTAATATAGGTTCTAGATTCGATTCTCGGGTCGGATGAAGTGTTAGAAAATTCTTAGTAGGGTCTCAAAATTTTTATTTACATAAGACATCTATACATATTACTAACTAGCTTCTGCCCGCGACTTCGTACGCGGATCCTGTTGCTTATGCCAGCGACAACGGGTTCGTCAAAATCGAAGATCTGAAACGTCTGATGTAGAATTCTAAGGCCCGGGGACGGGAAAACAACGGGATGAGCGAGACGATTGGAGTCGTTCCAGATCTTTCATTTTTGTATGTCAACAGGAAATGCCCATCAGACTAAACAACTTTTGCTAAGACGTCATTCCTTAATATGTTATAGTGTCGCTGGGCTTTGTAGTTCCACAACAGGTGTTCCAGATCTTCAAATTTTTTCTCACAGCAGAAAATGCTCTTCATTTGGAATATTTTTTGCTATGGCACCATTTTCATATCTCTTATATCTGTTCATTTTCCAAAATAAATTATGTATAGCCTAAGGCGATCAGAATTCAGACGTTCGTTGCGCTCTTGTTCTGTCTCTTCATGCCGTACTCCAGCAATTCTTTCTCTCTCACTTTCTAACTGATTATGAATATTTTGTTGTGTGCGTGTTCGGGACAATGTATGATAATCTTGATCAGCAGTTAGTCGCGCATCACGTTCATCACTCGTTTCAAAAGACCTGTTAGTAGATGTGCGAATTCGCTGAGAGCTCAAGCGTGATTCTGTATCGGTAAACGTCTCCGACTCGCGAGACAATGCGTGACGTTCACGATTAGCGGACAGTCGCACATCATGTTCCGCACTTGTCTCTAGAGACCTAGCAGCAGATGCGTAGATACACTAAGAACTCAAGCGCAATTCTCTATCCGTAAACGTCTCCGACTCGCGAGACAATGCATGACGTTCACGATCAGCGGACAGTCGCGCATCATATTCTTCACTGGTCTCTAGAGACCTGGATGTAGATGCATAAATAAGCTGAGAACGCATGCAAGCTTCGCGATCCGAAGAGGTTTCTACGGAGCGAGTTGCAGCCTGATGTTCTCGAGCAGCATCAAGTCTATCCTGACGCTCTTCGGTAGATTCTTGGGATCTTATGATCCTCAATCTTTTAGCTCCTTTGGAACGTTGGGAAAGATTTGACCTCTTTCTAGTCATGGTTATAGTTTTATTCTGAAGATTAAAATCTAAGTGACTGCTCCCCTGCGTTACCGGGTAGGCTACCGTGTCACGAAGATAAATGGAAAAGGAAATTAAACACTCAAATAACATAAGCCCGAAGGCATATTTACTCGATAAAATAAAATAATAAATGGGAGTTTTAGCCAGTAAAGTCAAATTTTCAATGATTCATAGAATTTCCATCGAAAATCAGTCCTAAACTGTTACCGCCTTCACTGCGTGGAGGTACTCCCAGATTATGTTATTTTATAATTATACAGTGAAATTAGTGATAGCTTTGATTTCCACATCAGGGGTTCCAGATCTACAATCTTTATACGTCAACAGAGAGTGCTCATCAAGTTGAACAACTCTTGCTAAGACGTCATTCCTATATATAGGAATGACGTCTTAGCAAAAGTTGTTCAACCTGATGAGCACTCTCTGTTGTCGTATAAAATTTGAAGATCTGGAACAGCTGATGTGGAACTCCAACAGCCCAGCTACACTATAACATATATATATGTTATAGTGTAGCTGGGCTCTTGGAGTTCCACATCAGCTGTTTCAGATCTTCAAATTTATTCTCTTAGCAGAAAATGCTCATCACGTGAAACAATTTTTGCTATGGTACCATTTTTGTATCTCTTATAGTTTAGCTGGTCTGTTGCGGTCCTGCATCAGGTGTTCAAGTTTCCAAGATAAATTATAGCCTATATGTTGCCCAGACTTAATACCTATACAACAAAAAGAAAATCATTCAAATCCGTCCAGTAGTTCCGAAGATTAGCGTGTACAAACAAACAGACAAACAGACACACAGACAAACAGACAGATTTTTTTTTTGGTTTCGTGCTCTATTACTGTTTCTAAACCCCCCTCAATTATATTTTTTTTAATATATTCAATGTACAGACACAGTTTTTTTACTGTTTTATTATATGTATAGATTAAAGTCGCTTTTCGTGTTTGTCTGTGTGACCGCTCTGTTCTTCTCCGCAACGGATTTTGATGCGGTTGCCAGTTTGCCACCATCGTCTTAAGAATGTATTTCGGAAGATTTATCTTTATAATACGTTGATATTAACTTACATTATAATAAAGAAATCTCTATGTTTTATCAAATCGTCAGAGCTCGGTCGCTAGTAGACAAGATATAACTCGTGAGATGTGTGGCTGAAATGTATACCTGTGCTAACGCCCTTCTAGGAATACAAGAGATGTTATTTTATTCTAGTTATATAGTAACGAAGAAATTAAACAATTATACACTCGAATACTTGTACAAATTACTTTAATGGTACTTAACACCTTAAATTATTGTAAACCGAGACCATTTTCGTCGTTTATAACTGACAATGGAAAATTGTATGCCCGCGCCTTTTTTCTCTACATTTTCAAAAGTCATTAAGTACTTATGGGTTGCCACAACGAAAAAGGATAAAATATTTAAATATAATAATGTTGCAATCCACAAAAAATATCAGCAAATCAGTCGATTTTATTTACATGCTATCAGAAACACTATGTCCCGCTAAAGACTGGCGAAATGGAGCTATAGTTTTAGAATGTTTAAATGTTTTTGTAGGTCGGTGGTATTAAAACCAATTAGTAGGTATAAACTGGCTTCTTCCGAACAGCTGCACGCGGCTATGCCGCCGCGTCACTACATTTGCTATGGGTTTAAATGAGACTGCGCAACATTGCTGCGACGGCACTGCTGCGCAACAGTGTCGCTCTGCCGTCGCGGCACGTGAATGTTGACAACGGTTGAGAAGTAAACCACGAACAACAGTTCCAGGCAGCGGTGCCGGCTCGGAATAGTCGGAATCAACCGGCAGGCAGCACTGACGATGACGCGACAGCACTGCCGCTTGCAGCGTTGTTCGGAATTATACATTTATTCCATTGAAACTCCTTATTACGCTAGACCAGCTCAAGGTCAAAGAGTATTGTACTACTGGCGTGCGGCCTACTGTACTACCCCCAAAACAACCAACTTCAAGTAAGTAATGAAAACTTAAGTAAAGAACTGTACTTATACATTAAGCTTAACACATTTTGTTGCTCCGTAATATAAATCCACACCGATCCCTCTTTTAAGATGATATCTCGGCACATTAGCGATAATCCTAAAGATAAGGATCGGGTTTCACAATAGTATCGGTCTTTGATCTACCCCTGTCAATGTCCGATGGGTGACAGTTATTTGTCAAACTTGTCAGCTAGCCTGTTTTTTTTTTTATTACTGTCAATATTTGTTTTAATATGGTTTGAACGAAGAAGGTAATATTTAAAAGGTAATATAATATTTGGCCCTATTAAAACAGTATTATTCAGTTAGGTATAATTGTTATTTATGTATATGTCACCGTAATATTGTGAGAACCGTCTTCTTTCTTTCTTCTTCTTTTTCGTGTGGTCATGGGCCTCTAATTTGACTTCACATGCCGTCGAGAAATATCGCTCAGGCATTCCGGTTTCCTCACGATGTTTTCCTTCAGTTTTTGAAGCAAGTGATAATTATACAATACGCACATGAATCCGAAAAGTCAGAGGTGCGTGCCTTGGGTTCGAACTTGAGACCTATGACTTGGCAGTCCGACGGTCACACCACTTGGCTATCACTGCACCGAACTGTGAGAACCGTTAGTTTGCATAATATATATCATTTAATTCTGGATAAATTAAAAGATCCGGACTTGAATTTAGTATATCTTGCGGTAGATATAGGTACTACACAATATTGTGCAAGAAATAATATATGATGTGTTGCAGATGCAGATTAGTTCTTTATAATAATTATGGCGTTGAATGACCAAATCTAAACTATGAGAGTAGAATAGAGTAGATAATGTGTGAAACATGATATGGCTAGAAAGCGGTGGCTACCGTATAGTATAATAAGAAGAATAATGATGAAAATAAATAATTATTATTATATTCAATTGCTTTGAATGTTTGTAGAACTTAAAAAATGTGTTGTTACAATCCTCTTACATTCTAACATAATTAATAGGTATAGCATGCAAACGTAGGTACAAATAGTAAAAAAAAACTTAGTTACGTGTGAACTTATCATCTAAGAATTCCTGCCCTGAATAATAACAATTTTTTTACTAATAATGATGTAAGAGCTATGAAAATATGAAAAAAAAATACAATTTAGAAAGTGACCAAAGGTAGTAAGAACAGTGTGTGTGTGTATACTCTCCGACAGCACCTCAGTTCTCCATTCCTTACGGAAAAAATATATTACTTCGAAGTTAACACTAGAATGTCACAATGCACTAGAACAAATAACGGTATCTAGCCGCAACACGGTGACACTGCAATGGATAAAAGGACACAGCGGATCGCTAGGTAACGATGCACCTGACGAACTTGCTTGAAGAGGATCTAGCACGGCAGTCCCTGAACCCTAAGTCTATCGTACCAAACCCCTTCAAACAAATACGCAAGTGGTAACAGAAGTTCACCCACACAAGCGTAAAACTGGTGGACCTCGACACCGGGCTGTAGGTAGTCCAAAAAAGCTATGCCATCCTTGGAAAGCAGGCTAACCAGGTGATTATAACGCCTGGACAGGAACGGCCTGCGCCTGTTGACGGGGACCATCACGGGATACTGCTCGCTAAAAAATACTTCCACACAATAGGCATAGCATATGCAGGGCGTGCATGAAGGCTGAGGAAACCATCGCGCACGTGCTTTTTGAATGCACAGGCTTCACCCAGATTAGAACAGAAACCCTCGGGTCACCCAGATATCACACCAGGAGATTAATAAATTCTGGAGGGAGGTAGGCTGGTTCGAATAACCACCAACGGCCGCCATAGCCCAAGCACAATAGTCCACCTGAGGGACTAAGTGGGGAAACCAAACCCCATAACATAGAACATAGAAGTGTACAAATATTCTTTTACTGTCAAGTTTCCTTAAAAATTGTCAAAAAAAAAACAACGTCCGTAAAAGCTCGGCCCTTATTTTCGCCACAAGTGAAACGAATCGATAGTCACACTCCTCTTTATTTACACACTACAACAATATAACGCAATTATATATTCAAAATAATGTTAACACTTGACAATGGTTTACATTTGAATGTGAAGGATTAACATGCGGTCGACTGTGACCCGCGAACTCACGCGAAGTGTTAAAAAGACAATGATTTGATTTATTGTGGACACGGATGACAATGATTAGCTTTTGGCGAAATACTTGGTTTGTGTTGTAACGCCTATACAGATGTAAATTGAATTGAATATTTTAAATTAAATAATAAATAGGTTAAACTTTTCTTTTTAGCAGGTTTTTAGCTACCTAATTATAATAAATAAAAGTTTTAAGTTGTAGGTGTACATGTCTCAATCTTCACATACAATTGTTTTGAACTTCGTAAAGCAGTAATATTTCGTTTAATAGTTTCCGGAATCCTGTGTGCTCTGGAAATAAAAAGAGCTCAAGTGGGGCTCGAGAAAAGCAGTAACAAGCAACCGACTAGAATCATGAAACGACGAAAACAAAAACTAATAGGCTGCTTATCATCAAAGTGTTATTTAAATAACTGAAACCCTGAAATGGGGTCGTTATAACAACTTTTACTTTGGGAACAACCCTGAAATCGCAGAGAAGAAATCAGTTGTCAGCTGTATCATTTTGTTGAGTTACCAGCCACAGATTTATTTTATGAGGTACGCGACCTTTAAGGAGCAGGAATAACCGTTTTTTTTAAGTACATTAACCCTCTTTCAGGTTGTCAACCTTCTGTTGGAGTACCAACTCAAGATGTACCTAATTGAATTATCTGGATACTGACTACTGGACAAAGATACGAATATTTGGTCCTAATACTTTTGAGCCTTAGACCAGATTTACTTTCTTCGGATTTTAGGCCGCAATAAATCTCTATACTCTTTACATATTAAATATACATAAAATGCTCCATTGTTCTCGTGTTTGCCAGTGCGACTGCTGAGCCATTCCATTAGGAGTTTCTCAGTAACAGCCCGGAGTTTGGAAGTAGGCGGTGTGATACCCCATCCGACCTGCGTCTGTTCTCTCTCTGGTCATGTCGGAATACCGTCCCATCGGACTATGAGAGTGAAGAAAGAGAGTGCACCTGTGTCTCATACTTGTGCATTATAATATCGCCGAAGGCTAGTCTCCGCTGAGATCAGCTGCCATGGCCGAAATTCGGTTTAGATGAACATACATACCTCGAAGTCTCAATTTTAAGAGCTTCGTCGTAACTTGTGTCATTTTATGATCAAAAATGTATTATCACATTTAGAAAAAAAATAATTGGCTATTTGATTTAGTTTATATAGGTCCTACATTTCACATAAAATATCCAAAATTTATACAAATATAGTAAAAGTTATAGGTGTTCCATTCACTAAAACTAATAAAAATACCGAACTTATCCCAGCTAACGAGCACAAAAATGTAAATCAACTTACTACATCCACACAAGAGGGGTGAATGGTACCTCCCCGCCCCAACCACCCCATCCCTTGTTGCCCTAATAGCACCCCACCCCTATCTTAGTGCCCTACTTGTAACGTACTTGCCACCCTCGATTTTAAATGTACTTTATTTTTTTGATGGATAAGCCTGGTATGTATTTTGAGATATTTTATCGGAAAAACTTCTGATGAAGTCTAATACCTGATCACTAAAAAAAATAACTGATTAAAAATATTAAACTTTGAAATATCTTTACAGTACTTATAACTACTTAGATAAGAATATAATGAAGTACCTCTTATCAGTGCCTTTCAGGATAGTGTACTTATTCGCACTTCGATAGATACCTACATGCTTAGAAACAGGGATAATGTTTTGCAGTCACTATATTATGGAGAAGTTATCCTGATTGAATTTGGAGGCTTAATCGATCTGTAAATGAAGTTGACCTAGACTAAATCGGTAATAATGATAATCTTAACCTTAAGCCACACAAAATCATTAAAAGTGGCGTGATGGAGTGAAATAAAAGAGTACATAATTTGGTAGCCTCATTAATATATTTACATCAACGGATAGTAATTATTACAGTTAAAACTTAAAAGCTGGTCTTTCATCGCTAGCAGTACGATAGTAGTTCTTCAACAGTGCAGGCTTTGTCACAGCACTCGTCAGCAAGGCCTCGCTTGCCGCGCACGCCGCCCAGCGCCCGGGCCGAACCCGCCGTCAGCCACCACCCAGCATCCCGCTTCACCGAATTAGGGCCGTAGCAGAGAAGGGCCATCTGTTCGGAAAGAACTCGTCCACAAAATATTCTCCTCTCTCCATCCTGCGCCTTGGAGCTCCAAGAGCACGCTACCACGAGAAGAAGGACCAAAGTCAGTTTCATGTTGATTTGTTTGATCTTCAACTAACGTCGATGGGAACCCGAGGTTGTGTTATGTTGGAGGATGTAAAGAGGCTACTGTTCCACGAATGTGGTTCGAATGTGCTGAAGCTCCATAATTTCTACCTTTTATACCTGGAAGCAGCTCATTAATATTCAAGCTATATATATATATAAATATTAATAGGTCTTAACTGATACCTGAGTGCGTAAGTTATGGAAATCTTTGCTCTACTTGTCACCTTGATTTCATACGTGGATGAGCTTCATGTTAACATAGTGTGAAGACGAAATGGTGGGCGGCTAAGAAGCTCGGTAATCGAAAATAGGAAAGAAAGTCGCAATCAGTCTTTATATTCACTCATTTTTCGCATTACCCATGAATATTACAGCTATGTAATAAAACCTTTTTAATGATCTTTAAAATGTTTTATGTACTTAAACCGATTTAAAACTTTTTGCTCAAATTTTCCAATCCTGGCACACAAAAAACATAACATGCAAATTCGAACGTGGAATAAAAATTAACAAGAGATCCAAGCGGCCCATCAGACGGGCGCTGATTCGCAATTTTTTTTAAATTTCAGTCCGTTTCTAAATTTTTGTAACGTAACAGTTTTATAAACAGTTTTTTTAATATATTGTTTTATTCGGATCGTCAAAATTACCAGTATCCATCATGGTAAGTGATTTAAGAAATTTAATTTTTCAACTGGCGTGCTTCAGGGAACAGCTAGTCTAGCGGTAGCCCTAGTACCTAGCTTATTCTAGAACTTAGAATTCCTGTAGTGCTTTGTTTTGCGTCGTGTTTTGAAGTGTGAATTGACGGCCATTTTTATCAACCTTTTTTAGCCTTTGCCATCGTAAATTGCAGGTTTTTTCACAAAGCATGTTGATGGGCCTACAGTCTAAAATGGCCTCCAGTCTTTTTTTGTAGGTACTATGCATTGACGTGCAAACTGACATTTTTTAATGACATTCTCCAGGTTTGAAGGTTATTGCTTTCTGATCGAATGATACCAAGGCTAGGGAGCCTGACCCTCCGAAAAACGCCGCTGACTAAAATATTTGTAGTTCCTTCACGACGAGTCCTAAAACAATGTCCTTAACGTGTAATTTTTTTTTACGTGAGCAGAGGGAGTGCATCTCAGTGCACGTCGGGCAGGCGGGAGTGCAGATGGGGGTGGCATGCTGGCAGCTCTACTGCCTGGAGCACGGCATCCGTCCGGACGGAACCCTGCCGGCGTACGAACAAGACCCCAACGCGGCCGACTCCTGCTTCAACACCTTCTTCTCCGAAGCTGATCGAGGAAAAATGGTGCCGAGAGTTGTGATGGTGGATTTAGAGGCCACTGTTATTGGTTAGTCTTAACTATAGTTAGGATAATATAAGTATATCAACTTTGGAGCTGAATGATGAGATCCTGCTCGAAGTACAACATCCACTTCTCTAGGCCGCTGATATTCCAATTCTGGGCAACAATTTGGTAGCAAGTCAGTCGAATGTCTTTTAGCTGGCAAGTTCGGATGGTCATTCTACTATTTATCACCACATCTCTAGATGATATCCAGTATGGCGAAGCAGCTGACTTTGGCAACAACGTCATACAGAATTGAAAGATTAGGTAACAGTTAACAATACATCTGTTCTTAAATTTTTGTACCGCCTAAACATGTTGGCGTCGTTGATTAAATCCGTTTCCCTGCCTAGATGAGGTTCGCTCAGGCGAATACCGGCAACTGTACCATCCGGAACAGCTCATCACGGGCAAGGAGGACGCGGCTAACAACTACGCGCGTGGTCACTACTCAACCGGCCGTGAGGTCCTCGGTCCAGTCATGGAGAGAGTCAGGAAGTTGGCTGACCAGTGTACTGGTCTACAGGTTAGGAAACTTAACTTCTTTAAATCATCATGATCACCCCACCTAAGCTTCTCCCCAAAGGGAAGTCTAATTTATGCTTCTTGCATCCATCGGATTTCCGCTACATTTCACCCTTTTGTCGCATGTATTTTGGGTTTTTCTGTATTAGGACGTTTATTTTTAATTTTCCCTTCTCGATTCTTACTATATAAATTGAATTAAGGTTTCAAATACCATATTGACATGCTCTTAAAAAATGTATGGTTTTGTAGAACTCATTTTCTGCTTACGTCAGTGCGTCACTTTTGTTTTTTTTTTCTTTAAATTCTTTGTTTTAAAACAGATTAATAACTTTTCAAAATTAAAACTATTTATCCGACCTAGCTATTATTGAAACATTCTACATAACTATAATTGGAACTTTTTCAGGCATGAATTCTAATTAGAATTACTTAGCTAACTAGATTGATAAATTAACAATTACGTCCAGGGTTTCTTCGTGTTTCATTCATTCGGCGGTGGGACAGGCTCCGGCTTCACCTCTCTTCTGATGGAGAAGCTTTCAGAGGAATTCGGCAAAAAGAGCAAACTGGAGTTCGCTATCTATCCGGCTCCACAAGTAAAAATAAATCCTATATATTTCTCCTTAATTTCTTATATTAATCCGGTCTTATTTCCATATCAAGATGTATTTAAAATTGATTGTACCTATTATAGGTATTTCTAGGCTAACTTAGTTCCTTATTACACTCTGAAGTGTAATAGCATTTGTCAAAAGAAATCTAATGAAACCAAACACAACGGGGCTATCTGGTTTACTTGAGGAGGAGTACCCGTGAACACCTTCTGGTGATGATGGCATCAGACTCTGGACACCATCTAATGTAATAGCAATTGTCAATACATATCCAATCAGACGAAACACGATATTACTATCTTATTTGGTTGAGGAGTTCCTATGGCCACCTTCCGGCTCCATCATAACACCCTGAACACCACCTAGTGTTAAAGCCCCTTGTTAATATATAACCGATGAGTCCATGGTGCTATCTTGTTTGATTAAGGTTTTCCCATGGCCACCTTCCGGCTCCCATCATCAGACCCTGAAGAGTACCTAGTGACAAAGCACTTGTCAATACATAACCAATGACTCCAAACACGATGGCGTTATCTTGTTTGATTGAGGTTTCCCATGACTACCTTCTGGCTCCATCATCAGACCCTGAACATCACCTAGTGTCAAAGCACTTGTCAATACATAACCAATGAGTCCAAACACGATGATGTCTCGTTTGATTCAGGAGTTCCTATGGCCACCTTCTGGCTCCATAATCAGACCGGTTCCCTACAAAATGGTTGAGCTGGATGGTGCTGATCCACGCGTCATGTTCGTGAAAGGGCGCCGTCAGTTGAAACTGGTCATCTCTTATCTGCCAGGGCTTATTTTTAATCTTATATTTTCAATTGCTTTTGATTATTTTTTGTACATTGTTCTCACATATAGAAGCAACAAGAATGATGTACCCAGGATTTTGTAATATCTATATTTAAAAGAGTGTCCTTGGAGTTTGTTGCCCGTTCTTCTCCATAGAGATCTACGTTTTGGAATGGGCAATTAGCTTCAACTTTGACTAACTGACCGACTCTTTGACAATTCAAAAGTGCCTGTAAATGGTTTAATTGAAATAAATGCTTTGAGTTTGAGTTTGAGTTTCACCAGTTCCTATCCTCATCCTTTTTTTGGAATAACCGGAAACATACGAACAGAGCAAGCTAGTATAAAGCTTGTAAAAAGGTGGGTTGCATTGGATTTGGGAAATATCTAATCTAACTGTTGTGACCTTTTTAGGCACTTTTGAATTGTCAAGGCGAGTTGTTCAGTCAGAAAGTATGACTTTTATTTCACTTTCCGTCAACGAGTGTTTAAAGTTTATACTATGCAACCAGGTGTCAACAGCAGTGGTCGAGCCATACAATGCGGTGTTGACGACACACGCCACCATCGGCCACTCGGACTGCGCCTTCATGGTCGACAACGAGGCCATCTATGACATCTGCAGGCGGCGGCTATCCATTGAGAGGCCCTCGTACGCCAATCTCAACAGGCTTATTTCACAAGTGAGGATTTCTCAACCAATCGACTTTGTACAATACTGAACGTAGGATTCCCCACACTGGGATTTTGCTCTGATTCCTGTCTTTGATGTAATTTTGGCTAAATAATATTGAATGACGCTCTCATTAGAATTGATTCTAATTAAAATTTGACGTAGATTTTCTTATTGAAGTTAGAAAGTTGGAGTAAATTCGTCCTAAGGCTGTGCATTCTGGAAGTTGGAAAATATTCGCTGTTTTGATTAATTAATCAATATTGAGTACTGAATGAAGTATTGAAACACAGCTCTGTGTTGCACTAAATCATGATTAATAACACTGGATAAAGTAAGTAGGAGTTGCAACAGTTTTAGGGTAAAAAAAGCGTTTGGAAGGTGTCAAAGTTCTGTTTTTACACCTGAAACTGAATATTCAGTGTCACGATATTAGTTCTTATAATTCTGAACCAATGTTTTAGTACAACACAGCAATATTTAATTTAGTATCACGTATTGACAGCGAAATATTTGACAGCGATTTGCGACGTTGCTTTTTTCAGAATGCATGCTCTTATTTTCAAGCAGCTATGTTGGGGATGGCTCCATTGAACTAGCTTCTAATAAGTTTTTTCTATCCAGGTGGTGTCGTCCATCACAGCCTCGCTGCGTTTCGACGGCGCACTCAACGTGGACCTGACAGAGTTCCAGACGAACCTGGTGCCCTACCCGCGCATACACTTCCCACTCGCTGCTTACGCTCCTGTAGTCTCTGCTGATAAGGTACCTATTTATTTATTTATATATACTTTATTGTACACCACAAAAATACATAACAAAAAATAAATCAAACACTACAAAATATTCAATGGGCGGCCTTATCGCTTTCCGCGATCTACCTATGCGACGACTGAGGAATTCTTCAGTTATTTTAACAATGCCATTAACAATACAAACAACAAAACAATTAGACAAAAACAAACACAACAATCGAAAAATTCAATAATTCGAACAATTAAATTTGTTTTAATTTTGATTTGAATTTTGATTGTAATTTTAATTTTATTTGTAAATGTGTATGCCAAGAATCTGTCAGTCCTATTAAATTAATTTTGAATTTAACTCAGTTTTCAATGGCCCAAGAGTCTACTTTCCGAAGGTCAGATAAGACAGGCTTTAGGAAAGTATTACCTTTCACTGCTTTCAAGTTTTCAATTCCTGGCAACACAATGGTCACCCAGTATCCCATTCCGTAACCAAAACGTAACAGTACATGCAAAACATATAGTTTGCATGATACAGAGTTGGGCTCCCACTACACACCCCTCGCAATTCAAGACCGGCCCGTCTCAGGCACCACGACGGTGCTGTACCCGTGCTCGACGGAGGCGCGCCGCCCCGCACACGGCGCCCGCTTACCACAGACGTCCGTGCCGTACGTCTAGTGGGACCCTTGACCCCTAGGGCTTTGCAGACCAGCTATTTGGTGCTCATTTTGTACCTTCTAAATAACTTTGGTTTTGATTTTGTGGGAGTCAAGAGTTCCGCTAGACGTATGTACGCTTATGAACCCATGAATTCAGACACTTTTGTGACTGACGGAAACATTAAGAACCGGTTACGGACCGTGGCAGTTACAAACTCTTGTATTTTGTTTATCCGAATTATTTAAACAACTTTCTCTATGGACTCTAAAATCTATCGTTACATGTATGAGCGCGTTGTTCTTCTCAATTACAAAAGGGGTTTTGAGGCGGTGTTTTCCATTATTTAGAGAATTTATTCCGAAAGTGTTGTGTGTAAAGTACATCAATATTATAGTTTTCACTATTCTGTTCTGTTCTGTTCTGTTACTGTTGTGTTCTATTCTGTTCTGTTTTCTGTTTTTGTTTTGTATTGTAGTTATCACTGTCCATTCCAAGGTTGCCTGGAAGAGATCGCGGAAAGCGATAAGGCCGCCCATTGTATATTTTGTAGTGTTTGATTATTTTTTGTTATGTATTTTTGTGGTGTACAATAAAGTATATATAAATAAATAAATAAAAGCCGTGCTAAGCGGGTCGCTAGCGGTCGCTAATTCTTACCTCCCCCAGGCATACCACGAAGGCATGTCAGTGTCAGAGATTACGGCAGAGCTGTTCGAGCCACAGAACCAGATGGTGAAGTGCGACCCTCGCGACGGCAAGTACATGGCCTGCTGCCTCTTGTACCGCGGAGATGTGGTGCCCAAAGACGTGAACGCTGCCATAGCCGCCATGAAGGGCAGAGCTGGGATACGGTTTGTGGACTGGTGTCCCACCGGGTTTAAGGTGAGATTGAGCCTCAAATCTTATTTATATCAAGGCTTACTAAATACATAGACATCAGCTATAATCCACAGTATTATGGCAGCTGTACATTACGTCCGAGTAATCTCGCTAGGTCTCGTGAAACGGTCTTGAGCGAGGGGCTTCTACACTCGACTAGTTCAGTCGAGAGGATGGACGCAGACATTGAACTAGCTGCTGCCGTTGCTCTATGTGCAACATCAAGCAAGCAACACTAGAGACACGAGTGTACAGCGACGCACTCGCAACTGCCGCGAAATCCTTGGCACAAAAAACCGACATGGGACGGAGAACGAGCTAGGAACGCCTAGACACACCGAGGCGGGCCGAGCGCTCTCATCTATATTCTCGCTCTCGCCCTGTCTCGGTGTGCCTCATCGAGAGTGTACATTAATCATAATAATGAAGCATAACGTTTCTAATAGCATTTTTTTATTTATTCTACTACTACTACTACATACATCAGTACTACAACAACCTAGTTCAGCTTTTATGAAATAATGTTTGCGAATAAATTAATTATGAATTATCATCAAAAATTGGCAGACTGAGTTAGCTTGGCCTTTGTCTACCTCCCTCGTCAGTTTGCAATACCGCGTATGTTGTTATGAATGAAGTGATATTCTAATAAGAATATCACTACATATTAAAAACAAAGTCCCCGGCGCGCCGCGTCTGTCTGTCAAAACGTGATAAACTCAAAAACTGCCGAACAGATTTTCATACGGTTTTCACCAATAGGCGGAGTGATTCATGAGGAAGGTTTAGTTTTTTCTCCTTATTATTTTACTCTACAATAAACAACACAAAAGAGACATGATTTTAATCAATTTTTGTTGTAGAAATGTGTGCACTTGTCTTGGTACAGCACTACGGCTAACTAAAACCCTGCGCGCGTGACGTTCGGTGCAGTACGGGGTTGTGATTACGGCCAAATGTTCCCGTATCGCACTAGAGGCAAAAATATCGTTTCTATGCGTTACACAAGAATACTTCCCGTACATTTATTTTTCTTCTTTTGAACACCCTTAAAGCAAGAATGTCAGCAATATAGGCATCTCTTTTTCGTTAATGGGAACAAGGAAAACTAGTTGCCACACACAGGGTAATTCAATTACAGCCAGGCTCAATTACGGCCAAATACTTCCCGTAATGCAGCGAACGTGTTTAAAACACTCACACCAAATAAAAAAACCAAGATAGAGCGCTGTGAACAATACAGTGAAGCATGCCAAAACTACACCTCCGCTTTGTGCATACACGCTCACGTCACGCACACATTTAACAACCATTTACAATAACACTACAATCAAACTACACCTCACAGAGTGCACACTTTTTACGAAACCGGCTTCGTCACTGTTGACAGCGCTCTGTCTTGGTTTTTTTTTTTTATTTGCTCTGAGGTTAAACGAAGCTGTTTGTTGTGCAGGTGGGCATCAACTACCAGCCGCCGTCGGTGGTGGCGGGCGGTGATCTCGCGCAGGTGAAGCGCGCCGCCTCCATGCTCAGCAACACCACCGCCATCGCCGAAGCGTGGGGCAAGCTCGACCACAAGTTCGACCTCATGTACTCCAAGAGAGCGTTTGTGCACTGGTATGTACATTACTCAATAGCTAGTAAGCAGTTCAGCAGGATATCTATGAATAGCGACGCTGGAACTACGTGCCCTGGAACCGCAGTGAGGTCATTGGCAGCAGTACCCATCGCTATTCAGGGAGGAACGTAGGAAAGAACTGTCGAGCACCGAAATTTAAATGAAAGTTCTTTGGGTACCAGGACCTCCTTGAAAACCTTTGCTGATGAATCCTCGCGTTTTTTTGTTACAGGTACGTAGGCGAAGGCATGGAAGAGGGTGAATTCTCAGAAGCGCGTGAAGACCTCGCGGCGCTCGAGAGAGACTACGACGAGGTCGCCATCGAGACGTCGGACATGCAGCCCGGCTGTGATGACGAGCTATGACGTCACAACCGCGAGGAGGGCCGCGCCCCCTCCCGCCGCACCCTTCCGCGCTCGCTGCAGACCCCCCCGCCAGTACAGCGGCTGCGACGCGACTGCGCGCAGACGCTAACACTGCGGCGACCACGATGCACGCGTACAGAGTGCACGGCCCAGGGTGCACGCTACTGCTGTACCTATACTGCAAGAAGGTCGTCTACATTTGAAACCTATCAAGATATGAAGAGTAACATCGGTGCAGTTTCACCTGTCATGTGCTGTGGTTGGTCTGTGCGTGTCTAAACATGGCGGCTGCGCAGCGTCGCCGCCGAAGCGGACGCCACAAAACCGCGGCCGCACGTTTATTGATATTGAATATTGCAGAACTGTGAAAATTTATATAAAGGTTCGAAAATGTCCGCGGAGGTCGGATGATGCTCGAGTTGCTGGTGCCTACCACTGACGTACCGATGGCTGCGTGGCGTGACCGAGCTGTGCTCCCTCGCCACTCCACTAGTTTCTCCGTCGAGCAGTCTTGCGACGTTATATTTTTTAGTTTTTTTTTTAGAGTATTTTTAAATTTTATAGCAAATACTGGACGGAGAAATGCCAATTTTTTATTACTTTTACACCTGAAATTGTGGCAATTTTTGTGGCGAATCGCATGAGTGTGTGGCGTGAATGCGGCGCTATTGATGTAAGTGTAATGTTTATTATTTGTGTACGTCCGTCTATGTTCAAAATGATTGAAAAACTTTTACATTGTTCCGTCTGATGTTCTTGTAAAAATAAAATGTCCAGTTTATTTCCATTTATGATTTTAATTTATAATTATTTCCTATATAAGGTGCTATAAAAATATCTGCCACGGCTGCAATGGGAGATAGTATTGTGTTTATAGATTACAATAGTAAAGATAAATTATTGATTATTTGTCATATTTTTTTCATACAAAAAAAAGTACGTATAAATTTGAATTGATTTATTAGTATAAAACCATCCCGTAGTAAGCTGTTGCCATACCGCACCGAATTCAATTCATAAACGCCGGCGATGTTCATACACTGTTGCCATTCTTATCAAACAAATGCCGCCGTTCGCGGCGGCCACTCTGTCGTCGGTCGCGCAGCCCCGCGCGCCCCCACCCTCACCCGCACTACCCCGTTCGTCGCACGCGCCAGCCGACCGCCCGCGCCCGCTCCCGCTCGCCAGTCGCCAGTCGCCCTCCGCCCGCTCGCAGCGACGGGAATATCGCGCGCGGTTTCATTAAAAATGCCTCCCAGACGACGGTATTCCAGTCAAGACTATCTTGAAATGGTATTGTGCTACCGCGAGTGTAACTCTGTAACTGCGCATGCAGTAAACTTGTACCAGCAGAGGTTTGGTGTGCGAGTGAGCCATCACACCATTCTGGACGCCGTGTACAGATTTAGACGACACGGCCGCTTTGACCCGCCTCCGGTTGACGCAGGCAGGCCTCCATACTCTGCCGAACTCGAAGAGGAAGTGTTAGACTTCTTCCGGCGTCATCCTCTTGCGAGCACCAGGGATGCTGCTCGAGTCTTCGACGTGAGCGACAACTACGTGTGGCGACTTTTAAATCGGGAAGGGCTCCATCCTTACCACTTCACAAGAGTGCAAGAATTGCATCCACAAGACTACGCGGCTCGCCTCGCGTTTTGTAATTGGCTTCGAGAAGAACGCCGCAACATTCTGTGGACTGACGAGTCCACATTCACACGGGTTGGTATGTTCAACATACACAATGCGCATTATTGGACTGAGGCGAATCCTCGTGTTGTGCGGCCTGACCACTTTCAGACTCGGTTTAGCCTTAATGTGTGGGCCGGGATACTCGGCAACAGAATTCTAGGTCCAGTGTTCTTGGACAGACTGAACGGAGACACGTATCTGCGCTTACTACGAACCCGTGTGAGAAGAATGTTGGAACGTATTCCTCTTCAAGAGATAAGAGGGCTGCACTTTCAACATGATGGAGCACCACCTCATTTCGCCATCAGCGTAAGGGAATTTTTAAACGGTGTGTGGTACGGCGGTGATAGGTGGATAGGCCGAGGAGGGCCAGTGCCGTGGTGTCCACGCTCGCCAGATTTGACGCCTCTAGACTTTTTTTTGTGGGGTCGTGTAAAGGACCTTGTGTACGGCCAAACCGGTCATGACATTAGAAGTGTGGAAGAACTAAAAAGGCGCATCAAACGTGCATTTAGGCAAGTGAAAAGTGAAACGGACACATTAAATAAAGTGCCTACATTTGTGTGCAACGCGAAGGCGGACTAGTGCAACAGTTTTGTAGATAAGTAGGTAGGGAGTGTGTAAATAACTGTAAATACGGTGCAATTGTTGTAAATAAGATGATTAAACTTTTAAACACGCCAAGTTACTGTAATTTATCGTTATTGGATATTAATCTAAGTAAGTAAGTACCCTATTGTTTAAAAATAACAAGAAAAAAATTGCGATTCTTACACTAACTTGACAGTCCAAAGCCTGTTTTAAGTGTGATGGGAAGTTTATCATCTTATTTACGTCAGTTTTTTGGAAGAATGCGGTAGCTGGTAAGTAATTGCTTTTTTAAAACACTTGGCGTATTATTGCGTACCTAGTAGATTGGGTAGTGACGAACTAGTCAGCTGATATCAATTTTCATTCACAAAACAGATGGAAAGAGATAGCAATTGTTTTCATTGAAAAAGCGACACATCGCGCGTAATTTGTGAACCACATTATGCAGAGTAGAGTCAATGTTTATTTAACTACTTTATTTTCTCAAATTGAAATAAAGGTTCCGGGGTACGAAATTTCTTCACTATTGTAATCTATAAACACAATACTACCTCCCATTAAAGCCGTGGCAGATATTTTTATAGCACCTTATAGGAATTTAAAGGGAGTAACTACACTCTTGCAGTTTCAATTCGCGCTCAGACGTGTCCGTTGCTCCAGCAAGATCTCTTCTAGAATGAATCGAGTTCAACCAATAATTAATTTGCAGTAAATGTGCGCCAAATAATAATTTGTGTGTGCTGTCGTTTTGGAAATGAAACTGAAAAACTAATCCTGCTGGAGTTATGGGCGGCTATGAATTTTATGATGATTCGAGTGTGTGTTGAAAACCTGAACTGAAGACCCTTAGAGGTTGAAACAATCACAGCCAGCTAAGTTTGGCACCGACCAGCTATATAAGGTGCTATAAAAATATCTGCCACGGCTTTAATGGGAGGTAGTATTGTGTTTATAGATTACAATAGTGAAGAAATTTCGTACCCCGGAACCTTTATTTCAATTTGAGAAAATAAAGTAGTTAAATAAACATTGACTCTACTCTGCATAATGTGGTTCACAAATTACGCGCGATGTGTCGCTTTTTCAATGAAAACAATTGCTATCTCTTTCCATCTGTTTTGTGAATGAAAATTGATATCAGCTGACTAGTTCGTCACTACCCAATCTACTAGGTACGCAATAATACGCCAAGTGTTTTAAAAAAGCAATTACTTACCAGCTACCGCATTCTTCCAAAAAACTGACGTAAATAAGATGATAAACTTCCCATCACACTTAAAACAGGCTTTGGACTGTCAAGTTAGTGTAAGAATCGCAATTTTTTTCTTGTTATTTTTAAACAATAGGGTACTTACTTACTTAGATTAATATCCAATAACGATAAATTACAGTAACTTGGCGTGTTTAAAAGTTTAATCATCTTATTTACAACAATTGCACCGTATTTACAGTTATTTACACACTCCCTACCTACTTATCTACAAAACTGTTGCACTAGTCCGCCTTCGCGTTGCACACAAATGTAGGCACTTTATTTAATGTGTCCGTTTCACTTTTCACTTGCCTAAATGCACGTTTGATGCGCCTTTTTAGTTCTTCCACACTTCTAATGTCATGACCGGTTTGGCCGTACACAAGGTCCTTTACACGACCCCACAAAAAAAAGTCTAGAGGCGTCAAATCTGGCGAGCGTGGACACCACGGCACTGGCCCTCCTCGGCCTATCCACCTATCACCGCCGTACCACACACCGTTTAAAAATTCCCTTACGCTGATGGCGAAATGAGGTGGTGCTCCATCATGTTGAAAGTGCAGCCCTCTTATCTCTTGAAGAGGAATACGTTCCAACATTCTTCTCACACGGGTTCGTAGTAAGCGCAGATACGTGTCTCCGTTCAGTCTGTCCAAGAACACTGGACCTAGAATTCTGTTGCCGAGTATCCCGGCCCACACATTAAGGCTAAACCGAGTCTGAAAGTGGTCAGGCCGCACAACACGAGGATTCGCCTCAGTCCAATAATGCGCATTGTGTATGTTGAACATACCAACCCGTGTGAATGTGGACTCGTCAGTCCACAGAATGTTGCGGCGTTCTTCTCGAAGCCAATTACAAAACGCGAGGCGAGCCGCGTAGTCTTGTGGATGCAATTCTTGCACTCTTGTGAAGTGGTAAGGATGGAGCCCTTCCCGATTTAAAAGTCGCCACACGTAGTTGTCGCTCACGTCGAAGACTCGAGCAGCATCCCTGGTGCTCGCAAGAGGATGACGCCGGAAGAAGTCTAACACTTCCTCTTCGAGTTCGGCAGAGTATGGAGGCCTGCCTGCGTCAACCGGAGGCGGGTCAAAGCGGCCGTGTCGTCTAAATCTGTACACGGCGTCCAGAATGGTGTGATGGCTCACTCACCAAACCTCTGCTGGTACAAGTTTACTGCATGCGCAGTTACAGAGTTACACTCGCGGTAGCACAATACCATTTCAAGATAGTCTTGATTGGAATACCGTCGTCTGGGAGGCATTTTTAATGAAACCGCGCGCGATATTCCCGTCGCTGCGAGCGGGCGGAGGGCGACTGGCGACTGGCGAGCGGGAGCGGGCGCGGGCGGTCGGCTGGCGCGTGCGACGAACGGGGTAGTGCGGGTGAGGGTGGGGGCGCGCGGGGCTGCGCGACCGACGACAGAGTGGCCGCCGCGAACGGCGGCATTTGTTTGATAAGAATGGCAACAGTGTATGAACATCGCCGGCGTTTATGAATTGAATTCGGTGCGGTACGGCAACAGCTTACTACGGGATGGTTTTATACTAATAAATCAATTCAAATTTATACGTACTTTTTTTTGTATGAAAAAAAATATGACAAATAATCAATAATTTATCTTTACTATTGTAATCTATAAACACAATACTATCTCCCATTGCAGCCGTGGCAGATATTTTTATAGCACCTTATATAATTTCCATCCGTGAGGGATGGAAATGATCATGAATTGGGTCAAGGGTAAATCACACTATCTATTCCTTATTCTTAGGTCTCCCTCCATCAACATTGATATCCCACTTTTTAATCACAGGCATTTTCCTGCCTCATCACATGCCCTCACCAGGACAAATGATTGAATTTAAACTTTATCTGGCGCCATTTTTTATTTTCCTCTTATACACTTACTTTGTATCCTTTCTCGTCACTCCACACATCCATCTCATTATTCTCAGAATCTCATTACTTTTACATGCATCTTCTTTCATCTTTCTTCTTCATGACCCAGCATTCTGAACTATTTACAGAACTACAGTTACAAGTAAGTTGACTATAAGTTGTCTGCATAATTAACCCTCCTTGGCGTTTTCTGAAAGTTGATCGCAGTAACTAAGTTAGTGCCCCCGCGCATTAAGGCGGCCAGGTCGCGCGGCCAGGTCGCTGCAGCCAACTATTCTTCCGTGATATATGTAAGTACGCGCACTACGCGACCAGCGGCCAGCGACCACGTATTGGCCGCGCGGCCAACAGAAAAATTGCGACTCAACACACGGCCAGTTGGCCGCCGCGACCAACGAGATTCACCATTTCGTATGAAAGAGATCAGTGTGCGCGCACTAGTCGCAGCGGCCACACGTGTTTCGTGCATATGTTATAGGCAAACTCCGAAGCTCCGGCGCTCCTAGGTTGGACTGGTCAATCCTCAGGTCAGACTGAATGACTTAGTCAAAGCCCAAACAAATGTAAATTTTCGGCCTTTGACTAAACAATTTTCGTCAAACCTGGGAGAGACTAATTTGGTCAGGCAAACGTCAAAACACAATTTTATTAAATCGGGGTTTGACGAGTCAAACTCCGATATAGGTATGAAGTGTCTTATCTTCGTATATTTGGAAGGATTTTATCATTTAAGCAGCTTTCAAGTCTTAAGAACCGCTTAACTCTGCCAGTTCTGACACCTGATTGGTCAGCTTACGTGATTCTCACTTTTATATTTGAGATGCTTTGAGAGAATGCCATACTCATCTTCAATTTTACACAATTACACGCCCGCACGCTCAATGAACGAACATGAAATGACAAAACAATCGGTCGGAACACCGCGAGAGACATTATGAACCTGTTTAAACATGTTCAGATCAACGTTTGACCGAGTTTTGCAGTCGCTTCTAGGATTGACTAGGCCAAAACCGAAATAGAATAATTTACTTTCGACGTTTGACTGAAAAGTTAGGAGCTCCTGGGTTTGACTAAAAATACTTCAGGCAAAGGGCAAAATTGAAATGTATTTCGGGGATTGCCTGATGGCTTTGGCCAAACCTAGGATAAACCAGTCCTTCCGCGAAGAGACTGTGTATCGGACTTTGACTATAACACATACATGATGTTCGATACGGAGCGATTCATTTTCGAAATTCAAAACAGAGAAGCTCTATGGAATCAGTCGTCGGATGATTATTCGAATAAAAATTAAAAACGGCATTTATGGTTGGAGCTGACTGATATATTTGGTGGGGAAAATTTGGAAGAAAAAGAAAAAGGAGAACTTGGTAAATATTTTCAATTATGTTTTTATTATTATTATATAAAAATGCGTAATACTATTTATTTATGATGTGAAAGCCAGTCTGTCTTGCCACGGAAGCTTTCCCGCATTAATAAAGTAATCTGCTTTTTTGCTGAATTGATTTCTGTATTGAATTGATGTTCTATTAGCTCTTACATTTTGTGCAGAAGGTATATCATTAATATTACTTTATATATGCAACGTATTTTCAAATCTGTATCCATCGTTTGATCGCACGATATTATGGAAAACGCTACATGCTTGGACTATAACAATTGCAAAGTCTGTTCCTACATTGATGGGACGATGAAAAATTCTCCATTTGTTCGACAATATCCCAAAAGTACATTCTATATAACGACGTGCACGAGATAGCCTGTAGTTAAAAATTTTCTTTTTTTTTGTCTAAATTTCTCCCAGGATATGGTCTCATTATGTTTTCTGTTAGCGGGAACGCTTCATCGCCAACAAAAACAAATGGCATGCATGAACATTTTTTTCTATAGGTGTCCCACGCGGTACATTAAGATGGCCATCCATTAGTTTTCTGTAGAATATTGACTCTTTAAAAATATTTGAATCACTGCATTTGCCATAGGCTCCTATATCCACATAAATGAATTTATAATCCGCATCACATATCGCAAGCAATACGAGTGAGAAATAGTTTTTTTAATTAAAATATATTGAACCGGAATGCGCAGGTTTTATTAATTCAATATGTTTTCCGTCAATGGCTCCAATGCAGTTAGGAAATTGTGCATTTTTTTTAAAATCCTTCGGCCACTTCTAACCATTTTGACTCATGTGGTTCAGGAAACGCAATGTGTTTCATAAGCTGCCATATTTTAATACAAACATCATACACAATTTCCCGCGCTGTGGTGTGACCTATTCGAAAGTTATGACTTATTTCTGCAAATGAACACCCACTTGCTAAATATCTGAAACAAAAAAAAAATTGTTGCAGGATTAAGTCTTCAAAAGAAATTGAAAAATATAAGAGACACCTTTACGAGAGAGTTAAGAAGACGTAAGGGCGCCAAAAGCGGTTCAGCTGCTAAGCGTAAATCATCTTATATTTACTTTGATCAGTTAAATTTTTTAATGCCAACCTTAGAAATTAATGAGACCAGTGCAAGTTTATCAGAAACGACGCTGGATGAAAATGATAATCAAACAAATGACTTGACTGATACTCCTTCTAATGAAAATACTCGCAAAAAAAAAAGAAAAATACTGACAGCGAAGACTACACTTCACGACAACTGGATAACCTTACAGCAGTGTTACAGCAGAGCATTAAAACTCGACAAGAAGATAGTATCCAAGATTATGATAAAATGTTTATGTTATCTTTATTAAGTGGATATAAACAACTACCAGAACCATTAAAATCAAAAGCACAAATTGAATTGATTCAGGTGATAGAAAAATATAAATGCAATACTCAATTTACTGGCTATGGATTTCCAAATACTTCTTTTGAACATAGTCAAGGTTATACAGGTTATACAGGTTACACTCGGTCAGGAATGGAAAATTACTCTCAACCAAATCCATTTACATTGGAATATTCCCGAAGTATACAATATCAACGTCAAGAAAGTCAACATCGTCCATCTTCTTCTTACTCCACAGCTTCTAGCGACCTTACTATCCCTCACTTAAATGAATCTGAAGCTTCGGATTTGATTGAATTGTTTCCGAAAGATTAATTGTTTTGGATTGTTTTATTTTTATCTTTTTAATAAGCAATAATAAATAATATCTACAACTTTTTAATTGTTTATCATTCCAAATAATACAATAGTTATACAATAGTATAATGTAAAAAATATGTATATTTAAATTTATTAACACGTTGACCACCATGGCCTAAACGGAACAACATGCTTTTTCCCTCGGCGTTCAATGTGTTAAATATATTAAAATGTAATATACTATACTGTACAAAAATCGCACGTTGGAATACCAAGGATTGCGGATTACATTTTTATAAACTTGTAGTGCTAATAAGCACAGGTATTAGTGATTGCTTAATACTAAACTAATAAAATTAAATAAACAGTAACATCTTACCTCAGAGTTATAACCAATTTTTCTTCAGCAGAGATGCACTCCCGAAATGAGCTGAATCCAGTAATATGTGGTTTTAGAGATCTCGTAAAAAGTTTTTTTAGACATTCTCATATAGTTAAAAAAAATATCTTCATATTGCAATACGTCTGGAAAGTATGTATGATATATTCCTTTTGTAAGCCTATTCCGTAACAATGGGTGAATCCAAAAATTTTTTTTTGTTCTTTTTTTCTTTCGCTTTTGTAATAATAAAATCAGCGCAACAATAATTCCTTCTTCGACGTCCATTTTGGAGCACGATGTGAACTCAACTGACAAATTGTGGTCGCTACGTGGTCGCAGATGAATCGCAGCTACCGCGGCCAGGTCGCACGACCTGGCCGCGCGACCTGACCGCCTAATGCGCGGGGGCACTTAGGGCACCCCGACGAAATGACTTAGGTTAGGTTAGAACTGTGACCAAACGCACGTGAGCCGAGCGAGCGAAGCGGACGGTGCCGCGGCAACGGCCGGCGAGCGCTAACCAAGTTGGTCGCAATTACTTGGCTATTTCGTAGTATTGTGACCCCAAAATAGAAATTATTTCAAGTTCACAAAAAGAGGTGCAATCATTATATTAGTGTTCAATAATATTTTTACCAGCAAAATGGGAATTAGTAGAGGTTCGATTAAATACATGCAATTGCTTAGGAAATATAAACAAACAAATAACATACATTTTTATTCTAAATTACAGATACAATCTATTAATATTTATAAATTATATTCAAAACATTCGGTACTTTGTACATAATACTAGAATACATAAATTTTCTCGTAATATATTAAAATATTTCTTTACATAATTTACAAAAGGAAACTGCAACGAAAATCCCTTTAAATTTTTTTAAGCATTGCATAACTAGCCATTTTGATTTGGAAACTGCAGTCACTTGCACGTTTCGAATCGCTGCGAGCGATTTTTAATCAGCATCTCAAAAGATTTGATGTAGTCTCACTCGATAAATTAAATATAGTGATTATTTGGACACTGGTACCACCACACGCTGGACATTTTTAAGGAATTTCAAATGGTACCTATACAAGTACATAGTCATTAAAAAAAAATAGGCCCAGAGTTTCATAAAAAATGGCAATCTCATAAGATTATAATAATAATAAAACATCACATCTCAAGCTTTCTAAAAATAAAGCTGTATCAAAATATAACATTCGTATAATAAATAGGAGAATACAGAATATTTTAGAGAATAAGGTGTAAAGGTCACCACAAACCCTTGATTTTTATTTATTTTGTCGCAATACAAATTTTTCTAGTGTGAACAAGCTCAATAACTTCACTAATAATAACTCTCCTATTTTACAAAACGGTTTTTTATTACCAATACATTTTCGACTATACCACTACGAAAATTTTATATGCAGTGACATTGTCTATAGCTATTTTATACGTTCCTACACTTCCTACCAACCCCACAATAAGCGTGATGTTTTAAGCCTAATATACATTAATATGTATTTATATGAAATTTAGATTATAATGTAGATACATAATAAATACGAATCCAATACAACTTACAATATCCACGGATATTATATTTTAAATACTCTTTAAAAAGCTAGATTGGAGATTGGAGCTAACAAGCTACAGATAAATAGTCCCAAACATTTATAAAAATCTGTACTTTATAACAAAATAAAAACTATATAAAAGACATTTAATAACAATGTCTTCGATATGTTATATTCCTACTAATGTAACATCTACGTTCTATGATCAAAGTAAATATTACAGATTTTACTTCAAACATACAGCTTATCACTATGTATAGAAATATTGTAAGGGCGTCTTTAGGAGAAGGGCGTTTATAATCGGAATACTCCTCACGACCACTATGCATGTAAACGTAGCTTCCACAACTAAAAAGTTATATTATTTTACTCAGAAATTACAATTTAGTGCGTTCGTGAAAGAGAATAGATAGCTAGATATGCGTTTGCATTGAATAAATGAACGACACGATAAGAAAACAAAGAAACGATGGATGGACTGTGTGAAAGATGATGTGGTTAGAAAGGGGGAGACGAAGGACTAGGGAGAGATATGAAAGAAGACACCGATGCGAAACAAATTGGGATACCAAGGGCAAGAGAATGATGATAACGGATATAAATACCTAATATGTAACCAAATCTCACCCGGCACTGTGTGACAGCTTCTACATCACCTGGACGCACAGAATAGTAGGTGGTTTTGTGACACCATTTTTGAGGCTATTTTAATGTCCATAATACATATTGTGATGTCTTTGATATTGAATCAATATTAGCAAGGGGTATCGTACTACACAGTAACTGCAGTGTAGAGGTCAGATAAGCAGTCGCTCCGTGTGTGTGTACTGGTTTCAGCCTGCATCCGGTTATACTGGCAGCTGACCCCAATATAGTTTGAAAAAGGCCAAGCAGATGATGAATATATTTTATTGTGATGATAATAATGCAAACGCACCGCCAATGCCATTAATCTTTCTTTCTATGCATGAACCTAAATTTCAAAACGTCCTAACCCCAAACCCTATTCCCAGCAGCCCTCAAACCGTCTCCTCCAGCAAGGAGTCGGACCTCTTCAGCTAGAGCTTCCTGTGCGGCGGCGACTCGGCGGCGCTGGGCGTGAGCGACAGGCGCCGGATGTTCGGCTTGTCGTACTCCTCCATGGACATGGCGCGCGACATGCGCCGCTCCACACCTGACGGAAAAAAGAAAGAAAGAATGGACGATGCCTTAACCAAAACAAAAAAAAAAACGACCAAGAGCGTGTCGGACCACGCAATGAAGGGTTCCATAGTTGGATAGAATTTATTCCTAGAACTAACTTAACATGGTAGTTGATAAACATGTTCTCCCGTACGTTTCAACTGCAAATATAAGTTTGTACGCACAATATTGGGACATTTACCATGTTATTTTAAGACCATAGACTCCTTATAGTTTTCCTGTGAGTTTAGAACTATTTTCTGTATATTTTTCAAAATTTTAGGCTGAGTAGTTTCAGAGATGAGGGGTCTGGGTGGAAGGGTCTAGGTAAATTTTCATCTATTTTTTTAAATATCTTTAAAAGTATTTATTTTAAAGTTATGAAAAAAAATATCCTCACAATAAGCCCTTTAATTTGATATGTCACACAGTACAGTTTGCAAAACTTTTTTTTTGTATTAATTTTCATCCGAAAAGTGATCCCTGTATTCAAAATTCCGTGTTTGATCGAAATTCATAAGTTTTCTAACTTTATCGGTCGATTAGATTTGGAGCAAATTGGCTGTGACAGACGGACGGACAGACAGACACACGAGTGATCCTATAAGGGTTCCGTTTTTTAAAAACCACTTAATCTATTGTAAATAGAAAGAAAACAAAGCTATGCCACAAAAGGGTCTCAGCTCAGCATAATGTTAGATGGCAACACTATACTGCTACAAGAATCTTTTGGCGCTCGAATGTCACTGACAGGGGGGCGCTGTTGGCAAACATTTGTGCAGTTGTTTTGTGCAATGTCACTTGAAATGTGTTCAAAAAACAAGATAGCGTCGTTAGTTCCAATTTTGACCACGCGCCATAATAACCTTGCAGCGCTATAGGTACTACCACCTGACGCTGATTTTCAGCTGCAGCCCACGAGTGCCATATGCTCCAATACATAAATACAAAAATAATATTAGATAAGTACTTATTTTTTCTAAATATTACCTGGTGGAGGCAGCGACGTTAGCAAGCCCTGGCCCTGGCAGAATAACAGTAGAGACTGCGCTATTTTTGCTGGCTGGAATAGAAAACGTTTTTTTGATGGTGAGTTGGGAGTGGATTCATCATCATCGTCATCATTTAGCCAGAAGGCGTCCACTGCTGGACATAGACCATAGCCAAGCCAATATACGTGATGTTATCGTATCAGAAAACAAGAATCCAAGTCACACCCTGTTGCCAGAAGACATCGAATGGTACTACATTTACTATTTCTTAAATATTTTTGATGCTGTAACGTGCCTGTTTGCTTGGTCTTACATAATTGACATTTAACAAGTAAGGTGTTGCACAATTCCATTCGGAAGCTATGATGTGATAGTTGTGGGCACAAAAAAAAACGAATAAAGCTATCAAACAGAACTCGAATATTAAGTATGGGTAATCAAACCTTCCATTTTCCACGATCAAGATCAAGATATAATATAAAATTAACCTAGCAGTCAATTAGCTTAATAATTTAATAGGGAGTTCACACTTAATCACCAGCTTGCTAAAAAAAGACAAGTTAAAGAATTTCTAAATGAAATAAAACATACAAATTAATAAAATCCTACGCATCATCATCATCTTTATTTCCAATATACTTTTGTACATAATTATAAAAAAACAACACTATAACTATTATAATTTAGAAACAATATCACAATACAATAATCTATAATATTTTTCAGTATCAATTTTCGATTAAGACATGCTTATTAATTGAGTGAGGACGTCGAAAAGGAAACGAACGTCCAACAAAGCGGAACCGGGTCACGCAACATGCTATTAAATGATACCATTGCTACCATACACTACTACATATTTCAGTCTAAGTCAACAGAAATTAACATTAGCATCCTGAATGAAAATTACCCCGAATAACTTACAATTTTATTTCTCACTAACATTTTAAAATTGGATATACCAATAAAGTGTTATAAAAAAAGTTTCACATAACTAAGAACTAAAACACTGTTTCAGTTCTTCTTCACTTAGTTTCACAAGCCTCACTGATTCCTCCCAGACCCTCGTGGCCAGTTTCTGATCATACACCAGTTCACCAGCTCGAACTCGTTGGCAGTTCTTGAAGTATTCTCCTTTGAATTGACCAGCTTTGTTACTAGTTGCGGCATACAAAGCAGTCTGTGCACCTTCCCAAGGATGCTTGAATAAGATCAGGGCCATAAACGATATGAAACTACCCCACGCAATCCGAGAATTGTTAAAAATCTTCGTTCCAACTGCTCCTGGATCAACAATGTTCACTATAACATTTGGGCCTTTGATCCTTTTTGCGAGTTCTCGGGTGAAGAGAGCCAAACATAATTTACTGTTCCCGTATATTCTCATCTTAGCCCAGTACCCTGTCTTGTTCCAATTCTCGAAATCAATTTTGCCAAACTTGTGCAGTATAGATGATGTGTTTACAATCCTACCCGGTTCAGACGTGGTTCCCGTCTTCTTGAGAAGCGGTAGGAGCAACATGGTTAGCAGGAACGTGCCGAAATAGTTCACTTGCATGATGAAGTTCATTCCGTCGGCAGTCAGGAAGTCTCCCGGGATCCCGACGCCAGCGTTGTTTACTAAAATGTCCAATCTGTCTTCTGTTTTCAAGATATCTACTGCAAAGTTCCTCACAGATTCTAGAGACGCGAGGTCTAGTAGTTTGAAGACTACATTTTCGTTGCCAGAGCTCTTTATAATAAGTTTTCTGCCATGTATGCCTTCATCTTCAAAGGGGCACGCCACGATAACTCTGGCGCCTCTGTGAGCAAAATCCGCAGCGATTTCCAGTCCCATGCCAGCTGTCCCACCGGTCACTAGGACTGTCTTTCCATCGTATCTCTTCTTGGATTTGCACACTAAGTTGGTATTCTTCTGGTAAAGTCCAACTATCATACCACCGATGATAATAATTTCTACGACCAACAAAATCACTGACATCTTGACCAGCGAGTTTTAGCACTTGCACATTATCCAAACTGTCCTTTCACAAAACTTAAAGTTGAGACAAAACTTTATCGTAGTTTCGTTAACAAACTGGTCCGCGTATTATCGTAAAGGGTTTCGGTGAGTCAATGAATGCGGGTTTACTTTTACTTCGGCGTAACAGCGGACGAATGATTGCGTTGTGATGGTTGCACAGGAGGGGTTATTAGATTCGCATGCGCTCGCGCCGCTTTATGAAGATCGTCGTAGCTTACGTAATACGTGTGGATTTTTATAATATCATAAGAAGTTACGTAATATAAAGTCTACAGTTAATTCCATGATATATCGGATTATAAGACCGTGTTAAAAGCTGGGCCTACTGGTATTTCTCAAGTACAATGACCTACTTTCCTATTAATTGAATTTTTCATTCTGCCGGCCCGGTTTCATTCTCAAACCATTATCTTTTTTTCGGATGTTATTAGTGGACCGCAGAGATACTTACAGTCTCAGTCAACACATCACCAGCTCTATCCACCTTCAGTATAGTGACCCTCTCTTTATCCAACTCCTTGAACATTTTCTCAATGACAGTGGAGTAGGGGCTCAGCATTCCAGTGATGAGAAGGATGTCTGGCTGGCAACCGCGGAGAATCAGGTCCTTGCGGCTGGAACGTGGAGGATTTTCAACAAAAAAATTGTGTCGCTAATGACGATGACAATACGATACAGAGGATCAAGATAATTATTAATTTTACCGAAGGAATAATTTCTCTTGAGAAAAACCTTTTTATTTGATTTTTATGTTTTTATCTGCTGTTTAATTATAATGTGTGCTTTATGGTCTGTTCTAAATAAACGTATTTTCTTTCTTTCTTTCTTTCAAACCTGTAATCAGTATTGTCAAACGGTTATTAATAAATGCCTAAGTAATTTTCCATTTACGTAGAGAAATTACTTTGCATGTTCTTACACTTACTCAGCTTCAACGTTAAATTAAAAACATAAAATGCACTCTGCAGGAAGTTTGAGGTTTTTTTTTTTATTTTCGTTGACCTAGTAGATGTCATTAAGTTAACTCTGTCTTGATGTAATTTAACACTATGTTACATGTTCTATTTTAGTTCTCATTCGTTATACATATTTTGAGGAGCTCGTGGCTAAGTAATAACAGCCGCACGAGTCGATCCATCAGGTTAAGCTAGCCTTGCCAGGGTTGGTGATCATCTTTCACAGTCATTACGGGTCGTCAGAAACCCAAAAGCCTGACAATCAGTCTTACCAAAGGGGTAACGTATTACCCCGTTAATGGGTTGTGAAGGTCAGGTAGAGTCGCTCCATGTAAATACTGGTATTCAGCTGCATCCGGTTGGACTGAAAACGCTAGGCAGATTGTTTGTTTGATTCTTTATACATATTTTATCTGATTTATATTAAAATCAGGCAAAATTTAATAATTTGTGACCAAAACATGTATTCTTCAATATAATGCTGACATACATTTGTTATACAGTAGAATCCGTTTATTATGTGTTTATGACTCCGCCTATATTGACCAACCAATTATTATGACGTAATAACACTACGAAGTTTGGTTTTATATAAAATTCTTTATAAAAAAGTCGGATATAATGACTTCCCTTACAGTGACATGTCGCTAAATTATGACCCATTTTTTAAAAATTGTGTCCGGTTATAATGATTCTTTACACCTCCGGTAATGTTCGTTGATTCCCAACGACGTTCGGCACGTGGCTCGTTTTTGTTTTGAGTCTCAGTGAGTAATTGACGCTTGAAGGTCACGCATTTTTTGTTTGTCGTTTGTGTTTTTCATTGTACATACTGTGAAAAAAATGTCATCTCATCGCCGTAAAGCATTTACGATTGAGGAGTAAGGTGCAATAATATGCAGATTAGAAAATGGAGAGTCAAACTCATCTCTCGCAAAGAAAATGAAAAAACAAAAGCAGACAGAAATTTCAGATTACTTACATTAAAAAATACACTTGTATGTGTATAATGTACTGATTACGTGCAATTTTTATTTTGATTTAATACGTATGTATACACATGTAATTACTATGTCTCTCTATTAAAATACTTAAGTACATACATATTTACATAAATAAGGTTTTTTTTTTTTCAAAAAACGCTTTGTATGACGTCCGCTTATTATGACGTATTTGTCAATTCCTTTCGATGCCATTATAAACGGATTCAACTGTACTTGCACAAGAAGGCTACCGCTAAAGGTTTTAACTACAATGCAAAAAATTCTACCTGCTCGAGTAAGTGTTCGAAAAATATCATAAAATAGCGGAGGAAGCTGTCCAAGAAAATGATGAAGCGAATTCACTCACTTGATAAACGCCCTGACGTACAGCTTAATGTTGTGGGTATTGAGGTTACCGCGCAAGCGCGAGCGGTACTCTGTCAACGTGCGGTCACGCTCTCCACCCTCAACAGAGTCACTTGAGATTTGCTGAAAGATATTTTAGAATATTAGAGAAGAAACAATGATGAAGGAAATAAGGAACACAGAAAAAGGATTGACTGGCTAAATGTATCAGTTGCTTTTCAAGTAGAGTATTCTTTAAAAATAACAGAGAGATGAGTATGCAGCTTACAGGAGATCCGTCTGCGACTTATCATATTTTTTTGTAAAGAATCTGCATTCAACACAACACATGGTAATGAGGTTGGAACTTTGGTACCCAGGATGGAGAACAATCGTGTTTGGGTGAGCGCGCAGTACAACTTTTTGTCGCAGAAATGAAACGTATTGGTTAATATGGCAGTGCGCACATACACGAGAAAAACGTCGCCGCGATTTACCGTACGTTACCATTTACCATATTGTAAAACAATACGTTGCCTTTCTGCGATAAAATAATCGCGCGATAAAAAATTGTAGTGCGCGCTTGGAGTTTCGGAGGACATTAATTAAAAAAGTTAAATTTTTTAGTCGGTTTTATTTTTATTTTCTACATATCTAAATCTTAAAGCTAATGTTCTTTCTATTCAAAACCATGTCATGGTATAATAATAGGCAATATTCACAGGAATGCTAGAACCGTGGTTAAATAAGTATAGCCATAGTATATTGCAACAGCTAGGTTAACGACTGCAATATCGCGAAGCTTACGACACGTTGCGACATCGCAAGACTTAAGTGCATCGGTTATGAGGTACCTTCGACGGTTTGTACACTATTTTGGGAGGATGTTTCTAGGACCCAAACACACATACTTTGTCATTTTTCATTTAAGATTGTTATCAGCTTATAACTCCTATAATCAAGTGGACCTTAATTTTATCTACCGTATATCATATAAACAGCTCTAAACAAAAGAGCAACTGATCCATTCAATGTATGTACTTAAAATATAAGTTTAAAAAAAATCAAATTCATTGTTAAAATAAAAAAGAAAGTCTACAACTACATTATCAAGAACAAAAGCATTAAAACGACCCGATCTTTTCTTAGGAAATGTAGCAGTACATGATAATTTACAAAAGGAAACTGGAATAGGGGGAATACAATACAAAAGCAAAACTAAAACTAAGAGGTATGGTTAGTATGTTAGTTGAAGTAAGGAAGACGCTTCTACAGAAGATATTGGAATAATTTATATTATAGAAATAAATAATAATCAGCGAATTTAAATAACTCCACACAAACTGATGGCACATTACTATCTTTAGAAAACAAACAACAAGACACTTTTAATTTGAAAGCCAAAGAGAACGAATAAGATCTTCAAGCAGATTATGTAGCAGATCATGAAAAATAGGTCACAAAGCATTACGGTATTAAAAAATCAAACTAATGCACTAGACAAAATAATTTCTGAAAACAGCTAACCATACGCTTACCTCAGAGAAGCTCTTGCCGAGCAATTAGTAGAATTAGTAACAAAAACAGAAGAAGAAATACCTGGTAGCTATAATCAAGCTGTTCTTGTTCAAAACTCACGTGGCCAAACTTGTGGTAGATGAGGAAATCCTCCTCAGATTGTGAGATGTCGGCCCCCCGCCATCTAGAGAACCTACTGCGGAAGGCATCGGCTACTGATGATGTAGATGCTGTGCAGTTGACCAGGATGAGGCCTAGGAGACGCCTGGGATGGGCCAGCCCACATCTTGCTAGGACATTGGCGCCTGCACCTTCGCCTAAGCCAACTGCGTAGCGAACGTGGAGGAAGTCTAGGACTGTGATCAGGTCTTCGCCCAACGTTTGGAGTGATGGGAACTGGTAGCTGTGGATAGGATTAATTGTGTTGGATTTTTTAAATTAATTTGATATGCATGTTAGTATATTTTTCATTTACAAAAGAATGTTCGTGTTGGGCAATCATAAAAATATACTTCCTGGACAGTATATCGATCATGAATTATGATGATCTCCTTTACCAATGGCTTATGACTTACGAGTACCTACAATAAAGCGGTGAATGATTTTACAAAAACGCTTTACTCATCTCATTCTTTCATTTGAATTTCAGAATAGTCGCCGTAGATCTGACTTATTTTAAATGTGCCCTAGATCTGATTTATTTTGACTTGCAAAACTGGTAATAAATTGTATGGAGAATACAATTTATTGCCGCGTCTCGCGGTTCAATTAAATAAATGGTTGAAACTTTAATGTTCCTGCAAATCATAACCTTAACTCTTTTAGACCGTAATAGTAATATCATGGTCCTTTAAATCTTGTTCAGACTAGCGTGATATCGCGAGCGCTACAAGGGTCGCGCTGCACGAGCCTTGAATACTTTAAAACTATACCACACACACTCATACATCCACACACACACACACACGTAATTTTGTGGACCGAAAGACCACGGTGTTATTGTTATACGCAAGAGTATCTACTAACAAGAGGCAACTGAAGGATTCGAAACAGTTTTGCAGTCTAAAATCATGACTTACACGAGGCTCATGTAACGTTCGTATCATAATTATTATTGCTCAACTCACGAGTCTGGCAAATCCGGAGAATTCTCCTCGTGTCCTGGTATATCCACGTGGATGAAGCAGGAACGTTCCTTGATCTCCGACATCGATGGACAGTTCACGAAGTCAACCATCGTCGAGTCTGAAATAACAAAGACACTGCTAAAATACTTCCGAGACATGAGAAAGTTATTCGTCCAAATCGTTCAAACTATATCGTATCTTCTGGAAGGGGCAACTAGATTCAATTCTTCCTCTTTTCTTGTAAATGTTGTCATTCAAATCAAAAGTGCGTTTTAGCAGTCTAATTGAAATAACCGATTTATTGACTTTCAAAAATGATTCTATATGCTAAATTCAATCTGAAAACTTTTAGATAGATACCGAAGATATTAGAACTTTTTATCGACGTTAATGTAAACTTACAAGCACATGATAGGTTAAGCTTACATAATACCTAATTTTTTGAAATTAGAAATTTTAATTACCTACCATTCTAGCAAAAAGTCATTCTAAAAACAAACCGACGCCAGTTTTGTTGACACAGTCGTTGTCCAAATTTACATCAAACACTTATCTAGAATTCGGCTCTTGACTTGTATCCTATATCAAACTAAAAGCATTTATTTCAATTAAACCAATTACAGGCACTATTGCTCTTTTTTAAGCTCTTTTTGAAGCTAGATCCCCATTCTAAAGCGTAGTATGATTCTTAATAGTCAAAACTTTTATTGCATTCCATATTTAGGCATTCTTAGGAGGTAAACTTATAATTAGATCTTAGACCCTTTCGGGCACAGCAAAATAATAATGATGTAGGTATTTTCTGAGAGAAACTAATAGATTTAGTACAAAATATAAACAGGTATCTATTGAGAGATGTTAAAATAATTCATAATCAGATAAAATTTAAAGTATCGAGTACTTAAGTAGTACCAGTGGTTCATATGGAGAAGAACGGGCAAGCCACTTTTTTAAATCAATATATTAATATTAGGATATCTGAATACGAGTTCAAAGTCTTCGAGTATATACAGTAAAGTCTACGTCTGCAGTATATCTGTACATAGTTACACTATTTCTATCCATCGCTCCATTCGACCTTTTGTTTGCGAATCCATCAAACTCAGCACTAACTCCCCAGTGAGTATTAAAGTGTGTCGAACCACCGTCAAAATGTACAAGTACCAGCAACGTTCGTAATTAAAGCACCTATTAGCAGCCATCACCATACATTACTCATATTGGTAATCATTCAAACATCGGCCTGACGAATAAAACAAACTTTATGGAAACAATAAAACAGGATTTTAAGGAAATCTCAGCTGAATTGGGTTTATTTGAATAATAAAACAAAGCCTCGATACAGTTAAAGGAAATAAAAAACCATAATAAATTTCTAGATGATCAAGAGTCATAAAAATCCTAATCTACACGGTAGATTTAAAATAATACAACTTAGCACTACTCAAATCTTTCAAAGTTGGCAGAACACAACGAAGCTGATAACTAATTGCAAGAAGACATAATAATTACATAATAATATATGAAATACTTACGGTTGGTCCCGAGATCGTGAACTGTTAGGAAAACGCATCGTTTATCCTGTTGGCTTAGGTCCCCCTGAAAAATGAGAAAAGAATTTCAAATACGTAGTTCTGAGTATGATTTATATATTAAAACGTGGATGCGAAATTGAGAATAGGAATATATAAAAATGAGAATACGTGGAAACATTGAATGCCTTAGTACAGGATTGCAAGGATCGGTATTAGATTATCACTCTAGCAAAACAAAACTAACATTGCCTAGCACTCCTTTGTTGCAGTATTTAATAGGCTTAGTCGTAGTTACGTGTTCAGTACCGGTTCTGCCTTTCATTGCTATACGAAATTCCGGACGCCAGGACCCGCAGTTGAATAGATTAGGTCTTGGCATTTGATGCTCGTTGAGGGATGAAACAAGAGCATCCGAGCTCTCAGAATATTTGTCTATTTCCCTTGCCTTGACTATGAAATAATATTGTTAGGATTTCCTAGCTATATTTTTTCTCAGTGAAGTCAAGTTTTACAACATTTAAAATCGATTCAAGTGTAGAGAATCTAGTGTAATAATATTCTAGAAAGATGCTCAATCAAATGTGGTGCCTCTAGTAATAGAAGTATATGTAAGTGAATTTATGCCTAAATTTTAAAAGGCTCGTTATTGATTCTTTGCGTTTCATGTAACATCTCTCTCCTCTATTAGAGCTTTTTTTTGGTGCCTATTATTATATACCTAATTATTTTCAAGTTCTAATTTATCTTGCGTAAGTAGATATGTCGCAAGTCAAAAATAAGTGGTTAAACGTAAAATATTCCAAAGCTTTTCCATTACATGTACTTAGTATTAATAAATCTCCCAAAACTCCGATTTCAGCACCGTCATTTGGCGAAGGGATAAGTGATTGCATTGACCAGTCAATTGATATAATTGCAAATCGAATGCTGCTGGTCATCCTTTGATGCTCAAGATGCTTCAATAATGTAGGGCAACCACAAATATTAGATGGCAGAGTCTTAGAAGAGTATATTACATTAGTTATAACACTACATAAAGATGGAACCTGTCAAAATACACAAACCAAACACAGGTGGACGTAAAAAATATGAGCAGTACATAGGTACTGTGTGGATGAACATCCGACGTGTATTGGTGTTTGTGGAACAATAACAACACACTCGCTCAAAGGCATAACATGATGGTGTGAGGAGTGACGACAATGGTTTATACTTTACCACGAAATGTTTATGTACAGAAGGCGAATTTTATTTGATAATAAACTCAAACTCCAAACATTTATTTCAATTAAACCATTTACAGGCACTTTTGAATTGTCAAGGAATCGGTCAGTCAGAAATATGAAGCTAGTTGCCCATTCCAAAGCGTAGTAGGTAGGTACCTATGGAGAAGAACGGGCAATAAAATCCACAGACACTATTTTAATATTACAAATAAAAAAAATTACAAAAATAGAAAAGCGATTGAGTCATATCAAGTCGAAGAGTCAAAGATCGTGTCGAACGCTTACGGAATCAACCCCACATAATTTATATGTGGTCCTTCTGAACATTTTCATTTCGTGACTCTTGGTTGGTCTTCCTATCTATCATATAGGTCTTGAATGTCTTTCAATGAACGTATAAGTACTCACTAACATCAATGGGTTTTCCATTAGGTTTTTTAATTACCATGTTATTTAATCTGTTACAATTTGGAAACTTATGAAATATTATAGAGAAAAATGAACAGGAATTTAAAAACCACACACTTTTTTCACTTACCCTGTTCGGTTGAGGTATTATTCCCTGGTTAGCAGAAAAAAAAGAAAATGTAAACGTGAGATTTTTTAAATGCCTAAAGGCATTTAAAAAATCTCACGTTTACATTTTCTTTTAGATAGAAAAAAAGAAAATGTAAACGTGAGATTTTTTAAATGCCTTTACGTATAAACTTATAATTCTCCTATGAAATCGATGGATTTAAATGTAAATTGTTTTTTTTTTTTACCGACTGATTTTATGTGTTAAGAATTGGCATTCTTACTAAATGTTTTAAAATAACTTAATTGAAATGAAAAGTTCCCCTATAAATTAGCTAAACATGTCTAAACTCGAACTTAAATAATGTAAAATGTAAACAGGGCACTCCCACTGCGTAATAAATACAAAGTAAAAACAGTATGACATCGACTAGCCCGAGCTGCAGAATAAAATAATATTAGTAACTCGTAGCTAACCCTATATCTATTAAATATTATGTACCTATTTGTCTTTCAATACTTCATTACAAGCACAGATAATATACTTAGAAGTAACAAACTAGAAACATACAATACAACTGCTCCTAAATCAAAAACGAAAACGAAACGTCTAAACGAAAATATAAACGTTGTTACTAACGTTTACTTAATATTATTTAAATAACACCCTATTAGGTACTAACCACAAACGACAACTAATTTTCTGGGATATAATTTCTTTATCCAAGATGGCGTCAATAAACGTTTCCCGCCAAAAGTCAAGGGAATTGAAATGTCAAGCGGATAATTTTCATTCCATTTTCATAAATGACAAGGCAATAGACATACGGCCTGACATACTTTTATTTGTTTAATTCATTTAATCGATGGGTGCGTGTGACATGTAGATCACATAGGCATTTTTAGAAACTAGAAATACTGATTACATAATAAAATGCTTGATTAATCAGAGAATTGACGTTTTTAATCAAAATAAATGGTGTTGTCAAATGACTTTACTTTAAAGAGTTTGAAAAATAACATCTTATTAAAAACTTACTTGCACATGTACATGGATGTCTCCACTCCGATCTGTACTGACGACATATTTCTGAAACAAAAGAAAAAAAAATCAATATAAAGTTATGCTACAAGCCATATATTTGATCAAAACAGATTTATCTTCAGTTGTTAAATCACGATACAAAAAATTACGCATATATTTATTTTTTTATGTTCAGAGGCTGGATATTATTACAGTTCGTTTTTTAATCCCAGAGACTAATTTGACAGGTGCAAATATCAAACTCCAAATATTGAAAAAACAAACAACAATCACTTGAAATGTCAAACTTGTCTCTGAGATTAAAAAAAGAACTTTAGGTACGAAAAACGCCATGTGACGATATAAAAAATTAAGTAAAAACTGAAACCCCCCGAGGGTTTCAGTTTAAGGACACCCCACATAATATTAAGAAGTTTCCTTCCTGTGGATTCCTGAATTATTAGGTATTTAGATTTTCACTGTACCTAACGCAAAACATGGAAATGTTTCAGGTTGTGTTGGGAAAAAAAGAGTGCTAAATAATAATGAATTCTTAATTTTTAGGACCAAATAATACCTCTTAATTGTATTAACTCACACGAACACATTACTTAGCTACGAAGCCACGCACAATAAAGCTGATTACAGAATACAGATTGAAATAATCCATTAGTACAGACTTACGGACGGTTGCTACTTTTAGAAACACCAATTTTCATTTGAGTTTTAATGTACCATTCCTATTTTATGTAGGTATGTATATATAGCAGTATTATCCTCTTAACTTTATTGATCCTCATAGCACACACTCTCTATTTTAGTTCCATACATTAGGACCAAAACTGGTATAAGGACCAATATCTAACTATTTATCTTAAATTTTAATTAAGTAGGCAAGTGAAATACGCTGTCTTAGTAAACGTTTTTTCTTTCTTTTCTTTCTTTCTTTCTTTTCTTTTTTTCTTTCTTTTCTTCTTCCGCTCTCATTTAAAATCTATTATAAATTCTTGCTGTTCGGATAGATTGACAAAATAACAATATGAATCAAAGGAAAAAAAACTGGCCAAGTGCGTGCCGGACCACGCACAATGAAGGGTTCCGTAGTTGAGATGAATTTATCCCAAGAACAAACTTAGCATTGTAATTGAAAAACATGTTCTCCAATACATTTCAACGGCAAATGTAAGTTTTTACGCACAATATTGAAAGATTTACCATGTTATTTTTAAACTTCTTTTAGTTTTCCCTGTAATCTATAAGTTCAAGAAATATTTCCGGTACTTTTTTCAAAATTTTCTGCTCAGTAAGTAATCTCGGAGATACCTGATGAGCATTCCGCTCAATTATGGTCAATCAATCAAGGTCAATAGGTGTCCAGAGGCTCTATTTTTTCAGGTTAGTGACAGCGAGTACCTTTATTTTCTCTCTCCCCTCGCAAACATCGGAAAAATCCTGTCCCATCGAAACTTATAGCATCCTAATCAATCAGCTAACCACGCGATACCATCAATTAGTCTGTGTAATCTAGGCGCACCCGCAGCAATCCCATTAGCCCTCGATTGACGTATGAAACTCTGTTAGGTTTCATGCTCATTTGCGTTCTGTACCATTTCCTATTTATTTATAACGTCATAGCATATTTATTGGTGTTCTAGAGCCCGATTGTCATTTCTTTCCACGGAGATGGCTTTAAAAAGATTCCTAAGAACTTATATTACAAGCCGTGTACCTGACAGGATTCCCCACCAGCAAAAATTACGATTTTTTTCTATTCAAATTTCATCCCATTAAAAGGATGAGTTTTCAAAAATCCTTATGATCCTTCTCGGAACTGTTGTGCAAAATTTCATGCTTCTAAACCCAGTTGTTGTCTGTCAGTGAAATAATTAATTAATTTAAGATTTTTTGTAAGTAGTCGTTTAAGGGCGCACCGAGCTTCTGGCGTTAATGAATAGGATAGAGCGGGATAAAGAATGTGCGGTTCCTGCCATAATTTAGATATTTCCTTCGTACAAATACAAATTTTGAAAATGTAAAATGTATACGTTATCTAAAGCATATCATTATATTATTATTAAAAAACTGATGTCCTTCCGAAGTGAAGTATTTACGCCGTACTAAGAGTTATGTTATTTTTTAGAGATTACTTTGGTTTTTTTTTATAGAGGAAACTAAACGAAGTAAACGTGTTTCTAACGCGTAAGATGCGCAGAGTGATTCCTTAAATATCTTAAATATCAATCGCATAACTAAAGGTTAAGTAAAATCAAACGAATGCAATTATTTTGCTAAAAACTCGATGCGCCCTTATGTAGATGAGACTTGAAAATACCGCGATATAGTACACCCGCCAGCTAATGCGGGAAAGCATTCGTTCTATTTTAAATCACTAACCACTTCTTGTTTAGACAGACCCTTAAGATGGCTGAAGATCTTAGGCACAAATGATGATGGTAAGTTGAAGTCGACAATAATCAAGGCCAATGCAAAAAATACATCTATCCACATGCCGACGTACCAGCTGCCTGAAACCTCTTGTTTATAAAACCGTATGCAGAAACGACACTTAAAACTGCAATCAGACTTTCACCACAACAGTCACAAACAGCCTAAAATGGGCGATCAACGTCAACACTTCGAGTTTGACTCACCTCGACCAATATATCTTGACATTTCACGGTGGCGCTGGTGTGAAGGAAAATGTCAACAATAATGTCAAATTCAGTACATTTTCAATTAAGTTCCAATTTTCGCCGCATGTCAAGGTAAACTGGTACAGTGTGAAGAACTGAAATGTTTGGAATAGCTATTGGACTTATGAAACAGACTTTGTTTAATAGCATTACGCGATTAACTCGATTCGGTTAATAGCGTATAATAGTCTATTTGCCGTGGCAATCTGAGCAACTGATCGATGGCAGCAATATTGTTGATGGACTGTTAGTTATCATACGTCGGTACAGTACTGGACTTATGATCATGAAGGTCGATCGTTATGAATATGATCAGATGAAGATTTCAAACCATTAGTTTTATTTCACCAATCGTTTTTCTATTCGGAACTTTGGTTGAGGTAAATGTACAACAAAAACTTTCTTTCGTTCTTTTTGAAGCTTTTCACGCGCAGTCTATACAGTTGAGCCAATATTTACGTTCTTAACCTAAAAAAATACTTAATACTTTTTATTAATAAAAAAATAAAAAATACGCGTCTGACACAAAAAAAAATGTTTTGGCGGGTTCAGAAGGTCCCAAATAGCCTTACATTCTTTCCAAACCAAATTAAACAAACCCAATCCAAATTTTCTTTAGAGATAAAAGGAGCCTTTTGGCTAAAATAATAAAGATGTGTGATTGTAGTTACCGTAGTACGGCCACTATGGGTACAAGAGTCTATTGTTTTAACAAAATTATTTTCCTTGCCCTGCATTCGTGGAGCTAAACCACATTACATTAGTACATAATACGGATACGCGAGTAGTTAATAGATAGCAGGCAATGAGGTCAAGCTCCCCCTTGATGGGGGCAATCGAAGCAATCAGTTCCAAGTGGATACCGAAGGATAGATGAGTTTATAGTTCATCTTAACACCCACTTCTTTCTAGAGAACTAAAATAAAATGCAATTAGAGGAAAATAGGTTTCTGGCATCATATGTTTTGAAACCACATATTTTATTATAAGTACCTGGGCGACCGAGCTCTGCTCTGGTGAAAATAAAGAATGCTCATTTAATAGTATAGAATAGTACCTACTAATTCCATACTGGCATGTTAATAGATACTTACTATTTTACTAATTCCATGCTGCCATGATCATTATTCTAATGTCATTATTATCATGTTATTATTCATTATCTTGTCCTAAACTTTGGGCGACCGAGCTCTGCTCGGATGAAAATACGGAGAAAACTTATTTTCCCAGATATGAGACCTTGCTAGATCGATTTTTTGCCCCCGTTTACCTCTATATTGCAACTTTTATCGAAATCATTAGAGCCCATTTCGAGAACGTAAGTACAAATCTATATACAAACAAATAAATATATATGTATCCAAATATTGCTCGTTTAATAGGATTAAAAGAATGTCCATGGAGTGTCTTGTCCTTTCTTCTCCATAGGAACCTACTACGCTTTAGAATGAGCAACAGCTTAGTCTTTCTGACTGACCAAATCCTTGACAGACAATTCAAAAGTGAAATAAATGCATCAAAGCGGTTTTTAGAATGGTTTACCACTCTTTGAGTTTTTCGCCCGTTATTCTCCAGAGGAACCTACCTACTACGCTTTGGAATGGGCAACTAGCTTCATCCTTCTGACTGACCGATTCCTTGACAATTCAAAAGTGCCTGTTAATGGTTTAATTGAAATAAATGCTTTGAGTTTGAGTTTGGTAAAGTAAAAGCTTGAGAAAAAGTATGATCGATGGGATTTCTGATGTTTGCAAATTAGGATCAGACCATGTTTAAAAGCAAAGAAGACGTCAAGAATAGGTCAATAACAGAACATAATGAGCCTAGTAAAGAAAGTATTATATCTTAAATATAATTTCAAATGCAAAAATCTACGCCTCTACACCTACATACCTAACCCTTACCGTGCCGCGTCCTATATTCGCATCCCAAGCCGCAAATATTAAGACGTCCAGCGAAGTGGGTCGGCATTGGGGTTAACTGGCCAGTTATAACCGTTTGTTTTACGGCAAAACTACTGACATTTGAAGGTTTATGACGACTGGCGACGCACGTACGAATAGCTTGGTAAATGGCTGATTTGCATCGGTGGTGGTATTTTAATGCTAGCAAAAATGTCTTAACAATTTGCAATATTTGTAACAATAAGTTTTGCTCCTACCAAGCTTTTGTTATTATAGTCCTCAATTTGATTACGAGGGTAGATCTTTATTTAGCTTCTAGTCCATTCTTTACGCGTAGGACCAACATTTTTGGTCCTACTATCACTCTCCTAAGGACCAATTTCAATCCTACACACCCTATGTTTCCAAGTGTTAGGGTTAAAGGTTGGATACTAAAAGAAAGACCGTTTTAAGGATTTCAATAATACGTTTATTATCCTTATCTTTATTATATAGGAGGGTGTGTTTTACTAGTATTATGTGAGACCTGTGATCCCACACAATGCTAAAAGTATAATAATTATGGGAAAGTAAGGATTTCGTCTAGTGGTTAAGGGCGGGCTCGGATAGAAAAAATAATAATTTATGAGTTAGAAAGAGAAATACTATATAGTGTGAGTCTTTATAATGTGCAAATATCGAAATGAGGGAATCTATGCTTAATTCTAGCACCGGAAAAAATATAAAAAAATAATATAATATACGTAATGGGATCTTATTGAGAAATTTTACGAGTATTGTAAATATGATGAAAAAAAAAACAGATTTTTGCTAAAAAAAAAAAACATTTTCAATTTTAAAATAAAGTTTATTTTCAATTGAGGGTAGTTTTTTTTTCCACAATTTGAATTTTACAAGGACGCCTAATTAATTCCAATCATTGTGGAGTTTATTTCATCGCGATTGACCATTTAGTTTAAAAGTTACCCGTTTTGTTTAAAAATTCCATAAAAAAATATATTTAGTTTTTTTTAAATATTTTTACAAAATAAGCATAGATTCCCTCATTTCGATATGTGCATATTGTAAAGTCTCACACTGTATAGTGCTGAAGTAGGATCGATTTGTTTTTGCTATACTCCAACACCAAGAACCTAAATGTCATACGTCAGTCTAATATTAAGACTGATATGAAGTAAGAAAACCACAGGCCATTTATTAATTCTAGTTCCGAATTTTTCAAAACTTACCCAGTGCAGAAAGCCTCAGCATTTAGCTGAATCCTACCATTGCTAAGTCACACCGCAGTTAGGCGGTCAGCAGCCGTCGAGTAAATAAACAACATTAGACCAACAATGCGTGTTTACAGCGCGGTTCGGAAATAGACCGGCGCGCGCGCAACGCTGCTCCCGTTTTTATGGAGCTATTGGTTGGCGTTGAGGTAGTACTGTGTCAATATTAAGAGAAAATAATTATTTTATTATAAACTAGCGAACTACCCCTGCTTCGCACGGTGTTGCCGACTGCACAAAACGAACAGATTTCATAAAAAAATAATAATATAAAAACACGATTTAAAGATTTTTTTAATTTTTCATTTAAGGCCTTCCGGAATAAATGCTCTAATTTATAGTAAAAATCGCATTAAAATTAATTGTGTGCTTTAGAAAAACAACGCGGTCACACACAGGCATACACGAAGAGCGACTTTGTTAACTACTATGTATTGATTAAAGATATAGATAGTATCTAAACCAAACAGTTATAAAAAGTACATGTGTATTTAGAAACACATGGGTAATAAAATGATAATACATTGCTCTAAAAGTACTTCAGTTATTTACGGAAATTTCTTTTTTTGGAATACATTTGTTTTGAGACGAAAATTATACATTTAAGATTAGAAGTTTAAAAGAAATAATCTGAAAGACGGGTTTCAATTTACAAGAATAAGCCAATATTAGGTAACAATCTAGAAACAGACTGAAAATGTTCTATAAGCCCTCCAGCGTAGGCCATAAATATTTGCTGTTATCATGCCTAAACTCCAAACAAGATTATTTGTATCGATACAAGACACTAAACAGACACGAACAAAGCTTCAAAACGGGCGTGTTGTTTTGTTTTGATCCCAAAAGTTAGCCCGGCTTAAAATCAGGGATTATGGAGGCAGTGAAACATGCTTACGACTTTACAGTGTTTGACACTTTTGAGCTGCTGAATAGTAGTCAACTTAAGGCCTGTTCTAGTGTATCCCACACACTAAGGTCCACTTTTAGTGATAGCACAAAAAGTGGACCTGTGTCCCAGCAATGGAGACGTTGTAGACTGTTTATGCTTACCACTATCGAGCATATAAATTCGAAGTGAAACAGAATTGTACGGAATAGTACATTACTGTCGCGGCCTGCAACTGGGGCATTGCTGGACGATCGTGAAAATGTGGGCCGAGATGAAGCCGAAGCATACATACGTGAGTCTATCAATGCCTGGTTGTGGCCAAGGCTTGTATAGTACTTTTCTCAAATAATGCGCGGAAATTCAAACTAAGTAAATAAATTATAAATTCCAGAATCAATAACGAACAACGATAATTTTTCATGCGTCAATTAATTCATTTGTTCCTTCTTTACTATAAACAGCTCAATTTGCAAGACAAATCGAAATTTAAATAAAATCTTTGGTAAGCTACCTCCTTGGTTGCAATGATTGTGTTGAAGTAAAAAGTTCGTTAATTTTTTTTAAATAACATGACAAATATGGATTTTCATACAAACATTGCCGGCCGGACGCTCGCATGTATTTGATTTATCGAAGGTTGTCAAAATAAGGTTCGAGTTTCCAAGTATGTTTGAGAAAAGTTAATAATACGCAGTAAATTATACGTTCTTTCTATCACGAATGTTGTAACAAGGAAAAAAAAAGAAAGGGAAGGAAAGAAGACGGAGGGAGGGAAGGTGAGGCACAGGCTGAGGAAGATACGCAGTAAGATTTTCTTGTCTGCTCATAACATAACAACTCTGCATTCAGATTGCCAATTGTGGGCGTTGACATTGTACTAGAACGGAAGTTCCAAAGTGGCCTAATCTCTTAAACGAGAACTATTTTTAGAAGTCTTCAAAATAAAATACTTACGTATGTACGTAAAAAGACCATGTAGACAGTTTTGTTACGAACATTTTGCGATTAGATGCAGTTTTGAGAGATTATGCATACCTAGATACCTTCTATTTATCACTACGACGATATTTGCCGTATTATAGCCATTTCATTCAACTGTCAAAGAATGGCGATTGTGATTTGAATATACGGATAATATAAGTTGGTAGTCACTTGCTTTTAACTACGAATTTCCTTTATTTTACATTGTCTGAAACTGACATTCAATGGTATTTTTTTTTTTGTTATTTAAAGGAATTCATACAAAAGATATCAGTGCATTGGCTTCTTTGCAGGCCAAGGTATAAATGTTTGTAAACATAAACAATTATATTTTTAGAAACAGATGCGAAATATCTTTTCGGGTTTTTTTCTTATGCTATTGACCTTTGTGTGCAATGTTTATTTTATAACGGAGTTACTCGCTTTTGTTTAGGTAAGATAGAATATAAAAGTCTACATGAATTTTCACGTCATGTAACACCATCACCTGTTTTTCCATTTATGTGTTGATAATACAGCGGTACCTATTAAGTACCCAATTTATACATATTTAAAAAAAAAGTAGTGGCACTCCGGGAGTGCTGACAGAAGTGAAAACTTGAACAAGATCGCCTTGGTGGAAGAAAAATACTTGTATAGAACATTGGTCCGTAACCTTATGTAAGTAAAGGGCACAATACCGCTTACAAAAAAAAAAAACTGCCGAAACCTTTAAAGTAAAAATACTTGCATAGAACATTGATCCGTAACGTAATATAAATAAAGACCACAATCGCGTTTACAAAAATGAGATGTCGTCATGGTGTCGCGAAATCAATGGTTTAGTCCCATCTCAAAAATGCCCAACGCGCCTAAAGAAGTTTTCACTTCAAAAATGTACTTTGAAAGGTTAAGAGTACGGATACCTCAATTTTATTACGCTGTAGTGCGCGAGTGTTAAAATATGAGGAAACTGACGTAGATGTCTTCCATAAATTAATCAAGAAACAAGTTAACTGTTAAAAATTTGGAACAAAACACGTCAGAGTACAGCTCGCTATTTATGTTTGGCAGCGATCGATACCGATGTTGTGACCTCATGAATGAGAGCTAGACTGGCAAACGAGAAGTCGATACTATGTATTCTTCGTTGCCTATCACCGGTCTTTGATACTGACGTGGAGATATTTGTACCACAAAAATCATTCCCAGGCAGGAACAAATTAAAACGAAAAAAAAAAAAACGAGCGAGCCTTACTGAGTTGCATGTGATGTGTACCATCTGACATCTTGGCTGACGTATATATCATCATCACCATCACCGTCATCGTCATCATCCTGTTTACAACCTCTCGGAAAATGGGTTGGTACCATCTGACGGCCAACTCAAGCACCACGCGCGCTCATTGGTCAAATCAAATAGCGCGCGCTTTCCCGACTTCCGCACTTCAGTTCCTTTTCACGAAATCACTGCCACAGATTTTATTATTTAGATTTAGAGTTTGATTTTGTAAGCGAGAGGAAAGACGTTGGACATGAAAAAATTATGAATTTAAATCAGGTTCAAAATCAGTACTTTCAAAACGATAAAAGTTACCAAAGGGAACTACATAGCGTCCCTTCACAAAAAGAGCTGTATTATGTGTTACGAAAACCATATATATATCAAAGTACGTAGAATAGTCTCCTTCTTCTATCGAGTGGGCGTCGTGAGCGACACAATCATTTCCGCAATTAAAAGATTAGCCAGCCAGCAGGTTGATAGCGGGGCTGGAGTGTGGCTACTCTGGACTTATCTGGAGGCTTTTTTAATACACCATGGAGAATAGAAGCTTGTATGGAATGCTTACGTAAATACCAATAATTAACTTTTTGGTGTAAGTTTATGTTCTATAGCGAGGTAATTATCATGTCGTAAACAATATCTTGTGACCGCAGCCGTAACGACCACAATTTGGACATCGACCGGCAGCTGTCAAATACGAAGAGCCAGTCATAACAACATCCGATTCAAAAACATATTGAATAACCATAAAATCATTGCTACTTATTAAATCTACTGATCAACGGATGTTTTTGTTTTGTTGCATATTTAACTAAAGCCACGAACCGATTTCCATAGTTACTACAGTAACCTAACTCTGTCTAAAAGATTAATTAATTAAACTCAACTCTGAAAATACTGTAACAGCAGTAAGGACAACAAAGTCTTCAATATAAACCCTAACACAAGTTAACATGTCCTAAAGCAAGCGATTAATTCAACGTACACTGCGCGTGTACACTGCGCGTCAAAAGGCTGAACACATACATTTTATGGGAACTGCTGAAAACGATCCGCCCGCCAAACACGACGGACGTCTACACTATCTATACTTTGTATATAGCGGACATAGAAACGTACGACCACGTATGAATTAGACTAGTTTTCGTTGCAAATAGCCGTCGCCATTTCGTGAAATAGCCAAGTGCCTAGTGAGGTGTAAACTGGTAGACTTGTTACTGTTTAGCGTAAACGGCAAAAGTGTCTGTATAATATTCTGAAACTCTGAATAGATTTTTGTAAACTTCTGCATGATCCACGATATGGCATAGTCTTTTTTGGAGTACAGTTTTCACATAGTAAATCACAACACTACATGCAAGTAAATGCTTGTGCAACCATAAGCACATGCTTATGGTTGCACAAGCATTTACTTGTGTAAGTTTGTGTTTCTTTCTTTCAAAGCCGGTCGTTTGTAATTTCGAAATATTTTTTTGGAAAACCAAGATGTAGTATTTCTAAAGATTGCAGTAAGCACAAAACACATGCCATACTGCCCCTGCTTGGTGTATTATGGCCCACTCCCTCTCATAAACAGGAGGCCTGCTTCAGTACTGATTATGCTACGTACCATTGATAGCTTGCCTTATCCATACTCTGCATACCCAAGCATGTCTCAACTTCGAACATGTACCAACAAACAATGTAGACCAGTGATTCCTAAAGTCGACTGGAACGCTACCCACCTAACAAAAACTTTAAAATTCGGGACTCACCTCTTCTTGACTGTCATGGAGAAAAAAAGCATACTTAACTATATGAATCAACGAATGTTCAAATAAGAAAAAACATTCAGTTACAATCGAAAACTTTAATACTTAATTAAATACAAGGAGTGCCATTTCAATGAGAAGGACGTATTTGTTTTATTATAGCTTTAGCATCAACTTCAATTTTAGTAACGTGTAATCACCACAAGTTTGATACGTCCAATTGATTTCGATATTTAGTTTTAATATTAATCACAGCTGAAAATCAATTTTTTGAGGCCCACCCTATATTTGCTCGCGACCCACCAGTGAGTCGCGACCCATAGTTTGGGAAACGCTGATGTAGACTATGACCGCCTAGCTCTAGGTATAGATATTTATACATTGTCCGGCCGACTGTCCGGAATGGTCGGGGTTAATTGGCGACCGCTCCGCCATCCATCCCATTCCTACTCGAATGGAAATCAAAACGGCACGGAATATAAACCGGATGGAATGAAGGAATCAATTTGCATGCTTTTGTTGTCTGTTACAGTGGTTTTGTTGTTATAGTGTAAGCTTTTTGGAAAGTGATAGTGTGCATCTAAAAAGTATTCAATTTGTAATTTTGTTAATGATTTATCTAAATCTAAACTAACATGTTATAGAGAAACGATTAGATTTTCTGTATGTTTGTTTGTTACGCTTTCACGCTAAAACAGCTGAACAGATTTGGATGACATTTGGCACATGGGTACACCATGATCTGGTTTAGGACATATAATACTTTTTATTCCGATATTCTATATTTATAATAAAATATGTGTGTCATTCATGAACAATGCTTATTACAAAAAAAAAACGCGTTTCACTTGGGTAGTCAGATGGTCAACTGTTCTATTATTTCCACCTAATTTCTGCTGGCTATAAGAATCCAACCACATGTAACATAGTCGTTGTCACCTGTCCCGGAATCCCCATTTCTCACAATATATTATTGCCTTCGAAGGTCTTATAACAAATCACTTGACACCCACCCCTATATTCTCGATAAAATATAGCTTGTATACCAAAGATACGATAAAATATCGCGGGTCTGGCAGACTGGCAGTTCATCATATTACGTCTTGTCAATAAAATGTCAACCTAATTTATAAGGCTGCCTTCCTGCCAAATTAGAGACCCCTTCTCAAATTGTATCCCGAAATAAACTGATGTCGTCATGGAAGAAGAATTTTGGTCACAGGATGCAGTGTCCGTCACTTTCTGTGGACAAGTACCTCGGGACAGCACAAGGACAAGCTGGTGCAGTGAAATGCTACTTACATAGTTTTATGCTATATTTATTCACACAAGTTTTATTTTATCTATCTAAGCGCATCGAACGGCTGGCCCAATTTGGCTATTTATTATTTTGAAATGTTCGAATTAGTTTTAGGAAAATAAAAATTGAAAATATTCCCGGAAAATGTTAAAATTCGGGAAAACCTGAACCGTTCTTTTTCTATGGGATTTTTTTTACGATTTATTGAGGACAATATCTGTCGGGTCGGCTAGTACTTTATATGTTTATTTATTTATTTAAACTTTTCACACTCAAAACGGTACAAAGGCGGACTTAATGCCTTAGGCATTCTCTACCAGTCAACCAAGGGTGGTGAAGAGACTGGATGGCAGGTGCTCTGTTTAAGAGGAAGAAAGAAAAAATTATTAAAAATATATCATTAGAAAAATATAGGTAGGAACAACAGTACATGAATAGGTTATAACTTATAATACACATACATATTTAATGTAATATACATATATTTATTATATATATACATATATACAAATTTAAGGGAGAGAGATGTTGAGATGACTCTACTCTATTTGTTTTGAAAAAAAACTGCAATTTCCGCTTAAATGCATACCGACTGGTGGCCGTCCTGATATCAAGAGGAAGCCCATTTCATAGAAGAATGGACTGAATGTGAAAGGAAGAATGAACAAAGTCAGAAGAATGAGAAGGACAAAGTAGGAGAAGATTGTTAGAAGATCGCAAATTCTTAGTGTGTGAAGAATATAGATATTGGAAGTGAGATACAAGATAAGAAGGAGGAGTGGGAGAGTTGAGAAGGGAGAAAAGCGAATGGACATCCATTTGAGCTCAGACCTATAGCTCGACACATGATCATATTTCCTGAGATTGAAAATGAACCGGATACAATTGTTGAGCAGTCTGTCGAGCTTATCCAGCAAAACCGAATTTAAGTCAAAGTAGCACACGTCATCATAGTCGATGATAGGGAATATCAAAGCCTGCACAAGCATAGTTTTCGTCTTAGCGGGCAAAAAGCTTCTCAGACGATACATGGATCGCAGAGTGCCGTTGACCCTTTGACTAACACTAGAGACCTGGCGTTGCCAGCTAAGCGTCGAGTCAAGATGCAAACCGAGATCTTTCACAGTAGAGGTAACGGGTATGACGGTACTATTGAAAATAAGAGGAGGAAGTGAGCTAAGCGTCACCCTACTCCTCATGCGTGAGCTCCCAATTACAATGGCCTGACACTTTGAGGGGTATATGTACATGTTAGTTTGTATAATATGCAATAGAAGTGGATATTTAGTAACCTGTTCCGCTTAGCTATTTCTAAAGAGTCTTATAAAAACCCTGAAAGAAATCAGGTTTTTTTTGGATTTTTTTTAATACTCTTTAGTAATAGCTAAGCGGAGCAGGTTACTAAATATATCCACTTCTATTGCATTTTATAATGGATTTACGCAAGGTCACGCCTGAATCAATTAACTATGTTAGTTTGTATGTCTACGGGCCATTGTAGCCTGAAATAAATGTTTTATTCATCATCTTCCTGCCCTTGTTCCATGTTATTTAGGGTCGGCCCAACACGTGTTCTCTTTCCACTCTCCCCTGTCAACCGTCACGCTATCATTCACTCCCTTCTCTTTCATACCATTCCTCACACAATCCATCCATCTTTTCTTTGGCCTTCGTCTCCCACTCCATCCATCACAATTTATATAAATAACTCTTTTAGTCACTCATTACATGCCCATACCAGGCCAAACGATTTCCTTTCAACTTTTCTGTCACTGGCGCCACTTTTAAACTTCCCCTTATACACTCATTTCTTACTTTATCCATTTTCATCACTCCACACATTCATCTCAACAATCTCATCTCCGCTATATGCAATCTTTTTTCATCCGTCTTCTTTACGGCCCAACATTCCGATCCATACAGAATGACAGGCCTTATCACGGACTTGTAGATTTTCCCCTTTAACTTGAGGGGCATCCGTGAGTCGCAAGTTGTTCCTGTGACCTGCCGCCATTTAATCCATCCTGAGCTGATCCGGCGCGTTAAATATTTAAAAAATATATATATATATATTAAAGTTTTTTATGATGTTGGTTACTATACATTAACTGTTGGTTCAAGTTGCCTTTGCCGACGATTAATCAAGGATTGTTATGACCCTGCAAATGTCCTTGACGTGTGCACTGAGGTAGGTACTAGGTTTATATTATTTTAGGTACCAAGGTATTGAATTGAAACATTTGTAGGCAAATGATGCTGTTACAAACTTGGCAGCTAAGATTGTTGTTCAAACAATTTATATTTGTTCAGGTGCCTCTTAGTAGTAAACGTAAACATAATATTGGCTATAAGGTACATGAAGGACTATTCAGTAATATTAAACTTTAGGCGGAAAATCAAGGTATGAAAGCCAAATATCGGATTACTGATAACCCAATCGGTTAACCCGAAGTGATGGCTTTATGTTGAATCGCACGAATTTACTCGCCCGACACGTGCGGATCGCCTCAAGAAAATAATTTATTATTTAAAAGTGTCGATTCGCCCGTATCGGTCGAGTAAATTCGGGCGTATTGTTAAAAACTTATAGATGAGAATTTTTTCTATCCAGTTTTATAAATCGTGGCTTACCTACATTAACGGCCTATGGCCTATAGTATGCTAGCCACGACCTTACTTATGAATTGTTTCTTTTAACCTACTTATTCATAGTTCTTTCCAAATATTAACCTAGTGTTCAGGTCCAGCTTTTTAACTTTTAATTTCTTCTTAACCTGCTTGTCTAGCACACAACTGCGCAAGTAGGATTTGCCGATAATTAACCAATTTCATAAAGGTTAAAAAGACCCAATACTATGTCAATAGAATGCTTTTCAAACAGTTTACATTCAATTACATCACACTATGCATGTAACATTACGCCATTGGTTAAAATTATATTTATTAATAAAATGTTTTATTTCTTCGGCATCACATATCTTTCGTTTCTCTAAAATTATTCATAGATTTGAAATGAATACAATTTATAAAAATTCTATGTTTACGATCGAGTTTTATTCAATGTTTATGTGATTTTTTTCATCGCACGCGCAGCTGTTTTTGTTATTATATTATTTCTAACATATTTCGTAATCAGCAACGTTTATTATAAGATATAAGTAAAAACCGTGTCCCAAGGTTGGCTAAGTCTCCATCTTCTTCGAAAAAAAAAAAAACGTTCGTACTTTGTTGTTTTTCCGACAACTACAAAGATTAAACTATAATTTTTTCCTTTACTTCCCTGATCAGCTTGAAACTAAGCAATTATAATATGCTAATAAGCAATGAATTTCATTAACTATGCGCAAATTACACCATGTCGGTGGGAAAACAAACAACTAATGTGAAAACTTTATCAATGTTAGCGTCGTCATCGATAAAACAAATAGGTACCTAACGTAACTATGTACAATAGTTACGCTTGGGGAGGCCTATGTCCAGCAGTGGACGTATTTCGGCTGAAATTACGATGGTGATAATGATAATCAACTATTTGATTGATTTCATAGGAACTTAAATCTGCTAAATACTGGTATTCAGCTACATCCGGTTAGAATGGAAGCCAACCCTAACAAAGTTGGGAAACGGCTAGGCAGATGTTGAGATACATAAATCCAAACTCGATACTTAGGTACACATAATAATATTTATGTAGGTATATTATTATATTACATGCGGTACTAGTATTATATCATCTGTGATGCGGGAATTAAACCCGTCACTCATAATTACTGGAAAACTTAGTTCAATGTGTCCAAAACATGTCTTCAAAATATAAGAAAAATATCTTTGTACCTTGTCATTCCTATCCGTCTGGCATTCATACAGTCATTTTACTGTCAAAACATGGTTTTTTAGTTTTATTGACATTTAAATAATATATTATTGTTCAGACTCATATTGATTGTTGCAGTAAGTGTCAAAATTAGTAATGCAAGTGGCCTTTAGGTCGTGGAGACCCTGAAATACAAACAGCAAATGTCAAATGAGGCCAAAGGGACTGGACAGCCTAGGCTTATCGTGAGTGCTGAAAAGCTATGCACAATTTCAAAGGCATATCAAAAGCCAAATTTTAGATTCCAACACCTAAAGCTGAAATTTTGTAATGAAAGAACTTGAGAACGGTTTAGACCGGGAAAACACCCACAAGACCTCGGTTTTTCTGCCGTCATCAATACTGTTCCGGAACTTAGCATCGCTTGCTTGCTAGGAAAATTACAAGCTCAAAACAATTTTCATCTTTGTCTCAAAAAGTCAAAGGTCGGCAAGGCCTCGGCAATTCCTTTGTTTGCCACATACCCATGTAAGTGAAAACCGGCGTCAGGCACTTATAGTTGTCCGGCATTTTTGCTGAACTGAGCCTTTTTGATGCAGCCGTGAGGCTCCCCTGCTAATTTCTTACATAGCAGTTTACACTTTATATTTGTTTTTTTTGGCCCACTGTACATAATTATATTGTGTGCTTTTTTCTTTCTAAGTATGAATGCAATAAAATACCTACATTTGAAGGGATTTAATTTTGTCACAACCATCGTTAATGACGGAGTTAGAAGATTGGCTCTGAAAAATCTACCAACCATTTTCATCACTGAGGAAAATCCTATGAACAAAATCGACACCATATCTGTTATCCGCTTATCTACCTACAAAGCCATAGATTTGGGTCACCTACGGATAAAGGTCAAAGGGGACGCTAGTACGACCACAAAGGGAAAAATCTTAAGCCGCTTAGTAGGACTAAGTATCAGTAATCTTTAGAAAAAAAAAATAGGGAATGTTAAATTAATTAATTTTCAGCTCCTTTTGTATTTAATTTTCTTGATGTTTTTATCATTTTCTTAATTAAATTAACGATATTTTTAGCGACTATAATTTTCCGAAATGCGTTTGAAAATGAAAATGTATTATTATTATTAATGCTATTATGGTTTTTAACGATCTGGGTTTATATTAAGATCTAAGGAACTAAGACCTCAGGGTCTGTGACCAGAGACCAGACCCTAGGTTTCTGAAAGACTGTTCTAGTTGTAATTGGTTGGCCAAAATCCCATCAATCAATCATCCTTACTAGTTTTCATAAGGTATGTAAGTATCGCATTTGTAAGTTTTCAGTGTTTGTCATCCCGGAGGTATTAACAACATTTCGGCATTATTTATGTATAATGCTAAAGTTTTTTTAAATTATTGAACCCCAACAATTTTTCTTTAACGCGTAAATAAAAAGGAACGAACCATATAAAAAATGAAGTTAAAAGATACAAGTAGAAGTAAAAGTTAATCATTATAGTAAACTTCAACTTAATTCGAAAATTAACGATGAACACGACAAATGACCGTACAAACGGCAATAAAAGCAATTAAACACACCTACTCGAAGTCTCAATCTCAATCTTTACAAATGGGAAACAAAGATAATCTCCCACCATACTCGATAAACTACGCAAAACACATCCGAAAACTTCTAAATATATCCGAAACGAACACGTCAATAGTGGCCACGGAACTACGGAACTCCAAATATTCATATCATAAACAAAAATAAACTGCAAAAGGTATGACCTTTTTCAACAACATTTAAAAAATAAGTTTTAATTTTTTTAAACATACCTGAACTCCTTTCTCCTCCGTTTCAGACATCACTATGTTCAACTAAATGCTCTGATATTTGAATGTGGAACGTCCAGTGCACGGGAGAGGCGGGAATGCAATGAAGGAACCGCGGCTATGAAGGGAAGCCGTATACTAACCACAACCGACAGTTGGTTTGAGAAACGCGCCGTTTGTTTGCAGCGTTTTATAGGTACGGTTTGATCAATTGTTTAAATGGATAGATTGGTTGGTCGGACTACCTTTTGAAATTCACTATGGGAATTTAATCCTAATAAGGGTTGAACAAAGACTCATACGACATCCTTTTCATTAAACAGTTGTACGGGCCATCAGTTCTCTCTCTTTCATGCGGTTAGTGACTAACTTGGTGTCAGAGTATTAAAAAGCCGCCCAAGGGCCTCTGACTTGGCTTCACATGCTGTCGAGAAATATCTCTTAGGCATGCCTTTCCTCAAGATGTTTTCCTTCACCGTTTTTGAAGTAAGTGATAATTATACAATACGCACATGAACCTGAAAAGTCAGAGGTGTGTGCCTTGGGTTCGAACTCGAGACCTAGGACTTGGCAGTTGACAGTCTGACGGTCACACCACTAAGCTATCACTTCTGTAGGCACCATACACTAGCGCTTTGTTTTGATTAAGTAAGTTATTGGAGCACACAGAAGGAATCACAAGTTAAAAGTTATGTATATTGGAAAGGCAAAAGTTAACATGTAGAATTAGTAGCGTTTCTTTCTTTTGGCAAAGTTTAGTTTCACAGTAGTTGTCGTACTCGATATGTACTGTCGTATTGTAAAATGTTCGTGACGCACGACATCCAAGTGGGTTACTGCGCTTGCAAAAAGTATGTAGTTACGGTTGGTCTGACCACACAAGTGATACTGAAAGATCCGATCTTATCGACTTACACCAACTAACTTGACCCTATTAGACCCTCCTTTACTATAAACGGGCCTCCACGGTAGACGACGGGTAAGTCCTGTACGCCTACCCTTATTACCAAACTCGTTGACCAGCTAGATTATATGATACGAGAGAAGAAGATCCAAGCTGCTTTTGTGAATCGATGAAACAATTAAACTAAGGAAGAGACGTGTTTCGTGCGTTTCAGTCGCTCAGTGTGCGTTCAGTCTTCTCGATTGCTTAGCAAAGTCTATCAGTGAGGGGAAAATTCAATATGCACACAAAACATGTAACATGTACACACACGATCTTTTTATAATAATATGGTTACCATGGAATTCAATAATAAATGCAAATAAGATTATTATCTCCTTTAGAATATTTTGTGTGAAGTATACGATTTTTGTAAAGGACCAAGAACGTGGCAATATATTTATTGTTTCTTGTATTTTAAAAAGGATTGCGCCTTCAAGAGTATAGCAGTCTCCTGTCATGTACAATCACATGTACAATCATTGTCCTCGTTGATGTATAGAGGAATTTTATCCGATTGTTTCCCATAGAACAATGTCGAATTTTGCCGACAAATTAATAGGACCAATTATCAGTCAAAGAGATCCGTGACGGAGCTCAAGAAGCAAAGAAAGGTATGACGTCATTTCTCTTCTCTTACTTGAAACAGAACTCGAACAGAATAGAAGAAAGACATCGAACGTATTAAAATTTCGGCAATGTATTTGTACAGTCACGTATAGGTATAACGATACAGATTATCCAAGAATAGAATACACAGCCCAGCTAAGGATAGTAAAATCCCAAAGAAACAAGAACAGCAACAGAAGAAAATTATATACGTCAAGAATAATTACAGATTCGGCAACGTGCGTAAGTAATGTCACGTATACAACAATAGATTACTTAGATAAACCAAGTATGGAATACACAACTCAAGCGTGCGTGCGTGCGTGTACGTATTTTTTTTTATTTTTATTATCTTTCTTTGCGTCATGTTTACCGCAAATTAACGTATTTTCTTTCTTTCTTCTTTCAAGCTGAAGATAGTAAAATCCCAAAGGAAAATCCCAAGCAATTGCTATAGCAACAGAAGAAATAAGCAACGATAATCATAAATTAATGAGACATGAAATGATGATGAATGAAATCTCAGACACAGTATCTAATGTGGAACAGACGACAGGTCATCGTGCATCTGGTCACATAGACTAGACCAAGGAGAAATTTAACTAGACGTAAGACGGGATATAATACAGAAGTGGGATGTAAACAGTAAAGTTGTTTAAGAACAATCCATCTGCCTAGCCTTTTTCCAACTATGTTGGGGTTGGCTTGCAGTCTAACCGGATGCAGCTGAATACCAGTATTTTACATGGAGCGCCTGCGTATCTGACCTCATCAACCCAGTAACTGGGTAATACGATACCCTTTGGTAAGACTGGTTTCAGAATTTCAAGCTTCTGAGGACCTATAACGACTATCAAAGATCCATAAATGCCAGCCGGGACCAACGGCTTAACGGCGGCTTAAGGTTGCTTAAAAACAAACACTTTAAAATATAATCAGTGTCAATCAACACCAGAATAAATCAAAGATGGAAACATTCCTTTTAGGTACCAAAATTTGAGATTGAATCAAGAAACTGATAAAGAAACTAGCTGTGCCCCGCGGTTTCACCTGCCGTGGCGCCGTTTAATTTAAAAGAAATCGGATTATTTATAAATTACTTCGATTTCGCTTAGCGTTTATTATGTTTTAGTTTTCTTTTTTCCGGCTCTAAAGGGTCGTAGCGAGAGCTTAAAATAAAGCCTAAGGTTTATAGGCTTTATTTCTCCTCAAGAATTGGGCAATAAAATGCAAAACAAATTTTTCAATCCAGAGATTAAAAAAAAAACTCTGCAGCTTTATTATATTAAAGAGAACATGAGATATGTAAAAACACAAAAATAATTTGCCGAATCTTACCACTTACCGAGAATGTTCAAGCAAAATATGTATGCAAACTTGTAAATGTCTTAACTTCTAAACAAGGTCAGGCTGGGCACAGGGAAGTGTGCTGCCGACAAAGTTTGCTACAAATTGATTTACCCTCTAATTGCATCGCTTTTGGGAATACATCGAAAAAGTGACGCAAGATCAAAGTTACGTTTGCATTGGCGTAAAATATTTCTACCAACTTTCAATAAAGGAGGAAGTTTTCAAGTCCGACTGTTTCTTTACATGTTTTTATTTGTTTACAATGTATTCTGTAAATGATAACATAATTGTAATTAATTGTGAACTAAGACTAAGGCTTCAAAGGCATGAGGATGATGGTAAGTCATTCTACTATTACTGAATCCAGTTTTATAGAAAATCTAAAGTGTCGCTGCTGGCGTTTACTCACATTCCTCTGATTTCGTGTGGATTTACTGAACTGTTTTAAAACATGTACCCATTCATGTTACTAGTCAGCACTTGCGCATTACTCTCACAGGCACGGAAAAATCTTACCACACAATAAACCCGTAACTAAAACATTGTACTATTATTATTACTTCGTACCACTGGCCAGTGCAACCTCTAGTTTGTGTCTAATTGTGCTAAATTATGAAGTGTGGGCGGAGCTATTCTTGACGCTGTTAGAATACGTATAGGTGGTTGTTTCGTATAATAAATGAAGAAATATTAACTATAGACAGTTTACACTTTACACAAATAGTGAACATTCTAAGGGACTACATCAAGAGGGTAAGTGTAGGGCAGGGAAGTCAATTGTGTATCAATTTGAAACAATTAATTTGCCGTGATATCAACTGTCAAAGAATGACAGTAACGTGATTTGAACGAGAATTTAGGTGGGTAGTCATTTTGCATGACAATCAAAAATTTTTATCTGAGTTTACGTTATCTCCATTTCTGTTCATAACACAACTTTGAGTTACGATCGCAAATGCGTCTGCTAAGGATCGTGACGAGACGGTATTTTCTATATTAGGCAAAGTACTGCCGTAAGCCCAATGAGCAGTGGGCCAAAATAGCCACTGATATCTGGAGCCCTGATACAGCCAGAAGGCCTTGTAGCAGACCCCGGTGAAGATGGTGGGACTAACTGAACAAAACATACGACCAGCGCGCTTAGAGTGCAATAGAAACGGGTTTTGTCGACGGAAGTATAGACAAAAAGACAGATAAACAATCACAATCTGACATTTTGTCTATTCTTCCGTCGACAAAACCTTTAAAAAACCAGTTTCTCTGATCGCCATACTACGCGTGCATTAACCCACAATAGCCCAATGTCGAAGAGTTGGAAGTCATGGAGAGGCCTTGTCCAGCTGTGGGATAATGTAGGCTAACCGTAAGTATGTAAGTAAGGCAAAGTTACCGTAGGAATAGCACTAGTTAGCTTGTAAATTCAACTTCTCCTACGTCGTAAGCATGTAAAATCCCACTACCAGGCTCAGACTATCCCTCTGAAGTTGAGTGTCATATTCTCACTTTTCTGACTGCCTCGTTGGCCTAGTGGTCGTAAGCGCTACTGCTGAGCATGAGGTCCTGGGTTCGATTCCCAGGTCGTGCAAAGTGTTATTGGGTTTTTCTTTCTGAAATTTCTCGGTAGCAGCCCGGAGTCTGGATTTGTGCCCGGTTGATGGCCATAGGCTCGCCCCCTATTACATCGGACTTAAACATAACTGGCGAAATGTGAGTGTACCTGCTACAGGGTACCTCAGGGTGTACCTCTGCCCAAACCTTCGAGGAAACAAGGCGTGATGTTATGTTCTCACTTATCAATTACCACTACAAAACTTCTATCCATTTCTTCCCACTCAAACAAAGTGAACATCGTAATTCAGTAAATAATAGTTAGAGAGGTATGTGGTACGACTCTCAATTGCTCCGTAATTAGGTCGACCCGTAATTACGGGACATCCTTCCCACGCCGGCCATCGCGTAAGAATGAGGGATAGGAAAAGGTTGACGAGGTTTATGTGTGCGGTATTGTGGGATGGAAGACTCTGCGTTATTATATCTGTCCTTAGGTTTTACAACCTAGATGTAAATAGGTGCCTACATTAGAGAAATTGATGGAGTGGGAGACATAATCACTCATAACTATGTACAAAATAGTGATCAAAAATCATGATTAAATTATGGAAAAAGCTGAGAAATTGAACACATTGTATGTATAATATTTCCTAAAATTCATGTAAGTATCTATCTAGCTTAAAATTCATTAATGTATGTTTGTGAGTATTGTATAATTATCACTTACTTCAAAAACGGTGAAGGAAAACATCGTGAGGAAACCGGCATGCCTGACAGATATTTATCGACGGCATGTGAAGCCAAGCCAGAGGTCCATGGGCGGCATAAAAACTCTGACTACAGTACCCTAATTGCGTAATAAAACAATCACAATCTGTTTCGATTTGAAACAGATTGCTAATCCATAGCTTCAAAGTTGGAAAATAAAATCTGCTGAACAACGTAAATAACGCAATGAATGTTATCGAACTATAAAAATGAAACAAATTAGGCAAAATTGTTTACGAAAATAAGTTACGCAATTAAGGTACAGGTCAACAACATGAAAAACAAAAAAAAAATATAACGATCTCTAAAATCGAATAATATACAAGAACTTTCAACCCAGGCGTGGATATTTATTTATTTATTTATTATATGCTCTCGCTTACACATGAAACAAGTATCTACAGTACATAACAGTTTACAAACGATAAATCCAACAAAACAGAATCGAATAAAGTAAAAATAACTTGTATAGCGCTACAAGGTTCGTTTGACGCGTGGCCAAAATCGGAACTAACACTGCTATCTTTTTTTTGCTTCAAAACCTTAAACAAAACGTTTTCCAATAACAGCTGTCAACGTCATTCGAGCTTCAAAAGACAAATTATAGAAGCGTAAACTACTGCCGCGAACATAGCGCCATCTACGTTAGTTTTACAGAAACATTGGGAAAATTCAGCGCGTTAGTTTTCAGCGTTGCTTTAGCAGAGCCTGAACTTTCAGTGAACTGTTTAGTTTCGACGGCAACCGCTTGGCGTCGCTGTAAGGTTTTCAGACGAGGTTAAATTTGAAAGCTGCAGCCATTTTGCTTTATAACTATTTTAAAACCTTGTAAAATTAATATGTTATGCTATGTACACCATCATTTACTCTTTACTAAAGTAAAGAATATTTTATTCCATGTAACTCAGGCATAAAAGGTATACGGGGTAGCAGGGACATCGACGCAAAAAGTGTTACTATGAATTCAGTACATGTTTCTGAACCCTTTTTTTTTTAGGGTGGGAAATCATCAAATAACTTCTCCCGCTCTGGGCGGAGCGGGAGGGCGTGTCAGACTCTTACTGACTAAAACCCACCCGTGTTCCTTCGGTTGCCCTGTTGCCGGAGGCCACGATCTCCCTTTCGGTTTTCTTCGCAACCCCGGCAGGCATCGGCCCTAGCGGACCCCGTCAATTCTGCTGACATCTCTTTGAGGCGCGCGTGGAACACAACGCGCCGTCGACCCGGGATGTTTCTGAACCCTGCGTTGAAACTTTCGTCGGTAATTTAAAAAAATCTGCTGTTGCATTTTGACCGCATTTTTCTATGAAACTGCATTTTTTTTAAAATAAACGATGAAAAATTTCAACACGGCCCCCCGTTGAATTTTTTTTAGTTTAGAATCTTGTACTGAATCCATGGTTACAGTTTTTGCGTCGATGTCCCTGCCAGCCTGTATATTAGCATAATAATACTTGTAGAAACTAACAAAAAAGCTCCTGAGTCCCAAATGACTTTCTAACTAAGTATAGTTTACTTTTAAAATTGCGGACAACATGGTTTTTTAAGTGATTCTTGTTTCGCTACCTACGAATAGAAAAAAAATAAACGTATATTGAAAGGATCTCGACAATTCCACACACGAGCTGAGATTTACAATGACCTTTAAACGCTCTCCTGAACAATAAAAAAACGATTATGATCCACTCATGCTGATTGACAATTGCATCACGTGCAGCGACTGATGACTAGGCGACTTCCTTTTTAACCACGATATAGGCACGATCAAATAAGGAATCATAGATTACTATCGAAGATAGGCTACGGTAGCGATAGGTGAAAAAGTTATCATCGAGGAAGTCCAGCCAAATAATAAAAAACACAAGTTTTAAGTTATTAAAACTATTTCTGTCGGTATCTGTTAAGATACCGACAGAAATAGTTTTTGCCATTGGCGGGCTAACTACACCTTAGTTAATCGCCAGACAGGGGCTTAAAATTTAAAAAAAAAACACTCCTCGAAGTTACTATGCTACTAGATACAAGACGTTACCAGAAGATGAGGAATTTCTCATAGAAAAAAGGGTCTTAGAAATTACGATGGAAGCAGAGTTAGACATACATATAGACGTGTGTGTTAAAGACAACTACGATTAATGGATATCTTCGTACCTCCCGAACTACTAATGTCATCTTAAGTCGCTTGAATATGAAAAGGCCTGTCACATTGGAGAAATATATATCTATATTTTCCGCAGAAATCTTGGCAGAGAAAGCTGACTGCCAACTTTTAGCACTCAAAGAAGCAAATCGAAATGCAAATGGATTGGCTTTGGCCAAATCTGTCGAACGAATTGTTCTCTAAACAAACACAAGTGCGTTCGCTTTCGGCTTTATAAGAACAGTTGAGGGAACAAACAGAGATAATCATAATTCTGTATTCAGCCCAACCACGTCCTGGATATAGGGCTCTCCAAAGCATCGCCACAACAACCAGTACTGTGCTCCTCGCAAGGAAATTTTTGCTATTCTGTTCTCATTAACAACACAGTACAACTTATCCGTGCTAACTTGTCTTTTCCTACTCTTTGTCAGCATCAACAAGTTGATTATATCACTGTAAGGGGCTCGTCCGTCTGGCTATTCTTAGACCTGGAGACATCCAGCGTAATTGGCTCGATGTAAGCCACTGGGCTATTTCCATTGTGCAACCGTGTGCTGGCCCACGTAATAATAGCGGTTGATTTGTTTATGAGTACTTAGAGAGAAGAGGTCATGCCTGTGGTGGAGGTAGAAATACTTAGGTATGTGCACGTGTTTACGATAAAGTACCTATAATGTTTAATTCGATGTATAAAAGCACACCTCCAGAAAATATTTTATTTAGTGATTTCATCTCAGCTCTTTTTGTCTTTAATGTCAATCGAAAGTTTGTTGCTGCATTAGCAAAGTAGGGAAAGTTCAGAGATAATAATATAGAGAATATTTTGACCAATGTTGACAACGACAAATTGTTCACTCTAGTTGGATAATTAGCTAATGAGAAAACTTCCATGTGTCATAAAGTGATGGATGTAAAACGCAAACTTTTAATGAGCCACATTGTCTTGCCTGAATTTTGTTTAGTACAAAACTGTACTCCTCATTGCCCAAATCCAGAAACATCATAGAAACTCTCTGAAAAACAGACTTCAGGTGTGTACTTATTCAAAGTGGACAAACTTGACCAAGCAGTAAAATAAATATTAGAAGAGCAATAACGATGGGCGCATCATTATATGAAAATATAAATAATGTAATGGTGCTGTGGAGCAAACAGAAAGTGAAAGATAAAGGAAAGTAAATAACCCATCACCTGCAAGCTATTGCCAAGAATTATTTGAGTTGTTGCCATAATTCACGAAGAATCACAAAGTTATGCAACGCCCCAGTCAACATTTTCTTGCAAATAAATGGACAGTAGTAATAATAATTGAAGAAAAAGTGGAACACCCATTAACATGATTTTTGCACTAAGTACTTTTAATAATGACTCTGTTACAACGACCTGTCTTGACGTATATACGAATCGAGCCACAGACAATGCTCAAGATCATCCATTAACCATCACTTATAAAAGAAAAACATTGTGTTCTTCATCAATCAGTAAAAAATGCGACAAGTAATTATCTCTGGTAAACCAAACAGTCGGTTTAAAAACACCAAATAATTCTTGAAATCGCATTACAGAAAGTATTTTTACAACTCAAACGACATGAGGAGGCGAAGCCAAAAATAACTAAATCACTTCTGTCGTCTGCAATTATTCTATTGGATGCGCGGGCGCAATTGAGCGCGGCGGTGTTACATGCTGCGTAAACAGAACATTTAGGTACTTAGTTACATGCTGCGTAAATCCGTAAACAGAACATTTAGGTAGTTAGTTATTCAATTCTATCAAGCGATTCATGACCGTCATCCATATCCTGCTCTTATCTCTGTTTATTTAGGCGACGCAGTACGTGTTTCTCTTGCTTATCTACATTTTTTTGCAGCTTTCATCTAAGAATTCACTCTCTTCATCATCTATGATGTGATTCTAACCTAGTCATCATTTTGAAGTCATTTAAAATCATGTACTTAGGCCAGTCCATCAGGCATGAACGGCTTTTCCGATTTATTTTCAGTATCTGGACGACCGAGGTCTGCTGGCGAAAATAGAGAAAACGCGTAAACCTTCTTTGAAATTGTTAGAGCCGTTTTCGAGAACTTGATTACAAATATAATGATGTTCCTTTTTAGGGTTCCGTACCTACCTCAAAAGGAAAAAACGGAACCCTTATCATTCGTGTGTCTTTCTATCCGTCCGTCACAGCCAATTTGCTCCGAATCTAATGGACCGATTAAGTTGAGATTTGGTACACATATGTATTCTTATGACCCTAACACGGACGTGTAACATAAATAAATAAATTTTGAATATGGGGGTCACTTTTGGGGGGCCAATAAGACTTTTTTACTTCTAATTTTAGAATAAATACTTTTAAAGATATATACAAAAAAAAAAAAACACCGAAACTACTGATACATAGAATGATTCTTTACTCATAGATTACAGGAAACCTATAAGAAGTCTATCTTCTACATTAAAATAACATGGTAAATCACGGAACCCTTCATTGCGCGTGGTCCGACACGCACTTACCCGGTTTTTTCTTTTTCTTTTTGTTTACATCATAGTGTGGACTGTCATTGCAATCTAATGGTGGTAGTGGTAGTCAGACGGGGTTAGTTCAATAGAATAGCAGTGTGGCGGCAGCTATGTACTTTCACCACATGCGAACTACACACATCACACTGACGTCACGCAAATCCTGCATAGCGCAAGCAGAGTTTACTGCGCGACTAGCATATATACAACGTCCCGACATCAATCATTGGACAGTAGCCCCCAGACACAACACCCATCTGGTAGGAGTATCCTCCCATTTTTATAAAGGATGATTGAACTTTACACAGTTTACACCCTGTTCCTCATACCTCATCAATAAAATGTGTACGTACCTCTGCTCTGTGAAATCAATACTCAGCGTGAATCTACAAAAACCGGCCAAGTACGTGTCCGACAACGCACAATGAAGTGTCCCGTAGTTGGGATGAATTTATCCCAAAAACAAACTTAACTTTGTAGTTGAAAAACATGTTGTCTCTCATACATCGATATAAGTCACGATCAATTCTCCAACTGCGAATGTAAGTTTGTAGTCGCAATTTTTTTTTTGTGTGTTAAATCTACAAATTAACGATTTTCGAACTTTTTCCTGTACTTATGCTGTGACCTTGCTTCTTGCCAAATTTCATGATCCTAGGTCAACGGGAAGTACCCTGTAGGGTTTAATTTATTTGCGATTGGTTGTATTTTTTAATTGCGTTGACTAAGAAGTTTTTTTTTAGAGCTCTAAGGGACTATAGAATTACGTATTTGATATTAATTTCAACTTGATACCTCCTCCACGCGTTTCTAAGAAAAGGGGTCTTGACAGACTGACGGACGGACAACGAAGTGATCCTATAAGGGTTCCGTTTTTTCCTTTAGAGGTACGGAATCCTAAAAAAGAAAAATATATGTATATGGCAACCTCGTGATTTATGAACATAATTCGTAAAAGCGATTCGTTTCTAATGGTTTGACCTATATCACTTTCAATGAGTTCAAAATAAACAGAAAGAAGTTTCCACATGTAATCCCACTTTACCGTCATCTTTAGACTTGTGAACAGTAAAAATAACTTTGAATGCTCCGATATTTTCAATGTGTATTAGAGAAATGTAAAAATACAGTTTTATTTTTAAAGCAGCCATATGAATCTGGGATTGAACTGTGAACATCAGCTGTGAGAATCGACAGAATACTGTAAAACCGGTATCCACTATGGTCGCACACCAACTGTGCTTTACGCATTTATTAGGTATGTGTTTCCATGAAATCGGCCTCAATGACTATCCAAATGCGCGGAGCACAGGTGATGCGCCATCATAATGTTCTTCTTTTGAAGTCGATGCTATGGTACTTTTTTTATTACTGTGACTAGTAGACGGCAACGTTAATAGCAGGATCAGTGACTTTCATTAGATCCTTAAAAGCAGGTGTATGGACACTTAGGACACTCCTGCAAGTGTGCATAATGAAAACCCAGCTTTAAAAAAATAATAATTTTGTTACACGTGCCAATTTTCAGAAGTAAGCGTTTTCAGTTGATTATTTTTACACGACGTATTAAAGCATCAAACACACTAATAGATTATTGAATCCAATGCTGATCAGTGAGTTGACGATGACTGATGGAGAGCATTTGAGTTATTTTGCACGAATTGTGCGAGATGAACTTGCGTTTTAAATCGGAAAATTATAGTAAAATTTACAGTCGACCGCACGTCGGTTGTAACACTTTGAGCGTGAGCTGGCGATAGCGAAATACGGCGTTTTTTTATATTATAAAATAACTAGCTGCACCCCGCGGTTTCACCCGCATAAGTCTTGATACCGTAAGAATATCGGGATAAGAAGCATCCTATGTCCTACCTAGGTCATGGTCTACCAATGTATCAAATTTCATCCAAATCCGTTCAGCCGTTTTAGCGTGAAAGCGTAACAAACAAACTCATTTATAATATTAGTTAGGATAAATAAATAAATAAAAAACCCCATCTTTATGATAAGTTATGTTAAAATATTGAAATGAATGTCTATGATTTTTCCGGCAACATTTTCTGTGATGTGTGAACAGGTTAATATAGTAAAATCATGTGGAAAATCTAGCGATTTTTCTTTCATTCTCTGTTCCTCGAAAAAAAAACCAAGCGTATATCCACATCTATAATTACCGGTACGTCACATCACATCAAAGACTTTAATCTCACATGAAACGCTTCAATAAACCTGGCAGGTTCCGAAACTAGTTTGTGGTTAGCTCCAGGGGTCATAAATCGCATAAATATAAACATTTTACACATCGAACACTCGTAAAATGTTTTACAGCGACGCTTTAGCGTAATTTTTATATGAATATAATTATAAAATAAAACAGCTGCGTAATTTTCTGTCCATTCCGTCTCTATGAAAGTTTGGATTATGTCATTTGTGTCGAGAAAAACTTATGGGCAGTTATTCTTTGAGAAAATTGTCATGTGAATCTAGAGATAGCTTTTATTAATTCTGTTTTCTCTACTTATGTTTTTATTTTGTTCAATGTTAACAAATTAAAGTATGTAGCTCATGTAGAAACGTCTCGGACTTCGTTTGATCGAAGTAAGGACTTTAATTAATTTTATAAAAAACACTACAAAGTGAAAAATTGTTTTAATTGTTGGTGTCCTTGGTTTTTAGTTTTCGTTTTTTTCCACTGACTTCCATAATTTAAGTTATTTTTCACTTTGTATTGTTTTTTTTTTTGAAGTTGTTTTTTTTTATTTTTCACTTTTTAGTTGTGGTACCTGCCGCACACAAATTCGAATACCACTACCAGCTATTTAAATAACAGTGACAGGAACTTATCATATCATCCATATATGTATTAAGCGGGGAAAAATACATATTATTGAAGCTTACTCAAAAACTGCCCAAGCAAAATTAATAAAATTTATATGGAACTACCTCTGATGACCTACCGAACAAAACAAGAATCATCAAAATCAATTCATAATTGGCGGCATAATCGCGTAACAAACCAAAAAAAAAAGTGGTGGCACTCCGGGAGTGCCGACAGAAGTCAAAACTTGAACAAAATCGCCTTGGCGGAAGAAAAATACTCGTATAAAACATTGGTCCGTAACCTTATCTAAATAAAGAGCACAATCGCGTTTACAAAAAAAAATACTTCCGCAACCTTTCGAGTAAAAATACTTGCATAGAACATTGATCCGTAACGAAATATAAATAAAGAGCACAATCGTGTCTAAAAAACCTTTAAAGTAAAAATACTTGCATAGAACATTGATCCGTAACGTAATATAAATAAAGAGCACAATCCCGTTTACAAAAATAAGGTGTGAAGACTCACAGTGTCGCGAAATCAATGGTTTAGTCCCATCTTAAAAATGCCCAACGCGCCTAAAGAAGTTTTCACTTTAAAAAATACGTATTGAGAACCTCCTCCTTTTTGAAGTCAGTTAAAAATATTTAGAATCGTAGCAGGTGGCGTTCTGTAGTTTTTGCCTACACCCAAGGAAAGGTGTGAGTATATGAATGTATGTATAAAAAGAGGTAGTTTTTATAACGTCTAGGTAAGCACTAAGCAGTCATTTTGAACACTCATGTGTTTTGAGAAACAGCAGATATTAGAATAAGTACGCCTTTCCTCACTGTTTAGTTAGAATTCCTAATTAGCTGAGGGCTACCTCAAGCTACTCCTCAATTTATAAAGATCAGTGAGGTGAACTTATTTGAAAATGCTACATCTACAATAATTTACATGTTAGTTAAACGTGCACTAAACAAGAGTATCGTCCCTGAACCAGTAACGTGCGTACGCGCAGTGTAAACAAACTGTGTCAGTTTGCTTGTTTTTATAGCGAACATATGTAACTCGCTCTAAAATATATTATATCAGTGCTCACTCAAATGCTTTCTTCTTTCAGCACCTATTTTCTTGCTTTCCGTCAACGTCATGTTAGGTCATGTCAGCACGACGTTGTTATTTTATTGAAAGAAAGAAGATAATGGGTTTTATTGGCATAATATTTCTACTCGTTGCTCGTCGATTGCGTCTTCGGGCACTGAGTAACCCCATGTCTGCCTGCCTTGCTTTTTCCCAACTATGTTGAAGTCGACTTCCAGTCTAACTGGATGCAGCTGAATACCAGTATTTTTGACTGCCTATCTGACCTCCACAACCCAGTTACTGAGTAACACGATACCCCTTGGTAAAACTGGTTGTCAGACTTTTTTCAGGGTGCTGATGGGGCTGCCCCGATTCTGTAGCGCATCAGGTATGTTCGCCGAGTCGCAAGTAGACTGTTTTTATACTACTATCCGAAAACGATGCACATCCCTGGTGCGCAGGGTTCGGGCTAGCTCCAGCGGCATCCTGGGGGCATTCGCGCAGAGGTTCGATTGCCAGTACCTGAACCATTGCTGTATGGTTCACATACTAGGCAATCGAGATATGTAATATGTTTTGTCTTTTTAATATTGTATGTGTTTTTATTTTGTTTTACTTTGAAATTTTGTATATGATCCACTGTTGGTCGAAATAAAAGCTTATTATTATTATTATTATTTTGGGCTTTTGACTACCCGTAACGACTGTTGAAGTTCTACAAATGACAGCCGGGACCAACGGCTTTACGAGTTTTCTGAGGGACGGAGGGGTCTCGATATGTAACAGATGGTCACCCATCGACGAACCGACCGCGGCAAGCATAGCTTAACCTTTGATCGACCCGAGCAGCTGTTTTCGTTTAACCACGAGCCCCCCACAGAGTAACCCCATGTTATTTAAGGAAATGTGATGTATACTCCTTCAAGCCTGTAACTTACTCATTTCATAAATTTTCCGTTGACTGAGCACCTTCTGTTATAGAAGTTGGTTTTGAATATCAACCCTTGGACCATTTAATTCAAATAAAAAATCAAACAAATCAAAATATTTTATTTCACATCAACCTCTAAGGGCATTTATGAAACGTCAGAAGCTAGGTGCACGGTTCCAATTGGTCCTTTCCTATGGAGAAGAGCCGGTAAAAAACTCCACGGTTACTCTAAAAAAACTAATTGGCTTTTACAATATTTTCAAATAACAGTGCTAATAGGTGTGGGGGACAGTGTAGGCCTTTCAACAAGTACCAGGTACTTAACAAAATAGAAAAATGGTCAACAAATCTACAATTTACTACGCCTACTGATTCAAGTTCGTTTGTGGTATGGGTTTTTTTCATGGTTTCGATTATTAGTGCAGCCCAGTTCATAAAAATGAAAGGTGTATCTGTATTTTCTATCAACTACCATCAGTGATCATAGCGTCAGAAGGACAGACTGAATGAGATGCTCATGGACATACTCCTGAAACTATCCTTTAGCTCTTATAAAACAGGAAGTAACAGGCTACTGTTATTTTATTTTAGGTTATATTAATAATAATAGGTAGGCTAAGAACTCATGGAGCGGTTCTCAGCCACGGCCGCCGCGGTGGCGGGTACAGCACGACCCGTGTCGTGAAATTTGATATCTATATTTCCATGAACAGTATTTTTATTTTATTAATGTCCCTCAGGAATCATCGCATTTCCGAATACAAACGAATTCTAATTTCCATGTCCATCAATTATTCGTGTATAATAATTTTAATTCAGAACTAAGTACTTTATTGTTGTTTTGTTTTGATTTAAATGTAAACTAGAGCTGTAAACTATTTTCTTATCTGTCATGCCTGAGACTTTAGCAGCTTTCCTCCCATTTATTAAAATAAATTACATTAATTTAAAAGCGTATTAACAACCCTATATACTTTCAAGCTGATTGAAATCGTCCGGTCTGCACCGAGTGCAAAGGGCAACTGATAGAAATCCGACGACTGACGAAATACGAAGTTTGCCGAGGGACATCAAGAAAATAGAAATACTTTACTACGTGTTCGTACGAGTATTTGCAGTCCCGCCACCGCGGCGGGCGCGGGTGAAAATTGCTCCGTGAGTTCTTAGCCAAAAGAAAAGTCTTTGATTTTCATCCTCTAATTTCAATTTTCTCGTACTCCTAGGTATTTTATTGCAAACAAACATCAGTTGTTTGTTTTCATATCGAAACGCTAATAAATATAACGACATTTAATGCGCGTGAGCAGACATCATACAAAAGTTTTGTTTATTTGTTTTACTCGTAAAGTCGTAATGCCAACTGTCGAATGCGTTTCACATTTACAACCCTCGTGTTGATGACATTGTTTGTTATTTTATTTCTTACTTGCGCTTGAAACTTTCACAAGGATTTCAGTTTTCGTGCTGAACATGCTCGTTAAAAATCCTTCCTAACAATTTCCCCTTGGCTTGAGCCCTGATATGATTAAATTAATCACCTCAGCTTGAGCCTGAAAATTTCAGAAACATTTACAACAGACATGTTCAGGAATCGTAGGCCCTAAGATAATGTCAGATCTTTGAATTTCACTACATTCTTAAAGCTTTTTATGGGTGGCTGTACGTTAATGTAAATCTAAAGAAGTATAGTTTTTTCAATACTAAGAAATAAGTATAAAGTAAACCCTATGATGACCTCTGCAAAATATCCAGAAGCTTGCTCAGTACCTGGTTCTTATTATAATTCTACTCCCAAAGTATTAACATAACAATAACAACATTTTATCGAAACAAATGAACATCAGTAAATAAAGTGTGACACCAAACTTGTAAACAAAACACTATATTAGTGTCCACTTTAATATTGTAAAGACTAGTCATTAGAGAATGCATTGATCGCAACGCCATGGCCATTAGGGCTGATGATATTAGATGATCAAGAAAATGCATTGTTGTTGAACACTATTTCTAATAATAAGGCAAATTTTAAAATCATAAACCGTTTACTTCGTGCCCATATGAAAAATGACTAGGCGAGCATTATTTTGAATTTTGCAAGAACTATGTAATCATTTTTTCGGGGTTAAGGGAATCGTATTTTAGGGACCTACCCGAAGCAAAAATGAATTAATAATACAACTCTCGTAAAGAAATAGGAAGCCTATTGTTGGCTAATAACTACATTTACATCTTTCAAAACTCATAAAGGATGCAAATCAGAAGAGTGTTCCCTGTAAAAAAAAAAAAACTTTATCAACAAAATTACCAATAAGTACTTTGACAATAGCCTCATCAAAATACTCACTTACAGAGCGACGAACTGTAATAAACAGGCCAAGGGTACAAGTGTACAACGCACAAACAAAGTCGGACAGTGCCAACCCTAGCAGGCACGTGATCTTGTCAACGTTACCCCTCGCTGCCAAATAATGTGACCATCTAGCTTATACATACCTCACACTAAGTACGTAGCAGAAGGTCCGGTCAATGCATGATCACCCGTCCCTACACAACGTACCTACTACTAAAGTCAGCTGTTTCAGACTTGCACGCAGTACATAACTACTTAGAAATCTTGAACTGCTGGACAGGAAGGCGTTATAAAACTCTATAAACGACTTCAAAAAAGGAGGAGGTTCTCAGTTCACAGGAACCTTTTTTTTAAATGTTTCTTCTCCGATCATTCGAAGAAGGCTGAACCGATTTGGAAATTTCTTTTTGTCTTTATTTCTTTTTGTCTTTTTAAATTGTAATAACTTTGCCTGGGTAGTTTTTGAATAAGCTTCAATAATACGTTTTTTTTTTCTACTTAGTGCAGTATGTTAATGATGTTATAATTAACTTCCTGTTACTATTATTTATATAGCAAGAAGTGATGATACCCATACGAATTTTTGTGGGGTAGGTACTACAACTAAAACGTGAAAAATGAAAATGTTTTAACAAAAAAAACCGACTTCCAAATAGAACACTACAAAGTGAATAATAACTTTAATTTCGGAAGTCGGTAGCAAAAAATGAAAAAAAAACAACAAAGCTGCGGATTTAAGTAATTTTGAAGTGAGATTGAATACTTGTACGTCTGATCCGATGATCGAACTATAGCAGATCGGAGCTAACAAAGTAATAGCGAGTAATACTTAGGGCAAGCCTTCATTGGGCACGCCACAATTGCAGCGACATCGCATCCCCTCTTTGAGGAGTGGCTAGAGGGCGCCACGGCGTCCCCACTTTCCGTCTGACGAAGGTCCTCACCGGACACGGTTGTTTCGGGAGGTTCCTGTTCAGGATAAGGCGGGAAGAAACGCCCGGTGTCACCATTATGTGGATCACCTGGAGGACACGGTGGAGCATACGGTGGAGGTCTGCCCGGCTTGGGCAGAGCATCGCCGTGTCCTCGTGGAGGCGATCTACGGCGGTGATCTCTCGCGTCCGGCCCTGGTCCAGGCCATGGTATGGAGCAAGAGGGCATGGGAGACCGTCACCTCCTTTTGCGAAGCAGTAAAGCTCGCGAAGGCGGAGGCGGAACGCGTGACGAAGAGGCAAATTTCGCGCCCTCACGCCCCTAACCGCCGCCAGAGACGCCCTGGGCGTTAGGAGTCGCAGGCCGATTCCCGGCCACAGTAGGCGCGAGCTTGCGGACGGTGAGCAATGGGTAGCTCGTCGTCTGTTAAGGACCAGGCCCCGGTCGACAGCGCGTTGTGTTCCACGCGCGCCTCAAAGAGATGTCAATAGAAGTGACGGGATCCGCTAGGGTCGATGCCTGCCGGGATCGCGGGAGAGTTCGAAAGGGATACCGTGGCCCCTGGCACCATGGCAACTAAAGGAACACGGGTGGGTTTTAGTCAGTAAGAGTCTGACACGCCCTCCCGCTCCACCCAGAGCGGGAGAAGTTATTTGATAATTTCCCAACCAAAAAAAGGGCAAGCCTTAATATAGATCAATACATATTTTGTCATCAGAAAACTAAATCTCTCAACATAATAACTCTTAGCACTCACATTTTGTTGTTATCGTCACAAGGTTAGTTGAGCATACTGCGGGGGGATGCAGTATACAGCAAAAGGCTTCAGAGCCAACCGTTTTTTTTTTGAATAGCCTTTCTGTAGCATATTTTTCGCTATAGTTAGAAAAGACAGCCCCTCAATATTAAATCCTTCACAGCTACCAAACCTTAAGCTTAATCTGAGTCAAAAGAGCTTAATTTTGACAAAAGCAATACAAAAAACCGTCCAATTGCGTGTAGGATCACGCACAATGGAGGGTTCCGTAGTTGGGTGAATTTATCTAAAGAATAAACTTAACATTGTAGTTGAAAAACATGTTCTCCCGTACATTACAACTGCAAATTTAAGTTTTTATGCACAATATTGAGAGATTTACCGCGTTATTTTAAAACCATATACTTTTATATACGTTTTCCATTCTTGATATTTTTTTCAAAATTTTAGGCTCAGTAGTTTCGGAGATAAGGTTAATCTTTAAAATTAAAAAATATATATATTTGAGATCCTCACAACAAACCATTCCATGTCACACGGTAGTTTGCAAAAGTATATTTTTAAACTTTCTAATTTGCCCCCGAAAAGTGACCCCCATATTTAAAATTAATTTATTTACGTTCATCACTTCATAACCTTATAATGTTCCCACTGCTGGGACACCTGCCTCCTCTCGGTGAGAGGGAGTGGGCTGTAATCTACCACGCGAGCCCAGTGCGGGTTGGTAGATGTCTCATGTCTTCGAACATTGGTTCTAGGACATGCTGGTTTCCTCATGATGTTTTCCTTCACCATTTTTAAGAGCAGTGGTGATGAAATTTAATACACAAAGTAAAGCGCCCGCCTGCTTTACAACTCGTAAGTCGGTACCATTACCACCGGGCCACCACTGCTCTCCTATTACGTCCTGCTTATTTACGTTACACATCCGTATTTGAGTCACAGAAGTTCATATGTGTACCAAATATCATCTAAATTGATCCAGTAGATTCCGAGCAAATTGGCTGTGACAGACGGACAGACAAACCTAAGAGTGTATGGGTTTCGTTTTTTTCTCTTGAGGTACGGAACCCTAATAATAGGGTGATCGCTATACCTTCTGCTACCCATCTATTCTGTGTTCAGCCTGATCTAGACAGAGACAATGATTTAGCACTTATTTATACCCACATAAACTACAAACGGACGTTCATCTTCTCTCCTCGAGTTATGTTTTGGATTGTTGCCTTCAAATGAGTGCAAAAGGGAAAATATAACGTAAGAATGAAATTGAAGAAGCAGGATTATTTTTCAAACACTCGTTCTTTCTACAAAGCAAGAATCTTAAAATTAGGAAACTTTAGGCTTTCAGAGTCCAAATCAATTCTAAAGAAGCACTTTTACTCAGAAAAAACTTCACCTATTATTTTGGGAGCTAAAGCGATCCGACAAAAATTAGAAAAAGAAATGTTTGTTCGTAACATAACATTATTTATGACAAGGAAATAATTTCTCGCCACCAAGCCGTAACAAACGAGGTCTCACACGTTACAATTCGCGCATAAAACAAAAATACAACACAATAATAAAATAATAAATGATTATTTTCAGTTATGCTATAATTCGCTAGCCTAATGTTACGGATGTGCGCACAGTATGAAGCGTTAGCGTTTATGATCCACGCGATAATCGCTGGCAGGTGGCACGTGACTATTTTACACTTTGTTATACTGAAATGACAAAATACATTAGAATGTTTAATATTGTACTTTATTGTACAATATTAAAATAACAATTTTCAAAAAGAAATCTACAATAAGTAGGTACATAAAATTTATACTGATATTTTAAATTTGATTATAATCACGAATTAAATCAAGACCCGCAACGGTCACACTCGATGGCGAATCACTCACTTTCATCAAGTAAAAAAACAGTCATCAATCACTTGGGTTAGGTTAGGTTAGATATTTAAATAAAGAGTAAGATTTTAAAGTCAAGCTTTAAAATCTTACTCTTTATTTAAATATCTTACAGTATTACTTAGTATATTTTACAATTTATCGCACATCGATATACAGACCCAGAAACGAAAAAAATAAAAGCTAAAATAAGATGTTTCCGACTCCACTCAAAACTTTCTAAATAACAAAATCTATTAACGCGAAATGCGTCACGTTCTTCAGTGAAGAATAAAAAAGATGCATAAAGTGTCAATCGTCAATTACCTAATAGTCACACACAAGTCTGCTGATGCCACTTTGAACTGGTTGTCAAACCGATGGAGTGACAGATGAAATGAAGTTGTTTATTCTGTAAAAAGGATATTGGAAGCACTTTTAAAAGTCATAAATTGCTAGATGGACTCGACATTTCCTATCTGACTACCCCTTATTTTATTTTATTTTTTGGGTGGGAAATAATCAAATAGCTTCTCCCGCTCTGGGCGGAGCGGGAGGGCGTATCAGACTCTTGCTGACTGAAACCCACCCGTGTTCCTTCAGTTGCCTGTATGCTGCCAGGGGCCACGGTAACCCTTTCGGACAAACCTGCAACCCCGGCAGGCATCGGCCCTAGCGGACCCCTTCAGTTGTGCTGACATCTCTTTGAGGCGCGCGTGGTACACAACGCGCCATCGACCCGGGCCTGGTCCTTAACATAATAGCAGTGATAACCTAGTTGTGTGGCCGTCGGACATAGGTCTCGAGTTCGAACCCAAGGCTCCTCTGACTTTTCGGATTCATGTGCGTATTGTGTAATTATCACTTGCTTCAAAAACGGTGAAGGAAAATATCGTGAGGAAACCGGCATGCCTGAGAGATATTTATCAACGGCATGTGAAGCCAAGCCAGAGGCCCGTGAGCGGCTTTAAAACTCTGACACCAGGTTAGTCACTAACCACATGAAAGGAAAGAAGACCGGCGAATGACGTCACTCAAACGTTATTTATGAAAGTATATAAGTTGGTGTGTTTTCCTAGAGAGTGTTTATTATCACCGTAAAGACAAACCCCACCGCCATCATTTTCATGACAGCCGTCACTGCAGCCGTTATGTGACGGCCTTCTTGGAAACCGAAGTTTTAGCTTTGCTTTAGCATTAATGCCTTTTTGATTTGTTATTTCACTATATGCACCGGTTGACATCATCATGTCAACGCTGTCGCTAAAAAACCAGCGCTGTGGCTCTGTCTCGCATGAGGTCGCAGCATTATGCTGAGTGATGGCCGTTTTGCGTAGATGTGACGCATATTTTCCCCCAAATTGTTATTCACGTGTTTTTTTTTTCTTTCTTTGCGTCATATTTACTGCAAATGAACGTATTTTCTTTCTTAATATTTTCCATTCTCCAATCGCCAGACGCCTATTATTACTACAGAAATAATTATAGTTATTTTCCCAGTCACCTGGTCCCAGACAGTCATTTTGTACCTTATTGTTTGGCAATAGACTTGAACGACTTCCCATAATTCCTAACATTTGTCTATTTAATTTGTTGTTCAATTTTCCGTTTCCGAAACATAGCAACAGCGACAGATGAGGGTCTGAAATGTCTGAAATGTCTGAAGACATCAATAAAAAGTAAATTAAAAACGACGATAATTTATGAACAGCTGGTCGAACCGTCGGATGTAGTATTAGCATTGAAGAACTTCCTTTACGTCAGAAAGAGATTTGTTACAGATTTTTGTGTTTTCACAATGTTTTATTGGTACTTTTTTCAAGATTATTGCGGGCAGCACTTCCCTGGAACAACAGGGGAAATTATCTGGAAAATTATATAGGAAAAACTACGTTCACTACTTTTGGGGGATTGTCGACGATATCAGCAAACAACATTATTATTACCTATTTAACCTTTTAGATAAATTAATTAGTATCAAAAAAGCTCATTGATCTTTCATTTTAGAAATAATAAACGTTTGAAGATTAAGTATGATTAAGATTATGCTTGTATTGTTTACATCCGACCTATAAATTGTTTATCTTCCAGACACGGAACTGCCTTTCAATTTAAAACAATGTTTCTTTGTTGTTCTCTTTTTCTTTTATTTCAAAGTTGATTAAAAGCAGCGCTGTTTAGATACGTCATACAGAAATGATATTGGAATCTGGTTTAGATTACTTACTTATCTAAAACTATTCATAAAATATACAAGGCAGGATATGTAGACCAGGCAAAAATATGAATCACATCTTGAAATAGTACCTATTACAAATTCTAACACCTATTTTGTAAGTTGAAATGCAAAATGAAGTTCAAGAAAAACAAGATACCTACTGGAAAAGCATCTTTTTCACAGTAATAATCAATAATTAAGTCATTGTAAATAAGCTAGGAGAAAGGTTGTTGCACCGTGTTACTGACAGACCTTTTCTGGCTGCCCCAAAGTGGAGGACATTCATGATGATTTTCACACCAATAAGTCTACCTATATACATTTCTGTGCTTGAAGTATTAAACAAATAATAAACAAAAAGCTAGGAGAACGTCTTCTTGTACAGTTAACAATTACAGCTTGAGCAGTTGGCATAAGCTGTTAGACGATTAACAGATCAAGCTTCCCGTGTACAACTATGTAGCCAATCTTGCTGAATGCTGACTGTCCTAAAAAGCGCAGGAGGTCAAGTCAATCTCAGGTAGAAGATGCAAAGGAAAAGTAACCTAAGACTTATGATAGATACTGACTTCTCAATATCCACAATTACTCAGGCCGAAAAAATTTTTTCGACATCATTAAATTCATACCACGTTATTCAAATTGTAATTGAAACACTAGGGCCGGTCCGAGTGCCCACTTAGTTTTACAAGACATCGCTAAGCGGTTGCTCGACTCTTCACGTGACCAGAAGGAGACCTTACAACGTGGAAAAGCTGCTAGCCTTTTGGGCACTTTTCCTGTTGACAGCGATGTAGACGAATTTTTTGATGCTCTATGATTATTTCCCCTCCTTTTTTAAATACTTAACATATTATTACTTTAAGTCTCTTAGTTTTTAAATTATGAAAATACGTGTGTGTAAATAAATAAAATACATAGCATGTAGTGTAGAATTGTAATTTATGTATCACGTCAAAAATATAGTTACCGGGTAGGTACTTATTTTCTTTTAGTAACTATATATAACTATTGTTGATAATTTTAAGTGCGTGTGCGTCACTTTTTATTATTAATGTTATCTATCACAGTCTATCATTATTTATATATGTTGTAATAACTGAGAGGATATGACTATTGTTATTAATTTGTTGCTCACTTTAGGAACTTCTGTCCAATTAGTAAAAACATTGTTAGTGGTCGCTTATGCACGGAAAAACCTCATTATTCTGGAATTAGACTATTTAAAAAATACTAAAATAAAACTACAACTAATGAAGTAATGACAGCCACACAAGATGCTGGTTGCGTGACAATAGTATACTTGCTTGCACAAGTAGTTGTATCTAATAAATAGCCCCAATGTTTTTTAGTTACGCTTGTAAGTGATGACAAGTTTAATGTGAGAGCACTGGGTGGCCCAATGGTAACGGCCCCGACTTACAAGTTGTAGGTCGTGGGTTCGAACTTAGGCAGGCGCTTTACTTTGGGTAATTAATTGCATCACCACTGCTCTCAGAGGTGTAGGAAAACATCGTGGGGAAACCGGCATGTCCTAATATAAAAAAAATCTAAGGTATGTGACATCTACCAACCCGCACTGGGCCCTCGTGGTGGATCACAGCCCATGCCCTCTCGAAGAGAGCAGGCTTGTGTCACAGCAGTGGGAACATTATAGGCTGATTATAAAAAAAATAAGTTTCATGTAGAAACGAAAATAGCAGTTGAAAATAATAGTAAACTATAATAATAAGATTTACTGGATCGTTTACATACTCCAATAAAACCTCATAAATATCCATCTCCATTAAAAACGAAAACAAAAGAACGCGTTATATACGAGATCCCTAACAATAACGTTTACAAGAAAGGTTGTGACGTCATCACAGACCCTGGAGTTGCCAGCAATCTAAATCTGTCGCGACAATGAGAATATTGTTCTACAAATTATTTATTTGAACTTTTAGCGCTCTGGCAATGGGTTCGCGTTAAAAATAAGCACTAACTATTAATAGGTCGTTATGTCGAAGCTATTGGTTTCAACTAAGAGACGTGCTGTGTTACTTGGCATCCGATTTGTTTATTGACAGACAGTTTACGGGGTTGTTACATTAAAAAATGATTGAGGATTTAGTTTTTGTGCTGTGAGGTCTGGTTCAAGTTCATACGGTTGTATTTCCGCATCTAACACCGGAGGATAAGAAGTTCCGTACTTTATTGAGCGGATATATTGCGAGACACTTTACTTGAAAAGCTCAATTCCATCAATGAGAATAACAGCATCAGCAGTTTCTAAAGCCAATCCCTTCGTGTCAGAAGGAAGCAATATCGCCGGAGAATGTAAGAACACAACAGTTCTGACATAGCGACTACAAACTAGGAAGCTTATGAAGGTAATTACCCAATAGACAGACGGCCTAGTCAAGGCTGAAACCGATCATTGCGACGATCTATGGACGTCCCCATTATTGACGTGAGCTCAAAATGGGGGGGCGGGTCCAGCAAAATCTCACCATCTCATTTGAAGGGATCCCTTCAAATGAGATTGACAGTGAAATTCTCACGTGAACTTTTAATTTAGAGGATAAACATAGGGTAAATCTTACGTGAGGGGGTCATACCACCACATCTCACCAAGCGGTAGGAGGTTATTTAAAAATAAAAACATATCACGTATAATGGACATCCCCTATTGAAGAGGCCTGTATCCGGTAGCTCTAAGATGTCTTCCGAATGATATGATAATGATAAAGTAACGCCCTAATCACAAATTACTTAAAGATCCTTGCAATTGTGCAACTGCAAACAACATGTGGCGCTCCTATTATACTGTCTACCATAGCAAAGAGTTTTCACGGTAATACCTGACTCCGTTTACATGCTTGCTTGTGAAATATGCAATTTGCACAAGTAATATAGTGCGTGCTGTCGGACGTTAACTGAAAGATATGATGAAAAATCACCATGTTGTTTTTATTATTCAAAACTTCACCTCTACGATACGTGCCAAAAGTTGTAATAAATGCTTCATTGTTAGCAGGTGCATTGCCGAGTATAGGAATAGGGATCATAAACTGTTTAGTCTGCCCGATATTTGGGTTACTCACCAATGTAATCGGCACGTCACACATCGATCATTCATTCGTTAATGGTGTTATTTTAAGTTACAATCAATACCTAATTGACGTTTGGTTAGTCTTTTGTAATTTTATTTGGGTTTTGTCTGGGGTTCTCGTCTGTGGATTGATTTGGTTCAATGTTAAAGGACGCACTCTAATTTGCAGACGATGTATCATCAATCACCTATAAAATCTGTTTGGAGTTCAATATGTTGGTATTCACCATGATCATACTTAATTATTAAAAACACTGCAAAAGAGAGACTTTTCTTGAGTGTCCCAACTACAGTTTTGAATGCGAAACTTAATCAGTCTTTGGCGAACATAATAAAAGGAACGTGTTTTATATTCCTGAACAAACTAAGGTATGGCCTAAAATATGATATTTATATAAATTACTAGCGACCTGCCCCTGCTTCGCACGGGTGCAATGTACTGATGTGGCGACATGTCAGAACATCGAGATTTCTGTGCCCTTTCACGACTAGACAAAACGTCAAGTTTCAGTACTTACATTTTATTTAAAAAAAAAAATACAATAAACCTTCCGGAATACACTCTCTAAATGATGTTGTAAACCTCATCAAAATTCGTTACGTAATTTAGAAGAACAACGCGGACATACAGACAAACGTGAAAATTAAACAGATATGAATTTATGATGATGACCTACTTATTTCAAAATAATATTCCTGGTCAGATGTTTTATCAGCTAGGAATCACAAAAATTTAAGGGTTGCTCGCCTCGCTCGGTTGTCGGTGTTGACGCCTGTTAATCGACAAATGTTGTTAAGAAATTAAAGCAAAGTATTCTGTTTAGATAACTGGTAGAGGTCTATAGGTATGACATGGAAATATTAGATTCAACATGATTCAACCGACATGGAAATATTAGATTCAATACAGATACCTATACCGTAACAAAATCCAAAAACTGAGCACTCAGCACGAATCACAAAATACTCAACACTCAACTAAACCCTATGTGGGTTTAGTTGTGTTGTTGGTTTGTTGTTGAAAAGCGACACTCACTTAGCCACAATACACACATTAACAAGGGTTCTAAACTATACCTGATTACAGTCTTTTCTCGGGCAGGGTACCATATGGTAAATGTGGCTCACCGGAGTCAGTGGGGACGGGATGCTCGACGAGCGTAGCAAGCTCAGCTTTCGCCGCTGCTCAGACGTTAGCGATGCTCGCCGGCTCCTGGCAACCCCATAGCCCGACACATCAGCTGAGTCCACACTCACGCCACGGAGAAGTGACGGTCGAAACATTGTATTGTGGGTATTAAGGTTTAAGGTGGTTATTGGTGATCGGTGTTGATTGAATGGTGATTAGCTGTGTAAATAAAGTGTTGTTTAATACTTCAGCGGTGATTTTCTCTTATGCTGAAGTGAAGTATAGGGTGTGATAATATGATGAGTCGTAAATTTATGAAAAAGTTAAAAGCCTGAAATAAGGTCGTAGTACGAGCACCTGAATATTTGAGTATTAAAGCCATAAGTTAATTTAGTAGCAAGTGATAAGAATAGACGGAGTAAGAATTAAAAATAGTCAGACCTATAAAAACAATTGTAATTAGTCCATCAGTCAGATAATAAAAAAATATTACACACATATTCTTTGTTTATAAATATAAGTTATTTTTTCGATTTTTATTTTTTAAAGTTCGAAAGGGCCGTGGCCCCTGGCAACATATAGGCAACCGAAGAAACACGGGTGGGTTTTAGTCAGTAAGAGCCTGACACAGCCTCCCGCTCCGCCCAGAGCGGGAGAAGTTCAACCAAAAAAAAAAAAGAAGTTATTAACTCTAATCTCGGTTATTGTTAAATTTTAAGAATACTCTTGGTTAAGTTAACGTAAAAATTAAACAAGCAACAAATTACGAGGAAACTGCATACAGCATTAGAATATCATCAGAGTTCAAAGGCTAAGAATTTTTATGACTAATTTGGAATGAAATAGAAGTAAGTAAGTTCAATAAAGACTAAGGTCGAGCTTTAGACTTTAGAGCAGGCTTCTTAGAATGGAATATGAGCACCTGTCAGGTGTTTCATAGAAATGTAATATAAGTAACAATTACGTTTTTGAAATCTTATAAAGTTCTGAAATCTAATCCAGGTATTTACAGTAAGTACCTTGATAAGATTTCAGAACTTTAAATACACACATCAAAAGTGTCTAGGGATCAACATATATTTTTGCAATAACTTTTCTCCTGATTGATATTAATTAAAATTTTCTTTAAGGATTCATCAAATAAAGTGTTTTCGTTTGTCACAGTAACGATAAACCAAGTCACCTTTGCATTAATAAAGAAATTTGCCATTTTCCTAATAAAGGGATTTTTGACATTTGAACCACTAACATTAAAGTTCGAAAAAAAGACTGAAATAACAGTTTTCTTTAAAATTTTATTGGGTAACTTAAACAATTAATAATCCGTGTTTCTACCGCGAACACTAACAACACAAGAACATCGGTTTGGCATACTCAAAATGAGTTCATCCAAATCACGCTGTGGAATGGCCGCCCATGTTCGTTGCAACAACAAAAAAAGGTCTTCTTGCGACTGGATACCCTCCATATTCGGCAGAGCTCTTCTCTGTAGCATATCCCATGCATGCTCAATCGGGTTCAAGTCTGGCGACTGAGCAGGCCGGAGCAGGACATTGATGTTAGCTGCGGCGAGAGTCTGTCTTACAACTCTTGCGGTGTGCGGTCGTGCATTATCATGCATTAACTGAAATAAGGGACCGATTTGCACTTGTAGAGGAACGATGACGTCAGATACAATCGTCTCAGCATAAATTTGAGCGTTGAGGTTGCCTCTGATCCAAATCAACTCAGTTCTTCCGCCGATCCAAATACCCGCCCATACCATGATGGTTCCACCACTATAAGGATGGACTTCCTGGCAGGATTTTAATCGCTGTTGGCGTCCAGGGGTTCTCCAGTGTCGTATACGTCTTGTATCCGGTCTCATACCAAAACGAGACTCATCAGAAAAGCACACGAAACGCCATTGTTCTTCTGCCCAATTTCTGTGTTCAAGAGCCCATTGATATCGAATCCTACGATTGTGCATTGCTATAGGTGGTACCCGTAGCGGTCTTCGGGAATGAAGGTTCACTTCATGCAAGCGGTTTCTGACTGTTTGGTCGCTAATTAAGTTCCCTGAAGAGTGATGAAGCCTCACGGCTAACATCATGGCGGTTATTGTTGGAGCTCTTCGAGTTAAGATTTGAATGTATCGGTCTTGTCTCCGTGTGGTGCAGCGATACCGTCCTCCATGGCGCTCAGCCACGGTACCAGTGCTTCGGTAACGTGTCCAAAGTCGACTGATAACACTCTGACTTGTATTCAGAGCTAAAGCCACAGTACGTTGCCGGGAACCAGCTTCTATCATTCCCACGGCTCTGAGCATTTCTTCCCTGCTTAAATGACGTCGCCGCTCCATAATAACGTTGGTTTTAATCAGTAGTAGGGAAACAGTAGCACTAATAATGTCTTCAATGCGTTGTATGTTTTTATAGGGAAAATATTGACAGCTGATTTTCATCTTTTACTCGAATTTGATTAACAGTTCCTGTTTCAAATTATGAAATGCACCAAAAAGGATCCATATAAATTTATATAATCATAAATTTATTACAACGCCGCATGTCAATCTCAAGAAATCCGCATAAAAATGCTTGATCCCTAGACACTTTTGATGTGTGTAGTTAACAATGATACGCAGTCTTTTAAGTACGAAGGTATGTAATTTCTTGTACAAAAGCTGAATGTATGATGCAACAACAATTTTATGAAGAAGTAAGCGTAAAATAAAATGTACCTACAGTTTAATTGATTTGATTAATAGAGCAGGAGTATGAACTTGAAAAATTAACAAAACAAAAATAAAAAATGTAATATTTTTCAATGTCAGTTATAAAGATGAAAAACCGTAAAAACTGTAGAAAAATAAACGTGCGGAAGATTTTCATATGTAACAGAATTCGTATTTATATTTTAAACAACACAATGTACTAAAGCTTTTTGTATTAAAAATACTGTTTTGACTCTAAATAATCAAATCAAGGCCAATGGTGTAATATTAAAGTGGTGATAAATATGATTAGACTGGTCGGTGGAGAATTCTGCTCGATGTTGCAATGAGGTTATGTGGATATATTATGTATTAAGACATTAATGCTTTATGTATAATGACTTGTTTACAGTAAATGGTCTCCCGTTAGACAAAAATGATAGAAATGCAATTTCTGTCTACCTATATGAGGTAGGTAGAAATTGCATTTCTGTCATTTCTAATACGCAAATGATGAACTAATTAATCACATAACTATTTATTGATTCATCACTTGTTGAAGGTAGGTACATCAATGGTTTGGCAAAGTAAATTATAAATAATTCATTGGTGACTAGGTAGGTAGGTACTGTTGATTGTTTATGAAGAGTTTTAATTTGTATTGAATGGTTAATGGGTTCATGTTTGTTAATTAATTTATGGTCGAGTGTGATCATCAATGTTTAGTTCTAATCAATTTCATTAGTAACCTAGATATGTTTTAGTAACCAATTAAAAAAACCTTAAAAAATAATTTGAATAGCCAATTATCAATGATCATTAAAAACCATTGCATCTCCACAAACAAATCACCTTTTCCTCTCCATTCTTTCATTTTTTTCCATTTTGTACTAATAAACAAGTCTCCAATCACTTTATGTTACACCTATAGGAACATAATAATTGTCACTGCCTCTACACTGGTTTATTTTAAGATCAAAAACAGGACTATAAAAAATATTAATGTCGGCGTTCGACACGCGCGTTCAGGCGGTCGGACCGCGCGGCAGCCGCTTGGCGGGAATCAAGAGATGAACTGAACCGAAGTGTTTCAGTGTGAGACAGAACTGCGTGTGTTGATCGGTCGCCAAAACGTTGCACAATTATCTATCTGACATTTAAAATTGGATCAGACGGTGCGTAGACTGATGCGGGAGACGGGATGGCGACGCGGGTCCTGATTAGGTATTATATTTTAAGCGGAAATCAATCATGATATTCGCACAAATTGAAGATCAAGGCATCAATTTACTATATTTCTAAAATATCCAAAGTAGGACGATCTAAATCAACTATTAGAAAACAGAATTGAGCTATTAGCTATAAACGCGTAAAGGAACATAGTCTGGTAAAGCCTGAACATAAAAACTAAATAAATTATGTGTTTTTTTTCTGAATCATTTGTATAGTCACCTCTCGAATTTTGGGACTTTTTAATGACATTTAATAATCCTCAAATCCCAATGTATTAGATGCACATGCTACAACTCTATAAACAAACAGTCTATTACTTCACTGCAATGTACCCATGGTCTAGTGTTTATCTTTAGCGCAGTATCTTACATTTAATTGGGGCTATTACGAGCTATTACCGCTTAATAGCCCGTAGGTGATGTGATGACTAGGGTGAGATAACAAACTTAGTACCTCTCACTGCTGCTACTTTAAACATTTTATCGTTAACTAGCAAAACGAATGGCTTACAACATAAGTGCTTCAGCCTCTAGGATAATCGAAGCATTAGCTTGCGTTTTCTTTTTCTGACTGACGAATTAGCGTTGAAGAAGCAGTAAATAAATAAAATAAAGGATTTGCTTCAATATTTCTCTCTGATGAAAAGCCAAAAACTATTTTGTAGTCCCCTCTTTAGTGATTTAACCTTGCTTATTTTTCACACTCGTTCTCATAAATATTCAACTTCATTTTCTACATTTCATGTGAATACATTATTACCGAGTGCCTGTGACATAATTTGCCGAACAGAACACAACACTCAAGGAATGTCAAGGTTCAGACATTTCAGTGTAGACCACACATCATTACAAAAAACATTTTTACTTTCTACAGCCATTACCGAAACACTTCACGTTACAAAAATAAATAAAATTAACAAAAAATATTGTTTGGCTCGAAGACAAGAGTCGAGCTCCTGGCCTATCACAGTTTGTTGACATCACTAAACTTTTGTATTCGTGTTATTATATTCGTATTTTTGTCAGTCTAAATACGGCCCCATTTGATATAATGGCTCAAAAGAAATTTAACATCATGCTTACACACGTAACTTCAAAGAATAAGTAAATTCGAAGAAGATGGACGAAGGTTGCTGCTGTTGATATTTAGAAATGTGATATCTTTACTTATCCGTCCTACGATATCGGCCCACGATGTTCTGTTTTCATCTTGAAAGGAGTAATGCTGACTACCATAAGCATTCAGTATTAGAAATAGGTGTTTATGAGACAGCAAGACCACGCCATATGCCAGAAGACTTAACACCAAATTAATACATCTTTATCGAAAAATTATATTAAAGAGAAATAAAAAAAAAGTTTAAAATATTAGTATGAAAGATTTGAAAATTTAACCAACAATATTGTGCTCCAAGAAAGTTATGGCAAATTATAGCAGAACGGTAGGTCACATTCGAATGAAGTCGCAAATGCTAATAAGAATAATGGTCCATACCTAATTCTTAGTCTTTGTCAACGCCAGCTAATATCCCAAATTAACCAGCAATGATGACCCGACGCAGACACACCTAAAATCGAAATCACACTCTTCTCATAAATCATTCTGTCAATAAAGATCAACTGTTTACAACGAGCCCAAGTTGTTTATCGATAGTTTTATCGCAAACATTGGCAGCACTAGACAAACACTTTGTTTCTGAAGGTAATAACATTAAACATTTAGTTGTTTTGCTAGGTACTAAGAAACAGCAGACGAAGCTGTTTCCAAAAGAGCAGAGCATAGTACCTCGCACCTCTGCTATGCTCTGCTCACCAGAAACCATCTAATGAGTTAGCAGGATGATGACATTGATTATATTATTATTATTTTTGAAAATCGAAGAGGTCCTTCTCCGGAAAACATAACGTAACTTTCGTGATTTTGAACACTGGTGGAAGTCTAAATTTGCCCAAGTATATAGTAACGTATATGTCTACCATAATTATGGGTTAGTAGGCCCTTCAGAAGGCTGCACGCAAGATTGTGGAAAGGTACACAGTCTTTGCCAGAGACGCGCAGAGGCCGTTTCTGGACTTTCTTCACTTTTCACCCAGGTTAGAACTATTCTCGAACAGCTCATGTTGGCTCAAAAGAATTGGAAGGATTTCCTATGACATACCGAAAAGTAGGACAATCCATGACTATATCAAAAATATTTAGCAAAAAGTATGTACAATTGACCCCGAATCAAGGACGTCTTGTTTTCCGCGAAAACATAAAACTTGTTCTAAGATGACATATTATTGCTTTAGTGATTTATTTATTCATGCCAATCGAACAAGATTTTTGAGAAACTCCCACGTTCCTCCTTACAATTTGGCTCAGTATAAAAGTGTAAAAATAGACTTATAAATTGGTTAATTCTGTATTATATTTAGACTGCCTGGGGATTCGGTAATTCGGGATTTTAAGGGACGATCAATTGGGTTTTGTAGAACAGCCATGACCGTGAGTAGGAAGCGGAAATGATAAGCTACCTAGTTTGAAAGTAAGGCCCTTTAATTTTCATAACCTTATAATATAAACCATTGCTTGTGAAGCCTGCTCGCATAAATTGAGATGGGACTTAAGAGAAGGGTAGGCGGATAAAACAGGTCAACAAATAAATGAATCGGTTTCTGCCTAGCGGGATTGTTTATCTATTGATTGATACCAGACCCAATGTTAATTATACATTTTTAATTATATGATCTGGTTAGCTTCAGTGAGCAGCTCTTAACAAGGTAATTAAATCACATCATCAATAACTTAATTATTGTGGAGATACATAGGCCCCAGTTCATAAAGAAATTGGAAGCTGTTTATTTCATTAGCCTGGCTATTTTGTAAAAACATAAGTGTTTTACTCGTACGGGCTTAAATTGAATAAGCAGAAACCTCGCAGCCGTGAGCAAATTTTGAGCAGTAGGTATATATTTAAGTACCTAGGCAGTATACATATTTGTATTCATAGTCAAAATGCTTCACTGCGAATTCAGAAGTTGATAGGAAGTTTCCTCTTTCACCACAGAAACCTAAAAAAAGAGAATTTTTAACACAGAATTTGTCACCCACAAAAAGTGAGATGCGACCTTACCATCACCATCATTTCAGCCAAAAGACGTCCACTGCTGGACATAGGTGCTTGGGGAGGCCCAAGCACCGCCACTTAGACCGGTTCTGCACCTACATAATTATGTACAATGGACCAAACTTCCGCATACTCAACTTTAAGGTGATAATTGCATAGCACGGCTCACGACTCGATCGGTGGGAATTTTAATAGAAGGACCATAAAATACGTTCGCAATTTTTTTGTTACACGCCCTGTACTCAACACGAATGCATATTGTCTCTAATTGGGCAAAACCAGGAAGGGGTATGATCTGTCACTAGCTGCGCTGCCGCCGAAATATTTTCTTAACTGAGTATGCGTAACTCTTGTCCACTGTACCTGCATACATAACAGTCGAAGTTTCGGTGAAAACTTAGGTGAAGTAGAAAGAAAGAAAAAGTATTAATTTGGACTCGCACAAAAGATCACAAATTAAACTTATCATAAAACAACTACTTAACTAAACATAAATAAAATAAAAACAAAGTAAAAAGTAAGTAAGTAGTAAGCTATCATTAGTGTGCATGCACTGACTGGACAGATCCACTCAAATCTGTGTGGTTCTTTCCTAAAAAAACATTTGAGACACTAATTTAAATGGTCCTCATACAGCCTGACTAAGACTTAGTGTGGACTTGTAAAAGAGACTCTGACCCTTAAGGGCTTGCTACACGGCAGTCAACCTTGGTTGGCGACAGGCAAAGCAGTTTGAAATTTGGTCGTAAACATTACTCCACGGTTGTAAACCACCAAGGTCACCTCTGTTGGGACGCGGATAACTGCGCCGTGTAGCAAGCCCTTAAAGTTTGTTTCGCCATATATTCTCAGTGATAGTCAGATAGGAAATGTCGACTCCATCTAGCTTATTTTTCTTTTTGAAGAGAAAACTTCTTTGGGCGCGTTGAGCAATTTTTGGTAGGGGATAAATGTATGGATTCGCGTCACCGACATGTTTGCGCCGTAGTGCTGTACTATAGAATATAGATGGCGCTGATATCAGTTTTAAGTTTTCACTTCTGTCGGCAGTCCCCATGACTGCCATGTTTTATTTTTATTTTTTTAGTATGACGTGTGCCGATCCAATCTTAGACAGTCGTTACAATTGTCAGAAGCCCGAAAATCTGACAAACAGTCTTACCAAGGGGTATCGTATTACCCAGTTACTGGGTAGACTGGGAGCGACTGGGAGCGACAGCCTGTCCTCCAAAACCCAGTAAGGGTTTTGGAGGACAGATAGGTAATCGCTCCACGTAAAATACTGGCTGAATACCAGTCTATCCGGTTAGACTGGAAGCCGACCCCAACATAGTTGGGAAAAGGCTAGGCAGATTGAGTTTTGTGTTAAAGTGATTACGATATCCTTTTTGTAGAATAAATAATTTCATTTCATTTTAGCATCAGGTAAGGCAGGCTAAATATTCACGGTGAGATTTTTGTATAGGTACATCGGCTGATTACAAGGGCATCGCCAACCGATGGCCCAGGGGGGTAGTTGATATAGAGGATGGGAAAAGTATGATTTGCAGGAACAGTTAAAAGTCAAGAGCACATGAAGCTGTTGTGCGAATCTTACCTCTACGGCACACAATGGGGCCAAAATCGACGCTGGTGGACATTAGATTTTTGACAAATCAGTTTCAACTTGGTAGTCCTGATAGAAACTGAGGAAAATCATAATTTCCATATTCAATGTATGGATTGGAAACGGACCTTTCGGGACGTTTTTCCCAAAACTATTCAGAACTTTAGAGCTAAAACCTAATAGATATTATGACCAACACATAGATACGAAGATTACGTCCCCGGAAACCGGATTAGACCCCGTTTAGGAGATATTGAACTCTAATAGGTATTACGACTGGCCCTACTACCAACCAACACAGATACGAATATTATGTCCCCGGACTCCGATTAGACCCCGTTTGGGAGATAATGAACTTTAAAAACCCAAATAAAAGTCGTTCAAATAAACAAATTTGGTTTTATAGATTATGTAGTTTCTTTACATTAAAACAACCGACTTCCAAAAAAAGCACTACAAAGTGTAAAATAACTAATTCCGGAAGTCAGTGTCTTTGGTTTTGATTTTTCGTTTTTTGCCACCGACTTCCGAAATTAAAGTTATTTTTCGCTTTGAAGTGTTTTTTTTTTATGTCGGTTTTTTTTTTTTTGTTGCAAAAATTTCTTATTTTTCACTTTTTATTTGTGGTACTTACCCCACACAAATTCGAATACCACTACCTACTATGTAAATATGGGACCACCTAAAGACCCTTTCAAGAAAAGAAAGAATTTTCAAAATCAGTCCACAATAGACAGAGAAATCGGTGGACATACATAAAAAAAAAGGAAAAACACGCTACGGACATATAACCTCTGCCCCCCTCCCCCCTTAGCTGGTTACATATAGTACTAAACTTAACAACACTGCTATCACAGAAGTTTAAATAAATAGATGAAATGCTTGGCTTAATGCTGGTCCTGCTCCACAGCCGCTTGGGCTCACTAGTTAAAATTTTAATATTTGGAAGAGTTGCTTCCCCTTTTTAAAAAAAAAATATATTTTGACATTAGGAACTTAATGTTCATTTTTGTTTTACCAACTTAATTGTTGAATGCTCCAATTAAGTAATGATTTTCTTTCTTTTTGGTGGTTAAATTCTTTTATTTTTTTAGATACATTGCAAACTATAGTTTTGTATAATTTAGAAGCATTTTTATTTTTGTAAATGTGAGACCATGGAGCCGTTTATTAACTTATTAAGATGTATGTTGACTTGAAATAGCATGGCACTTGAGAATATGTCATGCTCACTTAAATGTCTCGCTGATGGTGGCGAGTATGTTGGATCATTCGGTTCCCTACAAAATGATTGAGCTGGATGGTGCTGATCCACGCGTCATGTTCGTGAACGGGCGCCGTCAGTTGAAACTGGTCATCTCTTATCTGCCAGGGCTTATTTTTAATCTTATATTTTCAATTGCTTTTGATTATTTTTTGTACATTGTTCTCACATATAGAAGCAACAAGAATGATGTACCCAGGATTTTGTAATATCTATATTTAAAAGAGTGTCCTTGGAGTTTCTTGCCCGTTCTTCTCCATAGAGATCTACGTTTTGGAATGGGCAATTAGCTTCAACTTTCTGACTAACTGACCGACTCTTTGACAATTCAAAAGTGCCTGTAAATGGTTTAATTGAAATAAATGCTTTGAGTTTGAGTTTGAAAAATAGACATTTAGATTTCTGTGATTATTATCCAGAATATACGATCATACATCTTTCAGCAATTTCAGTTTCAGTAAAGACTTGTTAAAAAATAGTGCACTGCTTTGTATATCTGTTGTTGAACGAATAATCTAACGATATGCATCAATATGTAGGAAACTAATGTGGGCACTTAATAAAACTGAGTTACTATGTAGTTTGCTGAATATTTTGAGATATTTATGGGTGAGAAATTAGGTCTGGAGTATATGAATACAATGTTTTTGGCTGGATTCTAAAATGTATTCTTTTTAGTGTGTCTAATGGTCAATTATCTTTATCATAAATCAAAACCAAAGCCCAAATATTTATTTATGAAAAGTAACTTTCTACTATCAATTTGTTTTCGTATTGAAATTAATGTATTTTTCTTGCTACCTACATCTTCAAAAGATCACTTAGATAAATTGATATATTGAACAGTATTTACACCGATCAATTAATCAAACACTATTAGGGTAATGGCAAATATAAAATAATGAAAACAACCTCTAAAAAAATCTCTTCCCCACCCTTGGTTGACTGGTATAGAATACCTAAGGTAATAAGTCCGCCTTATCCGTGTGCAAGAAGTTTAAATAAATAAAGTTTCACTAAACATTGACACCGCCAAATTTTTCTCAACCAAATTTGATCAAACTATGTAAAAACTTACCCTTTCAATATACGGCCATCGTCTTCGAAAAAAGTCAGAAATTCCACACAAATACATCGTTCACACTTTCACATCAAATCAACAACTAAAATTATTATTTATCTGCGTTTGTTTCAAGTTTTAACACAAATAAAGCAAATCTGTTGAGGGTATTGCACCAAACTGTATGACATTGTGGACGATAGCGCCGCGACTTCTTAATAGCTAAGTATTAAGAATTACTGACACTGCACAGGATGTTGTCAATAGTTAAAAGTACATTTTTATAATCGACTAGTTTCTGGCTGCGACTTCGTCCGCGTGAAATTTTGACCCAAGACCCACCGCGTCGCATTGCATCACCCGCCTGCGCTATTACTTCGTTTTCGCTAAGCGTTCTTTATAGGGATCCAGACACTATCGCACTATACACTATATTGACGTAAAACTATTAAAATATTTAGATCACATCATCATTCCAACCTGGTGGTTGGTCATTACTGACAGAGTGGTCTCTGTCCGTAATGATAATACTTGAATGTAATGTCATTATTACTGATAGTGTCTGGACCCCTTCTTACTTGTTACTCGGCTCCTAAGGATCGTAGCGTGATTTTAAATAGCCCATAACGTTTCTCAAGAATTGGGCTATCAAATGCAAAAAGATTTTTCATATCCGACTGGTAGTTCCAGAGATTAGCGCGTTTATACAAACAAACAAACTCTTCAGCTTTATTATATGGATTGGATGAGGGGTAAATCGAGATTTGTTTAATAAAACTTAAGTTATTATTATCAAACAGTTTGCCAACCGTGCAGTTTTCACGACTGTGAATATTATTTTATCGATACGACCATATGTTTTTGCTTATTCATACTAGGTACCCACTGTATATCTAGTTATTTCTTTGATTATAATTTTAATTCTTTGCAATGCATGTTCGAAAAGACCGTTTTCCAAGCAGGCAAACTGTGCGGGAAGTGCCACTTTTTCGCACTAGTGCTTTTTACTTTTCAGTTTTTATTTTTATCTTCGTCATCAGCCCGACGCAAAGAGTTTTTATTATTTGACAAAAGTTTTACAAATGATATGATAATGATTATGACGATAATGATGATGACGATGACGATGGCGATGGCAATGATGGTAGCAATGGTGATGACGATAACGATGGTCAAAGTCAAAGTCAGTCAAAGTCAAAAAGTTAAAGTCATGGCGATGATGATGAATAGTGTTTATCATTTATATACGTCACCCAAGATATCAGATCATCAGATATGCGACTAATGTAAGGCTCGCTCGTTTTTATTTCTTCGCAAAATGCATAGTAAAACGTATGATACACGTGCGTAAGATGATTTCCGAAATCACCTACTTTCCGCACTTGTTGCATAAATAACTATTGTTATTATTAAAGTACCTATACTTACCTCCACCAAGTTTTTTATGAAACATGAATAATGAAACAAAAATCAGTGGATCGTCTGTTACAACAACACCATACGGAGACCATTAAATTCAATCTAAATCTCATGTAAATACTCTAAAAGTACTTGAGTAGAATCTCTCTAAAATATTCAATCGTCGGTGATTGAATATTTTACACAATACACAGTACATTATAATCCCCATACCATACTTCAAGCGTGGTGAATAATTTATCAATATTCCATACACACGTCTTTTCCTAGCATTCCCAGAAGCAATCGCTCACTGATGGTTGGGTTATAACCTCATATCAAATCCTCCTTTCAAATAAAACTATAGGGCTTCAAAACTGGAACCCACTGTATACATCACGTTAGTTAAAACCGCTTCAATCCTGCAGGAACTGAATACTATTAATTGTTAGTACTCCGTCCCACTTGGACGCGTCAACACTACCGGCCAATAACGACCCGTTGTTTATTGAACGGTAATCGATATTGTTCGAACGATCACGAAGATTTGTGGGTAGTTCATTTTTTTTTTTCAATAGCTGTCAACATAATTATATACAACGTGTAAAAAAACCCTGTCCGATCCGAGGATGTAGTTAGTATCGTACTATGAGTCTATTTATGTGGTAATTTTAAAGGAAAAAAAAATCGCCCCTTTTTTTTCAATGTGGCATTTTACCGGTTTATGGGGGTATACATGGGGTATACATGGGGTGGTATACATGGGGGTGCAAGCGACCGTCGTTTAGTAGGTGTCTAGAAGTTATAACTTATGAACACAGTTGAAAATTTTCTAATTGTTATTGGATTTGAGGTAATTTTGGTACTATAATACAGGGTGGCAGGGAGATATCCCTGCCACCCTGCATGCACTTTTCTATGAAACAGCAGATTTTTTATTTCCTTGTCGATAGACAAGGAAATAAAAAATCTAATGCGGAGTCGGAGTCTAATGCTAATGCGAAGGTAGCAGTCATCATGTATGGAACGGCAGATTTTTTTTTTTTTTAAATAACCGACGGAAAATTTCAACGGGGCGTTCAGAATCATGTACTGAATCCATGGTTGGTTTTCGCGTCGATGTGCCACCCTGTAAATGTGAATTTTAAATAGCTTTTTTTTTACCTTTTTGGTAATTTTATTGCACTACCTATGTGCCCCTTTCGGATCGGACAGGGTTTTTTTTTACCTATTGTATAGGCACCTACCGCACGGGCTGGTTGCTCAATGTTGTCTTTAGATTCTGAAGTACCTAAGTATCTTAGATTCTGTTGGAATCACTTGATGAAGAACATACATTCCTACCTAAACTCACGCCTTCTTATTATGGAGATAGGAAGAAACCACAGAACGCCACCTGCTACGATCCTTACATACTCCTTTTGCTTCGTTTATGTTCATACATCGTCATACACGCACGCCGTTTGCGACTAGGGAATGCAATCTCGTCTCGCCGAGATCCCGATCTCGCGAGATCCCGGCCATATTTTACGAGATTGTATCTCGTCAAATTTCGTACGAGATCTCGCGAGATCGACAAATGCAGCGTGACGACGTGTATTTCATAGCGCGGCTGCGCGCCACAGAGTACTTTTATTACTGCGCGCGAACTGAATCCTGGCCGGCCGTGCGGCCGCGCCTGGCGCGGGCACAGGACAAGAGGGGTAGGCGGGCTTGCGGGGGACGAGGTCCGGCTCATTTTGAAGGCGGCGCGCGTGCGTTTGTTTACAATTGCAACGAAATAATTGGTTTTGGAGACAGTTTTGTGTTTTAATTAGTTTCGCAGAAATATTACACTACAATTACAATACAACTAACTACCAACCATGTCAAAAGTGTACAGTGAATATAAAAGTTCTTTAGAAGTATGGAAACATTGTTTACGCGATCAAGATGGACTCACTGCAAAGTGCAAACTGTGTGCGAAGATTTTGAAAACTAAAGACCATTCTACAAAAGGCTTACATACACACTTGAAGTCTATACATCAGATAGATACTAAAAAAAGTGTTGAGGTTGAGATGCAGGCAAACGATGGTGCTCCCGCCGCTCCCGGGCCATCAGCATCAAACTCTTCGGCTTTTGAACCAGCTCCAGCCGAAAATACTCTTCAGCAAGAGCAACCTTTGCCTTTGACTGCCCCATCATCAAAATCAACAAAAAAGAGAAAAATTACGGATCATTTTCATAGTGAAGATAATTCAAAAGAGATGAAAGTGTCAAGGATGGTTGCTAAAGACGGTTTACCATTTCGTGTGTTTTGTACCTCGCAAGACCTGAGAGACCTTTTTAGTGCTGCAGGATACAAATTACCAACATCTCCTAATTCAATTAAACTTATGGTGATGAATTATGGAATGACCTTAAAGTTAAAAGTTCAACGTGATCTTGCTGAGCTAAAGGACGATAACCACCGATTTACATTAACTTTTGATGAGTGGACTTCGTCTAAAAATAGACGTTACATGAACGTAAATATACATACGTGTAAGAACAATAAAGCTGTCTTTTGGAATTTAGGCTTGATCAGAATATACGGCAGCATGCCTGCAGAAACTGCAGTAGACCTTTTGAAGAAAAGACTATCGGAATTTGGCCTGTCTCTCGACGATGATGTGGTCAATATTACGACGGATGGAGCTTCTGTAATGACCAAGGTAGGGCGTTTGATTAGTCCTCTACAGCAGCTTTGTTACGCCCACGGCATTCAACTGTCCATAATAGATTGCATAAACAAAAAACAAGATTTGCCTGTGTCTGCTGAAGATGAAATAGATGAGGTTCCGAACTTGCCAGGAGAAGAAACAGAAACAAACTCTGATGATGAAGATGATGTTTTTTATTATTATTTTCCTACACATGAAGTAGATTTGGACACTGAGTACGCAAGTATCATAAAAAAAGTCAGGAAGCTGGTCAAACTTTTTAAGAATTCACCCACAAAAAACGACCTCCTGCAAGTTTACATTAATCAAGAATTTGACAAAAACCTACAGCTACATCTTGATTGCAAGACTCGGTGGTCCAGCCTTGCTGACATGATATCGACATTCAATAAAGTCAAACTATGTGTAAGTAAGGCTTTAATTGACTTGGGTCTTGATACCGATTCAGAATACTCTTTGAGTGCAGAAGAGTGTACAGTTTTGACGAACTTAAAGCGAATTTTCGAGCCTGTCAAACTCGCCGTTGAAGTCTTATGTCACCGAGATTCTGACCTAGTTACTGCTGAAACTACTTTGAGGTTCGTGATACGCGAATTGGAAGAACAGTCGACGTCGACGCCACTGGCAAAAAAGCTGGCCGAATCCTTAAGAATCCGTATATCTGAGCGCCACACATGTTTGACATCAGTATTGCTATATTTAAGGAACTTTACCCAATACGAAAATGATTTGGAAGAGTATGCGCAAGATGAAACATTAATTATTTCCCCGAAGACCACTATCCGCAAAGAAATTAAAAAACTTATAGAAAGATTGCACTGCAAAACACAGTACAATTATAACTCACAGACGCAGGATGTCGATGTTGTTGCACCGGTTGCACAAGAGGACGATGAAGGCTTCGATATTGAAGACACTACAATGCTTCTTTCTGCCGTCTCCGCGGAAAAAAATATCACACTTCATGAAAAGCTGCAAAAATCACTGAAAGCACTGAAACAGCCCACTGCTCGCTCAACAAATTCTACAACAAATACTTTAGACATTTTAATAAAAAAAGAAATGAATTTGTACGAAGCTGGTGGAGTAAGAGGGGAACTTTTAAACTTCGTACATAACTGCCTCTCAACTGTGGTTCCCACAAGTGTTGAGGCAGAACGAGCTTTTTCAGCAGCAGGGTATTTGGCATGCAAAATCAGAAGTCGTCTGTCAGATGATACTCTCGACATGATGTGTTTTTTGAGAAGCCATTTTCAGACAAACTAACTTGCCTTTCCGTACCTTGATAACTTCATCTGACTTCTACTTTAAACTTCTTTTATTTGATTAATACGATCTCACAACATTTATTTAAGAACTTGTGAAGTTAAGTTTTTGTTTTGTTGTATTTATTTATCATAAGTAATGTTCCTATTACTCTTAATTATTGAAACTAAAGTAATAATTTACAAAAGACTAAATATAGATAATTATTGTTTTGTTACCAATTTTGTAAGAATTTGAACTGATTAGCTACAGTAGGTATAATAATTATAGACATAAACAAGTGTTATTAGAGTTAGAGACAAAATATCATGTCAATTACTAGTTCTTAAAACAAGCATTTGTATATGTTTTAATTGCGATTCTCCCAATCTCGCGAGATCCCGTAATTTGCGAGATCTCGCGAGACTGGGTTTTGAGTCTCGCGAGATCTCGCTAGGCGGAAATCTCGTACGAGATTGCATTCCCTATTTGCGACTGCTACTCACCAGACTTTTCAGAAGAACATCTCCGATAAGGTAATATTAAATGTTCTTCTAGGGCGTCCCCTACCGGCGTTTCCACTCACATCTGCCTTGACCTCTCTCAACATGACCAAACCGTCTAAGCATAATTTGGGTTCCGTACACAAAGGGTAAAACGGGACCCTATTAGTAAGACTCCGCTGTCCGGCCGTCTGTCTGTCTGTCCGTCTGTCACCAGGCTGTATCTCATGAACCGTGATAGTTAGACAGTTGAAATTTTCACAAATTATGTATTTCTGTTGCCGCTATAACAAAAAATAGGTACTGAAAAACAGAATAAAATAAATATTTGAGGGGGCTACCATACAACAAACGTGATTTTTTTGCTCGTTTTTATAGATAATGATCCGGAACCCTTCGTGCACGAGTCCGACTCGCACTTGGCCGGTTTTTAAAATCGCAACGTTGTCTTATCACATCATTCCTCAACCACTCTTCCTCTTCACTATCAAAATGAGGCATTTTAAATAAAATTATCATTAAACCGGTCATGTGTGTGTTCTCAGTAGGTATACCTACATGTTTCATGAATGTAAGTACTTCACTCTCACCTGTTGGCATTCATTCATTCTGATAGGTTTGGCAGTCTGCGTGCACTAGCATTTTGCCGGCTCATTACCTAAAGTATTATTCACCTTTCAGCAACTCACTAGTTGCTGAAATTCATTTTGAATGATACTAACTGTATGCTGAAGAGATGAACAATGTAATTTTCTTGTAGACGTCCACAAAATGATGCATAGGTGTATTAATTTTATCACATTTGGCGCACTTTATTTCGATGAGATCGGTTTTTTTAAGGAAGATCGACGTAACTTTGCTGCTGCACTTGTTAGATGATCCAATGATGATTGTACAACTACCTAAAGATCTTTTACATTAAATCAAATGGAATTTTTTGTCATCTCATCACTGCAACACCAACATATTACTTATTGCTAAGGTCTAAGATCTGCAGAGGAACGACCTGCACCCATCTGTTTAATGAATGAAAGTATTTTATATCAAATTTAGTTTGTTAAAAAATATATCGCGAGCGACTGGGTTGGCTAAAAAAATACTGTCCAGACTTATTAAATTAAAATAAAATTAAAAAATTAAAATTCATTTAATTCAGACAACAGTGATCCATATAGTGTTAGTATTACAAAATAACTTATAATTTAGTTTTAGTAGTATTGATGTAAAATATTTAAAATAATAGACATTCAATGCAGAGGACGACCAGACAAGAAAGCATGCTTCCTATCTGAGCAGCCTCCGCACAAAATGTTTTAAATTTGGAGTATAGCTCTCCGCCACAGCTCTCAGGATATAGTTGTAGTAAAAATCATAAAAACTTTTAAAAAATTACAGACTAAAAAAAATTAAAAATGTCTTTTTTATTGCACTCATTCGTTTAATGATTACTTATTCGTTATAGTAGCGATGTTTCTCTTAAAAGGCAAAAGTCGAGTAAGTAACAAAGGTTCATCTTGAATAATTGGTGTATATCTTGCAATGTTTAAAAAATAGTCATTTATTAATTTTTTGTTAATCACGGTCTGGCTAGGAATGGTTTAGCCCACCCACTCGCGATATATTTTCTAACACACTTTTGATCGCAAATTATACATTTAAGTGAATTATGCCTCTTGGGTAGGAACGCTAAATTAGTGATAAGCATTAGACATAAATGTGTAACTATACATAATTATGTTACAATTCATCATAATTGCTCAGCTGCTAGCCTAATTTCAGTGCCAGCTGATTCACAGAATGAATGAGTGGAACAGGTTACCGACTCACTGTACCTAATTGTAAACGAGTGAGCTCTTTGTACAAATACAGTGTAACAGTGATGTTATAAATGAGTGTTACCAGAAATAATACAGGCCGACGGGCGATGATGACCAGTAACATTGTGAGAACTGGCCCCTGTTTGTTGATACTAGGATACTTGCTTAGGACAGTAACTGATGATCATTTCAGAAAGCTGATATCTAAGATTGATAAATTTCAGAAGCAATATTTACAATGTGCTTCACAGCTTCAACATGCCACAAATGACACAAGTATAAGCACCATGCATAATAGACAAACCAAGAGCAGACAAGAAACACTTTCGCATAAAAGATATGAGTAAGATTTCCGTGGGTTCCAACATCCACTCCTAAATACTTACGTTATCTTTCAGACCAGCCCATCCCATCCTTAATGTCTACCCTCCGGTTGACGCCCTAAGGCCGGGTTCGTACCCCACAGGAGGGTGCCCTTAGCGAGCGTTCACCTAGTTTTAATTAGCATAGTTGAATAACCCCTGGCTGGAGGTTTTAAGTGTAGTAGCTTAAGCACCCACAGGAAAGCCCGGTTAAGTAGTCATGATCTCCAGGACGGCATTGCATTAAGATCCAATTCTATTCATTTTCATAACTCTTTTTTTACGAATTTAGATAGATGTAGGCAGTTGTTCAATCTTTGTTGGCCCAACACTTCACCACTTCCGCGCACAGAGGATAGTTTAGAAAGTGGAGTATGGTTTGTGACACAGCTCCACATCCACACCCTGGTGCCGTTTCGTCGAGGTAGCCTCACTTTACGAGGTTCGATTTACACCTTCCCACTTCGGCTCGGAGACAGTTCAAGGACTTCCAAGTGGGCCACGAAAGGTTACAGCCTGCAGGAAGATACTCGTTTGGTGGTAGATATTGAATGGGTGCAGGTAAGTCTAAGTCGTATTGACGGACATGACAACTACAGATGAATTGCTCATTTGTTGAAATGTGTTTTGGCTTCAATTATCGTAATTTTTTGACCTGTACTAACTTTGCGGAAACTTAGGCAAAAATAACAAAGTTTATTGTTTTTTTTTTGTATGGGCGCCAAAATTTTGTTTATTACGAATGATCTTTTCTTTTTTATTGTAAGACAGCGTATAGACAAACAGCTGTTACATTACACTTTGTTTTGCAACGAAATCAATATTCAAATTATAGGTAATTTGAATATTAGATTATGTAATGTTCAAATTACGTTTAACTGTATATTAGCTATGTCTGATAATGTTGAAATAACTGAAATAAGTTCGTTCCTCATAATTAGCCTATATTGTTTCCACTGCTGGGACACAGGCCTCGTTTTCGGTGAGAAGGAGTGGGCCGTAATCCACCACGCAGGCCTAGCGCGGGTTGATAGATGTCACATGTCTTCGAATTTTTGGTTCTAGGACGTGCCGGTTTCTTCACGATGTTTTCCTTCACCTTTTTTGAGAGCAGTGGTGATGAAATAATTTACACAAAGTGAAGCGCCTGTCTCGGTTGGTTGGTTGGTCTGGTCTCGGCGATTACCACTGGGCCACCACTGCTAACAACTGGGCCACCACTGCTCTCACTGGGCCACCACTGCGATCACTGGGCCACCACTGCTCTCTTCGGCATTTGTTGCTCATTTGGCGCAAAATGAACTTCTTTCTTAGCATATGGAACAATGATATGGAATGGAGGCTTTGTATAACTTGGTGTTCGTAACCATAAATACAAAAAAAAATTGAGTTAGGTAAGTTCAGTTCGCTAAGTTCAGTACGCTTTATACTCAAGATTGAATAATACATTTCTTATGTTAACGACCTTTGGCAATGATGACGACCAATGACTGTCTGTCCTACAATTTGCTTACAAATATTATGATTCATTATATTGTAAACACTGGTGATAATGTAATTTACTGATAACAGAGTCAGGTCACACGTATAACAAGTAGGCAGGTACAGTAATATGACATGAATTGGTATGTCAGCTATGATGCAGTCTTACCAAGGGGTACCGTGTTACCCAATAACTAAGGTTGTAGTTGTGGAGGTCAGATAGCCATGGTATTAAGCTGCATCCGGTAATACTGGAAGCCGACCCCAACGTAGTGTAGAAAAGGTTAGGCAGATGATGATGTCAATTATGATTTAGTACCACACAGAAATAAACATATCGTCCTTTCCCGAGGCTATGAAAATAAAAAAAAAACTAATTTTGCCAGATATGAGACCCAGCTAGACCGATTTTTTGCCCCGGTAAACCCCTATATTGCAACTTTCATCGAAATCGTTAGAGCCGATTTCGAGAACGTGAGTACAAATATATATACAAACAAATATACAAATATTGCTCGTTTAATAGTATAGGATAGGATAGGATGTAGGTCTGGTTTCTTGTTCTTATCTATAATCTTTCTGAACTAAAATCTAAAGGATGTGCAACCAGTTCCAGATTCCAATGCACAAGCCCCATAGGTACCTTCCTACATATTTCGATACTTTGAAGCTCAAAAGGCGAAGTTGGTATTTACAATATACTACGTATATCACTCTCATGTTTGCCTACCACCCTTTCAGTCAAAAGCAAGTAGGTATAGATATTATAGATTGCATAACAGTAAGAACTTCCTGTACAAAATAGCTCAAGAACATTGGTTCACGCATTTATTTCTCAATCAATTTAAGTCAAGTTGTAATCGAACACGGACCGTTCGTTGTTTTATTGCTAAAAAATACCAAAGACAATGAAGATTACGTTTGTAATTATAAATGTGATCGAATCTTAGGTATAATGGCCATCAATTCAAAAATGGTGTCAGTTTAGCAAAATAATAAACTATCTAGGTACTGAATTTTAACCACATTTTTGTTCACGCTACCGGTAAACTGCCCTGCTGGCGTCCTGTTTGCCTATAATAAAAAGATGTAATATCTTTTTCATTTTACTTGTACAGCAGTTGAAACTTAAATCTATCTATGAAAACTCAAAATTTCGATTGCTACACAAGTAAAATTATGGGTAGTTTACCGGTACCTCTAGCGTTAATTTTTGAAGTGAAACTTCTTTAAGCGCGTTAGAAATTTTCGAGGTGGGACTAAACCATTGATTTCGCGACACCGTGATGACACCAGCTTTTGACTAGCGCGGTGCTGATTTTTTTTCAAGTTTTCACATCAACCGCACTCCCGGAGTGCTACTGTTTTTTTGTTTACAATTCTGAATTCCTTAAACTTTAAACACAGGTCTACACCTGTGTTTAAAGTTTATTATTATTTATTATTTATTATATATTGATCACAAATTGTCTAATTTCTACTGAAAAAGCAGATGCTACGTCCAATTTTCTTCAGCTAAACGATCTCCAAAAAAGAATCTTCTACTGCGAGCAACTGGTTTTTTCAGGTGCTCTTCGTAATCTATATCTAGAGGGGCATACTTATTCCTGCAGTATGCTCGCACTTGACCTTTGAGGTCTCGATGCGGCTTTGCCTTGATGACTGCCGTAAAGTGCCTGTAGCCGGCGCCCCCTCTCAGCAGCACGGGAATAGCTTCTGAAGATTCTATCGCTATGTGTGAGATCTGCAGGAATAAAGAAGATTGATGACTTGGAAAGTAAGAGCTTCTGTGTGATACAGTTTTTATCAGGATAATTTGATTTAACTGCGCACACGCAATAACAGTGACGTTTTTTATTAATTTAATGAGCCAAAATTTCATTAAATCAATAATACCTCAATTAATTAATAGGCTTACTTGGATATTGCTAAAAATAATAATACTGTAATCAGTGGACAAAGATATTTCAGTTATTTTGGTTAAAAGATTAATTTTGAGGCTCTGACGAATAGCAGATAATAGAGAAGGCTTCAGTCTACAACCTTTTAATACGTTACAGTCCTTAAGGTTTGAGTTAAGTTACTAGCCTACACGATCATTGACAAATGCGTGCACTGACTGGACAGGTCCACTTAAATGTGTGGTTCTTTCATCGAAAGATCAGCTTTACAATCATTAAAAGAGACTGCGGCCTCTAAGTTTGTTTCAATGTTTTTTCTCAGAGTAGTCGGATATGGAGCTACTCACCACGCAATCAAGAACTCCCTGGCAGACAATCTGCTGGCCTTTCATCATCGCCGCGTAATCGAATCTCTTTCTGAAGACCCTCGTATCATCATGAAACCGCACCCCCTGGTACAGGGTCGTGTAAGGAGACATCAATACGTTTTTCGGCGGTGCGGTTGGCAGAGGCTCCGGGTAGGCGGCCTTATCATGATTAAAAAAGCCTGACCTGAAATCAATTACTTGTTGATGAATCTTTGTTTTTCCTCTAAACATTGGGACCCAACGGCATAATAGTAGAAACTTTTTCAGAGGTTTGAAAAAGTGTTGGTCCACCGATGATGAACGGTATTCGACCCAACGTTACCTATCGTCCTACTTGAATACTTGGAACCGATATGTAAATCTCATCATCGTCTGCCTAGCCTTTACCCAACTATGTTAGATCCAGTTTAACTGGATGCAACTGAATACAAGTTCCAGTATAATATATGATCTATCTATCTACCTACTTATTTGAATAAAAACAAATGCATCATACTCACACAGGTCCACTTCGTAAGGCAGCAAGGTTCGTCTCCTTTTTAGATATTTTAACAGCAAGCTTAGCACTAACTAAACAACGTCCGAATATTAAATAACAGAACCCGATAAATAAATCCATGGTTATTCTCATAATAAACAATTCTTTATAACGGTCCAAGAAAAATGAGTCTTACTATATTTATGGCAATGAAGTCGGTTAAAAACATGAATTCATTGTAAAATATTGCCAGTCTGCGGTATTATATACGACCAATGTGGTATTTTATGAGTTTTTTTTTTTATAGGTTCGCCTACGATTTTCCACCATATGGCAGTTATAAAAATTTCCGTCAAGGTCATGAAAAACAATCATGCCTGATGGATAATTTTTCAATTGCATAATTAACTTTACCTATTATTTCAACACGAGCGTACCTAACTGCTTTACAGTTACGTAGGTAGGTACGTTGAACTGCGTTAATCTCGAATTTATAGCAGGAAGTTAATCAAATTTAAAGAACTACGTTGCGTTAGTTGAGTTTGAATCTAAGTAGGACTAAATGCCTATAGGTAAGTATCTGATAGATGCTGGCAGCAATTTAAAAAGAAAGTAATTTTAGTAATAGAATAAATACTAGACTAATCAAATGGTACGAGTTCTCTGCTGATAAAGAATCAGCAGAGATGGTACTCAATTGTTAACTTATTTCTCATCCCAATGGATAAAGGAAATGGTGAGTTCCCATTGCCAAGTAGAAAACGTATAGGCTTGTGTGGGTATGTAAAATAAAATTATCAACTATCGCCCATTAGAACAGCGTCCTGCGACAAAGCTGAATATCGAGAGTTAGTCAAAATAGACGTACTATGCTTGTGCAATATTTTATTGGTAGGTTTAGGCTTAGACCTTAGACTATCAAATTATTTGGTAGCCTCGTAACTTAATTGACTGATTAAAGTAGGTATATGCACATATATCTACTTATTGATAATTTTATCATATTCCAAAATAAGACATAACGAGTGAACGTAACGAAAGTGACAAAACGGTCATAACTTTGTGTATAAGTAAACGTACATAGGTCTGGCATCTAGCTACCTACCTATTTGGCTTACCTCTCAAACTGCTTTCTGCGTGAATGGTTCATGGTTTGACATATTTATCGCAATATGCACATGCACATAACTCATGTGTTATAAAAATCTTAATTGATGTAAAATATTCAAATAAAATAAATGTTATTTATTTTTTTGTTTGTTTTACTTTTATTTTAAAAGAGTATGATAACAAAACGTAATGAATATATTTCTAGCGGATTATCAAAACGTGTTTGACATTGACAGTTTTCGATTGATTAGATATTCTTGTCATCCAATTTTCTTGCTTTGTATTTTCTGTATTATTTCAATAAATTAAATTATGTGTATTATAGAAACTGCAACGCTATAAAATTTACTCTTACGGCGCTTAATCTCTCCTATTGTTAATTCACTGAATCTCCAAAATGGACGGTACGACGGCATACAAAATTGATCGGTTTTTGTAATTATGTTTAATTGTTATTAAAATGTTATTGATATTTTAGGCCCTTCTGCTAAGAAATCAACATCCTTCGAGACGTTAGTCATTCAGAATATAACCAATGTGAACGAATTGAAGGCAAAACTCAACGACATAATTAAAACCGGGAAAGATTACGAATATGACGTTTCCTCCTGTATCAAATCTTTGATTATAAGCAGTGACCAAGATATTGTGCAGTTAAGTATAGAAGCAATCGCAGAACTTGTTAAATGTGAAGAAAAGCGAGAGACATACGCTCACGAAGATATAATAGGCCCTATACTGGTTATACTGAGAAAAGAAACCACTTCAGACAATGTTGAGCTTGTCAGACAATGCTGCAGGGCACTTGGCAATTTATGCTGTGACTGTGACATGGCTAGACGCACAATTATCGCGCATGACGGCGTTGCAGTCCTAATAAAACTGCTTGAAAGGAGTATAGACATGAGGTTTGAGGAAATACAAATGCTATCAAGTAAATCACTGCTGAACTTTGCCATTGGTGGTGTAGAGTTCACAGAGGCTATATTCCAAGGAGGTGTGGTGGATATGGTTCAAAGAATGTTGTGTATTGAATTGAAGAAGCAAGAGTTTGATGATGATACTGTGTCTACCTGTTTGTTGATATTAAGTGTTATAAATGATAACACACCGGAGCTGCAGTATAGTGAAATTGTTAATAAGACGGTACTGCAGGTTTTGAGAGAGACGACTACTGTGGAGATCTCTGAAGTGTGTCTTGATCATTTGCATTCTCAAGCTGAACATGGTAAGTTCATTATTATGAGGAAAAACTGTAAATTAATAATGTTCATGCAGCATTTAATTTGTGAGATTAAACTGGACTTCCTGTGGGTCTGGGTGTATTCTGTTACTATATTATAATTTAATCAATTATATTTTTGTACCTTATTCAACCCAAGCTTTTCAACAGCTACAACACTTGGATTTATATTTAAGAGCACATTCCCTTGTGAGCTAATCAAGCAAGCTTAATCAGCAACTCTTCAAATGTCAAAGGAATAAATACTGCTGACCAATATTTATCTCTTACAGAAACCGTGAAGACATTAATAGCCAAAGAAGGAGGAGTGCAGCTAGTGTGTTCCCGGCTGGAACAGCTGGTGAACAGACATAATGCTGGGGAGTTGAATGTTGATGACTCAGAAGTGGAGGCTATTATGAAGCAAGCCTGTGAGCTGGTCATCATTGTTTTGACTGGCGGTAAGATAATGCACTAAATAGGATAGCCACTTGAGTTTGACATAACACATCTACTTAATAAAATGCTAAAAGCAAGAAATTTTGCATGAACATTTTTTTACAACGAAAGTGAGCACTATGGAATGTTTTTTTAAAAATCTGTTCCCTAAAGGGGTTATAACTTTGTATAGAAGTCTGTATTTTTTGCTGATGGGAATGCCATTGGGCATGCGGCTTTTAGCCTCTGAGAACCAGTTATCCATAATAATAAAAATAAGGCTTTAATTTGAATTAATTGATAATTAAGTTCTCTCGTTTGGTTTTTGTAACTGTATTTTGTTATAGGCAAGTAGCAAAAAAGAGATATCAACGAGAATGAGAAGTAGGCTGGACTACTTCTCATTAGCTATATAAATAGCCATTGTCTTTGATATACACTTGTATACAGATGTTTAGCAAAGTATTAAGTATGACTATCTAAATTGGGCTGGGATCTATTTAATAATCTGTTTATTCTCTCCCAGATGAAGCAATGCACATCCTATACAATAATGGCGTTGGTGAAGTATACCAAACTGTAGTAAAGTGGCTGGACTCACAAAACTATCAACTACTGACTACAGCCGTGTTGGCTATTGGTAACTTTGCAAGGCAAGATGATTACTGCACACAGATGATGCAGGATAAGATATTTGATAAGCTGCTGGGTGAGTTTATTTTTTATTTGCATACATTATATACATAAACTCGTGAGCTTAATTCCTATGGGGGTAGGCAGAAACTACAGAACGCCACCTGCTATGACCCTTACATACTCTTTTTGCCTTGTTTACATTCATACATCAGGTCATACACGCACGCTGCGCGCTGGTTGCGAGTACTACGCACCTGACGTTTCTGATATCCTTACATATTATAAAACAAAGTCCCCGCTACGTCTGTCTGTCTGAACGTGATAAATTCAAAAACTACCAAACGGTTTTCACCAATGGAGTGATTCTTGCGGAATTTTTTGGTGTATAATTAAAGTTTTGTGTAAATTGGCTGAAATGTCGGAAAAAATAATGCCGACTGGAAGCTTTACAGGCGTGCGCCGCGCAAACCGTTAGACATACATCAAATTTATGTTTTACAGGATTGAAGATCTTAAAAATTTCAACAAAAAAGTCCGCAGTGGTATAAATGTCTATCTTCTAAGGATGACCCACAGTAACCATTATTATCTTTCAGAATTTGATAAAAAAACTATTTTTATTTCCGAAGCTATATTGACCGGTATCATTTTAATCCTTATGCAATCAAATAGGTTATTTAAATTGGGCATTTAATTTAAATTAAAATATGCCTTGACATCATATCATTTAAATGAATGGTTTAAAAGATATCAGATTCGAAATTACGCGTAACAAAATAATTGTGTTGGAGCGCAGCGGTAGGAGTCAATAACGTTTTCCTGGACTATTAGGTATGTAATCCATGTAGTACAGGTATTTTCCGACATCCACGCGGGCGAAGCCGCGGGCAAACGCTAGTATATATTTAATATTAAATATCTGTACTTTGAGATCTTATTCTGAGGGAAAAATCGAATATTGAACATTTACATAAATTAGCTTAGTCAATCGTTCTGACAAGATTAAGTATTAGTCTTTTCAATGAAACTCGCAATCATATTGCTCTTACTCTGTAATTATCCCACTATTACTTTGAGGATGATAATTTAAATGTTAATGTGAATATTTTCCAGACATATTCGAAATCTACAACAGCTTCAGCCTGCAAATGCAAAGGGAGCCAGAGAAAATGCACCCTATCGACGCAGTCACAGTGATCAAAGTCCAACACGCAGTCTTATCGTCCCTACGTAACCTTGCTGTACCAGCGTCTAACAAGAGAGTTGCGGCTGCGCAAGGGAGAGCTGCTCCGATTTTGTTGAATGCGTTGCCGACTACTGAAGACCATCACGTAGCTTATAAGCTGTTGGCTACGATTAGATTGTTGGTGGACGGGCAAGGTGAGTTATTTGCTTGTGTTTAGGTAGTCGGGGGTGCGCGCGAATGTACAAAAATCTCCCGGCCCCCACTCGTAATAGTGGAAGGAACAGTGAGGTTTTAGTCGGTAGGAGTCCGACATTGCCCTCCGTTCTCCCCAGACGAAGGGTATATTTATAAGGAACTTTCCAATAAAAAAAAAAAATTTGGATGTTGTTGATAGCGAGAGGTTGCGTCGTAGCAAAACGATGTATACTGTTGTTTGGATCTCAGGTACGATTCGCACATGGATTCAATATTTTGCTATTCATATTTTTTCTGTATTCAGACCCTGAACTGGATCCAGATTTAGTTTGTTTAATGTTCACATATATACCTAGTACAGGAATACATAATTGAGTGTAGATAAAAAAAGGGACGAGTACAAATAATTGAATTAAAATAATCGAGGATCAAAGCATAAAATAAATTCTCGTCAACCCGATTCCAGTCAAAATTTACAAGAAAATCGAATTTATTCTAGATATTCAAAATGTTTTTTCGTGTGGAGAAGAATGAGCAAGAAACTCCATAGTTAGTCTTTTAAAATGTTTAGCAATATTTTGTATAATGTGTTACTTCCAACTCACCGAATTATAACACTAATCTTAATTAAACCTATTTTCCCTCCAGAGGGCGTAGCAAAGCTGCTGGCCAGTAACTCAGCAGCGTTGTCAACGATCGCCAAGTGGGGCCACGCGGCCGAGTTCGCGGGCGCGGCCGGCGAGGCGCCGCGCCTGCTCGCCTGGACTGTGAAGCAGCTGCGGCATCACTACCACTGGAGGCACATCGTTGAGGTAATGGCCCGGCTCATACATTCATCATAATATACAGGGTGTCAAAGGACCCATCACATAGTTATCTACGCATTCTGTACCTACATCAAACTAAGTAATATTGAGCAAAAACTAATGCTGGGAAATGACTTTTATTTTTGGTGTCATAAAGCACTGTTTACGGCAGCGCGCAACTTAACGCACGCAAAACATTGTGCTTAAGGGTGCATGCAATGGTACAAGAGTTGTGGGGAAAGTTATAACATTTAAAAAAAGTTTTCGTGAAAAAGAAAAACGTTCGAACTTCTCCGTAGCCAGAAACTAGAGGAGCAGTAAAAAAAATAACTGGGAGTACAAGTGATTCGGCTTCGTTTTTCACACCCGTTATATTCCAGAGGGCAGTTTTTACTTCCCGACAAAAATTAACCTATCCTACACATCAGCTCATAACTTTCGCAACAACACTCTGTTTTCCGTTTATTGCTTCACCTACCGCTTTCATCAGCTGGTCGATCCTTCTAAATACACGTTATGAAATACTTGCACTCTATTAACACGTTCAGTGCCGGGAGCCCTCCTGGAGGGTTCATCTAGTCGCATATGGGATGCCGGGAGCCCTCGCGGAGGGCTCATTTTAAATATAGGTTTTTTATTACTGAATACAGCATTATAAACCGTGATAATAAAATTTGATGTATATTTTATCAAGATTTATTAGTATATGCGTTGATTGTAAAATGCAAGCACTTTATTTTTTTTGTTCACGGTTACAAATATTTACAAAAAAATTAAAAGGTCTGAAACTACTTATAGCGACACCACCCCCTAAAAATACTATTTTACTTCGTTTTACAGTGTTTTATAACACGGTTTTAAACCTAATGCCTTTGACCGTCCGCGATGGTTAACTTTAGCGTAAACGTAATGCCGGTAACCCTCCCGGAGAGTTCACTTCCAATATGTATGGCGGCATGGCGTATGAGATCTATGAAAAGTGGGTGGAGTCAAAAGTGTTAAATACTTACAGCAAATGGATTGGCTATAGAAATACCGAGAGTATTGGTATTTTGATGTGTAACATCTTTCCTTTCGCTTTCCTGCAATTTATGGGAGTGATTTCGTGAAAAGGGACGGAAGTGTGTAGCAGGAAGCCGGGGAAGCGCGCGCGTTTTCAAATTCAAAATATTTTTATTTCACATAAACCTACATGGGCACTTATGAAACGTCAGAAAGCTAGGTGCACGGTTCCCATTGGTCGTTTCTTATGGAGAAGACCCAGCAAAAATCTCCACGGTTACTCTTTTAAAAATAATTGGCTTTTACAATTCTTTCAAATAACAGTGTGACTAGGTATTGGAGGACAGTGTAGGTCTTTCAATAATAACCAGGCACTTAAGAAAATAGAAAATTGTCAACAAATCTACAGTCTACTAAGCCTACAGCGTTCTCACATTCACAAAATAGAAAATAATCTATACAAAAGATAAATTAAATTAATAAAAATAAAAACCTATTTTAATTAAACGCAATTACATGATTGCTATAACTGTAACAACTCTGAATAATTATCATGTCCACAACACAAAAGCCACTTATAAGTAGGTAGGTATATAATGTCAAATAATAGGATGAATATGTCAAGGACGAATGTAAAAAAAAAAAACATGGTAATTTGGGAGCAGTTAATAGACTTACATAATTATGCCGTTAATGAGGTACCAGGGAAGCCACATGTGCAGAAGGAATTATTGCCAAACTTCCTTGTCTTCAACATAGTCTTTAATTTTATAATATGCTTTCTTTGGACACGTTTGATGTGGGTTTTGAACTTCCCATCGCTAAGTTCTGTAACCGACTTTGGCAACTTGTTATAAAAGAGGATACTGTTTATAAGAAATGACTTGCTTGTTTTAGTTAATCTAAATTTGGGTATCACAATTTCATGTCTACTACGTGTATTTTGGAAATCACTTCTTATTTCGAAAAGTCCTAAGTTTTGCGAACATACAAAATACTTTCAAAGATATAAAGAGAAGGCAGAGTCAGTATATCAATTTCTTTAAATTTGTCTCTAAGGGACTCGCGAGGACCCATTTTATAGATGGCGCGGATTGCCCTCTTTTGTAAAATAAAAATTGAATCTACGTCGCGTGCCGATCCCCACAGCAGTTTCAAATCGAAACAGATTGTGATTGTGTTATATTACACAATTAAGAGTACTGGTGTGATTGCCACACTAGGCCTTCTCCACATTCATATTATCTTTGCGTATCCGGCGTATCGTATCGAATATTCGTATTCTAAGTATGTACATTCAGCATCGAAAAAGATGTTACATACACAAGAAATTTGTTTTTCAATCATCTTTTTTTTGAGGCTGTGACTGTCCATGCATTTCGTAAAATGAATATTGAATCTACGTCAGCTGCCGATTCCCACACCAGAACGCCATAAGACATAATACTGTGGAAATAAGCAAAGTATACTAACCTAGCTGTGGCTATATCAGTCAACTGCCCTATTTTGCTTACTGCATATGCAGCTCAACTTAATCTACCTGAAAGAGTTCTAATGTGAGCGCCCCATTGCAATTTTGAATCTAAAGTAATTCCTAAGAATATAGTTTCCGTTATTGCATCTAGTTTTTGCCATCAAGTTTTAGATTTAGACCTACTTGAGGTACATTTTGAAGATTATTAGCTGCGAACCATTTTGAAAGAACGGCTCATTGACATTATAAGACATCTGTATCTTTCCGTTGCTAGAGTTGGTCGTCATATGGTACTAACCCATTTTCCAAAAGGTTGGTCAGCCAAGATGTCAGATGTTACACAGCATATTTTTTATGACTTAATCTTTAGAACCTAGTTTGTTTATTGTAGATGGATGCCGTTTATTTCCTCGCCCGTTAGAATTAAAATTATTATACACAAGAAAAATAACTTGCCCATTCGTCTTTCAGGTGGACGGCTGCATATCTAGTCTAGTCAATATGCTAGTAGCATCTCACTCGTTGATGCAGAACGAAGCAATCCTCGCCCTAACACTCCTCGCAATAGAATCCCTCAAGAAACTCTCGCCCGACAGCCAACAAGAATACGACTACGAAAAGAACTTTGTCGCCCAGCTAATAAAGTCGGAAATCGGTAAGCACGTCACAATACTCGTAGACACAAATTGCGCAAAGATGCCGATCGAAGTAGCTGAGAATTTGCTCGCGTTCTTAGATATAACATCTAAGAACAATAAAGTTGCGATTGATTATAAACACGCGAAAGTTCATGAATGTTTGATGAAATTCTCCGATTCAAGAAATGATTTGACCACTGACATGAAGGCCTGTATTTATGGTGTTTTCTCATCAATATCCAACAACGGGAAAGGTGATTAAATCGATTGATTTACTTGGCTACACAAATCGAAGGAGATACACCAAATATGTTAGGTTTGAAAGTCGAAACGGCCAATTTTGTTGACTATGGTTATGTGAACATTGAGCGTTATTTTAATGTTAAGAGTCCAATCGGTTTTTTCTGGGTGTTTATAATTTGGAACAAAACTAAGATAGCGAGTCTGTGGTCAGATAGGGGGTATAGCCACAGATGGATAAACAAATGGATGGTGCATCTTTCATCCAAATATAAATCTCTGAATATCTTATTGAGGTGCGCAATTAATTGCAGTGCATCGTTAGCACTCCAATTTGTTTATCTGTGGCCCAAACGCATCCAGTCTCTTCTCTGGCCACAGCCTAGGTAAAAATATTTGTAGTTAATATTAATTTTCGAGCAATTATTTAATCAATTCTTAGTGTATTTGCATGTGTGATAATCATGATAAAAATATTAATTTAATGTAAGATCAAGTGGTTATTAATGTTATTATCGCTAGTTTAATTTTAATTATTATTCTAAAACTTAAATGTGTTTATGCCCGGTTCCCATATGCATAACGAATCGTCAATTTTTATTTTACTAATGAGTGAAGCCAAACTGTTCCTCTATATATAAAACGGCTGGTAACTTTTGGGACCGGGGCATCAGTGAATCGAGATATTAAAAAACAATCCTCCTACATTTTTGTAAGCTTTTTAAAACTCTCTCTAGTCATAGTTTTAAACTTTCTCTACTTCGGTAAATGCTAGAATTTTGTGCATTAAAACTTTACTGTGTAATGTTTATGCGTATTTTCGTATATAAGACATTTATTTTTGCGATTCTCTCGAATTTTTACATTCCAACCTTTTAAACTTTGCCTTTTTATACTGTCAATGTTATCGATCTACTCTATGATAGCTTGCTTTTGGACTGGCTCAGAAATTAATCACAAAAATTTATGCAATAAAATAATTTTACTTTCAATATTATTTTCTGTTGCAATCAAAGTTGATTAGTATTTGATTTGAATGTTTGAGAATTATTTTATTGTGTTATTTTTATATCAATTTTATGTTTTAATTTCTGTAGGTAATGTTATTATGGACTCTGTCTGAAATAAATGAATTATTATTATTTAATTATTATCACATAATAGTTATAAAAATATATATACCTTGATTATTTGTAATGAATTTATATTTTTTATTGTTGTACTTTTGAACATAATGATAACTGTGATTAATTTCTGATCAAGTCAAAAATTTACGGTTGTAATTAAAACTAATCACATACAAATAATAGCAATACTGATGAAATACTCAAAGTACAATGTAGATTCACATAGTGAATTATACTGTAATATTAAATATTTCAACTTTTAATATTTAGTCCGTAAATGTTGCTTTTAATATACGGCATAGTTACGAAGTTAGTGAGGACACGTCTCTAGTTGAAAACGGAAAGAGGTAATTAAGCAAGAGAAAAATTAAAAAAAAAACTGGCAAGAGTGAGTCGGACTCGCACACCGAGGGTTCCTTACCATTTTAAATTTTCATCGGCGAAGCCTATATTCGTCAGAGAATTTTAACACTGCAAAGTGCAGTGTTAAATATTGCCGTTTTAGGTCAGCGCCATCTCTTGACCGATAGTGAAACTAATGTATTTTTTGTTAATGATTGCTGAAAAAGTGTGCTATTTAGAGACATCGTTTTATTTTTCCTGTAATCTTTACAAAATCTTCTATCACATAGAATAATTTCAGACTTTTCTCTATGCAAAATTCGGAGATAAGGGGGGAGGAACGGTATTTGTGACAGATGGACAGACAGACTGAGTTGCACCATAAGGGTTCCTTTTTACCATTTTGGTACGGAACCCTAAAAGTTCTTAGTAGTACGAGATACTTTGGTAAGTCTTGATAATCATTCATGCAAATGTTACCATCGATAACCTGGTTTTGATATTACCTTTGGTCGCTTCGCAAACTTATGAGACAAGTAAGATGATTTTTTCATTTTGAGTACCGGCGCCTTCGCCACGTCAACGCGACGTCAAACAAACGGCATCTGGGCCCTATACCATAAAACTTTACAATTACAATTTACACATAAGTAAATTTTACAAGTCTGTATACCACAAAACCTTAAGCAAATATAAAAATGTAAAAAACAAACATAAATAATAAAAATTTACTAATATGTAAATTGTAACTCAAACATATTTGTAATTTGTGTTATTTTTTTTTTCTGCAATTTAAATTAATTTAATTTTGAAGACTTGAAAGTTTTGTGGTATAAGGCCCTAGTTGACGTTGTGTTAACTTTTCGACATCAGTTTTAAACGGATACTTAAGATATCATATTATATTTTAAACAGCATTTTACTATTCCTAATGAGACAGATACTAGAGGCGTGTTCCTTATTGTATTCACTTTAATCGTAAGATTTTTGATAATCCGATAGTGCACTTATTGAATAGTTTGAATTGACGCTTGACTCGTGAAAGTGTACAATTAGATACCCTAGAATGATTAGACTACGCTAAATATGTGTGTTCACTAATGTATTAGTTTTCTTTGTCTTTTAGTCAATTCTATTATACATATTAATTATTATAATTATGTTTAAGTTGGGTCAGTTGCTAACTTGGACCTTTGTCACATTATAATTTAAAAAAGATTACAAAATTTCTGCGATTGAAACTGACAGCTTACAAATCAATATTTGTTATGCCAGAAAAGGATTTTTAGGAGATTTTACTTTAAGAATTGCTGTGCAATTATTTTTTTATACTATAGTTTAATGTTACATTATATTTCCAAATCAATATCGCGCTTCCTCTAAAAAACTGTCGTAATACCCATTTTATGGAATGGCTACTTCAGAAAATTTATGAATAAGGGTATTCATAAATGTTCTAAAGTTGCCCTAATTGCCAAGTCATATGACAAAAGCAAGTAGAATTCTATTGAGGGTTTATTACAAGTTTTTATGAATAAGGGGTTAGGACTAAACCGCTCAGCCATTAAGGCCTAACATTCGTCATTACATTCGTCTGCTGTGAGAAATCGGTTGTTGTATAGATGTAATTAAAACCACCAATATAATTATTAATTATAGAATTAATAAAAGTGCTATTTTCAATTATTTTACACACGCCATATTTAGTGTGATACTTACTTGAAATAGATTTTTGTAATTTATTGTAGGTCGGCCAGAAACAGAATAGTACAGAAGGCACACTCCGCATATTAGGTATGAAGCTACAAGTACGCGGCGGGCTCGTGTTAGAGCGTAACGTAGTCAGAAGATAAAAGAGTGACGCGATAGAATGAGGTAACTTCTAAGTGAATATAACTATAGGTAGTTAGCGCTGTGCGACCTGAATTGCACTTTATTGGGTTGTAGCAAGAGTCGTTTTAATTAAATGATTTTGCGGAGTGAACCAGCTGTATTAATCTGGACCAGAAAAAGAAATCATGCGCACAGATAAGAGCCCGTTTTCTTAAGACACTTATAAAACATCGTTACCATACACCCAAGTGATATACAAGGAGTCTCAACATCTTATTAAAGTTCAGTTCAGTTTGTGAATTCGGCAGTAAGTCATTTCAGGCAGTTCAACGATTTTTTTTCTGGTCGGTTTTAAATATTAGCGTATTGAGCTTCATAGTTTATTAGTGTTAAACATTAATCTTGTTAATGCACTTTTATTGATATAGTTTTATGGACCAATATTTATAAATGATTATTATCAATACGTTGCCATCAAGATTGGGTCTTATTTATTGTTTTAAAATATTTTTACGCATTTTTTATTTACTGTATCTGTCTTAGGTTTAAGCAAAACCAGTTTAGGATCTTTTTTACAGTCTCCAGTTGGCCAGTTTAATGTTTATTAAACTAAAAATAAATGTTCATGTAATCATTACAAAAATAAGTAAAAAATGGGAAGTGTCATCTTGACAAGTTGCACCTACTAAAGTCGCCAAATCGCGGCCTACACTACACTGATAGTAATATAATTAAGAATCTGTCAAAAACAATAAAACCAATCTCGGGGACTAATCTTGATGACGAATGTATTGAATAACAAACGCATTGTTATAGATATTAATAGATTTTCGCTAAAATACATTATATTCTACATGTATTTGATACTTTATTTACCCCACTCCCCTGAATAAAATAAGAACCATGAAGTAAGTTTAGAAAAATGTTTATTTTCATAATAAGTATTTACAAAAGTAATCATAATGGAATGTCTACACATTCTCAATATTGCAACCTAAGCAGCTTCTCGTTGGCAGAGCAGTCTAAAACTATATAGGTTATGTATCTCCGAATCTAAATGTTTATGTCATACTTTAGCTCTAATGAATGCCATAAAGATGCTTGATATGCAATATGAAGCATTCAGTATGGCTGATATAATATAACAAAGTGCAAATACAAAACAATTGAAATAGAAAAAAAAACATACTAAAATCATACTGGAATAGAAAGGAGTTTCATACACATATCAAATTATTATGATGAACATTTGCCTTTCATCATCGATTGACATCAATGCCTTTCATTTGTCATCTACTCTGAGCTTCCTGTAGCATAATCAGCCTATACTGTTCCCACTGCTGGGACATAGGCCTCCTCTCTTCGAGAGGGAGTGGGCTGTAATCTACCACGCGGGCCCAGTGCGCGTTGGTAGGGGTCACATGTCTTCGAATTATTGGTTCTAGAACATGCTGGTTTCCTCACGATGTTTTCCTTCACCGTTTTGAGAGCAGTTGTGATGAAATTATTTACAAAGTAAAGCGCCTGCTTGGGTTCGAACACACGACCTACAACTCATAAGTTGGGGCCGTTACCACTGGGCTACAGTTGAAATAGAAAAAAAAAACATCCTAGAATCAAACTGGGATAGAAAGGAATTACATACACAACAAATTATTATGATGAACATTAGCCTTTCATTTATCATCTACTCTGTGGCTTCATGTGTGAAAGAAGAATTAAATAGTGCCACAAGGATCTTCTGGCCCCTGAATGACATTGACAGGGGGGCGCTGTTGGTAAACATTTGTGAAATTGTCACTAAAATTGTATTGAAAAAATATTAAGATGGCGGCGTTAGTTCCGATTTTGGCCACACGCTGAAAAGACCTTGTAGTGTTGTACTTTTGAATTACATAGTGTCATCTAAATCCATGATAGACCTTTCCTGTATCATGGTGGAGTGCTTGCTGATGGTCATGCGGAACTTTAACTCTTCGTCAGATATAAGCTGATCTCTTAATAAGGGGCCCCGGTTGCCGCAGCCAGCCACTGTAATAAAAATATAATTTGGTGAGATACACATACATACTGTAGATCTATTTTCTTATTGTCCCTCAGTAAACTTTGTGTTTCGTCAGTTGTCGTATTTCTATCAGTCGCCCTTTGCACTTGGTGCAGACCAGACGCTCCCAATGGACTTGTAAGTATACAGAGTTGTTAATACTCTTTTAACTTAATGTATTTTTTTTTTTTAAATGAGAGGAAAGCAGCAAGTTGCAGGCACGACAGATAGGAAAATATTTTTACAGCTCTATATAGTTCACATGGAAATCAAAACAAAAAAACATTAAAGTACTTTGTTCTGAATTCAAATTATTATACGCAATAAATCTAATAATTGATGGACATGGATATTAGCATTCATTTGTATTCGGAAATTCGATGATACCCGAGGGACGTTAAGAAAATAGAAATAATGTACTCTTTCTTGCAAAATTATCATGAAGGTTTTCTTCAGTAATAATTTTAGTAAGTATAATAGACCTTGCTGAGAGGTCAATACAAGAACAAGAACAATATTTCAGTAAAAATGTGCTATATGTTTGATTCTATGAGGCTGGCACAGTCACCCAGAGAGCATTGAAGCCTCTATAAAAAGAATAATAATTATTTGCATGAAAACAGAAATAACTGTAAAGAATGAAAAATGGTAAAGAATAGAATCTATTTTCATTTTACCTGGACACTTAGATCTAGGTTTGGTTGCAATTAAATTCATTATGGTATCCTTCTCATAGATGTGACCACATACTGAGTTCTTCACTGGATCTGTTACAGGTCTCTTTGTTATTGGGTCCAACTGAAATAAATTATAACAATAAAAATACTAAATGTTAAGATTATCACCAAAGGAATAACAAATAACCACTTTATTTTTTTATTTGTTATATTATAAAAAATCTTAGAAAGAAGTAAAGTGCCATTTTGACACTAGATAAGTCTTTATTTGCTTTAAACTATTATTATTAAATATTATCTTAGTATAAAAAAAAAAAACAGAAAATGGTAATACTCACATATTGGTCCTGTGATTCAGTAATGGCCAAGTCAGATTCATCCAAGTTACCTGTAAAATGTTTGGATTCATAATAAATAACCTTACACTATATTTTGGCACCCAGTATCAAATAACTCTTTGTCCTAAGGAAGAAAGACAAGAATATTTTGAAAATTCATAATATTGAAGAGAATATGTTGAATTCTTGGTGACTAGAGATCACAGGAAGTTAAAGGTTTTGTAGATATATATAGTACAAGGATTTAAATAAAAAGTTCTTACGTGTAGTACTTTCCAGTCCTTTTTGGAATCTCTTGTTGAATTCCATCATATAAGGATGATTGTTGACCCTGAGCCGTTTGGCTGCTAAATTGCTCAGGTGGGACTTAAATCTGTCCTCCAGGGTATCAACATTAGAAGTATCAGTCTCTCGCTGCAAATATAAATCATAATTTGTTTTAGTAACATAAACTTAGCTAAGCTGTGATGTGTACTGTACTTATAGCCTCTTCTATTTGGAGTATGGTGTTCCATAATAATATTTAAAAGATAAGATTGAAGGATCCTTTGAAGTATTTGAGATAAAACAGATTATGGTGATTCATCAATGTAAAGTATCTAAGAATCATAAAATAGTAGGTATCCTTGTAAGCTTGGTGTCCAATGGTTAATTAATATGAGATAAAAGCACGTCTATGAGACTAGGAAGATCAAGAATGTTTGATTCTTTAAAAATTTGAAAACATAACCTAAAAAGTGATTTCTCGGTTCTATGTAATCTCACCTTTGCTCTCTCCATAGCTTCGATGGTAACGTCTTGCTGTGCTTCTAATGTACAATATTGCTGGACACACATCTTCAGTTTATCAAATTCGGCTTCTTTCTCACTGTCTAAATATTTTGATACATTGTCTGTACACAAATACAGACTGGTTATGCACTGTTTTCTTAAATCTGCTAAATCGTTGTCTGCCATCGTTACATATAATGAATAGTAAATCGCAATGTTCTATGCTATGGCTTTAATAATATTAATTTGTACCACACAACAGAATAAAACACAAGCAAAGCAAGTGTCAAGTTTATTTACAAAAGAAAACAATTCCCGCCATTTTGAATTTAATCTTTCGACTGACATACAATAGTAGGTACCTAACCACAGAACCTACGAGTAGTAACTGTGGCATAGGCCTCAAACAGAATACAGCCTAACGTTGGCATAACGGTTTTTGGAATATTTAGTTTGTTCTTAGGCATATTTAGGTTGTTTGGTTTTGATCTTAGGCATTACTCACTTTTCTAGTTATTGATCGTTGGGGCGCAGATTTCGTGAAGGCCAACCGGTTCGTAGATCAAAAATTCAAGCAAATGGAAATTCATGTCCAAGCATAAAACTAAGAATTCTTGGTGGCGAAAATGATTACCATTTTAGCTTCGCGTTCACTTTTCCATTCGTATGTTATAAGGAGATTTACTTTTTACTTTATTTATGTAGATAGAGGTATTATTACAATTATTAAAATGATGTTGATTATTTTAATGTGACTTAAGACAAATATAGCATACTTAATTGTAAAAATGTAACTTTAAGAACATATCCCATGTATTTTTATTACAAAATAAAACGTGTATTTTCCAGTGAAATGCAAGATTTTTTTTGATTTTTCTGTAGGGCATCTCAAAGCTGACCTCTGAGGTCATGACTATTTAACCGGTCTCCAACCAGGGGCTTACAAACTAGTTGCCATGTTGCTGGGGGCCACGATCTCCATTTCGGACATAAACATTCTCAATGATTTCGGACTTCTTCGCAACCCCGGCAGGCAACAGCCCTAGCGGACCCCGTCAGTGAAGTATATCCTGAAAACTGAAGTTGAAACTTTTATGCCAGAATATCTATTGACGTCTATATTAGTAACCAAACCAATAATAGTAGATTATTAACCAAGGGCTGTATGACATCAATTGGATACGAGGTTTTTGGCGCCTGAGCGAAGCGAAGGCGCTAATTAACCCGAGTATGCAATTGATGCTTACGCCCGAGATAAATACTCTGCTTTACATATCGATTGTGAGGTAAGTAAACAACAAGACAGCAGGTTTCAATGAACATTTATTAAGAAGAAAAAAATGTGTATTTAATTAAAATTAATAGTAAAATTATTACAATTTGTAAGAGATATGGTCACGTTCTTTTTAGGTATATTTATAGTTTGAATATGAGTTTGTGATGATAAGACTTGAGTTTGAGTGACTTGAGGTTCTTGCATCGTAAATGGCGGCAGTTGACTGGTACTATTTTCTTCATTAAAAAATGGCTCAGATGATGTGCTTTGACGTGGTGATTTTAAGTTTATATTTTCTGTTATTTTAGAAGTAATTTTGCTTTTGTTTGCCATCGAATCTTCGATATAACCTTCGGCCACTTTGCTGGACTTCCAGCCGCCGTGCCTTTTTAACAGAGTGAGGTTGGCTCCCGAATCAGCCAATAGAGTCGCTGATGTTCTGCGAAAGCAATGCCCGGTGTATAACTCTACGTTACTCAGTTTTAAATATGTGGCTATTTGCTTTGGCATGCCTGTAAATTTGTTTTTTCCTATTACTTGTCTGTGGCATTTTCCTTTACTGTAATTAAGAAAAAAACGATTTGTATCCACGTTTTCAGGCCGAAGAGCTTGATATTTTTCAACATAATTTGCAAATTCTTCATGCACAACAAATGACCGGTCAATTTTAGTTTTCGTGTTAGGCAGTTTTATGAGTAGTAATTTGTTATGTTTTTCTACATTTTCTATTGTCAAGTTTGTCAATTCCACGGTTCTGCAGGCTCCCGATATCCCAAAAATTAGAACAACCTGTAAAAAAGACATAAGTTGTATTAAAGGCACCAAATTCGCATAGTATTTTTGTGAAATATTTTGGTAACTTATTAAAAAGGGCAAGTAAATACGTAGGTACCTTTATTGCTAAATAAATTTCATCCGGAGCTTCATTTAAGAATTTCTGTACTTCTTCTGCAGTAAATACCTTCGATTTCTTGCTTTTAAAGCCGTCAGACTGCCTTTTCAAGAAAGCAGTAAGTTTAGAAAAATCTTTCAAATTCACGTCATGTTTTGTCATCATTGTAGATTTTAGCATGGAATAAAAGCACCATAAACTGGAAGGTTGTAGCCTCTTAGATAATTCATCAAAATATGATATAAAAACACTTTCAGAAAGAGATTTCACTTTTTTTTCCTACCGCCATTTCATAAATTCGTCGTATGCCTTTACATATCTTTCTTTCGAGTTCGGCGGTAATATATTTTCGACAACTGTTTTTGCCCTTTCTTTAATAAAATCGGGCGTTAGATCTATGTCTTCGTCACTAGACATGTTTAAAACTTTTGAAAAACAACTCAAACAAGAAAATTAATTATTTTCGCGAAGCTTTCGCGCCTACTAGTAGACTGCCTTTTTTTTTTCACGCACGCAAGCGCGTCAAATCTTGCTGGCCAGTTTGATTTTTAAATCGATTCCATCTAACATACGATGTGGAAACAAATAGTTCCATATTTAAAATAAAATCTTTATAAAATAAATTGTCTAGATTCCGATTCGAGTAATTAATCGATACCGAGAAAAAAAAAATTAACTTTTTAAAAATATTCTTCGTGCAGTATGAGTATGACAGTTCTTTTTTCAAATTCCAAAACCTATGCTGTAATGATAGTCATACACCCCGGCATTCAGGGGTGTAAGGGTGTACTTACAGAGCAAGAGATATGTAAAATCTATAAACAAACGTAAAATGAACCCATACATTAATTTCAAACATTTATAAAATCTTTGATCCTCGTTTCTGTAAAATGTGACAAAAGTAGATGTGCCAATATATCACTAGGTGAGCGATATATACTCTACAAATGAGTACAGCACGGCCAATGGCCGTACTTACTGATCGCACGACGCGACGTGACGGCTGACTTGAGTAGAAGCCATAGAAAATACACTTCCAACATCAATGACTTCCAAACATTGTGTACTTTTAGAATGACCGTCCGCATCTTGATCGGAACTTTTGCGGCCAAGATTCAGATACCTATTGGTCGTGGCCGTGAAGCACCTTGTAGTATTGAATAAAAGAAACTCGTCTCAGTTTTTATATTTTTATTGGAAATAATAAGTAAAATGCACCTAAAACTAGGATATAATAATAAATAATACATGATAATCTTACTATTTATTAAATAATTTTCTGGTGAGTAAACATAATTGTCTTTAAAAAAAAAGTAAGTATTTTTTTATATAAACTTGCTAAGGCACGCAAAGTATAAAATTACATCTTACAAGTATTTTATATTCTTGAAGTAGGTATATTTTGTTATTTTCTAGGTTATACAGTGACTCCAACATGCCCCAGTGCGGCAGACAGGTGTTTGAGATGCATCTTCATATCGGCCGGGGATATGCCGCGGCGAGTCTCGATCACTTTGAAAGCGTTCAAGTATTCTAGCTCGGTGAACTGCGCGCCTTTCTCACGAACTGATGTTATTATTTCCTGTGGATGGTAAAAGATAAAGAATGTTAGAGGCTAATGTTTGTGAAAACGAGTGGGTTCGTAGTGGTTTTGTCTATTTTTATCGATTGGAAACAAGAGTAGAGGAAATTAGGGGTACCACTATCGTAGGTTCTAACTTGATTATAACTAAAAACAAAAGACATTGCTTTAAAAAACCTAACAGAATTTCAATTTTATTACTGACTCACAGGTTTTACTTCAAAAGGCAGGTTAATTATAATACGCTCAAATTCATGATGAAGTCGCTCACCTCAGGCGTACAAGTAAGCAGATGCAGATAAGTGTGCGCTCTGTGCAGTCCCCTGTGCGGCAGCGCGAGCGCGGCGAGGCAGTGCCGCAGCGTGGCCAGCCGCGCGTCGCCGCGCCGCGCGCCCGCCTCGCCCTGCCAGCGCCACACTACTCCCGCGGACATCATCTCACCCACGCCTGACATTATGTACTGGAACATTCCATTTTTATTTTAATTAGAAGAAGGGTATTTTTGAGGAGTCAGGGTTACCCACAAGGTTACCCGGAACGGCCACACTTTCATAATTTACAAGAAAGCATATTCAATTTGGAGCTTCTGGCAAAATTTACGGAAAATTCCGAATTGCCTTATGCAAATTTTTGTGACACTCAGGGTCTCAATTTGAAAGTTATAAGAAATATCCCAACCAATTACTGATTCTCAATTTAACAGATTTTTGTATAACGATCAATAATTAGAAGAATAATTAAGAAATAATGCTACATTGACGACATTATTTTATTGAATAAAAATCCGTGTAAACACATGACGTCATGGTATAGTCACCGCGAGGCGGTGCGGCGCCAGCACGTGCGCGGCGAGCTCGTGGAAGGCGAGCAGCGCGTGCGCCAGCAGCGCCGCGCCGCCCGCCTGCTCGTCGCCCGCCGCGCTGTCGGGCCCGCGCTCCTCCTGGCCCAGGTAGTGGAAGCACTCAATGCGCATCTGTGACGGAACACACCTTCGAATAGAGTTCATATAATAAACAGAACGTAGTGCAGAAACACTGATACGATTATGGTTAATCATGGGCGCGATTTTTTGCCAAAACACGGCTAGTGACAGTATCGGTACGATATGGTCGAAATGTAGGGGCAGTCACAGCCTCAAAAAAAAGATGATTGAAAAATAAATTTATTGTGTATGTAACATCTTTTTCAATGCTGAATGTACATACTTATAATACGAATATTCGATACGATGAGCCGGATACGCAAAGATAATATGAATGTGGAGAAAGCCTAGTGTGGCAATCACACCAGTAACCTTAATTGCGTAATACAACACAATCACAATCTGTTTCGATTTGAAACTGCTGTGGGGATCGGCAGCTGACGTAAATTCAATTTTCATTTTACAAACGAGGGCAATCCGCGCGATCTATAAAATGGGTCCTCGCGAGTCCCTTAGAGACAAATTTTAAAAAATTGATATACTGACTCTGCCTTCTCTTTATATCTTAGAAAGTATTTTGTATGTTCGCAAGAACTTAGGACTTTTCAAAAGAAGAAACGATTTCCATAATATAAATACACTAGTAGACATGAAATTGTGATACCCAAATTTAGATTAACTAAAACAAGCAAGTCATTTCTTATAAACAGTATCCGCTTTTATAACAAGTTGCCAAAGTCTGTTACAGAACTTAGCGATGGGAAATTCAAAACCCACATCAAACGTGTCCAAAGAAAGCATATTATAAAATTAAAGACTATGTTGAAGACAAGGAAGTTTGGCAATAATTCCTTCTGCACATGTGGCTTCCCTGGTATCTCATTAACGGCATAATTATGTAAGAGTCTATTAACTGCTCCTAAATTACCATGTTTATTATTATTATTATTTTACATTCGTCCTTGACATATTCATCCTGTTATCTGAAAGAATTGTAAAAGCCAATTATTTTTAAAAGAGTAACCGTGGAGTTTCTTGCTGACTCTTTTCCATAGGAAACGACCAATTGGAACCATGCACCTAGCTTCTGACGTTTCAAAGTGCCCATGTAGGTTTATGTGAAATAAAAATATTTTGAATTGAAAATAAGTTACGCAATTAGGGTACTGATCAGTGTTGCCAACCCTACTAGAATCGCATTTTCGATGACATCCTCATACTTTCGCCCATATTTCTGCTGCTTTTAGGGTTCCGTACGTCCGAATGAAAAAAACAGAACCCTTATGGGATCACTCGTGTGGCTGTCTGTCTGTCCGTCTGTTACAGTCAATTTGCTCCGAATCTAATGAACCAATTAAGTTGAAATTTGGCATACATATGAATTTCTGTGACCCAAACACGGAAGTGTAACGTAAGTAAATGAGTTTTGAATAAGAGGCCACATTTGCGCGGCAAATAAATAATTAGCTTTGCAAACTATACCGTGTGATGTATCAAATGAAAGGTCGTACTGTGAGGGTCTCAAACATATGTTTTTATAATTATTTAAAAAAAAAATGTGTAAGGTTATTTAAGAAAACCCCCTCTTAGTCTTAAGGTGGAGACTGACTTGCAACGTTTGTTAGTAATGTAACGCGTTACAGTAGTCAGTGCAGCGAGCCGAGCCGCTTGCGAGGGAATGTCAACCTGAATAAAAACCACCATTCTGAACTATCCTGAATGAAAAAGTGAAAAATAAAAACTTTTAACAAAAAAAAAATATACTACAAAGTGAAAACAAGGTGTCTTTGGATCAATCAGTATTTAAGTTGTTTGCCTCAGATTTCCGAAACTAAAGTTATTTTTCACTTTGTAGTTTGGAAGTTGGTTGTGTTTCTGTTTTTTTTTTTAACTTTTTAGTATGTTGGTTTGTAATTCATCAGTTCCACTGGTGTTTCCTTACCAAATAGTGCTTTTCAAGAGCAAATACACGAGTTACTATAAAAAATACCCAAATCGCTATAGGTGTGCCTATAATACACTCGAGAGCAATGAATCCGGGTCACTTAAAGAATCCTAAAAATCTCGGAAACTAAAAATGCTAGGTTAATGCAATAAATTGTATTTAATAGACAATGTAATACAAGGAGTATGAAATGAAAGTAAAAAAAAATATGAGTCACCATACATTTTATTAACACAAAATTACATAAAGAAAAAAACTGCTGATCTCTCCTTAAAACAAAAATAGGAAACATGAAATTTTTGAACTTTATTACGATTTTCTTGAATTTTAATACTTCGTATTGCCTCCTCGTGCTTCCATTACTGCGTTTACGCGGTTTGGCATGCTGTACACCAAGTTCCTTATACGATTTTGGGGAATATTCTCCCATTCCTCTGTGAGAGCAATTTTGAGCTCACGAAGCGTGATTGGGGGAGGGTTTCGTTGTTTTACGCATCTGCCTAGCTCGTCCCAAGCATGCTCGATCGGGTTGATATCCGGGCTGCGCGCTGGCCGCTCCATACTAGTAATGTTCATCTCTTGAAGGTAGTCATTCACAATCCTACCTGTATGAGGTCGGGCATTGTCATGCATAAATATAGCATCCTCACCTAAATTGACCATAAATGGACCAACGTGATCATTGAGGATTTCTTCCACATATCTTACGCTAGTTAAAGAGCCGTTTTCTATGATCACCAGCTCTGTGCGACTTTCAGAAGAAATTCCGGCCCACACAAGTACAGACCCACCACCGTAGGCTACTTTTTCTTCGATGCATGCTTGCTTGAATCTTTCCCCTGGTCTTCGATACACTCTGTGTCTTCCATCGTGCTTGTAGAGCATAAATTTTGATTCGTCGGAGAACATAACTTTTGACCAATCTTCAATACTCCAATTTACGTGGCTCTGGGCATATCTTAGTCTTGAAATACGATGCCCACGCTCCAGTTTAGGGCCGTTTGCAGGTCTAAGAGGTTTTAAGTTAGATTCAGCAAGCCGACGTCTTACTGTCCATGCACTTGGGTTACTTCCTCCGAGGCGTCGAAACTGATTTGTGAGTTCAGTTCCTGTGAGAAAGCGATTTCGAAGCATGGTGTTCACCAAGTATCGGTCTTCTCGTGCTGTGGTACACCTGGTTCTGCCCGTTCCTGGTCTGCGTAGGTTAGAACCAGTTTCTTCGTAACGTCGGAGAACTCTTTGTACTGTTGACAGCGACACACCGACAATCCTGGCTGTATCGCGCTGACTCCGGCCGGTTTTCAGCATTGTAAGTATTCTGGTGCATTCTTCAGGCGTAAGCGACATAATTTCAGCTTGAATAATGAATATAGAGCACTATCAACATGGTTTATGTACCCACATAAATGACAGATTACAAACAAAAGCAAAACCAAATGCTGTAATTTCGTAGTTCCATCTTCGAAAGTGGCCCTTTTTCAAATTTGATTTTTTTATGATATAACTTTACAATAACTAAGAAGTTTTAATACCTTCATTTAAGGAGTATTACATTGTCTATTAAATACAATTTATTGCATTAACCTAGCATTTTTAGTTTCCGAGATTTTTAGGATTCTTTAAGTGACCCGGATTCATTGCTCTCGAGTGTATTTGAAGAGTTCCCTCGATTTCTTCAAGATCCCATCATCAGATCGTGACAATGGGACCAACTAGGAAGCCATTCAAACAAAAAATTATTTTTTCAAATCGGTTCAGTCGTCTTCGATTAATCGGGGAACATGTGCGTACAAAATTACATTTGCAGTTGGAATGTCTGGGAGACTATGTTTCTCAACTACAATGTTAAGTTTGTTCTTGGGATTAATTCATCCCAACTACGGAACCCTTCATTATGCATGTTCTGACACGCACTTGGTCGGTTTTTTTATTGGTTGATATGCTGTGTTTTAGTTTGTTAGGGTTGGCAGAACTGCACCTAATTGAGTGACGCAGCGCAGCAGAACTGATCCGCGCGTAAACGACGCATTCCGCAGAATATATACAGTGTTTCACTTGTCAAAGTCAGCTTAAATGAAAACCTCACCAATCGGCAAAAAAAAATACGCCTAGCGCCATCTCGCGGCCAAGTTTTCAGCTAGGAACTCTATTGGCGGTTGAATGAAAGTACCAAAGATTTAGCGCTATCTACGCGGAACTAATTTTACAGTTTTCTTCGCCATTGGCGAAACTTATGTCTGTCTGTCTGTGCAGTTTCGCCCATGGGGATTTCGATATCCAGATTCAAGATTTCATGGTCAATCACTGCTGGAAAAGTCACAAGCTCGCATCACTTTTATAAACATTGACATAAGGTTTAAATTACAAAAAATAATATACCCTCTCTACTCACCTCCAAATGTAGAAACAGCAGGCACTTGTGCGAAATCTCATCGAATATCATGGCGGCGGATGCGATGTCGTTGAGGAACTTGTCAGACAGTTTGGTAAGTCCGCCCGGACCGCCCAGTATGGAGGGCAGACTTCTGATATTGGCACTTAGCCAGTCCTGGGAAGTCAAAGTCGAATCATTTATATCAGGTCATTAAAAGAGGCTTTTGAACGTCACATAATCGACTGCCTTGTTGGTCTAGTGGTCGAAAGCGCTACTGCTGAGCAAGGTCCTGGGTTCGATTCCCAGGTCAGATGAAGTGTTTTGTATTTTTATTTAACGAACAGCGTGCTTTACTTGTGGTTAAGAACTGTACAAACACGCTATGAATGTGTGTGTAAGCGCAGGCGCTCTCGGTATCGATCGAGACATTGGCGAAGTCGGAAATGTGTGTGTATGTGCTAATGCCACTCGTCTTCTTGCACACATTCACAGCGTATTTGTAGACTTGGTGAGCACAAGTAAAGCGCGCGTCACTTCGTGAGATAAAAATACTATAACTAAAGTTGACTTTAGGCCTCAGCTACATTGTAATGTAATGTTATGGGTCCGAAATTACCTATCCAGATAAGTTGAGTGTATTAGCACTAAGGACTTCATTTAATTTAAACTAAGGACTTTATTTAATAATAATAACACTTACCATAGTCTCACACAGCACCGCCAGATCTGCTAATGCGTTTATATCCGATATGATTTCCTTGCGAGTGACAGCGCCGTCACCTAAGCTTGAACCAAGAATCTCTGCTTCTCGTTCATAGGCCTGTTTTAAGTCCTGGTAACAGAAAGTGTATAGTTTTGAAGGGAACTACGGCGGTTTCTGAGGTTGATCTTCGAATAAATTGGCAGGCATATCAACTGAATAGGTTTGGTACGGTGATGTCAAGATGCGCAAAAGCATTCACTCTATTTAATGCATGAGTCCGCTTGCACCACAAATAAAGGAGTACTTAGTGCTAAAGGACTGAGAAAATGTTATAGAATTATAGTCTGTTTGTAGTATTTAGTTTGAAATGATGATGTTCTGCGTTAAAACGTATTCAGTGATTTTGCGTTGCAAACGGGCTAACGCAGGTTTACCTACTTCAAGACATTACCAAAACTACATCATGCATTTTACTTGATATTTATATCTTACAATCCGCTCCCTGCAATAGGAGTATCTACAAGTTAGTAATAAACTTATATTTACGTTGGCAACATTCTTTGCATCATGTTGTTCAGTAGTCCAATTAGATGGCTGCAGGATGTCAAAAATGATTGTTATTATGTATGGATGATTGTAGTTTGTTCATTCAACCGCATGTATATGTCGCAGATGGATTGTCGAATCCGCTGTTTTACATAACCGCTACCCGTTTTACAAAACTGCTCCGTTGTGTAAAATAGCTGAACGACGTTTAGCGATTCTACATAATTACTGAACTTTAATACGCAGAATTGCATAAACGTCAACGATTAGAGATTATGTAAAACAGCATAAAATAAAACGTCAGATTGTAGATTATAGTTTTAAATGTGGTAATGGCTCTGTGTGTCATAACAACATCATGGCGTCCGAGACACAAATAAATAAAACGAGTAATATGAGTGAAAATATGACAAGTGAAAACAGTGATTTTATGTACAATTTTAAAATAAAGTTTTAGTAGAGAAATAACATAAAAACAATAAGGGGTAGCTCTCCCTATACATCTAATAGCTGTATGACAAAAACAAATAATGCACATAAGCGTAAGGGTGTCGTGGCTACAGCTGTGTGTCATAACAAAAATAATGGCGTCCGAAACAGAAATAAATAAAACGAGCAATATGAATGAAAATTACCCAAAAGTCAGATGAAAACAGTGATTTTAAGGACAATTTTAATATAAAGTTGTCAGAGTTTCATGAAAGTCAATTCTAAAAATAATAAATAGCCAAGGAACTGCGACTTACTTGGAAGTAGCGCTCTGTGGCCCTGCTTGCTTCACTCGCTTGCGGTTGCTCTCAGTTCTAACCTTACCTAAACCAATTGGTCAAGGTGCCCTAGCTTAGTTACTGCGACCGATTCGACATTGGAAGCTACACCAAACGCTTATTGTGACTGCAGATAAGCCATTCTGTATTATTTCTAAACGTGGGTAGCAGTTTTGTTTAACGTAACGCAATGACAATCCTGCTGAACGTTGTTCAGCTGTTTTACATAACGGAAATGTTTTGTAAAACAGCTAGCCGTTATGTAAAACAACTGATTCGACCATCCATCTGCGACATACATATTATCATTTCAACTATGTAAGCGGCTTTATGTCGTAGCAGTTAGGACTGTATTCGTAGTTCAAGTGCGACCATTATAACACCAAAGAAAAGATGGACGAAGTATGTGAAATATATGACGAGGAAGCAAGTAAATTCTGAGATGATGACAAATCGAGATAGTATGGAAGAAGGCAGGAAGAGGATTTTTTTTTAAAATAAATCACTACCTTTACATTGGATATTAATGGAGAATGACAATTATTATGTAAAAATTTAAATCAATTATTGTAAATTTACCTCAGCGCTAAGCTTCGCATCTTGATGAATAGCCGCAGTCCAGTTAGGAAGTGATTGCAGGAATCTCACTATGTCGTCATCAGCCAACCATCGCTGTGCTCGTGGCGGTCCTTCGAACAAAAAATTGGTCGGGACTCAGGATGAGTCGGACTTGCGTAATCTTCCTGTCATTGCCTTCTTGCCATTCAAAAACATCGAGATTTCTTTATTACATAAATATCTAATAACGGAACAATTTCTCAAAATAATGGTGAAAAACGCATCAAAATCCGTTGCATAGTTTAGCAGAACAACGCGGTCACACAGACAGACACGAAATTTATAACGTATAGACAGATAGATTCATCTATTTGTAATGAATACAGAAAAAACAAATGGAAAACTAAAAAAAAAACGTTATAGCGCGTCATACTTATCGGTCGGGGTGGTTTGTTCAAGATACACAATTGCAAGTGAGGTACAGGAAATTCTACATTAAACAAAAGAAAAACATCGGGCCGTTTGGAAAGTTGGAATTAAAAATATTTCCCCCCATTCTTTTATTTAAAAAAATGGCACCAGCTGTTTTTTGAGTCTGGTTATAAAATTCGACGTATGCCGCCATGTGCGAGTTAAATATCTAAGTACTTTATGTATTTTTTTTTATAAAGTAGTCCATTGTAAAATTGTTTTTGGAAGAATAACATTAATATCGAGCCAAACTGCAATTTATGCTACAACTTCAAAATGTTACACGCGCCGCAATGTACCCACCTTGTGCAGTAGTAGGACACAGTCTCACATGCGCGGCGCGGCAGTGCGTGGCCAGCGCGGCCAGCGCGGCCGCAGTCGCGCGCAGCGCCTCGGCGCCGCCGCACGCGCCGCAGCGCCGGGCGGCGCGCGCCGTGTCGCTCACCGCGCGCCAGCCACTCCCGCAGCACGTGAAGATCGTGCGGTGACGAGAGCTGGACAAGATTAAAAAATAACATGAATTTAAAAAAAGAAACCGTTTATGCATTTCATTTTATTCATTTTTACTCTACGTGTGTGTTTATTCTGACAAATCTTATGTAGAATAGGAGCGCTAACACACTAAGAGCCCATGACGACGTCGCTGGCTTCGTAGCCATAGCTACTTCTGGCTACCTACCGTGAGTTAGAGAGCCGTAACTTACTTGTATACAGAGTATCCAGTCTTCACGTAGGCGCCGGTCGATCATGGGTATGCTTCCAAATTAGCGACGTCGCCAGACCGTAGCCAAGTGAGTTAACTATCATACATTTCATATGAATTGTTTGGATACGTAGCCGGCGACGTCGCCATGGCATCCCAGTGTGTTACTGCTCTAAATAAAAGCTAACAATAACAAGTGTATTGGGGGGCAGACGGTGAAGGTTGTGAAGAGGTCCAAGTACCTTGGTCACATACTGACATTGGACAAGAAAGACTACGCGGATATCGATTGCCAATGTCATGCCCTATCGGCTGAGGGAAACATGCTTGCCAGAAGACTTTCTTAAGGCTAAAGTGCACCTACTAAGAACGTACTATCAAAGTTTCTAAACGTGCCAGCTCTGGACTGAGTATACAAAGAAGTCTTGGGATGGCATACGTGTTCTATGTTCTATGTTCTATGTTATGGGGTTTGGTTTCCGCACTTAGTCCGTCAGGTGGACCATTGTACGTGGGCCATGGCGGCCGCTTGGGGGGTGATTCCAACCAGCCCACCTCCCTCCAGAAGTTAATCAAAACTCCTGGTCTGTTCAGAACATCTGTGAAAGATCTGGGTGACCCGAGGGTTTCTGTTCTAATCTGGGTGACGCCTGTGCATTCAAAGAGCACGTGCGCAACGGTTTCCTCAGCCTCCATGCACGCCCTGCACAGAGGACTGTCCGTTATGCCTATCGTGTGGAAGTGTTTGTTTAGCGAGCAGTGTCCTGTGATGGTCCCCGTCACCAGGCGCAGGCCGTTCCTGTCCAGGCGTAAAAGACTCCTGGTTAACTTGCTATCCAGGGATGGCATAGCTACCTTGGACTGCCTGCAGCCCGGTGTCGAGGTCCACCAGTACTCCGCTTGTGTGAGGGTGAATTCCTGTAGCCACCTGCGTATTTGGTTGAAGGGGATTGGTACGATAGGTTCGGGTCCGCAGACTGCCGTGCTAGATCCTCTTCTAGCAAGTTCGTCAGCTGCGTCGTTACCTAGCGAGCCGCTGTGTCCTTTTATCCATTGCAGTGTCACTGTGTTGCGACTAGACACCGTTACCTGTTCTAGTGCATTGTGACATTCTAGTATCAACTTCGAGGTAATATATTTTTTCTTCAGCGATTGGAGAACTGAGGCGCTGTCGGAGAGTATGCGTATGTGAGTGTCCGTAACTCTCCTGGCCTCTATGGCGTGGACCGCTTGTATGATGCCGACACATTCCGCCTGGTAGACGGTGTTGAACATTCCTAGTGGTCTGGATATCTTTATGTTGAGATCGTACGAGAAGACTCCGACTCCGGTACCAGAGTCGGTCTTCGATCCATCAGTGTAAACCCTCAGCTCTTTCGGGCATGAGTAGTCACACTGTTCTTCTGTAAGAATTATGTTGTAGTGCCTTTGAAAGTGGTGTGATTTCGGTGCTTTGTCGCAGGGTGATGCCATCATTGGCCGACGCTTGATTGCATCTTCCTTTATGCGTGTATGCTTAATTCTGGAGTCTTTGCTTAGAGTTCCTGATAAATGTAGTCTAAAGGCGGCCAGGGCCGCCTCCTCCCGCACAATGAGGTGCAGAGGCGGCAGTCCAAGCATTGCCTGTAAGGCGGCAGTGGGTGTAGTTCTCATACTGCTAGTAATTGCGACACAAGCGAATCGCTGCAGTTTTTCGAGATCTTTTTGGGCTGTGCTCAGGTCTGTCCTGGGCCACCAGACCAGTGAGCCGTATGTGATAAGCGGTCGAATGACTGTAGTATATAACCAGTGGGTGACCTTGGGGCTAATCCCCCAATTCCTCCCGAGCAGTCGTTTACACTGCCACAGGGATATGCTGGCTTTCGTAGTGATATAGTTCGTGTGTTTTGCCCAGTTCAATTGTTTGTCCAAAAAGATGCCCAGGTATTTGGTTTCAGTTGAGAGGCTAAGGGTTGTTCCAAAGAGTCGTGGTAACTGTAGTGTCATCAGTTTCCTCTTTTTTGTGAAGAGAATCAGTTCGGTTTTTGTAGGGTTCACTGAGAGTTGGTGCCTGTTGCACCATTCCTCTACTATTTTCAGGGCTTGACGCATGAGATTGCATAGCGTGTTTTCGTGGGTCCCGTTTATTATAATGGTTATGTCATCGGCGTAGCCTACGGTGAAATAACCTTTGTCATTGAGTGTTTGGATGAGGCTGTCTACTACTAGGTTCCAGAGCAGCGGTGAGAGGACGCCCCCTTGTGGGCAGCCCTTCGCAACAATGGCCCTCGTAGTGTCGTTTACTGTCACTTGTACAGCTCTCAATTTGAGCATGTTGGTGATCCAGCCACTCAGGGTCGAGTCTATGCCGTGTTGGTCAAGGGCCATATTTATGCTTTTGAACATGGTTTTGTCAAAGGCGCCCTCGATGTCAATGAAGGCAGCCAGTGCTGAGCATTTGTGGTCCACTGCGCATTCAATTTCAAGGTCCAAGTACCTTGGTCACATACTGACATTGGACAAGAAAGACTACGCGGATATCGATTGCCAATGTCATGCCCTATCGGCTGAGGGAAACATGCTTGCCAGAAGACTTTCTTAAGGCTAAAGTGCACCTACTAAGAACGTACTATCAAAGTTTCTAAACGTGCCAGCTCTGGACTGAGTATACAAAGAAGTCTTGGGATGGCATACGTGTTCCGTACAATAACATCTACAGACACATAAGTTGTTCAAGCGCTGCTGCAGTGCCTCTGGAATGTTCGCGAATTGCATAATTCATGTTCAGGGTTGGTACGTGTGGTAGTTAAGGATCTGGCTGGTAGGATGTATGCTACCAAGACCTACAAGCGGTGGTTGGAAATTGCCGCGTAAAGGTATTGTACGATAAAGTGCAAGAGAAGAAAGGCGTGAGTTTATGTTTGTGTGTATGTGCCATTTTACTGTTTTATTTTTGTGTATTTTTTTTCTTAATTATTTTTTCAAACTTTGTTTATTATGGACTATGTGGTCTGCTATAAAGATTTTTTGAAATTATGGTTTTATTTTGTCCGCATCGCTGTCAATGGGAAAGTGCACAATAAGCTGGCAGCATTCCCACGTTCGATAACACTTTTACTGCAAGTTCAATAATTTAGAGTTAAATTACGAACGCTATACACGATTTTAAAATAGAAATTTCAATGATTATGAGCGAAAGTACTTATTTCAAATCCGTCAAAAAGAGTATTATTAATAGTATTTTATCAGCTGAAAAACTTGGTATTTAATTAAAAAGAAGACAATAAAACAAAGAGCAAAAGTCAAGGATACAAAAGAATTACTTGGATGTTTCCCAGTTTTTAGGGTTCCATAGTCAAATGGCAAAAACAGAATACTTATCTCTTCCCATACATCTAATAGCTGTATGACAAAAACAAATAATGCATATAAGCGTAAGGGTGTCGTAGCTACAGCTGTGTATCATAACAACAATAATGGCGTCCGAAACAGAAATAAATAAAACGAGTAATATGAGTGAAAATAACACTAAAGTCAGGTGAAAACAGTGATTTTAAGGACAATTTTAATAAAGTTGTCAGAGTTTCATGAAAGTCAATTCTAAAAATAATAAATAGCCAAGTAACTGCGACTTACTTGGAAGTAGCGCTCGCCGGCCGCATCTGTGGCCCTGCTTCACTCGCTCGCGGATGCTTACAGTTCTAATCTAACCTAAACTAATTGGTCAAGGTGCTAGCTTTGTTACTACGACCGATTCGGTATTAGGAACCACACCAAACGCTTATTGTGACTGCAGGTAAGCCATTCTGCATTACGTTTAAACGTGCGTAGCAGTTTTGTTAAACATAACAATATCAATCCAGCAGGCTTAGCATAAGCACCGTTTTGTCGACGGAAGAGTGGACAAAAATGACGTTCCGTGTAGACAGTACGACGGCAGAAAAGTAGAAAAATTCATCTGCACTTTTTACGAAATTCACTCTTTTACATAATTCGGCTCAGAATTCTTTGTTTTGTCGTAGGATTTTCTTTTCTGTTTGACTCTCAATTTTTACTGGCATTAAGTCACGTCCACTACATCATTTTTTCTCAAAGTGTCGAAATACCGTATTTTTTAAGAAAAAAAATATTACAGTATAATATTGGCCTTAACCATTTCCTTGGCCATGCCCTATTAACTAAATGATGTAAAATAGGAGCTTTGTTCTTCTATTAATTATCACAGTTTTGCGTTCAAAACGCTCTCCAGTTATCAACAAAATCATGATTTTCATGATTTTGTTGATAACTGGATATACTTTTTGGCCGTCGAGTAGAAGGTTTTCTATTGTCTTTAGCATGGCGATTACAAAATCAAATTGTCTTTACTACCTTAAACAACTGTCAGTTGTCAGTGTGATTTTGACAGTTTGGGATAGAAAACTTTCTTCTGAAATAGTCAACATAAAAAAGGACCTAGACAAAGACCGTTAGACTAAACGAAAGACAAAATGACAGATTATATAAGGATTTCTACGATGCGATGTCAAAAATGAAGAAACGAAATGTCACTTAGTATAAGAAAGCGTCACGCTAAGCCTGCAGCTGAATAACGTTCAGCTGTTTTACAAAACGGATCTGTTTTGTAAAACAGCTAGCGGTTATGTAAAACAGCAGATTCGACAATCCACCTGCGACATATACATACCCCGATTTGATAGTAGTGTGCGGAGGCGGGCCGCGCTCGCGCCAGGCGGCGGGCGCGCGCATGACGTCGTCGATGGCGGCGCGCGCGCGCGCGGCGAGGCGCTCGCTCTCGCCGCAGCGCACGTAGTCTGTGATGAACGCGCGGAGAGAGCACTCGCCGCCACTGTGGGAGCGATCATAATATGATGTATGATGTTCACTATGGGTCGATAAGAGGAAGTCTAAGGTCCGTATTACAGAACGTTCCTCAAGTCCAGTTTGATCTTCAATCAGTTGATCACTGTTTAAGTATAGAATCAGTACTTGAGAATCGGTCTTATTCCAGAACAGTAATCAATCCATACTCAGCTGAATCGAGACTCAAATCGAGCCTCAAGCAGAGATGTGTATTGTTTATGCATCAGCCTGTTTTCGTTTACGATTTATTTTAATTATCAACTTGGTTCCGACTAAAATATACCATACGAGCCCAATTATTTTGGAAATCAGCGTTATTATTTCGGTCCCGAATAGTACAATCACCCATTTATTGAAGTAAAGCTCTTTGAAGTACAATAAGGTAATTTTGTAAGCAAAATTGTCAAGACTTGTATCTATGGCCGTAAAAAGGTATGCTATTTAAAATGTCAGTATGTCAATTATGTAAAAACATCTACATCAGTTTGTTGTATTTTTATGTAATTTACTCTTATCAGTTTATAAATAGTAGGACGGAATAATTTTTTTTGTATATTAGAAAAAATGAATGAATATATGTTCATTCATTCATTCAATCTCTGTTCATCATTTATCGGCATTGTATCATTAGATGTTATTAATATGTTAAAAAGTACAGCGCAGGAAACAATTATTTTACAAACTGTAACCAGTTGATTTCCCAACCCTCGACTTAGGCATGGAAATCTCCGTTTCCATCTACCAAATGTTCTTGCAACCACATTTCGTGTTTTGATATGAACTCTATTGTAAATTACTTCTGCATTCCTTGTTGGGGTACTTATTGGGGTTAAAATAAACCTAAGACATGGATAGCCACTGTCACCAACAAGATAGCCATTGTGTTGTTGCTGAATATACTGATTCCGTTAGTAACACATTTGAAAAATTCTGCTATCATGTGTATTGCCGCCCAACGCGCCACAATGAAATAAATGAAAATAAATTAATGTTCTTTGTGTTGGTAGGTAGTTGAAAAGAATATTAAGATGGTTAAGTAGGTACTCAATATTTAGCTAACCTGGACATTTATAGAAAAATACGATTTTCTGTTTCTAAATGCTTTAAGGTGTTCCACACCTGGAGTATTAACAATTTTAATGTGTGTGCAGTCAATTGCACCATCTACACTTCTGAAGCCATAATATCCATCGTCCCAGACTCGTAACGGAATCGCCCGTGGCCCAGCTGCTGAAACTGCGCTCTTTGTGAGACCATATCTGGTGGATATTTAATATATTGTCTGTATTATCTTTAAATAAATTATTGTAATAATCTACCTCTTCAAATATATCCATGTTGATTTAATTTAAATTAACAACAATACAAAATTCGACAACGTAGCTATACTTAACAGCAAATAATTACATTTGGACATGACAATCTATGCTCAAGCGCGGTATCGACCACACTTGGGTGATTATAGATCAAATCACTGCTTGGGTTCGATTCGCGAACCGAGTAACGATCTAAAATAAAGCCAAACTCAGCTGAACTATGATCAATGAATCTATGCTTGAGGAACGTTCTAAAATTAAAACCAGACTTAAAACTAGTTTTAAACAGAGATCAATATTTGAGTTTCCTTCTGTAATACGGACCTAAAAGTGGAGATGTTATGCCATGACAACCGTCCCGGTGTTTTGCTTATTCCTCCAATGGAATGGAATGAAGGAATGAGCAAAATGAGAAGTTTGTTCTTGGGATAAATTCATCGCAACTACGGAACTCTCCATTGTGCGTGGTGCGACACGCACTTGGCCGGTTTTTTTATATCAAACATCTTGACAATCAACAACACTTCTTAATCGTTCTAAATAGTCTAATAATAAGTAATTGTGATTTAATAAGTAATTTTATAATGTAATTTTGATAAATATAGTCACGGTTTGTGCACCATCTCTTCTTACCAATTTGTACGCCACGATAAGCGGATGAACACTCTTCTTCCTAACCGCTTAGGCCCTTTCCTCATTGGTCGGTACGGTATCGTTTCGGTACCGATTCTGTACCGTTTCGGTACTGCTTATGTTTCCTCATTGGTCGGTAAGCACTCTGTACCGAAATGGTACCGCACGCGCGCATGGCTTTCATTTAGAATTACAAATTAAAATTAGTTCTATTGGTACAAGAGCCCATGACCAAAATTTTTGTCTTATCATTTTACGAATAAAATCGTAATAATCGATAGATTTGGTTACTCTGAAATTACAAAATCCTAATTTTAGAAATTTTCCGCGCGCCGTCTGGCCTGACCACATTTTTAAATATGTCAAAAAAAGCCTTACTGCTCTATAGCAATCTGTCTGATTTTCAGAATGTAGTTCAACGATAATTTTTTAGACACCGAAAACACAATTTTCATAAACCAGTAGCGTCACACGGGAGGAGACCATAAATAAAAAAATAAATAAAAATGAAGCAAAAAATAAAAACCATAGCAACCCGTCTGAAAATCTTGTTTTCATGTGAACATGGGTCAGTTGATGCGAATAAATGACTTTTCAGAAGAAAATGTGAGCTTATGGTTGAAACCATTTTGAACTTGTTGAAAAATTTTAGTGATCCGTGACATATATAGCATTCTCTCTCAAAACTGTTGGACATAATAAGTAAGGTTGTCCAGATGTAGACAAATTTTATGTCTCACGTTACTAATCAGACAACTATTCGATAGTTAAAGTTATTAATAAATCGCATTGCGGCGTTTTTACGTACGATTCATAAAGAGTTTACTCGGGTAAGCTACCATCGAACTAAAATCAAAATGTTTTTTTTTTATAAATTGGACAAAAGGAAACTGAAATAACGTTTGAAAAATACTGTTTATTAAAAAAAACATTGTTTTTAATCATTGTAGGACTCATCTTCGATGTCCTGAGGCATAGGAGTGTAACAAGCACCGCGCGTAAACCAAATAATGTAGTCTCACCCAGTGACAGGTTCAATGTGAGCGCACAGCGGATGTAGTGCCGGGAGTACTGCGTGCAAGTGGACGGGGTCGGGCCGACACACGAGCGGGTAGCTGTGGCGACGAGCTGACAGGCTGGGCGACACGGCCGGCGGACCTGCGTTAACAATAAAATACGTTGTATTTTAAACAAACAATAACATGTATAATATTTTAACATGAATAGGGTAACCAATATTTTGTAACAATTTTTTGATTTAAAAGAAAGTTTATCTGAAATAAATGCTTTGAGTTTGAACCGCATTCAAGATGCAAGGGTGTGGTACCTTTGGATCTTGAATGCGGTACTATGTATAATAGCTTTATGTAAGCGAGCACGACCTTTATGCGTGGAGGCTTTTATTTAGATATTTAGTTCAGTTTACGTTTAGTTTTCATTTCTGATTGAGTTCTCGATGATTTTGGTTGTTATATTGGCGTGTGCGAGCTAATAATTAAAATTATGTTTTGTGTTGCGTAATGTAAATTATTTTGCATACTATTGTTTAGAATAAATTTTTTCTAACTGATAATAACAGCTGTGCTGCTGGACAGTCTTATGTAATTTTGACGTTCGAAAAGTGCTGATTCCCAGCCTACTTTGGATAAATGACTTGAATTTTAATTATGGATGTGTCGCTAGTCTTACCAGAGAGCTTGAACAACTTAGTTCGTCGTCTCTGAGGCCTCTTCTTCGCGAAGTAATCAGCTAGTCGCAGATCTGTCGTGTCAGTTACTGCTGAACCCACTGAGCGTTGAGCTGCTAAGTTCACGCTTTCTATCTCTAGATATTCTGTTAGAAGGAGTTGTAACTGGAAGAAAGATAGTTAATTTTACGATCTGACACATGCAAACGGTCTGTAAACATGAGTACAGCAAAATAAACTAATATCGAGTTTCAATTAGAATATACGTTTTGTGTCTCTGGACATTAACTATATATACAGTCAAAACCGTTTATAACGACTTCGCTTAAAACGTTGTATAGGTCTACCGGAATCTCAGGGCATAAAAAAATAAAAAAATGTGATTTTCATATGGCAATATCAATTGTCATCTATCAAATCAAATTACGAGATCTGTCAACCGCTGCTGAGATTTTGTGATATTTCTTGACAATTTGTTTTTTTTGTGAAAATGTCGAAAAAGCCACTTCGATCTCAAACGAGAAATATTGTTTTCAATGTGTATCGTAAAATAAGGGAAGAAGAAGGCGTAAATCAAACACAATCTTTGATTTAAAGCGTCTCGTAGAGTTGATCGGTAAGTTGGACTGAGTTGTTTTGATACTTTTAGTTTATTTTATATTTTTCTTATTTAACTGTAGCTTCTTTATCGATTTAGCCGTCATTAAAAACATCTAATTATCCAGTAAATAAGATAATTAGATGTTTTTAATGAACAAGTAAGCTAGGTAGCGGGCGTTGCCGTTTGCGTTTCACACTTTCTTTTTTTGGGCACATTTTTGACATTCGCGGCTAAATCGTTATAGGGGTTTCCAGTACTACTATACGACGAATCGTAGATGAGGGCACATCGAATGATGGTGTATTTTCCACGCCTGGTAAAAAGCGGAGGGAGGAAAAAGAAAATCAACTTAGACAATTTCGATTTAGAGTTGATTAGGGATTAAAGTAAAAGAATTCTATACAGTTCGGAAGAAAATTCCAACAGTAATGAAACTGTTACAAATTTTTCGACAAGATATTGATTTCAACGGAGGGAGAGATTCTTTGAGGTAAGAAAAATATAAAGTAATAATCCCTCTCACTCTCACTCGTAAGAGGAGGCCTGTGCCCTGCAGTAGGTGTATATAGACTGATGATGATAATGATGAACGACTAAGCTATCGTTTGAGTAACATGATAAATTTCATTATTTTTTACAGAATTATACTTAAGGAGATTGTTAAATGCCAATCAAAAAGGACCATTTTAATGGAGAGAGATGACATAAAACTAAAAAGATACAAGTTTTTAAAGCGTATAAGGAAAACCGCGAAACTGAAGAGCATAATAATAATGTGATTTATTTAGATGAGACTTACATTCACGGTTTATGTTCTATGAACAAGTGCTGGCAAAGCAAATATATTGCAGGTCCATACCAGCGAGGTGGATCATTGTAAACGCTGGTGGAGAAAATTGCTTTGTTCCAAATTGTTTTCTGGTATACAGGTCAACAAGTGTATCTGCCGACTATCACCACGACATGAATAAGGACAATTTTACAAAATGGGTGACAGAGAAGCTAATTCCAAATCTGACAAGACCTTCACTAATTGTTATGGATAATGCTAGTTATCATTCCGTACGGATGAACAAACCGCCCACACAAGCCAATCGTATCGCTGATATAAAAGAATGGCTTCGTGCAAATGATTTACATTATGACGATATTTGGCGTAAATGTCAATTACTTGAAGTAGTCAAACCAAACATGTCTGCGCCCTTATATGAGATAGACGAAATATTAAAATAGTATAAAAAGGTCATGAAGTTTTAAGGCTCCCACCATCGATCACTAAGTTCTTTATTAGTGATCGATGGCTCCCACCTTATCATTGCACATTGAATCCCATAGAAATGATTTGGGGTATAATAAAGCAAAAAGTTTATGATAAAAATGTAAATAGGCCTGTAAGTGACATTAAATTATTAACAGAAGAAGCTTTCTCACACATTGGTGCAGAGGAATGGCGAAAATGGTGTGAACGTGTAAAGAAAATTGAAAACGATTTCATCAAGCAAGATAGAATAATTGAAATGCTGGAAGAGCGATTAATAATAAATACCTCTTTATCTTCATCATCTGATGAAGAACAAGAAATGCAAGTGGAGTTCTTGGAATCGTTTTCTAGTTCTGAATGAGGTGTTCAGTTTTAGTATAATTGAAATGATACATAATAAATTAGTACATAAAGTAATGTACGATTGATTTATTTTTCATGACATATTTTCCTATGTTAAGAATCACATACCTTATATACTTCATGTTCATTAAGACTAAAGACATAAATAAAAATTAAATAGTATCAAGATCGTTTAATCCAATTTCCCCAGTAGTGCACGCAACAAATTTTTATTTGTCCATTTGCCATGAGATTCCGGTAGACCTATACCGATTATTACGACGAACTTTTGACGTCCCAAAATTTTTGTTTACTTAACATAGTTTTAGGTTATAACGACTATCGGCTATAACAACCGTAATCCGATGGTCCCTTCGAAGTCATTATAAACGGTTTTCACTGTACTTATTTTTAATGGTGTATTTATTCATTAAAAACATGGATGTCTGCGGCAAGTATTGAGTTCAGAAGGATATCACTTACAACTTGTTGCACGGCGCTCCAGTAATTGTGCTCGGTATGCAGACAGGAGTCAGGCAACTTATACTTTTGTAAGGAAGCCCTCCATAATTGTAGTAATCTAAAACAATACCAAAGTTTTAGTTGCAAATCACAAGAACAGAAGAAAACTAAAATTACCTACTAAGTTTAGAAGGCTTTTTAGATATGAGGTTTAGTTTAGAAGCCGATTTCCGGCCACCGTAGGCGCGGGCTTGCGGACGGTGAGCAATGGGTAGCTCACCGTCCGATGAGGACCAGGCCCGGGTCGACGGCGCGTTGTGTTCCACGCGCGCCTCAAAGAGATGTCAGCAGAATCGACGGGGTTAGCTAGGGCCGATGCCTGCCGGGGTTGCGAAGAAAACCGAAAGGGAGATCGTGGCCCCCGGCGACAGGGCAACCGAAGGAACACGGGTGGGTTTTAGTCAGTAAGAGTCTGACACGCCCTCCCGCTCCGCCCAGAGCGGAAGAAATAATTTGATAATTTCCCGACCGAAAAAAGGTTTAGTTTAGAATCTATATATATTTCCCTGGAACTTCAGTGATTCGAAATATTTTTACTATCCTATATCTCTGAATCAGGGATGTTACGAAAGTCGTTTTACCGGAACCAGAATCAGAGGTTTTTTTTTTAATCGGATTCGGAACCGGAGTCGAACGTGGAAGTAGAAGAAAGATGTGTTATGGGAAGGCCTAATGAAACAATTGAAATATAATTCAGTCTCTTTAATCAGTCAAATATTATAACATCCACAAACAAAACAGTAAACTGAGACTTCGAGCGCGAGCTTGTATAAAATAAACTAAAATTACACTGGCGATGAGTTCAAACTTGTTTGTACGCGCTCTAGTCACGTGCATCGCTGCGTTTCGAACTTCGGTATAGCTCCGATTCAAAATGATCGGAACCGAAGTCGGAATGGTAGATGTAAAATTAATCGGAAATTCCGATCTTTGAAAGAAAGAAAGAAAGAAAAAGAAAAATATTTTATTTGGGACACGCACAGGAAATACAAAACATAATAAAAAATGATAGACATAAGAAAAAAGGAACAAACATTAACAAAAATGAAAAGGAGCATTAGATTTAAAAAAATACGACCTGTGCGAGGCCAAAAAGGCCCCTATCTCAGCATGATGCTGCGATATTTAAAAATAAATAAATACCGTAGCGCTGGTATTCTGATAGGGCCCGCTGTGATGCCACGGACATATCTACGGACCTATAAATCCCACTAGGGGATTATAAAATAAATAAAACCCCCCTCCTGATAATGCTTTGGGAACCGGAACCACCATACAACTATATCTTTTATACCTCATAACTTGAGTTTCACTTTTCACCAATGCTACTACAGTACGGAGGTTCACATTAATTTACCATACTCTATCACACCTTCAATATCTTATATCTCTTTCTCTCTCACACGCTTTTCTTTTGTTTTATCTTGTAACACCAACCTTTTATTTCTCGTAGCGCACGCCCGGAACTCTTCGCCGAGACTCGTGACAAGCCTCGCAAGCGGTCGCCCTGTCTCTGTCACTCCTTCACCGTCGGGTATCTCGCCATCCTCGTCTACATCAGCATCGGCCTCTACTTCTCCCTCTTCGATGATACGTCGGGAAACGGAGTCTATTACTTCTAGCAGTTCGTTTTGGATTTGGACTTTGAATTTCTGAAAGAAAATAATGGTAGTATACATAAAATTCTGAATTGAAATGGGATGATGGCTGGGTCAAAAAAATAAACTATTTCGTCCGTCAGTAAAATAATAAAAAAAGATTAGACATGTATTTTTTGCTTTATCATATTTTTTTTTTATTTATCATATTTCAAAAAAAACGATGATGTGGATATATTTAGTAACCTTTTCCGCTTAGCTATTTCTAAAGAGTCTTGAAAAGACCCTGGAAGAAATCGACACGTGTTTCACCTCTCAACGAGGCATCCTCAGGATGACGATTAACTTGTCGTGAACTCGAACACGGCGTGTTGCCACACCAAGCACCGAGCGCAGTCTGCGCTTGCGGATTTCCGCAAGGTCACGCCTGAATCAATTAACTATCTTATCATATTTCATTTTTATTATATTATTCGTTTTCCTGGAGCATTGGACCCGTATGCATAGCTACGGGTCTGATACTGCAGGAAGATACATGAATTGATAGAATTGTAGGTTTTATTTTAATTTTGTGTTTGTTTGTAATTTAATGTAAGTACTAACATAGTTACGTAAGTTGTATCACTAACGAAGATCTATGGAGCAAGTTTCCGAAATAAACGTTTTATTATTATTATTAATAAAAAATGACTTCGATAAAACGCATTAACGTTGGGGAGTGGGGGCCGCTACGTCACAAGTAAGTATAAAATCTACATACTTGTGACGTCATGGCACATTTTAACTCAATGTATTGCAGTAATCTTTTATTAACGGAAAAAAAGAAAAATACGTGTTCAATATTTTTTAATAATCTATGGGATGGTTTTTTTTTTTTTTTTTTTTGCATTATCTCTGTTGGGTACTACTTGTAAGCAAGGGGAAGTCTCTTGGACGAATAATACTGTAAAAATCATAGTTCAAAACTGCGATGCGGTTACAGATGATAAAGTACCGACGCGACAGAGATAGTCCAAGCGGAGTATCGAGAGCCACGGATGATGATGGCATAGTATCTTTTACCCGACTGCGCGACAGCAAAAAAAGAGTTATGTTTTTCACGCGCATCTATGTATCTGGTTTGACGATAAATTTTTCGAATAAAGAAAAAAAAACACGTTAGTTCACTCAAAAGCTAAGTAGTCCAGGAAATTTGCAGACAAATTTATTTATTTCCAGCTCCTTTTATGTTTAAATGCTTTGAATACCTCAGTGGCCTCCTTCAGCTGCTCCAACACTCCTAAAGCCTCCAGCGATATCATGACAGTAGTCTCGAATGTCTTGTCCTCTTCAGACAGAGACGCTTCGAACTCAGGAGTAACTTCTTGTAAGTACGCGTCTGTTACTTCCTCGCTTTTTGTTAGTTCTGAAAGAGTATTTGTAAGTGATGTACAGAAAAAGCATTTCTATTTCTGTACAAGTTCATTACATAGAAAGTTGCCATCAGAAATTATTGTAGACTGTACGAAGCTAACAGCAATGTGACTAATTTGTCTTAGTAGGCAAGTACTCCGAATTCATGGAAAAGTAAGCAAAAATTATGTTAGCTAGAACTTCTTTAAGCTCGTACATGGCGGCATCTACATCGCCACATGCGAACTACGCATCAAAGACCTGACGTCACACAAATCCTGCATCGCGCAAGCAGAGTTTACCGCGCGATCAGCATAATGACTGTCCGACATCAATCGTTGGGCAGTTGCCCACCAGAAACGACACCGTCAAAGGATCCTCCCTTTTCTGTAGAGGATGAGTGAACTTTACACCCTGTTCCTCATACCTCCATACATACTACATTATTATATGCTTCTGTGGAAGTTATTAGGCCGGATTTACGATGACAATGAATTTAATAGACATTAAGACAAGGGAATAAGGCTGAGAGCGACTCATACGTGGCCTGAATTAATATTTATCTTGTATTTATTTTAGATAGATTCTAATAGTAAGTGGACGTACATAATGGTAAAATGCAGCACTTGTAGACATGTTGCAAACGAATTAAAGATTGTATTCTTACCAGCCAATAACAGCGCAGTACGTCTCCTTGCCGAAACGCGTCGTGTCAGAGGCGCTCGTTCATCGCGATAGACAGCTTCACTAAGACGGCGAACTATCACTTCTACTAGCTCGCACTTTTTCAGCTGAAAATAAATAAAAGTGCTTCCATCAACTTTTTCACAATGTCCGAATAGACTTACCGAATAAATTCAAAAATGGAACAGAATTAGTAGAATATTATCTGCCAAGTAAGTTAACGAGAACAGTGACAGGCCCTAAGTATTATATCTTTTACACAAACCTAAACTATTTCTTTCAATTAAAAATGGTTTGAGTTTGAGTTTGTGTAAAACCATTTACAGGCAATCCTGAATTGTCAAGCAGTTGTCAGTTAGTTAGAAAGTTGAAGTTAGTTGCCCATTCCAAAATGTAGATCTCTGTAGAGAAGAATGTGCAAGAAACTCCAAGGACAGTCAACATTCGCTCAGTGGACTGCAGTGGCGAGGTGTCAATTTTTATGAGAGGGAAGCCGAAGCGGATCCAGTCTTAACTTACATAAGAATAAAGTTACCATTCATTATTTATTAACTTAAAATAAGTCTTTCCATAACTAAATTTAACACCATTTATCGCCAAGTATGAGAACCAAAAATCACTACAAAAACATAATTTTCAATGTTTAAAAGAAAAAAAAACTCAAGTATATTAGGTACTAGGTTCGGTTAGGTATTAGGTTCTAAAATTATTAAAGGAATAGAATAAAATACACTTGAACGGGTGAAAACTAAATAAAATGTGTAATATTCCTCCATCTCGTTCTAGCTGACGCATTTTTTCCATATCTGTCTCTATCGTAACCCGTTGTACCGGCTTGCTCTCATTCGTATTAAACGATGCCACGTGACCTAAAGTGACATCATGACGGGATCGCTATTGTACGAATTTTTAGTTCCCGATTATAACGTTTTGGCGCTGGGTTATTTTAGAACCTTTTTTATTGTTGCGCAATAAAAAAAGGGTTCTAAAATGCAAACGCCTATTTCTAGCTTTGTAATTCAAAGCTAGAATTAGGCGTTTTTGTTGTTTTAATTTTATAGTCGATTAAATACCCGTAGTGTTACTATATTTTTGACAATGGAAGACACCATTTATTAACTGTGTCGTTTTTCAATAGCGGTAGACTTGCGGATGCGAACCTCCGAAGGGAAGCCGGTAGGAATCATGTTCTATGGTGCTTTCGCCACTGGTGGACTGGCCAACTTTACTCAGTTAGGGACCAAGATACAGCTTGCCTAGGTTGGGGCCAATAATAATTATTGGAGTTTGCTTTATGGAACAAGCCTAGTCTTACTAAAAAAAATTAAACCACGACATACGAGACCTAGGTCAAGCAATGGGCTTATAGCCTTTTTCAAAAGTATCTGATAAAGAATGGATCAAAAAACGAAACCGAAAACTTACAAATTGAGTGCTTTGATTTGCTTATTTGAATACTTTAACACGAAATTCTAATTTTAAATCACCTTAAAGATGTTTTTCATTTGACAATTGATTTTAGTTTTGTAACAATTTTCATTGACGATTTTCAAATTACATTTTAATAATTTTATTCCAACAATACTTGTTGGAAATAGTGGTGAGATTTAAATTTGTAACCATCTCAATACAGATAAATCTGTTACTAATTCCCTTTAGTGTGTGATTGCATAAGAATTTAATATGAATAAGGTTTGTTTTCACACAGTATTCAATTATTACCTGCAAATGTTGTCTAGTACCGTTGAGAGCATCGACATGCGAGAGAGTGGTGTCGGCGGTGTCGAGAGCTGCCTTCAAAGTAAGTGCGGCTGCTAACACTCGCCCGGCAGAGAGAGACTCACGGGTTTCTCGTTCTGATACAACTACGCGTTCACTGTGGATAATAATTATTTAATCACATTTCTAAAGTTTAATAACTTGATAGAATTTTAGAAAAAATATGAAACACTAGCTTTCGCCCGCGTGGATGTCGGAAATTATCCCACGGGAACGTACTACCGGGATAAAAGTATTCTATATGTTAATCCAGGTTATAAACTATCTGGGTGCCAAATTTTATCCAAATCCGTTCAGCCGTTTTTGCGTGATTGAGAACAAACATCCAAACACACAAACTTTCACAGTCACATCACAATATTAGTGGGATTTTGAGCAATCTAAGGAAATGTCACTAAAGATTCAATACCGATTAGAAGTTCAACACAATTAGATAAATCTAATGTGGGAATCACTTGCTTTTATACTTTTTTTTACAGCAGTTGTATGGACGCAAATCCCGAGAGAGTTTTTTTGACAGACTGAGGCAAAGGCGAATCTCACTCCATCTTGATTTTATTACTGAAACTTGGAGTTTTTTAAATCTATTTACTGTAGTTTTTGATATCAGAAAAGTGGTAATTCTCCGCCAATTCTGCATCAATGAATGTTTGCTCACATATCAGTCAACATCTGTAACGCATAGTGATGTGTCCTCGCGTCGGCCCACAGACGGCGCAGGTCGTCTCGTCGCAGGCGCAGCAGGCCGCGACACGCGCCCAGCCGCGCCACCACCGCGTCACAGTGCTGGCCCCACACGGATAGTGCTGATGTTACGCTGCCGAATTTCTGATGACATAAATGATACAATTTTTTTTTAATAATCTGTCAATTTCGATATTTTTATTTTACAAAAAAGCAAATAAAATTATACTTCGGACTCGGAATATTTACAGTTGCTATGGATGCTATTAATAAATTAAGGCCATGACCACCGAGTCATGAGAATTCACGGGCATTGTTCGTATCAAATGATCTTATTACGTGCCAAAGTGTGTTGGTTAGCGTATAGTGTAATTAAAAGAATAGGAAAGACTTTTATTCTAAGGATAGGTGACAAAGAAATTACTATTTCTATAGACAGGCTTCAAACCTGCCTATGTAATTGAGAATGATAACAGTATAAATGATAGTTCTAAATTAAATTTTTCAGATAGAAATTACTTCAGTTTAAATAAAAACAAGGACACTTCCAGCAAAGTTTTACATTTGAAAACAATGTGCAGCGCCCGAGTAATCAAAACTCTGCTATGTTTCGCATGAAATGGAGTATGACGCCTTAGAATGCAACATCATTAAGATCACATAATAGCCTTAAAGATTCATTGCTGTCTCAAAAGATGTTTGTAATTAGAATAAGTATTAGTTTAGTAGTGGACAAAATTTTTATTAAAGGGGGAATGGTGTATGGTTATCTTAGTTGTCAGTGTAGGGTTAAATTACTTTATTGTCCATGGGTAGAGGCAGCTGCACCCATTGTATTCTCTATGGGTTCAAATAAATGTAGATTTTAGTCACACATTATTCTTTTACTTTAATAATATTTTGCTTTACTATAATGGTTTTCACTGTAGTTCCCTGCACGGGATTGTTCATAATATCCAGTAAGGGTTCATAGTAGCATACTAAGAATTGTATTTCTATTTGCAGTGAACACTTACAGACTATATTTCTGTTTGTGTAAGTGTTTGTTACAAGGCAAAGTGTCAAACTATTGTTTTGAGAGACTGCTACTGCAATTATGAGCACCACTATTTATAATTTAAACAACAAATTATGATGAAACATAATTCTACATCATTTCTACAATATTGATGTATGATATCATTTAAGTTTACCTGCATAACTTCCATGATCTCCTGAGCATGTTCCTCCACCAGCTCATCAAGTCTTGCATCACTCTTCTTGTACTCTTTTTCTAGTTTAGCTCTCTCTTTCTCTCGCTGTTCATTTGTTTCACTCGCTGAGAGAGTGCGAATCACAGACATAAGCAAACCGCTCTGTGGAAAGAAGAATTTGTTTAATTTTTGTATTGAAAATGGTTTGTTGTGGTTGTAGTATTTCTACTAATTTATGTTACAGATAAAGTGTGCCGAAAATGTTTGCATCCATTTACGCCTGGCGCCCCTACAATGCAAAAGGTTATTGGTATGTAGTTTGCTATTTATTGGCAAAACATAACTATTTTGCAATAAGAACAAGATTATTGTACATAGTTATAACAGAGAATATTATTCTCTTAAAGAAAGCAGAAACAATAGGCCAATATCGATAGAAACTTAGAAATTCCTTACTTTATCCCGTGAATACCGTGGATACATGATTGACGCTCAAATAATTGTATACTCACTGTTTCTTTTCCTTGTTTAACCCCCCGAGGGGGCTTGGTAGGAGGAGGAGAGGACATAGTATTTGTTTTAATATTCAAATACGTTGTTTTCCTTATTTTTGTGATAAAACTTTATGGTAATACTCCTCCGCCCCTTGTAGTTAGTTGTCAACGTAATATTGTCAAAATATGACAGCATTATTGCAATGTCAAATGCATGCCGTTCAGAAATCTGAAAATTTATCAATGTGTTTTTTGCCAATCAAACAATGATGATGCTTATAGGCGGCAGTAACTCTGTCTGTCATCACGCTTACAAAGGCTGAACGGATTTCCATGTTTTGCACACAGGGATACTATGAACTCCGATCAAAGTTTTCATTCTGCTGCCCTTACCCCAATTTATTTAGGGTCGGCGCAACATGTCCCTTTCTTCCATACATCTTCTCTATCATTCTCATATCATCTTTCACACAGTGTATGGACTGTCTGTATCTTTTCTTTTCTCACGACATTTTCTTCATTCCTCTATATCACCATACCATCGTGACAACCTATTTCCGCACAACTTTTCAGTCACCGGTGCCATTTTCAGACTTCCACCTAGGTACAGGTCTACCGGAATCTCATGGCAAAAGGAGAAATAAAAATTTGTTGCGTGCAATACTGGGGAAATTGGATTAAACGATCTTGATACTGTTTAATTTTTATTTATGTCTTTAGTCTTAATGAACATGAAGTATATAAGGTATGTGTATGAAGAATGTTGTTATACATCGGGTTCTTAACATATTAAAATATGTCATGAAAAATAAATCAATCATACATTACTTTATGTACTAATTTATTATATATCATTTAAATCATACTAAAACTGAACACCTCATTCAGAACTAGAAAACGATTCCAAGAACTCCACTTGCATTTCTTGTTCTTCATCAGATGATGAAGATAAAGAGGTATTTATTATTAATCGCTCTTCCAGCATTTCAATTATTCTATCTTGCTTGATGAAATCGGTTTCAATGATCTTTACATGCTCACAATATTTTCGCCATTGCTCTGCACCAATTTGTGAGAAAGCTTCTTCTTTTAATAATTTAATGTCACTAGCAGGCCTATTTACATTTTTATCAGAAACTTTTTGCTTCATTATACCCCAAATCATTTCTATGGGATTCAATGTGCAATGATGGTGGGAGCCTTAAAACTTCATGACCTTTTTATACTATTTTAATATTTCGTCTATTTCATATAAGGGCGCAGACATGTTTTGTTTCACTACTTCAAGTAATTGACATTTACGCCAAAGATCGTCATAATGTAAATCATTTGCACGAAGCCATTCTTTGATATCAGCGATACGATTGGCTTGTGTGAGCGGTTTGTTCATCCGTACGGAATGATAACTAGCATTATCCATAACAATTAGTGAAGGTCTTGTCAGATTTGGAATTAGCTTCTCTGTCACCCATTTTGTAAAATTGTCCTTATTCATGTCGTGGTGATAGTCGGCAGATACACTTGTTGACCTGTACACCAGACAACAATTTGGTACAAAGCCATTTTCTCCACCAGCGTTGACAATGATCCACCTCGCTCCAAGTGAAATACTTTTAGATGGACCTGCAATATCTTTGCTTTGCCAGCACTTGTTCATAGAACATGAACCGTAACTGTAAGTCTCATCTAAATAAATCACATCCAATTTATTATGCTCTTCAGCTTTGCGGTTTTCCTTTATACGCTTCAAAAACTTGTATCTTTGTAGTTTTATGTCATCTCTTTCCATCAAAATGGTCCTTTTTGATTTTTAACATATTCAAAACCAATCTCCTTCAGTACCTATAAGTCTGTAAAAAATAATAACATTCATCATTATCATCATCAGTCTATATACGTCCTACTGCAGGGCACAGGCCTCCTCTTACGAGTGAGAGTGAGAGGGATTATTACTTTATATTTTTCTCATCACAAAGATTCTCTCCCTCCGTTAAAATCAATATCTTGTCGAAAAATTTGTAAGTTTCATTACTGTTGGAATTTCCTTCCGAACTGTATAGAATTCTTTTACTTTATTCCTAATCAGCTTTAAATCGAAACTGTCCAAGTTGATTTTCTTCTTTCTCTCCGCTTTTTACCAGGCGTGGAAAATACACGATTATTCGATGTGCCCTCACCTACGATTCGTCGTAGAGTCTAACTGGAAACCCCTATAAACAAGCTACAATTAATTTAGAAAAATATAAAATATAAATGTTTACTGGATAATTAGATGTTTTTAATGACGGCTAAATCGATAAAGAAGCTACAGTTAAATAAGAAAAATATAAAATAAACTAAACGTATCAAAACAACTCAGTCCAACTTACCGATCAACTCTACGACGAGCTTTAAAATCAAAGATTGAGTTTGATTTACGCCTTCTTCTTCCCTTATTTTATAATACACATTGAAAACAATATTTCTCGCTTGAGATCGAAGTGGCTTTTTTGACATTTTCACAAAAACAACAAATTGTCAAGAAGATATTACAAAATCTCAGCAGTGGTGACAGATCTCGTAATTTGATTTGACAGGTGACAATTGACATAGATATGAAATTTCATTTTTTTTTATGCCATGACATTCCAGTAGACCTATACTATTGAAGAAACGCATATCTGTACACTGTATGGACTATTCTTGCTTGCAGCGCTCGGCCGCTATAGTATCATTTACCTACGAAAAAACAGGGTCGCATGCACGGGATTTTGTTTTCTGGAAGTGGTTAGATATGTATTACCCCGATGGTACTCATCGTGTAAGACCACACATCCCTCCCTCTTAGCATTTCCATCTCAGCTGCATGCAATTGTATTTAATTCATCCCTTTTGTGGCCTAATATTCTGATTCATAAAAGACAGTAGCGTGGTAATTGAGTAACATACTAACAGTAGCAATGGATTTCATTTTGATAGTTCAACAACATTCATTGCGTTATTTATGTTGTTGAGCAGATTTTTTTCCAACTTATGAAGCAATGTATTAGCAATCTGTTTCAAATCGAAACAGATTGCGATTGATCATGTATTACATAATTTGGGCAGGGCTAAATGAGGCATCTGTCTCATTTAAGGGCTCGCTACACAGCTGCCAACCGCGTCCCCGATAGAGGTGACCTTGGTTGGCGACAGGCAGAGCTGTTTGAAATTTGGTCGTAAATAACTAACTTCACGGTTGTAAACCACCAGGGTCACCTCTGTTGGGACGCAGTTGGTGTAGCAAGCCCTTTATACTCTCGCACGAGCGGCGCCGCGGCGTACTTGTACGCTTTTACTTGTTGGTTATGTTGGTTTTAGGACGAACAAATTGACGTCTTTGTTTGTTATCATGTCATTTTTGAATTCGAAAAGTCCGTTTTGTTTGTATCGTAGAATCGTGATTTTGCTTGAATAAAATACTGGAGTGGACAATCATTAAGTTAAAACAAAGAACTAGATCATTTGTGTTGTAAGCAGTGTTTATGTGCCTTTAAAATGGATTACTCTACTATCAGCAATAAGACCAATTGTACAGAAGCTGAAGAGTTTACAAACGGAGAGCTAAGTGAACGGTATTATTTACTCAAGAAACAATACGACAACCTTTCGAGCAGCTATGAAGCGACCAAACAAGAGCTTCACGATGCAAGACGAAGTTATCAGACAGCATTGGATGTTCAAAGACATTTGAACGCGGAGTTAGAAAGTTATCAAGCGGATGAAGCTCGTCGAAAGAATGATTTCACATCGCGTATAACAACGCTTCAAGAAGAAATTTCTGAGCTACGGGAAGAACGTACTGAAATAACAGAAAAGCATGCAACAGAAGTAAAAAAGTTTGAAATACAAATTCGAACTTTGAAAGAGGAACAGTCATTGAAAGTGCGAGAAAGTCCAGAGCGCGATAATTCTGAATTAGATGAGGCACGTAAAACTGTGAACAGTGCGTTATCCGATGCCGCTGCAGCGAAAGAAGCACTTGAGGAAGCAAGGATGGAAATTGCATCCTGGCGCTTAAAAGCTGAAGAGTTGATTTCAGCTGTGGGTGAGATGCGTGTAGCGGCTGACTTGCGTAGAGAGGAACTGAGGGCGGCCAATGAGCGCGAAGCTACTGCGCTTGCTGAATTGGCAGAAGCCAAAGCTATGCTGCATCAGTGCACAGATACACAACAGGACTTACAACCTCATGGTAATCGTTTCTCAACTTTTTAATTTATCTAAGACCTGAAATATCTATAAGTTTGTTTCTGGCAGGAAGATTATGGATTTAAAGTAAAAATCAATCATTATAATCTTATAAGTACCAATGCCGACTTTAAGAAGGTGGCTGAGACAGACTGGATATGGAAGGCTGAAAACAAGGTGTTGTGGTGCAGTCTGGGAGAGGCCTGTGTCCAGCAGTGGACTGCGCTATTCTGAGTTGATGAAGTACCAATGCTTGGAAGTCCACAACCCATCCAAAACTTTTCTTCTTGTTCTGTGTGATTTACATTTGGGGCAATTTATTTTTTATTAAATAATCATAAAAATATACTTAATTTGTGTTTTTCAGCTGCTAAAGGAAATTCCATATTTGCTGAGGTTGAAGACAAGAGGCAGGAAATGGCAAAGAATCTCATTCAAATGAAACAAACTAATTCTAGGGTAATATATTAGTTTAGTTTCTAATTAAATTTAAATGAAAGAAAAAAAAATCCAGAGTAAAAGTGAAAACTAGAATAGGTTCAGCAGTTTGGGAGGTATGATGACATACACATGTTAAACTTATAACACCTCTCTGTTTGTGTTGGGGGTAAGAATGAAACAAAACATTGAGAATGAATATACTTATGTGGCCTCTACACCCTTATAACTCATGTTGTGAATAAGCATTAAAATTTTTAATGGATTTTATCACAATAAGGAAATTTTCCACATCTCATGGTTGAAGTGCTTGCATTTTATGATGTATGAAATGACAGGAATTTAAAATACTGGTCGGCCGGCATCTTACTAATTAAGTTATTTGAATAAGTACTATATAATAATATTTTGGATATATTATTAACTTTATAAAATTGTGAAATTGAAATGTTATTTCTAACTACTTCTAAATGACTAGATTTGTGCCACAGTCTACTTTGCAAAGAATTGATATTTTTATTTTATTTTGATATTAACAATAGTTTTTTGTTATTTCAGTTGAGAAGGGAGTTGGCAAACAAGCAAGCTGAAGTTGATGCCTTACTGCATGAGAAGCAGACTGTTTGGGAGCAGCAAGCAGGGGCATCAGCACACTATGATAGAGAACTTATTGGTAAGTCAATTAAATTTCTTTAATAATTAAAATCTTCAATTACTGGGTTTTATAATTACTTTTTGGATGCAGGAGCTAAGTAGTTGAGCTCATCATTTATTGATGGCCCAAGTTTTACCACAGATGAATACAGATGGGGTCATTCTGCATTTTAGGTATGAAGTTACGTAGTCAGAGATAATATAAGAGTTACGCGATAGAAAGAGAGGTAACTTCTAGATGAATATAACTATACACCATTTATTATAGCAATAGAAAAATAACAGCAAAATAACAACAGTTATTGTGTAATATTGTTGAAATTACAACATTATCATGTTTTTTTTTTAAATATAAATGTTAAATAGATTATGTTGCTTTGGACTTATATGCTGAAATAATGGAGCTTATTTTACATTAATATTGAAAAAACGAAAGGGTAATAACTGCTATTTGTCTATTTTTATAATAAATGGAGTATAGGTAATTATCTGTGCGACCTGAATTGCACTTTATTGTGTCGTAGCAAGACTCGCTTTTTATTTAAATTATTTTGCAGAGTGACTCATCTGGTTTTACATGCAATTTCATACCTAGTGGATAGTCTTTCCTGGATCCTGGATTTAAAAGTACTTATTGTTTCAACTAGAATAAGATTACTTATTAATTTAATCTGTTGCTACTTTTAAACGTTAACAGGAAGCTCTTGTTGAATTCATCTGTGGGCAAGCCTCGTATTCACTATGAGACAAAAGTCCTTCAAAACGTGTCGCTAGAGAAGTCGTGATAGCGAGATTTTTGAAGTGAAGACTTCTTTAGGCGCGTTGGGCATTTTTAGATGGGAAAAAACAATTGAACTCGCGACACCGTTACCGACACATCAATTTTCTTGTTCAAGTTTTCACTTCTATCCGCACTCCCGGAGTGGACTTTTTTTTTACCAGTCAGTCAGAAACAGTATATAACCTATAAACAATAATAACTATGCATTGATGTTAAAATCAGGGACCAAAAACCTTTATAAATTATGGTACAGGTATCGAAAAATTTTGGTTACTTCTACAACTGAGGTTATCGCTATCTGGGTAACCATTAAGAAGAAATATGGTACCTCTATTAGGTTACCGTTTAAATACCGGTTACCAAAAAAATTACCTTGTTAACGAGAAAGAAACAGAATATCGCAATGCCTACAATTTGTTGGCATTAGAAAATACTTTTAACATTACGCCGTGATTGGTCGGCGTTTGCCGGCGCGCGGGTATACTCGACTCGACACACACAGGCGATGCGCGCCCGTAGACTACTGCTGACGTCACGTGTAAGATACAGGTATTTTTTATTTCGGTAACCAGTATTAATACTGGTTGTATTTAATTTAAGAATTTTAGGTAACTTTTAAAAATACTTGTAAAAAAAAGTTGTAACCGAAAAATACCCGTATTTATCATACCGGTTTCGGTCCTTGGTTAAAATACTGTTGAATCTTGTTAGTAAGAGGAGGCTCCCTAAATTGTATGTTAATTTGCATTAATATTCGAAAAAGTCACGCATATGGAACTTTAGTATATGATTTATTCGATCTTTTTGTTTCCATATATAAGACAGTTACGTAATTGGAACATTTTAGCTCGATTCATTTTTTATTCGAACATCATGTTTTTTTAAAGATAGTTTGAAACAAAAACAAGATTACTCGGCTTTTATGTCTAAAATAATTAATGACAGTAAGAAAATATAGTTTATAATCCAGATATAAGATACTTTTTCTCTAGATCAATTATTACTTTAGTTATTAAACGAAATAAGAATGGAGACTTACGACATTTAGTTCCGTGCTCGAACACGACCAAAGAGCGCACGCGATATTCAACTTTATTACTGAAGAGTTAGCGTTTAGTACATAGTGGAGTGGTGGGTTGCATGGGGGCGGAGTTTGCGTGCCTGGTCTTAACATCCCACTGACATCCTATAACATTACCTTTACAGAAGGCTATGAGGAGCGCATCACTCAGCTGGAAGGTGCGTGTGAGAAGCAGCGTCGCGAGCTGTCGCGCTGGTTCGGCAAGCTGTGTGAGCCTACCGCTAACGGCTGGCTACCCGGTGTGCTAGATCATTTGAAGTATGTATATTTCGTAGACAGTAGACATTTAATTTAATTAAGTATTGTATACTAACGAGGAGCTTGTGGCTAAGTAATAACAGCCGCACGGATCAATCCATCAGGTTAAGCTACGCTTGCCAGGGTTGGTCCGTGGACGAGTGACCATCGTGACATACCGAGACTCCTCCGTGCCTCGGAAAGCACGTTAAGCCGTTGGTCCCTGCTGTCAATCGTGAATCTTTGACAGTCGTTATGGGTCGTCAGAAACCCGAAAATCTGACAAATAGTGTTACTTAAGGGTATCGTATTACCCAGTTACTAGATTATGGAGGTCAGAGAGGCAGTCGCTCCATGTAAAATACTGGTATTCAGCTGCATCCGGTTAGACTGGAAGTCGACCCCAACATATTTGGGAAATGGCAGGCATATTGATTGAAGTATTGTATACTAACAGTGTATTGCATTACCCGTTGATGGATAGTGGCCTTACAAGTTCATTGGTATACAGAAGTAACCAATTAAAGTAAAAGAAAGATAGAAAGAAAAGAAAAAAAAAGTTAAAAATATATAAATGAGAAAAGGTAAAATCTAGCATGGTCTGCAAGCGAGCGACAACACTTGTATTCCGACACTAGCTGCGCTCCGCGGTTTCGCCCGTATAAGTCTCGAACCCGTGGGAATATCGAGATAAAAAGTATTCTTTGTCCTAACCTAGGTCATGGTCTACCTATTTGCCAAATTTCATCCAAATCCATTCAGCCGTTTTAGCGTGAAAGTAACAAACAAACTTACAAAAATCTTTTCTCTATAAAACATTTGTTTAGATGTTTAGATAAAAACTTGGTAGCGTTATAGTGTGGGGCTTCATTAGAACCTGGAAACAATAATTCATTTAAGTAAGTATTGTTTTCGGACGCCAACACTTAGCAGACCCGATCATAGAACGTGGAAGTAAGATTATGTACTAGATTTTTACAGACAGTTCCAAAGATAAACATTTAAAAGGCGCTGCCTTTTTATTAGACTGCGGCGAAGCCAATAAAGGAGGGTTATGTGTTTGACCTGTATGTATGTATCTGTGTGTGTGTGTATGTATCTTCATCTCTTATGTTCCTTCGTAACTACTAAATGGCTGAACCGATTTTGATGATTGATATGTCGTTAGATTCGTCTTTATTGCGCGAGTTTCACTAAAATTATAAAAATCAAAATAGGGGATTTTTCGCGCCAAATGGATGTTTAAAAAATAAAAAAGACCCCAAACCTAACGAGTGGGGTACTAAAATGAAGGCTTTTTAAAAGGTAATTAAAAAAATATTCACAAATTATATGTTAAAATGTAATTTGGAATGAGAAATGATAAAAAACTAAAGCCTGAAAATAACGTAAAAAGTAATTAAAAAAACTAAAAACCCGACTGCAAAAACACAACTGAAAAGAGAAAAAACACGCATTATAATTTGCCATTATTAACTTATTATTATTATCGCAGGCGGGGACAAACCAATAACCTGAAATATGATGTTACCTTTTATTTATAAAATATTATAAATTATAAATATTATAATGCTTGTTTTTCTCTTTTCATTTATGTGTTTTTGTAGTTGGGTTTTTAGTTTTTAGGGTTCCCAAAATGGTAAAACAGAACCCTTATGGTGCGACTCAGTCTGTCTGTCTGTTACAGCTGGATATCTCCAGAATTACTAATGTTATCAACTTAAAATTTGTAATAGTTTTAGCTGACGTTTGCCTAACTATTTTGCAAATAAAATAAAATAAAAATATGAATATTTTCTTTGGCTGAATGGGGGTCTTAAAAATTCGAAGTGGGGCTACTAGGGTATGTGGGGTATCATATGAAAGAGCGCTATTTGCACATTCTGAAACCTTTTTCTTTTTTTTAGGCCGCGTAGTTTTCGATTTTTGACGAAACATTAAAAAAAAATACCGTTCCCCCTTTATCTCTGAATTTTACACAGAAAAAATCTGAAATTATTCTATGTAATAGAAGTTTATGTAAATATTACAGGAAAAATAAAATGCTGTCTCTAAATAACACACTTTTTCAGAAATCATCAACAAAAATTTCATTAATTCCACTATAGGTCAAGAGATAGCGCTGACCTAAAACGGCAATATTCTACACCGCAGTGTGCAGTGTTAAATTTCTCAGACGAATATAGGCCTCGCCGCAGAAAATTTAAAATTGTACACAACCCTGGGTGCGCGAGTCCGAATCGCTCTTGTTTTAATTACTTTTTAGATGCCATTTTTTTTAACTACATGAAGCTTAAGATTTATTCAGATATTTCTATTATGCTCATTGAATCAGCCCCGGATCTAGACTTTTTTTGAGGCGGGGCAAAAACTGCCATCTGCCGCCCCCCGCCATTCTTTTATGGGGATGCGCTAAGTTAGCCCGTGAAATTAAAATTTTCTCAAAATTAAAATTTTGCCAGCAACATATTAATACAATTTTATCGATCGATAATGGTCCAACAGTCCAACAGGGGCGCCATAACGGTTGGTATAAAGAAAAAAAATAGAAAGGTTAAATGTGCCGCGCGTGTCATTTATTGCAAAGTTGCGATGTGCTGGGTGGTGCACTTGTCTGCTACATTTGAATTTGTCGCCCCCTGAAATTGGCGCCCGGGGCACGTGCCCCGGTTTGCCCCCCCCCCCCCCCATCCGGATCCGGGGCTGCATTGAATTGATTGCGATATTGGAAGCTTTGTCCTATCAATTAGTAAGGCTCGCTCGTTTTTTGATGTGTAACATCTTTCCTGTTTTCTTTTGATTGCTTTTCTGCAATCTGTTGGAGTGATTTCGTGAAAAAGGACGGAAGAGTGTAACAGGAAGCCGGGGAAGCACGCGCAGTTTGATTTGTCCAATGGGCGCGTACGGTGCTAGAGTTGGCCGTCAGAAACGACTTTGACGAGGCAAGTCCCAAGATGAGATGTCAGATGTTACACATCATACAGATAGTGCGGTCCACGAAGACGCGCCCCACTTTGCGTTTACTGTACTGTAAGCTGTACTGTAGTATGGAGCGGAGCGGAGTGGGGCGCGTCTTCGTGGATCGCACTATCTATATGTGACTACTGTAGGGCTCCGCGCTAACGGGCCACCGACCACAGCCACCGGTGCCTGTCGCGCGCCGCGACCTCGGTACCGCGCTAACGGAAGTGGTCCGGTAACTACAACTGAACATCACCGTCACCGGTGACATGTTAAGGATACCGAGTCGCGAGTGTCTGCCACCGGTGATATGTCGCGGACACTGACTCACGTGTCAACTGTAGGTAGTTGAAAATTTTCTTAGTGTAAACTTCACAGACGTGATGAGTATAGACATATAAATACGAAAAAAAAAAACAATAAAATTGCCGGTCACGGGGACTGCCGACAGAAGTGAAAACTTCCTTTTTATTTATTTCTTTCTTATCTTTCGAGTCTCGAGTTTGAACTCAAGGCACGCACCTCTGATTTTTAGGATTCATGTGCGTATTGTATAATTATCACTTGCTTCAAAAACGGTGCAGGAAAATATCGTAAGGATCGCTTAGAGATATTTACCGACGGCAAGTGAAGCCAAGTCAGAGGCCTATGGGCGGCATAAACACTCTGACACCAGGTTAATCACACGAAAAAGAAGAAATAAAGCACTACGGCGCGTCGGTGATGCGAATCCATAAGTTTACCCCCTAACAAAAATCGCTCATCACAGCAAAAAAAAAAAAAACTCAACTCATACTTCAAGTAATAAAACCAACAGCGGTCGTTGACCCCAAAAATAATCATATTTATTTCTAGCTAATTTTATTTGACCCTGTGTAGGTAGGTAACCTTCATTAGGTCCATATTGTGGTATTTGTTATTCAAAAGGTCAATCCAAAAAAGATCCTGTTGTTTACTTGTCGGTTCCAAATAATATATTTTGGCTTATTTTATTAGGCTTCCTTCGTTAAGGCGCAATTATGCATGGTCGTTAACCTGTATTCGGGTACTCGAAAGACTACTCGAATTCGGACAGACGAAGACGTCCACTACTGTACATAGGCCTCCCCCGAGCACCGCCACTTCGAGCGATTCTGTGCTTCTCGCATCCAGGGGATTCCTGCGGCCTTCACAAGGACATCGGTCCAGTTTGTGAAGGCCTTCCAACGCTACGTCCTCCGGTACGCGGTCGCCACTCCAGACCTGTTCTGGCCATCTGTTCTGCGAACAATGTGCCCTGCACACTGCCGCTTTTCAGGCCATGTCGGTTATCTTGGTGTTCCAGCTCCTCCTACGGATCTCTCCATTTCTGATCCTGCTTTTGATCTCTACGCTAGTCATCGCACTGGAATACGGGCTAACGGCTACGAGTAGTTCGAATGCAGTCGAACTACTCATTGTGACGACTGGCAAAGTAAGCACTGATAGAATTGAAAGGAAAATTAGCGTCGGGTATCCGAACTCGGGTAACCGAAACGATGAAGCTGGACTGGATTGTCCGAAGACGGGTGTACTCGAGCCCGGTCGTTTACCGGAATTCCATAGGCAATCGAATTCGAGAGAATGATTAAGTGTAATTGTGTCATTATTGTTATAGGTATTTGTCGTTCAAAGAGATTGTTGTTTGCCCGTTTCAAAAAAACATTATTTCTTTTTATGTCATTTTAATTCTTAATAAATGAAGGGTTATTCATTTCTTTTTTATTTTGAGAATGTAAATCAAGTTTACGTTGTCACAGCAAATATTGCATATGTTGTGCAAGTATTTGCTTTTTTATTACTGTCGGAATGTTTTTTTGTTATTTTAGTTTTCCTTCCACACGTTATGTTTTGTATTTCAATGTCACAAAGAAGACATAGTTCTAATATAAGTCGTAATACTAGAAATGCAAAAAGAAAACATTTGGAATGTCTTAACGATGATGAAAACGAAGAAAAAAGGCAATATTTCAAATAGAAGAAAAAATCTGGTCATACAGTATCAAGTCTACAAGTAAATTCGCAAAAAAACAAAAAACTATTCTGAACGGCTGTGGAACTTGAGAAGTCGTTTTGATTCCGCGGATATCACTGGTACCAACGCCGTTTACCTAAGCGGGCAATAAAATAACGTAACTGAAAAGCCAATAATGCCTTATATTACGTATTTAAATTCTTCTAGCCTCCTATATTACATGTGACAAACATAACTGGCGAAATATGTACTATAGATATACTGCCCTGCTAAGCCGAAGGGCGCTATCTGTGAGAGGAGATGGGCTGTTTTGCATCTAATGGTTTAAGCCAAATAGCGCTATCTAACTTAAAATATTTAAAAGAACCACTAGGAAGTTTTTGATTTCTCAATTTTTCCTTAAATTACAATTTACAAAAAGTCGTTTTTCTCAAAAATTACTCCGACTGAGATAGCGTCTTTTGGCTTGGTAGGGCAGTATTCCTCTGCCTAACCCTTCGGGGAATATTAGGCGTGATGTTATGTTAAATTCATTCCAGATCCGAATGCGAGCAGCTAAGAGCCGAAGTTCTATCGCGAGGCGCCGCACAACTCGCCAGTGCGGCACAAGTGAGAGAACTCCGAAGAAAGGTCGCCCTACTCACAGCTAGCGCCACGAAACAGAACAGCTCTCCCGCAAACAAACCTGACACTAATGGAGTATTTGATAAGACCGATATTGGCATGCCCAAAGTTGCGGTGCAGGTTAGAAGTAAATTAACTCCCGATGATGTTAAGAAGAAAGTTTCTTTTAATTGATGTAGGACTGTAAGTGATAATAATTGAGGCTGTGGGTAGATATGGGGCAGAGGCAGAAGGATAATTAATAGTACGGGCAAATGCACGACAGTAACGCTTAAACACTTGCACTACAACAACCGATCTTATTGCAACAAAATAAATAGTCAAATGTCAAATTATTACCATGGAATTGCTTGAAAACAGCTTAATTTTCTATCTCTGTGTCATATTTAGACACAGCCTATCTATAAAATAAGCATAATCAGTAAGTAAAATAAATAGGTACCTATATGAACAGTGTTTTATCTTTTAGTACCTGGGTAACCAAGCTCTGCTTTGGTGAAAATAGAGAAAACGCTTTTTCCAGATATGAGATCTAGCTTGATCAATTTTTCGCCCCCGTAAACCCCTATATTGCAACTTTCATCGAAATCGTTAAGATATATATATATACATCTAACACATATAATATATATATATATATATATACAACTTTCATCGAAATCGTTAGAGCCGTTTTCGAGAACGTGATTAGAAATTATATGTATGTATGTATATTAGTATCTGGGCAACCGAGCTCTGCTTTGGTGAAAATAGAGAATGCTTATTGAATAGTAAGTATAGGATAGTACATACTAATTCCATGCTGCCATGTTATAATTCTAAGGTAGCCATCTTGTTTTAAACTTGGGCGACCGAACTCTGCTCGGGTGAAAATACGGAGAAAACGAATTTTCCCAGATACGAGACCTAGCTAGATCGATTTTTGCCCGCCGTAAACCCCTATATTGCAACTTTCATCGAAATCATTAGAGCAGTTTTCGAGAACGTGATTACAAAAATACGGGGTTATTGGTTATATGTCGGCAATCCGTTATGGGGATGTAGTAGAGGTCATTTGTAACCAAATTATCCCTGATGACAAAAATGGTTGATATTGGCATAGGGGTCATCAAGGGAAATGACCTCTCCTATATCCCTTTAACGGATTGCCGACGAATAACCTATAACCCTGTATATAATATATACAAATATTGCTCGTTTAATAGTATAGGATGTATATACAAATATTGATCATTTAATAGTATAGGATATCTTTTATTAAAGAAGATACATCATTTCTAAATACTTACTAGTTCTAGATTGAAACAGAATATGAAATTCAATACATTTACCGAGATTGGTCACGAATTCGTAAGAAATGGAATGAAAACGTACGTGCGACTAGCATTGTGAATTTGCGACAAACGCCTAACGTCACGTCGTTCGTTAATTTTTAATACTAGAAGCTTATACCTTTGTCCTCTGCAGTGAGTGGGATTCATTGTTAAAATTATGTGCGTGATCATTCCGTTTCTAACGTATCCATGTTCTGGGGTAATATAATAGCTAGAAATGACATTTTTGAGTGGACGAAGGGATCCCTCGCAGTACTAAAGCATTTTGTATCTACTTCCAGCGATTCATCGCCCATATATTTGACTGTAACAATTTTATTCTAACATCAATTTTTTTTTTTTGACATTTCTCAGTAATAGTACATTTTACACATAATTATGTTCCAAATAACCGTACTGCTGAAAACGCTCCCGTTGAAGTCGTTTATTATCTCAAAGTTACCTAGATAAGTTAAAGTTTTATGTACAGAATGCGTAGATGTTGGCTTGGCGATGAGACGAGACCTATGTCCCAGCAGTGGGTGATGTGTTGAAGAGTAGTGGTATAGAAAATCAATTATTCAGTTTTAAGTCTATTTTTTGATACGGTTTTACTGAACAATGTAGGTACCACGCATTGTTTTCAGTTACAGACTTCGTTTATGGGTAATTCAGGAATTTCAGAATGAGCGGTGCCATCATAACGACGGCCCATTATTGAGAGTGTTTTTAGGGTTCCGTACCCGAAGGGTGTCCCATGTCAAACGGAACTCTATTTCTGAGCCTCCGCTATCCGTCTGTCTGTCTCATGAACCGTAATAGGTAGACAGTTGAAATTTTCACAGATTGTGTATTTCTATTGAAAAAAAAAATACGTTCCTTGACCCCCCCTTACAAGAAACGTGTTTTCTTCAGCGTTTTTTTTTACTAAATATTGTACGGTGGTACGGACCCCTTCGTATGCGAGTCTGACTCGCACATGGCCGGTTTTTTTCAACTCGTACATCCGCCGTCATCCTCACGAGGGCCGTGGTATGATGGCACCGCTTTTTGTAGGAATCCCAAGCCCAAGTAGTTTCTAGTATATTATAAGGTTGAGCATCGACAACAAGTTAAATATTTTGCTAACGATACAATTATTATTATCGTAGAGGCTACAATTAGAACTAATTAATATTTACAGCCAGAATAGCGCTCAATCATCCAAAACTCCTGTGACATCATAATTATTATATTAATATTCTTAAGGCTTGTAAAGTTTGTAGTAGGAATGTATACGAATAATATTTTTGTAAACGCAACTCCATACGCAATTTTGGTCCCCTTTACTCACACGAACTAACACTTGGACGAGTGGATGGTGTTTCGATGCTGATCGTGTAGTTTTGCGCGGATAGCTATAATTTTTTGACCGTGGAACCGTTTTTGACCTTGAATTTAATTTCTTGACATTATTTTTGTAGTAAATTAATCTTGGTGTGATCAGTTAGACGAGAGGTCCCTCAGCGCATGTTCCCGCGCATGCGCGACGTGCCGGGTGCGCCGCGCCCGGTCGCGCGCGTCGCGCTGTGTGCGCGCGCGAAGCCGCGTCGTCGCCGCGTCCTGCACGCACTTCGTGAACGCCCCTGGAGATATCACGTGTTCGATTATTGATATGACAAGCAACTTTGTTACTCTTATGTAATAGGGGGCGAGTCTATGACCATCAACTGGGCACAAATCCAGGGTTCAGGTTGCGACCATTTTACTGGCGAAATGTGCGTGAGTGAACCTAGGTACTGTACATCCACCACAAATCTGCCAACCGCGTACCTAGCGTAGCGATGGTAGGTCCAAAATGATTAGATAATTTGTGAATTTTGTAAGTTTCTTTCATAGTTTTTTGCTTTAATAAACAGCACCTTTTATGAAAATGTGACCATCTTGTCATGTTTCGTTAAATATGTCGCATTGTCAGATATATTAAATAGGGCCCAGGTGAAAGTCGCGGCAATGCGCTGGATGCGGCCGATAAAGACGGCCCGTCTCTATGGTTCTTCCATAGTGCCGGGCCATCTTTTTGTCAAATCATGAGTATTCCAGATCAAACCTACCCACAGTATCCCAACACTTGATGATATCGGAGCCCAACTTAGCGTCGTCGTAGCACTGAATGACCTTCTGCTTGCAGTCTGCACATATCGGGTCTACGCTCACCATGTTCGACGTACGCATGTCGATACGGGCTGCTATCGCGCTCAGATCGTTTACTGTTATTCTGAAACAATAAGGTAACGAAAGATACCTACGTGAAGTAGACGTGCAAGAGTCTGTGATAGAAAGTAACAACTTTGAGGGCCTAGTGCGAGTTTTTTTGCTTACGGGATCGCGTATATCATTTTCCAGGCAGTTGATCAACACGAGTATTGATTTCAAATTACCTAAAGATGAGATTTGATAATTGCTAAGGTTTTTTTCTTGTAATTTGAGAATAGCCAGGGATTTTCTTATTTTGCTTCTTAGGCATGTTTATTTAAATATTTATTACACCTACTAAAGTAACCGTCATGAGAAGCTATAAATTTTGTAAACAAGTGTTCAGGAGTTCACAACATTTGGACCAACAAAAAAAATGAATTTGTTTAAGATTTAATAAATTATTAAGTAACAAATATTAATTAACATATATTATTTAAGAATAATTATTCGTCAGATTCAGATGTTTCCATTTCTGTGTCAGAATCAGTGACATGTATCACGAAGCTGTCTACAGTTTTATCAATCGTCTCATCGATTTTGGAATAAAAATTATCTTCTTCCATTCCAAACTCGTACGCATTCGAAACTCGAATGACGCCGATGACGCGTTTATTTCAAAATGGCGTCCCGATAGTTTACAATCCCTGCGACGGACGCGTTCCGGTACCAAGAAACACAAACGATAGCGCTTTGCGTCGTTAAAATATGATCCGACTAAATTAAATAGGTTGTTACTTTCATATAACCCGTCTATATTTCATGTCGATTGAATATGGTCAATTTATTATTATCTCGCAGTATAAAATGTTTACTTAGTAAAAGATGTTTGTTTACATAATTTATAGCTTCTCGTGACGGGTACTTTACCTACCTATTTGTGTTATGCCTTCTATTACAGCTGGTAGCGTGTTTCATTAAAACTCCATGATTTTCTGATGGTACCAACAGTTGTGGGGCGGCGGACGGCGCGACAAAGGTAACTGCTGCCGTCAGCTGCCAGCGACAGACGACGACAGCGAGCGAAGCTGTTGATTATTGTTTTATAAGTATCGTCATCAGCATCTTCAATAAATGCTGAACATAGACCCCCTATAGGGAGCAAGGAAAATGTGTGCAAAATGTTAAGAGGAGGGTAGGAAAACTATCTGAATCATGGACTATAAAAAATATTTTTGTGCGCTTGCCACACTACGTAAACAGCTGACTCTGACGGCATGCAGTTACCAAAAGTGAATAAGTTATCAAAACATCATTAATGTTAAAAAAAAACAAGGCACTTTTGGCGCCTGGCCAAAATGGGTACGAACGCCAAGTGATCTTGTTTTTTCACAAAACATATATACTAACAGCGCCCTCTTGTCAATAAATATCAATCAAGCGCCAAAAGATCCTTCTAGCAGTTTAGTTAGGTACGTACCCGGTTATCTCAGAATGGCTCTCGTCCATACACTTCAGCTTCTCTATGTAGATCTTGTCCTTGTAATCACCGCGTGGGGTGGGTAGTGTAGCATTTGATGTCGCCGCCGCTGCTGCCGCCGCCGCCCCGCCGGCCAGCGTTGCATCTTCCACCAATCTCTCTACCTGGGGTCATATCATCTACTTAATAAAAATGTGTACGGTCGAGGAAGGGATAACGTATGATTTAAAACAAAAACAAAATTTTCGCAACCGCCATCTTGGATTTAGATATATTTTTGACCTCACGATCGGCTTTAGTACCCTCAAAAACTATGAAAACGACATGATACCCATGAACAATATGAAAATTTTGGCAGCCGCTTTTTAGATTTTCATTTTGACCAAATTCAGACTTTCTCTCTCTCTCTTTATCTCTATCGAATTAGAAGAAGTCAGTCGCAAGTATGAACGCTTTTTTGCGTGACGATTTCTGTCAGTTAGAGAATATCGCAAGCCGCTTTAAAGAACTTCGTTCCAAAAATCTGTTTAATTCCCTGACAGACAACGTACCGCTTATCAGAGTTCCTTATATAATGAAAATGAGCACTAAGAAAGGATTTTTGGTTCGTCCTTTTTGTCGATGGGAATACCATTGGGTGCACGGCTTGATTACTTATAAAACTTATTTACATCCGTAAGACGTTCTCGCCACATAAGCTCCAGTTGAAAAACAGCGTCATGCACCACAGTCTTGGGCACGCCACAATTGCGGCGAAAAGTCCCCTCTTTGAAGAGTGGTTAGAGAGGCGCCACAGCGTCCTCGCCTTCCGCCTGACGCAGGTCCTCACCGGACAAGGTTGTTTTGGGAGGTTCCTGTTCCGAATAAGGCGGGAGGAAACACCCGGGTGTCACCATTGTGCGCATCGCTCGGAGGTGAGCAATGGGTAGCTCGTCGTCCGATAAGGACCAGGCCCGGATCGACGGCGCGTTATGTTCCACGCGCGCATCAAAGAGATGTCAGCAGAACTGACGGGGTCCGCTAGGTCCGATGCCTGCCGGGGTCGCGGGAAAGTCCGAAACGGATACCGTGGACCCTGGCATCATGGCAACTGAAGGAACGTGGGTGAGGTTTATTCAGTAAGAGTCTGACACGCCCTCCGCTCCGCCCAGAGTGGGAGAATTTATTTGATCATTTCCGACCCAAAAAAAAGGCACCACAGTCTGACCGTCGAGAGAATGCGTTGCCCTTGACACCTGTCTCACCTGGATGATTTTCCCATGCAAGCTCCGCCAATATTTTAAAAGTTGATGACGTGTATTCAGAGATAAACGTTATTTCTTAAGAATAGAAAAGAATTGCGCGTCAGCTCGGATAGCTGAGAGTGCCAGTCTCGACGGAAAACTATCTTTTGGAATGATAATCGACGGAAAGGAATCGACTAGAATGTATTTTTTTTTTTTGTAATTCCTATGAAATACTTTGCCTTAGGTAAATAAGTAGTTTTATTATATCTATAGGTACTTATAAACTATAAAAATAAATTAAAGTAGGTATCTGTTTGTAATGTCAAAATCAGCTTTTTACTAAAGCGAAAGTAGGTACATACGGTACTTATAACAAAAAAACAATACTTATTTTAAATTTTTGGCTGCCTCTTTGTTCCGGCTAATATCCGAAACGGCTGGATCGATTTTGACGGGACTTTCACTGGCAGATACTATGTACTTATATTTTAGAAAAAGAATTATAATTTCTTTGCGTCATGTTTACCGCAAATAAACGTATTTTCTTTCTTTCTTCTTTTATAATTAGAGGGCCACGCGGGCGAAGCCGCGGGCAACAGTATACTATATAAATAATTATAAAAAAATGGGGAAAAATACGCCTTTTATTGATTCCGGTACTGCAAGAGCTCCGGTTCTGGCATTACCTACTGCATTATGCTGAACTGGGCCTAAGCAGCGCTGATAAAAGGTGAGGCACGCAATACCTTTTTTTTTGGGTTGGATGAATTATCAAATAACTTCTCCCGCTCTGGGCGGAGCGGGAGGGCGTGTCAGACTGTTAAAAGTAGGTAAGTGTTTTCTGTTTTTGTTGTGTGCTTCAACCTGAGTCAAATAAAAATTACTTTCTTTCATTTTATATTTATTATTAGCAGACTCGAGAGATGCTGCCCTGTCAAAATTTTAATATGGTCGTTCATACAAAAATCCCATAAAAAAAACCAGTCAAGAGCGAGTCGGACTCACGCACCGAGGGTTCCGTACCATTTTAAATTTTCATCGGCGAGGCATTTATTCGTCAAGAGTATAATAACACGGTACACTGTCGTGTAGAATATTGCAGTTTTAGGCCAGCGCCATCTCTTGACAGATAGTGGAACTAATATAATTTAAGTTTATGATTTCTGAAAAAGTGTGCAAACTCAAAACTCAAAGCATTTATTTCAAATAAACCAATTACAGGCGCTTTTGAATTGTCAAGGGATCGGTCAGTCAGAAAGATGAAGCTAGTTGTCGGTTCCAAAGCGTACCTAGTAGGTACCTATGGAGAAGAACGGGCAAGAAATTCCTATTGCTAGTGCTATTTAGAGACATCGTTTCATTTTTCCTGTGATATTTACATAAACTTCTATAAGATAGAATAATTTATGATTTTTCTATGCAAACTTCGGAGATAAGGAGAGGAAAGGGTATATTTTAAAAAGTTTTGTCAACCGTGGAAAACGACGTGGCCTAAAAAAAAATTGAGAATGTGTAAATAGCGCTCATTCATATGATACCCCACATAGCCCCACTTCGAATTTTTAATACCGCCGTTCAGTCCCTGTTGCAAAATAAAAATAAAAAGAATAATTTCTTTCTTAATTGCAAAATAGTTCGGCAAACGTCATCTAAAACTATTCCAACGTCATCTAAAACTATTCTAAAACTATTTCAAGTTGATAGCATTAGTAGTTCTTGAGATATCCAGCTGTGACAGACAGACTGAATCGTACAATAAGTGTTCCTTTTTACCATTTTGGTACGGGAACCTAAAAAGCACTATCAGTTTTTCCCGAATTTTTTAATTACCCAGGCAATTTTTAAAATTTTTCTTTTAAAAACTAATTACTTACATACACCATATTTCGGGTATTAGGTAAGAGCATTTAAAACAAAAAAAAAATCCAAATCGGTTCAGCCGTTCTCAAGTGATGCGCTTAACAACTCACAATATTTCATCTAATACCTTTAAACGAGCAATTCTTGTATATATAAGGTCCCATTAAAATAGATGGACAAACTTTTAGAAATCGTGCAGACCACCAAAATAAGGACAATGGTAAAAAATATACATAAGAAAAACGCATTAAGGCTCGTACAGACCAGCGCAATATCGCGGGCGCGACACGCGTCGCGCTGCCATGCCTGTCGCGCCCGCGATCTCGGGCTGGTCTGTACAAGTCTTTAGATTACTTACTAGAAAAAAATCAGGTAACTAAAATACATTAAAAACGTTGGTTATTAATGTTGGTTAATTATTTTAGGTCAAAATAAAATCACTTTAACCAGTGTTTTTTTTTTTTTTTTTTAAATTGGTCCATCTATTTTCATGGGACCTTATATATAATCTGAATCTCGGAAACGGTTCCAACGATTTTCATTAAATTTAGTAGCTATTTGTTTCGGGGTCGATAAATCGATCTAGCTAGGTTTCATTTATGGAAAGTGTTTAAAAAAAAACAGATATTTTTTATTTATCTATACAGATTCTCAAGGTCGAATTTATTTGGTCTGTGGGTCGAATCATTGTCAACTGTATACATGCCAAAATAAAGTACATATTCGTACAAACCATTTTGTTCGAGATACTGATGTGATGATCATCAGGTTCTTCTTCAATGAAAGACTGCGTGGAGGTCGCTTTAGGTCGTTGGAAGGCTGTTGCACGAACTGACTGACCGGCACCCATGCTGGTGACAATTTTACCTGATGGAAAGAGATGTAAAATGCAAACGATTATAATATCTATTATATTTATTTTTAATTATGAGATTTTTTTGCCTACTGCGATGATACGGTCAACTCAAAAAGGAGATATGTAATACCGACCGACCAATGAAGAATAGCTGTTTCAACCTAAGGCCAAGTGGTGGGTTTCGCAAAGGGATAGCAAAGGGTGTGCCAATATGATAGTACCTATGTGAAGAGAAGCATTATACCTACCGACCTACTATGCTACCTACCTATTACTCACGGTTATTTAAAATTTTAATCACGTGAATCATTATGATTAGTTTTAATTGCAAATATAAGTAAATTTTGTTTACTGATTATTTGACCAATAAAAAAAGAAAACGAAATATCAAAATCTTTGCGCAGGCTTAAAAATGGCGTCATTCTCATTTTAAAGGAAAATTGATGAAGTCACTTTTTTTTAATACCTAAACGTTCTATCACGATATGTGATAAGGTTGTCAACATAATATTTATGATGATAATATGATTTATAATACTGGTAATACCTACAGCTCTTATAATTTGCATCGAACAGTTCCGGGTTCATTAGTGAATGGGTCGGAAAATTATAAAGGAGTTTAACGTTTTTTAGTAAAAAACGGATCAGACGAACGAGTAAGGTATTAACATTGATATGTTTTGTGCCAAGTCATTAACTTACATCAGTAGGTAACAAACGTACTAGGTAAGTACAGGGTTCTATTGAAGTAAGGCCTTCGCCCCGGACGTTTGTGGTGTCAAACAGGGTGACGGCCCACCTAACGGAAAATATTTAGCGAGAAACGTCTATGGTGTACCTACACGCACCAGCAGGAATGGCCAGTCATTACCAACAATAGGAATAAAGTCATAAGAACTCTTGCCCTCAAATGTTGACAGTACCTACTCTTATTCTCAAACACTAGAGCAGAGAAATCAGCTTGACTTTGACTTTGACCTGTTACGTATATGAAACAGGAAAAGAATGTTTCTTGAGAACTTTAGCCATCTGAACTGCTCAGGCCGAGATAACAAAACGACCATACAAAAAATAAAAAACATTGTGTTTAGTTCCTATTCGATTTACCAACACTAACAACCGAGTCGGAAGTTATAATTACACTACCAAAAGCTTATTTATCGATATCATCAACAAACGATAGTCATTATTCATCGTAAAAGCTACAATCATTGAGTCAATGATGTAATTATAGGGACCATAGATTCCAGACTCCAATGATGGCCTCGGGGAAGTATTTCCAAAGAGGATGGATGGGCCGGAATAAATCGAAATCTTTTTACCTGCACGCGTCCTAGGTGATATGGTGAAACATTTTACTGTTTTGTAATTTTTTAGTCTTGTTGTAAGAACGTAAAAATATCTAACGATCTGTTGCTGGAAAGTAAGCTGAATTTCACCCACGTACCTTTTTTTTTGGGTGGGAAATTATCATAAACCTCCCGCTCTGGGCGGAGCGGGAGGGCTCTTACTGACTAAAACCGACCCGTCTTGCTTCAGTTGCCTACACAGACTACTATATGTTGCCAGGGGCCATGGTACCCCTTTCGGACTTTCCCGCGACCATGGCAGGGCTATTATTGGCTATAAATGAAACAAATATTCTCTTAAAAGTATTACGTAGGTATTTCAGGAATATTGGCTGTTTTTGACTTAACGTAGCATAAAAAATATTATCTTAATTTTCGTATTTTAATTAAGTTAAATCAATTAAATTAAAAGTTGAAAATAACGCTAGTCCGACCACAATCTCGTTTATTGAATCAATGGCTTAAATTGTTGTTTTTTAATTAATTGTTCTGCCTTTATAAAATAAAATATCACAGGTGTGTGTTAGTATTATACCTACTTATAGCATAATTTTGCACAATATTTTTCTTACCTTTATTTCGACTGTATAAATAAGTAATCTGGTATATTGAGAATCTGTTATTCTGAGAATCTGGTATTTTGAGAATCTGTTATTCTGAGATGGAGCCATAAATTCAGCTTGACCTCAAATAAATGTCATAGAATGATTTGTGAAAAAATAACCGCAAAATTTCTAATGAATTGAAGTTTAAAAAAAATTGTATTGTAAATGTGGTGAAACAGGTACTTATTTATATAATGTTAGTTATTCCGTCAGTCTCCTTCTAGTTTCTGATCTAAAAAAAATTGTTGGTTTACATAAATAATGTATAAAGTATGTAGAATTCTGTGGTATTCCAAACAGATTTTTTAAGTAAGTAGATACAAGATCCTGTCATGGTCTAATTTTAGTTTTGGCTAGTTTCGGAGAATTTCTGTTTTTTTTTTAAATAATTATGTTTTTGTTTGGTGTAGGTATTTTTGGCGATGATCTCTTGAAGTATTTGGGAAATTTTTCGTCACAATCGATATGGAAGCCCCTTTTAAACCTTGTTTTGCTTGGGTTGGTAACCGAGCTACCAGACGTTGATCTATATGATGGCGGAAAGGTACGGCCACTAATCTATCCCTTAGCCTAGTGTATCTAATGCCTATTTTCACTAGCGCTGAGTGACAACTAAATGAATGCCAAAATATAAGCGTGTTGTTGGATTTTGAACGCTCGGTTCAGTGCCGAAAGTTTAAAATTTCGGCATTCAAGTGTCGCCTACTGTTGGTCAAAACGAGCATTCGTCCTTTTCACTAAAAACTGTGGTTAATTTGCATACCTACCAAATTCCTTCTACATTGGTTTATAATTATTTCTAATTTATTCTAAACTCGTAACTTTTCTGCCTTCCGGCGTGGATTCGCTGCGCGCTGCGCGGACGCACCACGATCTTTCATCTTTAAGCCTTGAACTTTGTCGACGGTGCCCATGTAATTGGCGTACGAAAGAAGTTAAGAATGTCGGGTCAAGTTGAATAAATATAAATCTACTGGCTACTATCGGCAGAAATACAAAGCTTAGCAAATCGAAGGCATTTTAAATTGAGGATACCTATTAAAACCCTAATACAACATCACGATTGGCGACCGTAGAGCAAGCTCTGTTGAACTGGTGACGGAACCTTTTAGCATGCAGATAAAGAATATTTCGTATCCAAGTTGGATCTTGGACTGTTATCGGTTGATTGTTGACTGGCGTCATTTCAGTCTATGGCGTCTACAGGTGTCCAACTCAATGTACCAGTTCCCTTCGAAACGTTCAGAATGTTAAATTTAGCTATATTAAAGGCTCAGCTGTTCATAGAAACAACGGGATTTTCCCTATATATATAAAGTACCCTTTAAAGTGATTAAAATACTCTTTTATTGATTTAAAAGACTTGGCTCTTAATCATTGGTTGATATCTGGCTGCGGTCTTTCACGTAGTAGCCTTGAACTTTGGCGGTAGCATCACTACGATAGCCGCTGTAATCGGTTGTCGGCGACACAGGTTAGGGATGCCACGTCACACACAAAGTATTTTCTACCGGAAAACGTACGCGTAATCAACTGGTTTGAAGGTCCACCAAGATGCAACTTGCAATGTATTTTTGCGTATTGCCACATATTTTGTCTCGTCACGCCACGCAATATACCTATATCTACTATGACTGTCTTTTTAAATTGAATTGACACATTACGCTACTTAACCTACTACTAATAATGACTATGACTGATGTATTTTCATGGAATTTGAGAATGAAGCACGATTTTTGGTACAATTTACCAAAACATGCATATTAGGTACCTATAGGTATAGGTCATCGAATAACGAATACTATTATGCACATAAAGAGGAAAAAGTCTTCCAAATTCATGACGTACTCTTCAGCTTCAGTGGAACAGACGTTAGATCCAACATAAACCTATTAAGTGAAAAGGTTCTTTGTGTATTTCTTTGCTAAAAGGCTTTTCTATCATAAACCCCATCGCATCCGTCTCACTGACTGAAGAATATATAACTTAAATATTCGATTTAGGTACACGGAAATAGAGCTTGTCATAGATAGGCATCTCACAATTATTATGCCAAATACTTTTTTACATGCACCAGCCATAAGTTTAAAGCCATTGTACACGACATTATTAGATATTCCCGATTGCCTTTTTTGTCACAGTTAATGAATAACAATATAAGATTTAAAGAAGATGATATAATTTAAAGATGATGTATGGGTGCCACAGGAGGTCCGCCATTAGTTTTAGCAACAAAAGACCGAGGGCAATGATCCTAAGTTTAGTTTAACATAGAATTATCATTTGTGTAAGTTATATAATTTTATAGTTGTAACTAAACCAGAATACCCGCGCAATTTCGCGTCTTTTTTTAGCTTTTTAATTCTTATTCTTTTTGGCACCTCTTTGGGTCAAAGCTATCCAAATATACGTATATATAAAAAAATATTTGGTCTTAAAGGAGAGGCGTGAAAATTGATTTGCTGCTACAATGTATAATAAGAGTGGGTATCGAATGTAAGTACCTATTTTATTTAAATGTAAGGTAATTTTAAACCTTAGTTTCATATTATCTAGTTACTGCAAGGTCTGGCCCGCATTGGCGGAAAACAAAATTGTGTGGACAAAGGAGAGGAACGCCTTTGCCTAGTAGTGGGATAGTGGTTAGTTAAGATTGGACCAAGAAAGATTGAAAGTTCAGTTCATAAAGCTAAAGGACCAACAATCTCCTGCGCTTAAAGTAAAAAGCACAATTTCAAAAAAAATAGTAAAAGAAGAATACAATGACTATAAAAAACTAAATTATCATTTTAAGGACATGTTAAATTTATTTTATAAAACTTTTAAAAGTTCACTATGTATTAAATTGCCATTTTGCGTTATTAACACCAGCACATTGTCCTCCAGTAGGTAGTAGGTACCTACGGCCCTTTAAAAAAATATGGCGGCGACAGTTTTACATAAAAACGGGTTAAAAGAATCTACCCGGATGTATTGCTTCTCAAACTTTTTGCGGTACGCTTTGGAAAATAAATAATAATTCGTATGGAAAATATCTTAATTAATAAGATTGAAAACTGCAATAATCTATCAAGAACAGGCGGAAGTTCGGACAATTGGAAAATTGGTAAATGTAAATCGGAAGAGTGTTTGCAGGGAGCTGAAAGGACCGAAGAAATTATCTTCTGTAGATTCGTACAAATACGGAAGGATTTCAATAATGTATCACGGTTTTAACAGTATGTTAACAAAGTTACCAGTATTGATCATTTAATTCGACAAAAAATTCAATATATTCGTTGATGTCTTTTCTTTTACGACAGCAAGGTAATATTTTTAAGTTGGTATATACGTATATTTAAATAACCAAAATCAATATATCTAATAAAGATTGATTGAGTAATCATTCAAATTCATAATTGAAATATAATACGTGTGTATTATTAATGCATTATGTCCTCGTATAGGATATCATTATAATAGTATTTAAAAGTTATTGTTGGTGCGTTGACCATCTGACCCTGATTTGACCCTGACTTTTTTCTGATTTGTTCCATACATAGGTTTGGCGAGAGGAAGCACAACATCGAGACAAGTGGAAGAAATAGGACGAGGCCTTCTCCCAGGGACTGTTCATGCTACTAAAAAGAAGGTTAATAAAAATGAAGGCTTTTTCTAGTCTGACAAATAAAAACACTTTATGTATATTAACTTCGCTTCTACTGAAAAACCACCAATCATAAAATGGATAATAAACAAAAGGGTGAATGAATGGGCAAGGCAGGGTAGGAGGATGACAGATACAAGAGGAGGTTTTGATTGGAATTTGATTTGTTTCCGTCCTGAGTTCCGAAATTCATAAATGGTATTATAGTACTCGCCCATAAATATTACACACATCAAGTGTCTAGAGATCAAGTACATTTTTAACTATAAAACATTATCCAAATATTATTTACCAAATCTAGTCTTCCAGACTGGCTACTTATTTTCATTTCTATGTTTATTTATCCCTGTATTTTGGAAAATTTAGAAAAATTGCAATTTTTGCAAATTGTGGGAAATAATCCTAAGTTAATGTCGTCAATTAAATGGCAAAACAAAAAGGCAACAATGAGGATTTTTAAATTTTTATTGTAAATATAAAACAATAAATAATCTGTGTTTCCACTATTGATACGAATCATACAATCACAGCGATTTGGTATGTTAAAAATCAGTTCATCAAAGTTACTTTGAGGAATGGCCGCCCACGTTCTTTCTAAAAAGTCAAAAAGTTGTTGTGGGGTATGCACGGCATCCATACTCGGCAGAGCTCTTCATTGGAGCATATCCCATGCGTGCTCAATTGGGTTGAGGTCTGGCGATTGAGCAGGCGACGGCAGAACGTTGATGCGACCATCGGCAAGAGTGCGTGTTACGACTATAGCCGTGTGTGGACGTGCATTGACGTGCAGTAGCGAATCACCCAACCGGCTCCGCAAAGGGATGATCACGTCTGAAACAATCTGAGCATTGAGGTTGCCCCTGATCCAAATGAGATCGGTTCTTCCACCGATCCAAATAGGGGCGCAAACCATTGTTCCCCCTCCATATGAATGAACTTCCTGACAAAATTTCAAACGTTATTTACGTCTAGAGGTCCTCCAAACTCGAGTACGTCTTGTATCCGACCTCATACCGAAACGAGTATCATCGGAAAAGGAAACAACGCCAGTCTTCTTCCTCCCAATTTCTGTGTTTGCGAGCCCATTGTAAACGGGCCCTACGATTGCGGGGTGTTATAGGTGGAACTCTCAGCGGCCTTCGGGAACGCAGACCCACTTCAAGTCAAGTAAACTATTTCGGATGTATTGGTCGCTTATCAGCAAGCCTGAAGAGCTCTGGAGCCTCTTAGCCAACATCACGGCGATCATGGTATGTTATATTATATTTGTATGTTATATGTATTTATATTCCGTCGAGCAGTATTTTGGAAGTACCGGTCCCGCCTGCGAGTGGTGATGCGAGATCATCCTTCATGTCGCTCGGCCACGCTGCGCGTGATAAGATGGCGATGTCCAGAGGCGGCTTATGACGCTCTGTGTAGTGCCAAGAGCGACAGCCACAGTACGTTGTCTGGAACCAGCTTGCAACATCCAACGGCTCTCATCATCTCTTCTCGTGTCAAATGACGTCTTCGCTCCATAACGATGCAATTTTTTCAGTTCCGATCCAGAAATCGTAATGGTTTTGTAAAAACGCTATTACACACTTCTCTTCTATAGGAATCCTGATTGACAGTTGATTTTCTATTTTTAATCAGAATATATTGAAAATTATTTATTCTAATAGTCGAATTCACTAAAAACAATCAATAACGATCCAAAAAAGCTAAAATAATAATCCTCAATTGCGGCGATTTTCTAAAACGTACTTGATCCCTAGACACTTTTGATGTGTGTATATTTGTTAATTTTTTTATTTAAAATACTAGCAGCGCCTCGCGGTTTCACCCGTATAAGTCTCGATCCCGTGGGAATATTGGGATAAAAAGTATCCTATGTGGTAATCCAGGTTATAAAATATCCAGGTGCCAAATTTTATCCAAATCCATTTAGTAGGTTTTGCGTGAAAGAGTAACAACATCCATCCATCCTCACAAACTTTCACATTTATAATGATTAAATTATTAAAGTGGGATAGGATAGGATCGAACATCAACTTTTTCTAAGATCGGCTTTGTAGAGCGGTGTCGCTGCACCCTTAAACTTGTATGATAATCTCTCTCTGAAGCCCAAAGGGTAGTACTTCGTATAAGTAATTAATACCTATGCCAAAGGGCTCATACACTTAAGAACCACTGTCCCTCGGTATCATCACAGGAGAATAATTTCTTTCTTTAGTGGTGACTCACATCGATGCTGATTTATAATGCGAAAACATGAGAATGTTAATTATAAATTATGACATCAGGTTTTTATTTACAAGTAACGCGGAAGTGGTTGTGGGACTTTTATAGTCAAATTAATTGCTACCCTAAACTGGGAGCGAAAATAAGAATCCACATGAGTATTGGTGTTAAATATTGCAAAAGTGTGTGTCTTTGTCTGTTTTGTACGGTTTACGGCTGAACCAGCGAACTGAATTTGATTAAAAAAATCAGAGAGGTAGCTTTTGTGTCTGGGGTGTAATGCAGGTTGATTTTAACACACTGATGGTCTGCAGGCGCATTTTGCAATGTAATCGAAACATGGCCTAACATGCAAAAAATCTAGGCAGGCTAGAACAGGGAGAGATTGATAGAGATACTGAAACAATATTGTTAGCTCAACCAAAGAAGTGAATTTTGTTAAGCCATTGGTGAGTTTTTTTTTACATTCTTTGGGTTTTAAGTGAGGCACCATAACCTCACCTGAAACCATGATGCAGTTTAAACTTATATAAGTACCTATACCTACATTAATGATGTTTATCTCTATTTTTTCCTTGTGTACCTAATTTGGTGTTTTCACGGCAAACTCTGAAAATAGTTCAGTACAAATAAAAGTAAATTGACAATCGTTACGTAGATTGAGGTACATTGAGAATTTTTAAAACAAACGGTCCATTCATAGCGTAATAACATTTAAATTTGTATGAATCTGTATTTAGAATAAATAAATATGAAATGCGGTTTTACAGGAAGCCTTGTGAAGTTTTGTACGACTTTTGACAGTAGATTGTAGCTGAATTTAAGTTTTCTATGGATGGATACTGTAACACAGTTTGGTAGGAAGTGAACATTGAGAATCAAAAGCATTTATTCAAACTAGGCTGAGAATCAGCGCTTTTTGAACGTCAATATTACGTGAGACAGTTCCCCAAAACGGCCGCCTTTCACCACTTCCTAGTGCTTTTGCTGGGAAGACAAAGTGGCGTAACAAACTCCTCAGTACACAGCAGTCTGTTAGAAAGTGGCGTAATAAACTCCTCAGTAGACAGCTGTCTGTTAGAAGAGATGACGGCTGATGGTGATATTTGGAAGAAACAGACGTGGATACTGCGTCGAACTCGAAGAAGAAGACATCCTTCGGTAACCCTAAATAAAATGGGCTTAAGACAACGGAATGATGATGACGACTGCATCTACCTCGCACTAATTGGGATAGGAGGATGCTGTCTTTTACCAATACTGGAAGCACGGTGAGGAGGAAAACTGCAGTCTTAGGCTGCATATCCACTGGAGTGGAGAAGCGAGACGAGGAGCGGAGATGTGCCGATATTAACAAATAGAATTTAAAATCTGGAGCGGAGTTTATGTTCTATTCATATTGGCACAGCTCCGCTCCTCTTCTCGCCTCTCCGCTCCAGTGGTCAGGCAGCCTTATATACTGCCAAAACGCAGTGTGTAAGCGATACTAAGAAAACATCTTCTTTATTACCAAAAACCATAATGTTACATGATACGGTCAAATTGAAGCCATAACTTGAGTTCAAATAATCAGGAAGATTTATTATTTTGCATGCAGTTTTTGAGGTTATCTCCATGAAATAAATATAATCTGGCGGCATCTTTGAGCCAAGCCAATGAACCTGGACATTAGCGTTTGGGCACATTATTTATTTAGCAAAGTAAAAAATCAAAACTAACTGAAAAAAATAATAGTTTGCAAGCTAAAAAAATGTATCAGACAAAGATCAGACAAAGTCATAGTCAAAAGCTAGCTTTAACAGCGCGTCATACATCGATGCGTTCAAAACAAACAAATACACGTTTCGTATAAAAACGTCGATGTAAGTGAAACGAAGGTCAAATGTCGCGAAGATGTCTCGGAACAAGTTCGGCGGGGAGTAGGGGGAGGGGCCTGACGTCAGAGGAGGCTGCGACGATATATAGGAGATGCGCGAGCGCATCACACGGTTGTATATTAGTATATTTGAATAGTGTGAGAAGCAAGTTTATTGTGAACGCAGAAGGAGTAAATATGCTACGTTTTACGATATTAGCCGCAGTGGTAAGATTTTTTTTTAATTACTTAGTTTTATTTTGGGATTTTCAGGAATTTATATTGAATGGGAAAGGTACTTAAAATCTGGTGTAAAATAGAATTATCATTTTCCGTTTTCCTCAAGTTACGGCTATGAGAGGTTAAGAACATAGTTTGTGCGTTATTTTTTAGAATACATTTTTTTTTTACTATGTTGCCCTCAACATTATAACATTATTTAACTTTTAATTTTACGTTGATTTTCATATTTCGTTTTTAACTGAAAAATGATTTCTCTAAGTTTGGAAAAATTGTTCACAATTTCATTTATGTTAAACTAGTAAATAAATTAATAGTAAATACAAAATTAATAGTTCTGAAAGAGCTCACAATAATGATGAAGCTTTAATACATCAGAGTGACTTTATGTGTCTTAATTATTATTTCCATATTAAAACCAGATGCTTCTCAATAATCTACCTAAAATACTATAAACTATTACGAAGGTGCGTGGGCGATAACGTCGCCATGCCGTCTAGAATATCCTATAACTTTAATTCATAGATTGTGAATTAGGTACAATAGAATCTTACACAAATATTCTGACGTATATCAAAATGATGAGTTATTGACAATGCTTGTTACGATATATAATAGATTTGTGTATACAATACACACATATTAAGTAGTGTGTATTCTGTGTGTGTGATACACACGTGAGTATTAACGTGATCTAAGCGATTATGGTCAAATTGATTCTGATGATAATTATATATTGAAGATGATTTTTTGTTGATGACACTTATGCTGTTTACACATTGTATGCTTTTATTGAAATAATTCATGATTTATAAGAATATAATGTCACCATTTTGTTCTCGTTAATAATGCAATTTTATATTTATTCTGGTTGGTTGGTATTCCTTTAAGCTTAAAAGAATATGATTCCTACATGACGGTAATATGGCTCAACCTTTTTATATTAACTTAAATTAAAATAAAAAATGTCAAAAAACATAACATGACTGAAAAACTTCATTAATAATAATAATAATATAACTTAATAATTTTCAAAACGAATGTTAATTGCTAAAATGTATGCTCTGCCCAAATAATATGCATGCTCTCTTTTTTTACCTTAATAAGTAGATGAATTAATACAATTGCGAAGATTTTGTGCTCTCTATTTTACTATTAAGTGATAAAAAAAACTGGCATTTGAAATTAAATTCAATGTCAGGGTTGAACTTATTAGAGGAATGCGACTTTTTCATATAATTATGACACACCTAATTATGTGTGAATTTCTAGAACAATCTCATTGGTTCTAGATGACCTTGGAGTCTTTAATTTGAATAATAAATAAGTCGAATTTTTGGTGTTAGGTCAGTAAATATTTAGTTTTCAATTTCATATTGCTTATGATTTATCAGTCATCTGGTCATTACAATAAATAGCTGTATATACTTAATTCTTTGGGTCAGCAACAGCTCGGCCCAAGTCAACTCAACCCGAATAATAAAACCAGATTTTTCACTTCTACCTTGCGAATACGTTTTATAGTTTCGGCGGCTGCTAATCAAAATTGAATGTTTTTTGCCCATATTATGGTGGCACCTTAAGATTATATTATTCTTAAATCCATCATCATTATCTGCCTAGCTTTTTACCAAATATATTGTAGTCGGCTTCCAGTCTAACTGGATGCAGCTGAATACCAGTATTTTACATGGAGCTACTGCCTATCTGACCTCCAGTTTCTGGGTAAAGTGATATTGTTAAATACATATTCCATAATAAAAATGACTTACGTAAATTGAAACTAAAACAATCTTTGCGGCCGGAAATTAATTTTTCATCGCATCACACGCCCAGCGCTCCAGGGCAAAACATTTCTCTTGGTTACCATCAAGAGAAATGTTTTATTATGGATTGTTATCAAAATAATCTATTGGGAGACCGAAGATATCTACACTAATATTACAAAGCTAAAAGATTTGTATTTTTTTTTGAAAGAATAAACTCAAACTATTCGACTGATTTAAAAAATTCTTTTACCAGTAGAATGCTATATTATCACTGAGTAACATAGGCTAGAATTTGTAAAGATGTCATGCAGGCGAAGTCACTGGCGGAAGCTAGTTTTACATAAAGAAGTTTTCCATAGTTTTTAACAAAATAGTACAAATAAATACAAAATAAATACTGATGGCAACGAAGAGTCTAATCTAAAGAAATATGTAAAATATAATGACGGTATGATTATACATACAGTTTAATAATGGAAGATTGTCTCAATTTATTGAGCACAGCACAACCATGGAAATACGAGGATAATAATTCATAACCTATTAGGTTGATACTTGATACCTACAACTCCTTAAGATGACCAACCATGGATGGTCATCTTAAGGAGTTGCTTAAGAAACTACTACTTTAAATTTAAATACCATACATAAGGACGCTTACTTAGGTATATCAATTTGTTAATAATAATTATTCAACTCAATTAACATTTATTACAGCGGTCAACCCGCTTGTCAAGGTAATAGAATTAATTAACGTAATAATTAATATAATTTATCGTCTCTAGATTGTTCATTGTACTCTTTGACATGCAGCGTACTACCCAACCAATGTGAAAAAAAACTATGATAAAAATAATATACCTATAATAGGCCTATATGAAATTCAAGTGCAACAGCCGGTTTCCGTTGCTCTAAAAACGTAACTAAGAGATAATTATCATCGTGGAGAAACAACCATAAATCAGCCTATAATGTTCCCACTGCTGGGACACAGGCCGGTTTCACGATGTTTTCCTTCACTGTTTTGAGAGCAGTGGTGATGAAATAATTTACACAAAGTAAAACGCCTGTCTGGGTTGAACCTACGACCTACAACTTAGTAAGTCGCGGCCGTCGTGGTGTTACATTATCCGACCCGCACTGTGCCTGCATGGTGGAATACCACCCATTCTGCCCCACACAGAGGAGGCCTCAGTCCCAGCAGAGGAAAAATTAAATGTTGATTATGCCACCCAGTTTTCGGTCTTTCGCATCCAGTCTCGCTCAATCGCCTTCAAATCATCAGGCCATGTAGCATAATACAAGCCAGCAGGGGCAACAGTGGACTGCAATAGATTTTGATTAAGAATTTTTTACGTACTTACTTAATAACTATTCTTCAAAAGAAACCAGTAACGATAGATTTGTTTCACAATAATTTTGGACTGAATTCTGACATTTTTGCTAGTGATCGAGTGACAATAATGACAAGACTGGAGTCTCCCATATTATTAATTTATTCTTTGACTGGAGCTATAGACCCGACAAACCAAAGAGAATTAAAAACAATATAATGATACTGAAATTAAAGGTTTGTTTGCTATAAAATATTATTAAGGACTAAGAAAATTTAGCTCACAATAATATGTAAATGATCAACTAGGTTCAAATTAAATGCATTGAGATTTAGAAAGAACAAAATGGTCTACAAGTAATTCTGTTGGTTCTCTGCTACAACTAAAGTTAGAGATAAGAATAAACGCAAAAATGCTACAAATACCTGGTAAAATTGAGATTTGTCACCACGACCTTGTTATGATCAAATAACATAATTCAATATGTCACAAACTCATTAGCACGAAATCGCACTTAAAACTGCTCAGCCGTTTCTGAGAAATACGCAGACAGAGTAAACAATCTCGCAAATTTTACTTCCGCTCCTTGAAATAAATAGGTAAACATACATTGGTTGTCGTTTTCTTAATAATGGTCTATTCTTCGAACATTTTCCTCAGAAAACATGTTTTTATTTAAAAACGAGTCCTTTTGTTTACTTCGACTTGCTAGAAAACAAGTGTGTTCGAAGGTAAACTGTTAATGAGCTAATAACTCGAGAGGTTGAAGTGGAAAAATGAATATTTTTTCTTTTTGTGTTAATGAGACGTTCCGGAGATAATACTTGCACCTCTTTTTTACAAGCTTTTATTTAACTTGCCGTGTTAGTTATAGTTAGTATGGATTGGTCAAATCTTGCAAGCTGAATTAAAACCACTTCCTCTTATCCTACGGAGTTAAAATCTTACATGTTGGTTCAGTTTTGAGGAAAATGGATTTCTTTATGATGCATGACCTGATTCTACTCCCAGGATTGGCTCGAGACGAAGGAACTCCACAACAGTCAACGGTATAGGCACGGAATTTGATTTACGCATTTAATTATGATAGTTTGTTCTAAAGTCTACCATGACCTGGCTATAGCATCCAGGATTAGCTCCACACGAGGAAACTCCTCAGCGATCAACAAGTGAGACACTCAATTTTATATACGCATTCAATCACGATAGCCCGTTCTTAAGTTCACTATGATCGGGCTGCTGCACCCAGGGTTGGTTCAAGAAGAGGGAACTTCTCAGCGGTCAACAGCACAGACATAAAATGTTTTGTTTAATGGAATTGTTAGTATTTAGTAAAACGTCGTGAACAAACCGGCGTGCCTGAGAGATATTTCTCGACGGCATGTGAAGCCAAGTCAGAGCTCATGGGCGGGATAAAAACTCTGCCACCGGGTTAGTCACTAACCACACGAAAAAGAAAGAAAGTACTTGGTATTAAAAAGTTATATGAGGAACTTCTAGCTGAAAAAGTTGTGAATTTAAAATACTATTGTGTCAGTAACTTTTGAAATTCTGAAGTATGTTTATCGTCTTCCAGTTTACAAAAATGTAAACTGACTGTTTCCTAGAGTCTTTCAGTTTTGTTCAGGGTATACTTTAGCGTCATTCTTTGTGAAAGAATACCTTCATCGGGTAATTGTATTATCAGTTTCAGCAAATCGAAAAATATTTTGAGTTTTACATTCAAAGTTTTTTGAGAAGAATTAAGTTGGAAAATTATTAAGGAAGACTGATGAAGATGATACATGTAGAATTATGTAGATAGGTACCTATTATAGTTTTAATCATCAGTTAAAATCCTGGCGTAGCTTCGAACAAAGTTAATTTACGTCATCAACATTTATAACAAGTTATAATTATTGTGTTATCAAAACAACACGATTTTAACCTTACAACGAAAAACTAAAAAATAGATATTACAATAATAAGAACATCAATCAATATTTTGGGGATATCCGCGAAACTAATCACATTAGGAACAAAAAACATTATCGAATACAGCAATAGAGCTCATCATTGTTTTTAGAGTTCCGTACATAATTATGTACAGCTTGTCCACTCTGAAATGTCGCGCCCCACTATCGCATTACCGCTTTACCGTGTGCGTAAAATGCGGTAGTGGGGCGCGTTATTTTAAAATGTTTTATGTCTGTCTATCTTCCGTCAGTTACAATCATTTTATTATATCTCCATGTCAAACTGTCAGTCAAGAAATCTCATAGCGAAACTAGTTTTAATTATATTTTTTAAAGCAGTTAAATGAACTTAGGCAAAAACACGAGTTTGGAAATTGACATATCAACAAATAAGAGAACAAACGATGTAAAAAAAATATATTCGGAAAGCGCCTGAAGATTTGATATGACAACCAGAAAATTGAGCTCTATTAACACTTTGAAGGACACTATACGCCCATAGGCGTCATAACAATAAAACTTCTATTGTGTCTCGTGTACTGACTGTCCTTCAAAGTGTTAAGCAGCAAATGATTTTATCGATTTGTACGGAACATCAGCTTATCACAGACGGTTCACACCCGTTTTTGCCGCAAATCTAGAATTGAATTAGGTTTTTTCAAGTGCTTTATTTAGTATTGGCTCTCATTCTTTTGTCTGGACATTGATCTCTGTATTATTGAAGATTATTATTATTATTTAGTAACAAAAAAATATATCATTTAGCTTCACTTGAACATTATGAATTGTAATGATAGCGCTCCTAAGTACTTCGTATAATGCAATTTATGGCATTTTGAGGTGGAAGTGACAGGTAAATAAGTGACACTATCGAAGAGAAAGGCAGCAGTATCTATTTGCGAGAGATATTGTCGTGAGAAATTACTGATATCATTAGTTATGGCAAGTTATCCGGGACACCCATGTTCTTCAACAGTATGCGTGAGTTCCTATAATGTGCCCATAATTCTTGGTGGGAGTGTGTGCGGCTCGCCCCCTATTACATCGGACTGCGGCACTGGTACACCTCTGCCTAAACCTTCGGGGATTGTGTTAAGTCTTAGTAAGAGTCCTATAACTAGGTCTAACTATTTTATAGAATTGAAAGCCTCATCAAACTGACATGGCAGAGACGTGTTGCTAAGGAGTGTGTTATACCAGTTTTTCTTCTCTGATTAATCAATAAATCAATCTGCCTAGCTTTTTCCCAACTGTGTTGGGGTCGGCTTCCAGTCTAACTGGATGTAGCTGAATACCAGTATTTTACATGGAGCGACTGCCTATCTGACCTCCACGACCCAGTAACTAGGTAATACGATACACCTTGGTTAGATTGGTTGTGAGACTTTTGGGCTTCTGACGTAACAACTGTCAAAAATTCACGAATGATAGCCGGGACCAACAGCTTAACGTGCTTTCCGAGGTACGGTAGTCTCGATTTGTAAAGATGGTCACCCATCCACGGTCCAACCCTGGCAAGCATAGCTTATCCTGATGGATCGACCCGTGTGGGTGTTACTACTTAGCCACGGCTCCTCAGATGAATCATGGGGGTAAAAACTACTGATTGTAACCCCCTGTGCTAAGCGATCTTCGCTTTGTTGCGTTCATTTCAGCGATCAAACAGCCTCAGTGTACTTTGAATTTAAACTAATACCTTAGCGTGACTTTAACACATAACATCCATTTCTATAACGGAAACAGGAAAATATCACTAACTGATTATCCACAATATCATGCTAAGCGTTGAAATGATGAACGCGATGAAGAAGACGGCTCACTTTATTTCTTGATGCTCATTCATATTCATGAGTGTCATCGTTCTGTTCCTGAAGACCTTCGGTGAACCTTGGGGCTAATGGGTGGTTCGATCCTGCTATTAATAATTATGTTCGTGATGGTTGAAAGGTTCGATCGATGAGTTTAAAAGTTTTTACATTATGTTGGGATGACGATTTCTTGAATTAGTAAGAACCTGCTTCAAATGATGAGTTTGTTCTCAACCCTACAGTCAAAATAAGTTATATTTCAATACAATTTTAAGTGAAATTAAAAAGGATAGTGAGAGTAAAAGTATAACAGGATGTACATACAAAATTTGTGCAAGTGTGGTTTTCATTATTGATCGAATTTACGTTATTATAATTATATGTTCACATTTTCAATTGTCTTCACACAATTAATTAGTTCCTTCATTTATCACCTTATTATGTTTATTTTAGATAGAGACACTATGATACCCATTTGCCCTTTAATAAAGTTAGTTATCCTTGTTTTAAGCCACGTTCACAATGTCATTCGTAGGAGATACAAATGCTCTAAAAGCCTGTTTCAAGGCATCATCGTTAAATGTTATCACCCTTTGTAAACAGTCTAGCAACAATCGATAAACGATTTACATTTTGGTGTTGTTCCGTATTGAAAATCTGCGTCCAGAACGAACCGTTCGAAGCGGTTTGGTCTAGAATTACGTTTACTTACATAGAATGCTAATTGATTGTACAAGGTCGTATTTCGGCGGTTTTGAGCCACTACGTTAGACTTTTTTCGTTTGGGTCACATTTTCTTAATCTCTGTAATAATAAAATTATTCTTGTTTTTAGATTCAGTCACTTTAGGCAGCTTTTGGTACCATGGAGCCTTATCACTATGTTTTGTTCATTAAAGTATGTTTTATTTTTCCCGAATTTGTTGGGATATCCGTGACTTTATTCCATACCCAGTGCAATCGTAGGAGAGTCCATAACTTGAGTTCCATTTAATTATTTACCGGCTTAAAAAACTTCAATAGCGGATTTTCTAGGATTCCTGCTCACAGAGGATACTTATTATTTCTTACCGTTGCTTGTTTCTAATTTTGTATAAGTTTGTGCCTGACTAAATCATTCTTTAAGAAACCGCTCCACGTACACCTCTGTTCTCCTAGCCGCACGCGCAACTTGCTTGCATTATTACCCGTTCAAGTTCACGGTTCCAAACCAGTTTGAAGCTCTTGAGCCACGCAGTGATTTGTGCTTTTTGTGGCACCAGTCACCTTTCTCAAGCACTTACGTCACAGCTTCTAAATCAAACTTGTTACGTATATTTGTGTAAGTATTTTTTACTGGAGGCTGTTTTTTGATCTATGGGATGCACGTTTTTGGTTGAGAAAGAGTGTAATTCGTTGAAGACGGATAATAGCTTCAACGAATCACGTAGTTTGAGATTGGCCAAGTTTCCAAGGAATAATCGACCATTTTATACAATTCCTTTTGATAGCCAAAATGATACAAAGAGCCTAAGTGTACAAATTTAAATTAACCTATACCAGAATGTCACAAAATTCAGACATTGTAAAATCAGTGGTACTTGGTAGTATTAGGTGATATTGGCACTAGAATAAAAACTTATTGTATTAATGAAGCAACAATCAATTCACGTAAGTCAGCTATTTTTTACAATAACCAACTAGTTAGTAGTTCGACAAACAGGTAGACATTAAATTTCCAAAATATAAAGGTCAAATGTGTCGACAATTATGTAAATAAATTTAGTTATAAGAAAACCGGCCGAGTGCGTGTCGGAGCACGCACAATGAAGGGTTCCGTAGTTAGGATGAATATTTATCCCAAGAACAATCTTTACATTGTAGTTGAAAAATATGTTCTCCCATACGGAATGTATGGGAGAACATGTTTCATGCAACTGTAAATGTAAGTTGGTCGATTATTACTCGTTAACTTGTAGAGCATGCTTAGCTGGTGATATTTTGCCTTTTAATTTTGTTATATATACTAGTGCCGTGAATTTTTTCATATATCCAAAACAAACCATTTAGCTGGCAGGGGGGGACATACTTGACTCTAAAACAAATTTGCACTTTAAAGCTTAATATTTCGCAAACGGATTCCTGAATCTAAAAATGGCTTTCAGACACTCACAATATTTTTGAACGACCTTTCCAAAGACGTTTCACAACATGGGATATATGAGAAAAAAAAAACATCCCCACATTACGTGCAGGGGAGGTACCATAACAATTTTTTTTTCATTATTTATTTTTACCACTTAGTTGGTATGATTAATATGTATAGTATACCCATACAAAATTACAGCTTTCTAGTACTAAGAGTTTTTGAGCTAAGCCGCGGACAGACAGACAGACAGACGGACATGGCGAAACTATACGGGTTCCTTATTGACTACGGAACCCTAAAAAAAGAGTTAGATGAAGATGCGTTGGTACGTAATATAATTAATGATGATGACTTGGTAAGGTTAAAGATCAGAATTTTATAAAATTGGGGACAGAAATAGACATGTTACAGGTGACTTTTGTAGTATCAACGGCTCATTGGCTTATGATGGACAAAAACCTTTATCCTTTGCGAAAACGATCATTCATATATTGAACAACAGGACATCACGACTGTATTTTTCGAAGGGTTAGGTAGAGGTGTATCTATACTACACCCACATTTCGCCAGGGATTAGTCTTAAAGAGGTTTATCGTGAAGAAGACGCATTAATTGAGCGAGCGAGCGAAGCATCTCTGCTTCAGGTCTGGCAAAATTTGCTTTCGTGTGTCAATTTGTTGGTATTCCACTACAGGTCGTATTTTACAACCAATCTGGCAAAGCTTGGTATACAGATTTTACAACTTTATAGTTTTTTTTAATCATCGGGGATTTTTGATTAGAGGAGTACTTCCTCCAAAAAGGGGCTACTGGATATCTCCGCCATATGAGATCCGATTTCGATGGTTCTTTTTTATCTGAAAGGTATTAACTTTAAATTGGTCTCATAAGAATTTGGTGAAGGTCTTATGAGGAGGATCTTCGGCGTGATGAGCAGAATAAGTCCTCAAAATGCATTAAATTGCTCACTTTTACATTTCTATCAGTAGAATCGGTTCTTTAACTACTAGGTAGGAATTTATGGAGTACCTGGGCTCACCTTCTCATCACAAAATTAGAGTATTCTGAAAGTAATTATCCGAATTAGTGGTATATTAATAATGGTTATAAAAAAGATTGTGCTCGCGAGGTCCACTATTCGCAGAACTACTAGTTATAGAAGATGTAGTAGGAGGAACTCCTTAGAACGTTAATATCAGTCTCAAAATGAAATAAAACGAATGAGTTAATTACTGCTTTTAACTTTGCAAGTTTAGTTCTGTTGTTTTCAACTTAATTTGAAGAATACTTAAGCATAGGTATGTTTCCACAAAAAATAGATTATTTTAATTGAATTTCTTGAACGGTTTTTCTTGCTTTATCATCCACGTATTAAAATACGTGGTTTTTCCCATCTGTAACTATTCTAATATTAGATTCGGCTTTATAAAATAGATATGTTAAAATGATTATTTTTTGGCATTGCGAATTAATTACTTGTTTCTAATAATTAAATCACAATATCGTGCGATCTTTTACAATAGTTAGAAAGGCATGAAGACGCAAAATTAAAGTAAAATAAAAGATAAATAAACCTATTAAAATTAAATTGCTTTGACCGTTAGCTTGGGTCATCGCTAAAGTGAAATATAGGTATACCTACAAGGATAATCTTTAGTTTTTTCTATATCTTCGTGTTAATAGATTTCCTCATTTATAGTTCTTTTTCTTTTTGTGTGGTTAGTGACTAACCTAGTGTCAGAGTTTTTATGCCGCCCATGGATCTCTGACTTGACTTCACTTGCCGTCGAGAAATATCTCTCAAGCATCCTGGTTGTAATTAAAGTAGTATATATAGTAGTGTAGGAAATCCGATAACAGATCAAGGTTTTGACAGAAGATTTATGGTAAAGAAAAGACAGAAATATATGCGTGGAAGAAAATCCTGGGAACTTTGGTATAACATTGACTAAAAGAAAAAGCTTCTGAATGGATATAAAACTGAACACCATAGCTAGATAATAATCGAGCACCGAAATTAATTTAAATATCTCTAACCAGTTCAGTAAATCAAAATTAAACAATTTTGTCTAAGGATATTTTTATCAGTAGCAGTATTTCTACTACTAATATTTTAGCATACCTATTAGTTTCTTCGTAACCATATCGTATCTTGTAGTAATCTTAGCCCGTTTTGGCATTAAATGTATTCATAATTACGGAACTGACTTCTTCGGCCTTTGTGGTGGTCTCAAGTTCTATTAACGTAATATACCTTGACCGCTTGCTATGTTTATTACGTGGAGTTTATGACTGACGTTACATCATGTTGTATCCTTGGTGATAAGAGTTGTTTTGTGGTTTTATCTTTTATTGAAAAATGGTAACGTCAAAACACAACAACAACCACATACAACACAACACAACAACAGCACACAACACAACAACAGAATGACGACGACTATTTACAACAACAACACACACACACACACACGACAACACAATAATGATAATTGTATGATTATTCTTTCTTTCTTTATAAATGATTTTATTTCTGTAAGTAGGTTTGTATTAAATTAGATTAGATATATAAAATTAGATGAGGTCGCCGTTTTCTATCTGACTACTCTGAGAAGAAAGGCCGAAAAAAACACAGAAGTCTCTTTTGAAGTCCAGACATAATTTTGGTTAGATCATGTGAATACCATATAGATTGTTGTCTGAAATGGTCTATTGAGGAAAGAAACATTGACCTGTCTACGAATGCGTGTACTGAGCACGCATTTGTCAGTAATCCTGCAGCTCAACTCAGAACTAAAGGAGCTCAACGAATTGACGAACAATACCAATATTGGTGTTAATGCTAAAAAGTTATAAAGCTTGGAAAGGTCTTGGCTAATACATTATGACTAAGAAATGCTTAGTGGAAAGTCTGATAATAAAGACAAATTAGAGTAAACATTGGGGAAAAGTCAATAGGCAAAATAATGACAACAATAAGAAAAAACAGTAAAGGGTCTTTCAAACAGGCGCGACACGCGACGCGACTCAAAGACACCGCTCGTCGCGCGACGAGCGGTGTCTTTGTGTCGCGTCGCGTGTCGCGCCTGTTTGAAAGAGCCTTAATAAGCAAACCAGTTATAATTATTAGCAATGAAAGAGATCTCACACAGGGAGACGATACCGAAATAATACAGATTAAAATACTAGTGATAATATCAATGAATTTATTTGAAAATCATATACCTGAGGATAAAACGGAAATGATAATCAGGAAAAATAAATTACTACCCAAAATGTTTTTTGGACCTTGGTAACCGGATCTACTGAATAAGAAAATTTAGTTTTCCTTTTTTATGTATTTATTTATAAGTCTCTTTATTCTGAATTGTTTTTACTCTGTTGTATGTTGTTAAAGTATACCTCTCAATTCAGCATGCCTCTTGGCAAAGGCCTCCTCTAGCTGTTTCCATTGAATTCTATCACGAGCCACGTTCCTCCACTTAGGGCCCGCTGTAAGTTTTATCCCGTCCTTCTTATCATCTCCTTTGTTGTTTTCTTTACTGTGCACATAATAATTAGCCATGTATTTGCTATACCAATTAGTGCAGGTCTAGTTTTAAGCAAGGCAAATCTAGGCGTGTATGTTCAAGCAATGTTGAAGGCCCAAGTTTTAAATTATAAAGAATTATATTTATTACTAGCTTCAGCCCTCGACTTCTTTCGCGTAAAATTTCTTGTACTCCCGACCCATCGCATCGCATGCTCGCGCTATTACTTCGTTATCGTTTAGTTTATCGTTTTTTTTTCTTCTTGCTCGGCTCCTTACGGTCGTAGCGTGGTGTTATATAGCTTATAACCTTCCTCAAGAATGGGATTATCAAATGCAAAATAAATTTTCATATCTGACTGGTAGTTCCAGAGATTAGCGCGTTCAAACAAACTTTTCAGCATTATACGTATATTATACTTACTTATTTGTATGATGTAACCAAAAACCACCTATTTCTTCATGAATAATACAGCTAATTGATTCATAATCTTAACTCCCGGATGAGAAAACAAATATAAGTCACATCTATGTTTAATCTTTAGTCATTACATGTAAATCTTAGTAAAAAATACACACGTGTTGTATCATTATAATATTATCGTACAATATGACCGTGTATCATCGTTAACCGCAATAATCTGTGCAAAAACTTGAAAATTATACCTAAACTTCTTTTTTTATTTATTGCATTTATTGTTAAACGGTTTTACGCAAACAGCCATTAAAGATCTTTTATTTTATCTGTGACGCGTATCGGAAGGTAAACATATTGAGTGACAGTCAATGTTTGTATGTTTGTCATGATTAGTCTCCTAAATTACTGCACTGATTTTTTTGTATAAATCTCTCTTATGTAAGTAGATTTGCATTTGGTTGGTTATTGTGGATGTTTTTTGGATAATGTCTGTAGAAAATATTTAATAAGTTGTTAAATATCGACAATCCTTATTACAAATAAGTAAAATTTTTTGTGTGATTTTATACAAATTATTATATCTAGGTAAGTACCGATGAACTTTATGGCAGTATAATTATCTTGTTTTTATAATTCGCAAACGATCTCTTGTTTGTGATATAAATACATTATAATAGGTTCACATATAAAATATAATAAAAACTAAAATATCACGTCATTGTAACTGAATACATTTGTAAAAAAATTACAAATAAAAACAAATTATTGTAATTTGACAAGCGTAATATTTTTTTATGTTAAAATGTTGCTTACGGGTAAGAAGCTTATATTAAAATTAAGACTACGTAGATAAAATTTATGTGTTTGCTAGTGAACAGTTTAGTTGAAATACCTAGCTGAGGAAATATTTGTGAGCCTCATAATGTGTCAAACTTGTACTACGTCACGTCTTCTTTATTCTCGAAACATACTAAATCTAAATTACACGAAAATGTTTTGCTACTAACATAATTCAGCTGCCAGAAATAATTCTGTATACAATAGTGTTTGAATCTCCGAGTCTCGATGTGTAGCGAATCTCCTATGCCTCAAGTGTTCAAAGCGAAGTCGGTCAGTTTTGTTACAGATACTATTGTACTAAATACAACGTGCATTTAGTGTATATTTTAGTGCAACAGAACGTGGCCTGTGGCAATCATATTGCAGTTGTTACTTAAAGGAAGCACACACTTTGAACTGGCTTCTCCCTTTATGAAAATTTGTGTTAATTATGGAACTTGAATTTAACTCATGTATATTTTCCAAATCAAACAAAATAAAATAATCAATCGTCAAATGACGCCTATGCAAGACCATTTGAATAATGATGCGGAATGCATGATGAAATCATTATTTTTATTTATTTGTCTATTTATTTATTTGTCTAAGGAAACTAAACACATATCCTGTTTTATTAGAAAATCTACTGCATTATAAATTTATAATCAATTATAATGCTAAATTTATACAATTTTACGTTTCATTCTACGTCTTATTAAGAAAAACATGTCACCGATCACCGGTCATCGATTTAAATATTTTCAATTCGTGACATGGTCGCGTGTTTTCCAGAATGTTATATATTATTATTAACTTATTTTATTTCATTAACATCGGATTAATTTTTGCTAAGAATCTGCTATGACGTGCATTCATGATTAAAATAATTCTGTTATGTTCAAGGATCATTCAAACGTTACAATGATTCTGATAATATAACTTACGATGATTCTGCAATATCAATAAGACGTATTATTTCTCGATTGTGAACATGCTTTCTAATTTTTTAGCGTCGTTGGCCGTAGTAGGGTAGACCATGTCAATCTGCGTTCAAAACTATCCGCGTTCCCTAAAAATCTAAGAACGGCGAAGTAATGCAGGGATGTCATCCTGTGCGGTATACAAACGTTCAGCAATTACCAATGACTCTACTAAGCCTGGGAATCATAAAAATACAGAAATTGACCATATTGGGCTAATCCATAGATGACAATCGTATACGAAAGGTAACGTGCTTAGATACCGTCAACACCCAAATATAAAAGAAGGGAAAATATATAAGAAAATACAAAAGAATACCCTAGCAACTATCTCTTGCATACATTATATATTGGACGTGATGCACATAATTGTAATAAACGGTATAATTATGGTGTAACGTAGGATGTACACAAAGAACATAGTAATGATATCATTAAAAGATTTATAAGGATAAGATTTATGCACTCAAGCAATTAATGTAGTAAGGACTGCATAGCTTTCCTGATTCGTAATATAGTAATGAAAGAAAGCGAGAGAGTTGTTCTCAATAAGATACTTTATCACTCTATGAGACACTTGAATAACCTTCTCGACTTTACTTCAAAGGTTGTAAGTTAATTTATTATAATACAAAATGTAAATATTATCAGTAGCATTGAGAACAATGTGGCGTTGTTAACATGCCCATAAAAATGACTTGTAAATTATGTTCAGTTACATTGTCAAATAGTCTAGTGGATTGCGGAAATTGAACTAACATGGTTTAGATCTATGTAAACAAACCATTCAAACAAACAAATTAAATAAATATGTTAAAACAACTTGCTTTGAAATTAAAGACAAATAAGCACCTAACAATATTTCCGAGGACAAGGATGTTTATGGCAACACAAAATAATTTTTTTTTTTTAGTCTGTGCTATCTATATAGTCTGTTCATATTGTACTTAGTGAACATTAAAAGTGTACTTAATAAAAAGCAAGTCGTTTCAACCCATTGGAATCAAACCAACATAAAATACAGTCCACAAGATTAAACGAAGTTAACAAAGGTTACGATAAAAGAGAGTATCATCGAAAGGAATACCGATAATATTGAAAGTTTACAAGTAATACAACCATACATACAGTACTTTATAATGTATCAGGTCATAAAATTGATAAACTAACACTGACTAAATGACATAAGTTTTCTCTAGAAATCTTCAGTCAAAGAGAAATAGCAATAAACTCCATAGTAAATGAATCATGACAATGATGAAAGTCTGATTAATGAAGATACCTCATTTTACGATAAAAATATAGATATGAAGTAACATAATTGCATGAAACATAAACTTCAAGGTTTATTATTAGAAAATATTATTTTTTTATTGCATCGATTAATTTTTTGACGACCATGTGCCTTTTGTATGTCATATTAGAAGATTTTCTTGTAGAATTATAATTGATACTAATGACATAAAATTTGAAACTTGAATAACATGTTATTCTGGTAAGGCTTAGTACATGAGACATAAAACAAGTTTAGAGGATAAGAATAGAAAATAAAGGAAAATCATGAGCAAGGATGTGAATGGATTAACACAGATTAAAAATATTCAACATAAAGACGTAGAAAATAGAAATATGAATAATCTTAACTCAAGTAAACAGCAATCTAGGTAATAAACAAATGTGACCGATGAATAAACAACTAATAGGGCGCTGATATCACCGCATATTTATCAAAATGAAGCTTTGTATCAAAACATCCTGCTTTTTAAATTAACATAAGAAACACGTGTTTCAATTTCAATCAGACGCAGTACTAGTTAATTAACTCCCTACATTCACAATATTATCATTTTTTTAGTGAAACTGTTAACCAGTACTCTAATTGCGAAATACATAATCAATCACAATCTGAATAATTTTGTAAGAGATTGCTAATCCGTTGCTTCATAAGTTTCAAAAAAAAAAAACAGTGGCCCTCCGGGAGTGCCGACAGAAGTGAAACTAAAAAAAAAAATACTTCCAAAACCTTTAAAGTAAAAATACTTTCATAGAACATTGATCCGTAATGTACCTAATATAAATAAAGAGCACAATCGTGTTTGCAAAAATGAGGTGTCGGCAACGGTGTTACGAGTTCAATTGTTTTTTTCTCATCTCAAAAATGCCCAAAGCACCTAAAGAAGTTTTCACTTCAAAAATCTACTCAACAATGTGAATAACGCAATGGATGTTATTGAATTGTCAAATGAAACAGATTAGTGTTAATCATTTACCGAAAATGTGTTACGCAATTAGATAGCAGTATTACTTGAATGATGGTGGACAATCTAAACCAAATTGTATTGCATTTGACGTCTTCTTCACAATTACCATTACAAGCAGAGGCCATTAACTATATTGTTGGTGTAGTGGATGCAAAAGTGGTCCAATTCTCAAGTCGAGCAAAGAGTTGTTGGATATTTCCATATGATTTTTTTTCCGTAGTAGTCCGGAATCCTAATAATATTTGGTATCTATAAACGTAGTAGACCACCTCTGCCTGACCATTTGGGAAATACAAGCATGATCTTATGTTAAGTAGAATCATCATGAAGTCTCCAAGTAAACTGGATATTTCTACGTATTTAAGTGTAAAATTGTTAGTGTCAATATGAGTATTGTGACGTCATCTTTGTGCATGCTGATGTGAAATAAGCATGAATTATGTTAAGGCCACGGTATGGTCATTGATATTAGCAGAAGTGTGTAGTGTTATCACTACAGGTTTTTGCACAATACTTTTGCGAGTAACAATTTTGTTTACATGTGAAGAAACGGTTTCTGATAGAACGAACTCATTTTCGTCGTATGTACAAGGCTTTTGCCAGTAAATGCGGAAATTATTGCCAAAAAATTATGATTCCGAGCCTATTAGGAAAACTACGATCTATTTCGTTAGTTTACTAAAGTACTAGGCTCATAATTGGCAATATAAAATAAAAATCCAAAGATTTAATGTTATAAAAAATATTAGCTCTGTATCGCTTGAACTAAAGCTTTTTACTTTTTGCTTACACGGCATATTAGTCATTCATGTTAATGATTTAAAGTAGGTGTTATGATGTTTTATTTGCTTTTTCTCACAAAACAAATAAGAACATCATCCTAAAGTAAACATCTAACCATCTAATATCTATTTCAAAGTCCGGTTGTGAATGAACCGGCCACTAAGCCCGTTGATGAGTCAGCTCTGTAGTAACTTATTATTTGGGATCATCTCTTATTATACCTCGTTATAATGCGGTAACCTTGAAACACATTAGGATCCTGCTTGGAATTGTAATTCATTTTGTTATTAACAAGTTAGGATGTTGAAACTTGAGGAATTGGTATGCAATTGGTCAGCTGCTGTATTGTCATGTAAATTGAAATAAAAGGAAATGTGCACTGTTCCTTGTTGTAATTTTGGAAACAGTTTTTGTATTGTTTGGGAAGGTTGTAGCCTCGACAGTATTTTGTATTAAGCTACCGGTACAATCATCAATACAATCATGTATACCGTAAAGAATTTCTTCTAATACTTCAGTCTAATTCGTGAGTGATTAAAATTTATGTTCTCATTGCCTAGATATGTTTTACTCATACATATTATTATTAACATCCTGCTGCTGCTGCTGCACCTATGCTTATATCTCCATTCTTTCTATTCCAGGTGGTTTTCGCCTCAGGCGCACCCCAATCTAACTTCATCTTCAAGAACGACATTACCCCTGAAGAGGCGCAACAGTACCTCAAGCAACTGCCGTTCAGCGAGCCTCAACTCTCAGGACGTACCGCTGTCTTGCCCCTGGTAAGTTACCTGAGTATTTATTTATAAAGGTACCCTAACAAATTCTGTACATAATATATCTTAAGTATCTACTATAGAGATCCACAGGAGAACCAAGGTAACCGACATAGCCCGAAGAATTGCCAAACTTAAGTGGTAATGGGCTGGGTACATTGCTCGCAAAATGGATAGCCGATGAGGCCGAAAGGTTCTGGTGTCGCGACCGCGTACTGGAAGACTTAGCGTTGGAAGGCCTCCCACAAGATGGACCGATGACCTTGTGAAGGCCGCAGAAATCCGCTAGATGCGGAAAGCACAAAATCGGTCGAAGTGGCGATGCTTGGGAGAGGCCTATGTCCAGCAGTGGACGTCTTTCGGCTGAAATGATGATGATGATGATCTACTATAGGTAACAATAACCTTGGACTTACACAGTCATCAATTACAGGTTAACCAGCATTCTCAGAAATAAGTTATAAAAACACATACAGATAATAAAACTCTAAGTGCCTCTAGAATTTAGTTCTAGCAAAATACTTCTGAACCTTAACATTAAGAACATAAAGGAATTTAATATGACAAGATAATCAATATTGCACTCTTGCCTAACACATATAAATACTAGTATGCCTAATAGCAGTGGCAACGCTGTTAAGTGTTTAAGACTTAGATGTAGGTACTTTAGCATCATCATTCTTAGTTTCTGTAGAGACATCCTAATTTAATCCAATAACAATTACTGAAAAAAGTATATAATTGCTGCTGACCCAATGAACATGATGGCTAACGGTTTATTTCATGTGCGTGTTTTGGTATTTTAAGTTGAAATAAAACATGCACGTAGAAAACCGTATGTGATAATAACGACTCCTTTTCACGAAAGATTTGGTACCTAACCCATTGAATATTCTTGATACTTATTTGATATCTTTTTATTTTAGGTCCGTTACGATGACCCTAGGTTTCGTTCCGCTGAGGCTGGCCCAACCCTTGGCCACTACTGGAGGAACGGAGAGGAGATCCAGAACACAGACGACTACGTTGAAGAGGCAATTAAAAATTATATTTTTATTCTTGCAAATTTTGACTAACTTTACTGACTCATTTTTATTGCGCATTATGATGGGCACAATGTCTTTGTAAGTGACCACAGAATTGGATCATTTGACCATCATTTCATGAATTCTTAAATAATAGTTTATAACCCAATTCTGGTATTTTAACCAGTTCCGTCATAAAATAGTTAAGATAGAAAATATTGCCTCCTGTGGCCTGCTGTTGTATTTCATTTATATTTTTCACTGTAAAAAACTTCCAGTTATGTTTTAATATGGTAAAACATAACTCATATTCTCTAGGTCTACAACGCAGCCCAGTACCACGGTCAGGATGGTCTAGGTCAGTACGCCTACGGCTACGAGACTCCTCAATCTTCCAAGGTAGAGAACCGCGAAGGCTCCGGAACTGTATCTGGTTCCTATGTCTACCAGGTTCCCGGCCAAAAGGAACTTGTCAAGGTAAATACAATTGATTTACTATTTTCTATATATATTATAAATTAAAGTCGCTTTTCGTGTTTGTGTGTATGACCGCGTTGTTATTCTAAACCACGCAACAGATTTTGATGAGGTTTTCAGCATCGTTTGGAAAATTCATTTCGAAAATTTTACGTGTATAATACATTAGTATGAAAGTTACATATAACTAAGAAATCTCGATGTTTTGTCAAGTGCGGGTCGCTAGTATATTATAATCAATTATTAAGTTTATCTGATTGAGTTAAAAGAGAAATAGGAAAAAATGATGTGAAAATACAAAATCTGTTTAGAAAACAACAAGATATAACATTAAGTTTGCTGAACAAAACTAGCTTATGAAGAACTGTATTCTTTGTTGTTTGAAGTTTCAGGTAAAAATAATAATAGGTATATGTTATTATGTAAATTCTGTAGATATAAACTCTAATATATTAGACACCAGTAACAATCAATTTAATTTAACAAAAACGTTTCAACTTTCAGGTTCGTTACTATGCTGACAGCCAAGGATTCCACCAAGAAGACAACCTCCCAAAGGTCGTGCTGGAGCCCGCAAAAGAGACCCCTGCGCTGAGGGATGCTCGTCTTGCCTTCGAAAAGGCATGGAAAGAGGCAGCTGAAGCCAACTCCAAGGCACCCACTGTCCAGCCCCCAGTCAACAACCTCCAGTGAGTATATTGAAGATATTTTTTTCGAAGACTCGTGATAAGATAGATATAATAGGTACTCTTTATGGAATCCCAAATATCAAATATATGAATTTAAAAATATATCATTTTTTCATGTGGAGACAATCATTCCTAGCATAAATAGGAGCTGGCGTTACCCAAACAAATAAGACTCTTCAACACGTTTTTACTATAATCAAATACAAAATTCTTAAATTTAAAATAATAATGATGACGTTGTAAATTACCTTTATTCATTTCTTTTATGCTCTCCACAGATACGGCAACTACCAAGCCCAGGCTTCAGAGCCCGAAGGTGTCGTGGTGTCCGCCCCAGCCCCCGAAGAATACCAGGCTCGTGATGGCAAAGCCCTAGCCTACGCTCAGGCCCAAAGCTACGAAGGAAACCAGCAACAGCAATATGGACAGCAACAGCAATTCGGACAACAGCAGCAATACGCGCAACAGAAATATGGTGGATCACCACAACAGCAACAGATTGACTCTGATGGCAAATACGAAGAGCCGGAACCTACTGTAAGTATTGATGTTGTCTAATTAAGTATAATATTATTATAGTGATTGATACCAATTTTTGACAGAAACAAGAAGAATGGAGAATATCGATAGCGGTTAGCGACATAAAACTGTTGAAGTGTTGAAATAACTTTATTACGATAATGAGTGATTGAATTCTGCGCTATGGCTTGCGGGTTGAATTCCTACATGAAACAAACATTTTGTTATGGGTTCTGAATCTGGCCGTTTGTGCACTTAAAGTTTTGTGTCATATACTGTTATACCAGTGTGGTAAAACGGTCTTTGAACAAACGCCTTACTTAAAAGTTCCAGAGGACAGGGAGTTTTAAAAGCCACATCGATAAATTCATCTCAAAGCGAATCATTTCCCCAATTCCCAGCAGATCATTAGCAATTCCTCTAATATTCGTAAAATGGTTACACATATTTTAGATCATCGATTCATTTCAATTCATAAAATTTGTGAACCATTTCACGAATCTCCATGCAAAACTGTCAAACTGATGAATTGTTAATTAAGGCTATTTTTTATTTATATTACGATTAATATATTTAATATTATCCTAAAACGATTCTACTAAACCGGCCTTATATTCCAAACGAAGTTTGCACACACCTCGACTTGTACTTGCGAGCGATGCCGGGCTCTTAAGATCCACAGTAGGTACCTACGAATAGATACCTTTATTCAAAATGTTACTCTTTTGTTTCCAGGGTCCTCCTCACGGTTTCTTCTACAGCTTCAACTACCCAGTCTCCATCATCGTCCCCAAGAAGGAGCAGAACGCTGCCGTGGACTACGACACCGTTGGGGTCAGCAGCCAATAAACCACTCACGCTTGACATTTTTGGATAAAACCTCATTTTTTTAGGTTAAGGTTTTCTGTAGTTGTGATTTTGTCCAAAAATGTTTTGTATGATAAGTTAGATAGGGTCTGAAAGTGTTGAAAATTTATGGAATCTATTTCGCCTTCATTTTGGTCAATCATTTGAAAGTTTTACTATTTTCAAATTTATTTGTGCCGTCTACTCGAATCTATATCTAGTACACAACTTTCTAGGCCTTCGATGGTTCATTGATTTCGCCTACAGATAGTTCAGTAGGTTGAAACCGAAAACGGTCATGAGGATAGTAGTTTTATGAGTCCCTTAGATAGCCGATAGTCTAATGAGGTAGTTTATATGACACTAGTAACCTAATTACGAGCATACTAAATGTTTTGTCGTTAGATTATCGGTTTGTACTACATATGTTGCCATTTTAGGAGCGATTTGGTCGCTTTACCTTTTTTGATCTGAAGTAGCATGATTGAAAGTGAAATTTTGATTTGTGATTATGTTTTTTTTGTTTGTTACTTTTTAAATACTCTTCGGTTTATCTATATGCTGCTTTGGATTGATTCTAATTTCTAACAGCAAGGTTGGAGTTTGAAAGTGTAACTTGTTCAGCACTACAACATTTTACAATAGCACTTAGTCAGTTTTTTATTTTGTTTTGAATTATTTGGTTACTTCTGGTTAGACTCTTGAACTCAGCCTTGCTAAAAGTTAAGTTTTGTTACCATAACGACTTAGATATAATGTAAAAATATTATATGTATGTTATTTTAAGGCTTCAGTTAATGACAGCAATTTATAATTATAATTATTTTATAATAATAAAGCATTTTGCATAAATTATGTCTTATTTGACTTCCACAGCCTCCACAGTCTTGAGAAATTTTATCGGAAATGATTAAAGCTTCTTTGGATCTTATATGTAGACTTGTTTTCTCTTGGCAGCACGAGCTTTACAATTTATTATAGCCTGCATGTGGTCAAAAAGATTACTCGTTTAAGCAATGTTGCTCACATCGCTCAGACGCCTTGCCTTTGCCCATAACACTATACCAAAAGGGATAACTTTTTTCTACAAATTGTCTTATGTTTCATATATTTTAAATGTTGCGAAAATTAAATTAAATAAATACTCATTTCTAGAAATAGTAAATATATTACGGACACAACCATTCTTTACCACCATTTGCTATTACTACAACAGCAGCTGCCGTATAGCAACTGTCACTATGTTTTCAATCAGTCTTCCTCACTCCCTGACAACACTATTCACTCATTGATTCAAACCAGGCATGGGTCCAGGGTAAGGCATCACTATAACTGGCATCTGACCTCTGTTTCCAAGCGTCTTCATATTCCCAAGTGGCACCTGTCCTTGAGGTCTGAACCATCCCCCAGTTAACAGGTTTGTTATCCAAGAGATGGTATCAGGTACATTCACTTCTATTGGCAGGAATGGAATATACGAGATAATCTGTCCAATGGAGAATCTTCCTTCATCAGGGAGGTATACTACTGCGTTTTTAGTTTGTGTTTCTGGACTTTTAGGATTAGCATCTACAACGATGGCATCTTTGTTCTTATCTATGTGTCCTGTGTTACTTTTGAGGCTGGCATTTGCTAGTTGTTCGTTGAGGTTCGCGTATCTGTCGTCAGCTTCTTGATCAGGTGCTGCGTTTGGTAGGACGATCACCAATGGCTGCTGTTGTTGTGAGTACCTGGAATTGATATTTAGTCCTTGTGAGTTTCGCGCTTTGTTAGACATGTTATGTATGCATATTAAACTAAGGAAGGTCTACTAAGTAGTCGTGTGTTGTGGGGTATATTACATTTTATTCCAAATGTTGCACAAATTCTAAACCGGAATCTAGATCGTCTAGGAGAGATTATAATCTTAGATTGTAAACATAGCAGTGTGTGCTCGATTCGCGAACAACAAAAGTACACAAACCATAAAACTGGTAACTTTACTTTTACAAGCTTGTTTCGTATCATATTTTCCCTCGTTTTCATGTTTAACTTAACTGTGGCTTCTGTAAACATCAAAAACGAGTAAAGTTTACCCAAATTTGGCGAAATTCTCGCAAACAAACAACAATGATGTTTTAAAAGCACTAGTTTTTTTAAAAATGTCTAAATTTATACCAAATTGTGTCTTGATATTCTCAGAAAATGAAGACCGTAAGTGTCGGGGTACCAACCCGCACTGGGACCCCGTGGTTAGATTACAGATCACTTCCTCTCGAAGAGAGGAGGCATGTGTCCCAGCAGCGGGATTGGGCCTGTGTCCCAGCTGATTATGCAGATGTCAGGGTATAACTACACATTGACGCGGGTGGACATAACTTTATCAGGAGTAAATTAGCAGTTTCTCTTAAAATCATCACCTCTATATTAATTGCGTTAACAAACATCAATCACATGAATAAAATGTCTCAATTGAAAATTGAGCCTAGCAACCAGGTAAATAAAAAATAATACACAAGGAATACTCACATCGGAGGTGACTGCATATTCGAAGCCATATTCCTCAAGAATGGAAGCTGCGGTTGTATCCCGTACTGCATTGGTAGGTACGGCAGTTGCATAGGCGCGCTCCATACTGAAGCTATGCAAAGGGACAACACTACCACCAATTTATGATTCATTTTTGCACTGAATATTGTGTATGAAGAAAGTACTATGTGGTTGGTCTTCTTTTGCGAAATGCCGTAGGTTTTGCTCTGTAGTCCTCTACTTTAGAGAACTAAGAGTTTATCTTGATGTTTCCAAGTCACAGGCCCTTTAAAGTTTCTATGCCACGCGTGTGCGTTGCGAATCCAACGTTGATAACAAAAAAACAGGATGAACACACTAATTCCCGTTGCCATATAAAAAACTGAAACGTCAAACACTGTTTCGGCGGGAAGACGTTGACGATATGATCGCGAAGTTTTTTATTTTCTTTTTTTTTCGTGTGACTAGGAAGTGTGGGAGCGACCGTTTGTCTGCCGGTAAGGAAGTGTATGTCTGTATGTGCGTTCGGTGCTGTGTTATTATTCAAGTTGTGACAGCGACCTACTCTTCCAGCCCTGACCTTACGGCGGGCATTGCTTTCTTTTTTGGGGTTCATTGTTTCCAATAATTATAAATGGTGTGTTCAAAAATATTTTCATAATTTTATATAATTGACTCATTTCAGAGTTTGACAATAACCCAGGTATGCTGAAAAATATCAGTCGGAAGTGCACATTGAGAGCAGCGGCTTACGAGTGGTAGGTCGTGGGTTCGAATCCAGGCTTGCGCTTTATTTTGAGTAAATAATTTCATCACCACTGCTCTCAAAACAGTGATAGACAACATCGTGAGGAAACCGGCATTTTCTAGTACCAAAAATAGGAAGACGTGACATTTACCAACCCTTAACACTGGACCCGCGTGGTAGATTACAGCCTACTCCATCTCGAAGAGAGGAGGCATGTGTCCCAGGAGTGGGAACATTATAGGTTGATTATGCATGCATTATGCATCTGCTGCACTATGGACGTGTTGAATGGTTTGTAGGAAGGATTATCATAAATATTAGCAATGTGCAATATACAATACTAGGTATCCACTAGAATTCAAGAGGAAATAGAGTGTGTGTGGCTACCAATAATTAATACCTTAAATGTAATAAGAAAACCCGCGTCTCAATGTGCAGAATCCATACTCCGCTACTGCATCATTTTGGGTGTCAAAATGTAAATACATGAGACAAACACAAACGCTACATTTATATTCGTTAACGTATTGAATGTCAATAGATAGACTAGAACAATCAAACAGATTGCGAATATTGACCCGGTTCACCTGGTTCCGAGGATCAGTATGTCATAGAAATCTATTCGAAAAGAAACATGAAACTGTGAATGCATTGTTCTGATCTGACTTCTTAATTTAAGGATTTGATCATGGTTTCTTTAACCGCCTTGTTGGTCTAGTGGTTGCTAGCGCTACTGTTGTACATGAGGTCCTAGGTTCGATTCCCATGTTGGGCAAACAGTTTTGTTCAGGAATTTCTCAGCAGCATACCGGAGTTTTGCTGCCTGGTTGATGACAATAGGCTCGCCCCTATTACATGGGAGTTGAACATTACTGGCGAAGTGTGGGTGTAGTATAGGAAGGTACACCTCTGCTTAACCCTTCGGGAAAAACATCAATAAATCTGCCTAGTCTTTTCCCAACTATGTTGGGATCGGCTTCCAGTCTAACCGGATGCAGCTGAATACCAGTATTTTATATGGAGCGACTGCCTATCTGACCTGCACAACTCAGTAACTAGGTAATACGATACCCCTTGGTAAGGCTGGTTGTAAGACTTTCCGGCTTCCGACGACCCGTAACGATTGTCAAAGATCCACGAATGACAGCCAGGACCATTTGTAGAAATGGTCACCTATCCACGGACCAACCCCGGCAAGCGTAGCTTAACCTGATGGATCGACCTGTGCAGCTGTTAGCACTAAGGCCGCGGACTCGAACTCAGCGGGCAGCGGGCAGCGGGGCGGCGGCGGCGGCGGCGCGGTAACGCATAGTTTTATATGGAACCGCTCGCTCCCCGCGCCGCTGCTTTCGAGGCCAGTTACATATAAATCTATGCATTTGAACGCGCCGCTGCCGCCGCAGCCCCGCTGCCCGCAAGATTCGAGGCAGAAGCCTTAGCCACGAGCTCGCCCCTATTACATGGGACTTGGACATTACTGGCGAAATGTGGATATACTATAAGAAGGTACACCTTTGCTTAACTCTTCGGGGAAAAACAAGCGTGAATGCGTGATGTTATGTACATTATGTTATGATCATGGTTTTGGTATAGAGCGAACGACTCGAAATTCTAAAATGCATTTTAATATCTCGAATATTCATAGACAAAATTAAAAACACCCTGTATGAATAAAACAAAGGTTTAACTTTGCTGCAAATATTACTGACAAAAAACTTTGTAGATAATTGTGGATGTTTTTTTTTTAAATCTGATGTAAAATATTATCGTGCATAATATTTAATGTTTTCTCATTAATTTTGCACAAAAACAACTAAGTGCTTATTACACTCATTACAAACGAACATTTTCTCATTACAGAGCCGTTAGATTTCTTTGAATTTTTTTTTTACAGTTCAATAGCACTGAATATTTTTCATGGTGCTCATTATCAGAATTGCAGACTGATTTATTTAAATTAAAACTGTAGTAATGCTCAGAAAAACATAATAGTATCATCATAATATCGATTAGGTAGAGGTGAACGTTAGTACACCCACATTTCGCCAGTTATGTTTAAGTCCCATGTAATAGCGGGCGAGCCTCGGGTTGATGGCAATCCATCAACCGGGCACAAATCCAAACTCCGGGCTGCTACTCTGAGAAAAAGACCTAATAAGACTGCCTGACCTGCGAATCAAACTCATGCTCAGCTGTAACGTTTGAGACCACTAGACAGAGACAAGGCAGTCATAAAAGGAGAATTTGATAGATCACAGTAGCTACATCATTTGCAATTTTGAAGTCTTATTATGTACAGTTCCTGGGCGACCAAGCTCTGCTCTGGTGAAAATAGAGAATGCTCATTTAATAGTATAGGATAGTTCATACTAATCTCATGTATAGTACAAACTAATTCCATGCTGTTCATTATCTTGTTCTAAACTTTGGGCGACTGAACTCTGCTCGGGTGAAAATACAGAGAAAAGGAATTTCCCATATATGAGACCTAGCTAGATCGATTTTCGCCCCCGTAAACCCCTATATAACAACTTTTATAGAAATCGTTAGAGCCGTTTTCGAGAACGTGAGTGCAATATTGCTCGTTTAATAGTTTAGGATATTTAAAAAAAAATATGATAAACTGATATGGCCTGAAAATATATTTGAAAAATTATATTATGTTGATTACGACTGAAAATAAGCAGTTGGTAAGTACCCGTAACATGTCATTTCCACAAGTCGTAATAACTAATTGCTGGCAAAACATTATCGCGGTAGTGGGTTTCAGGTTAACAACCTGTGGTGATGTTTGTAATAATGGCATGACTGGGTATTTAAAGTGATGGTAGGAAGAAAATGATTTTAGTCTCTTCTATTAAGTATATTGTAGCTCTTGGTACAGCTCTGGCCAAACTAAAGCGAATCCCGCGCGTGATGTGGGACGCTTGCGCCGTTTTTGTCAAGTAATTTGTATGGTTTTCAAACTGGTGCGAAAAATCGCATGACTTTATTATCATTAAAACTATCGAAGCCTCGTAGTCTCTTCCCGCGCCCCGCGCGCTTTTCGCTTCAGTGTGACCGAGCTTAATTGGTTAGGTAATATTTTCCCATTGGGAGACAAGGGAGGCGGCGTTGGTTGTTCCGTAGGCTAATTGGTTGTTGGTAACCGGAGATCTAGCTTTCCCTCTTTCATCGTAGCCATGTGTGACTGTCATTACACTGGTAGTAAGAAATAGGTTTGGTGTTTTCGATAGCATACGAAGAAAATAATGTAAATAATGAAAATAAAGAAAAGAAAAGAAAGATAAAAAAAACCGTTATCGTTCACTCAGTTCTGTTAGGGGGTTAATTATAAGAACCGCATGAATGCAATCTATCTGCGCTTGCTACAGGCAGTAGACTCACAAAAGGTGTTTTTTTTCCACAGGCGTACAGTAAATCTGACAGTAATTATGTCTTTGTATCCTTTATTGAAAAGATCCAGGTTCAGTTCTAAATAATTAATTCAATCTAGCCTATAAGACTAATAAGCAATTAATATCGTAACATCGAATAATTTAGTTTTAGATGTAAAAAAAATATTTCCAAATGCCTTTTTACGCCTAAAACGGTTACAACATCAAAAATGTAGTGTTATAATATTGCATTTCATCATTAATATTCTAGTTCACTAGTTAGCGATATTTCATATTTCCATACAGTAATATTGCCAAATTAATCAAAAAAAAGGTAAATATTTGACACCTATTTGCGACGTTGGCAACTTTTATAATAAACGCTCTAATGTGATAATGCCAGCCCTAGGCGTTGCTCAGCATTCATACTAATAGGCGTGCTAAAATATAATTCTAGCGTGGTTTGACCATAAACTATGCGTGTACGCATTAGCGTCATACAATTTTGTTTATGGCACATAATGCTATCCAAACTGCCGGATGAATCCGTACATATTTTGTATTCTAGGCCAGGACAACACAAACTAAGGGTTCCTACAGATTAAAATACCCTTACCGGTGCTCGATAACATTACCTACCGTATTTAGCAAACCTGCTGCTTCCTAATTAAAATGCGCAATGCGTATAGCTTTCGCATTCGTTGCGTATTCGTCAATGAATTAATATAATTATTACATTCCTTTGTATTAATCGAATCTTTATGTGTCTTCCGGGCGAATGATTTATGAATAAGAATCAGTGAATAAATAATAGCACTCTATGATGATAGCTGATATAGATCAATAAGCTGCCAACTTACGTATAATAATCTGCCTTATAAACTGTGGGCATAGACCTAACAAGTAGATATAGAACTGGTGCCTTAACAACGAGAATGATATGTAGTTTTCTTGAAACCTAGAAAAAAGCGGGATTGCTAGGAGTGAATATTATGGCGTTTCCCAAGAATGACGTACCATGGTTTAATAACAATAAAAAAATCACTTTAATCCATTGTTTTTTTCAAATATCGTATGGCTTTACCAAGAGAGATGCTACATGCACCGTTGTGCATACATTATGACGACTGCATAATCTTGCTCGTGATGTTAGCGAGTGTGTCAAACTAAAGATGCACCTATTTATGTGAATAGTGTGCTTTTAACTTCCGTGTTTGATGCACTTTCGCTGGTGTTGTCACAACCTTACATCTGTTCCACAGAATTAAATTCCTCTAAAGAGCCTTTTCTTATTAGTATTTACGCCATAGTTCATCGAGTTTTTAAAAGTATAGGAGAGGGGACAGGAATAAGAAGTAAATGTCGTTATTCAATGAAGAGATAGGTGATTTTTTTGAGGATGAACCAACAATTTAGGATCGTAAACCTGACTATTCTTTTTATTGACATAAATTGCTTTCTTTGCTAGACGTGATAAAGAATAGACTACGGTGTCACCATAGAACTAAAATAAAGGTGTGCAACACAATGAGTACGCGGCAGTAATTTGGTGCGGTTTAGTAACCGCGCTTACCGTTAATGTGCTAAGCCTTAGTTTATCTCTGCAGCCGCAACGCTGTTATTTTGTTATTTATTACTAACTGTTATAGGGTTTTAAGTAATGGTACTGGACTTTAATGTTACAGGGCCAGTCTTCATAAAATATGTAGCTATATTTCTATGGAATCTATTGCGCCACGGGCCTCTCATAACGAGAGAACAGGCTAACGTCTCAGACCAAATATAAAACCAAGATATAGTGCTGCAAACAATACAGTGAAGCATGACAAAACTACACCTCCGCTCTGTACATACACGCGCACACGCACACATTTACAACCATTTACAATCAAACTATACCTCACTAAGTGCATACACGTTTTCGAAACCAGCCTCACACCACTGTTGACAGCGCTATCTCTTGGTTTTTTATTTAGTCTGAAGCTAACGTAGTGTGGATTGGCGATTAAGGGCCTTTGACTCGGGACTTACAAAGATGAGTTCAGATTTCTCCATGATGTTTTCCTTCATTAAGAGCCAGGTAACTAATGATGTATTAGATTAAACGAAGTGCATATAATTATAAAATTGTCGAAGATCGAACAGGCAAAATAAACGATGATCTTATTATATTATCTATCACATTATTCTCTAAGATGAAATTATAATATTACAGGTAGGAAAGCATTCATGCAAGCGGATGGTAGCTATCAAGTTCGTGCATTCTCATAATGGACGAAGGATCAAGCATTGGTATTCCTATTTTCCGAAACAAAATCTAACGGTATTTATGAAAGAACAATAAATCAAGAAAGGTCCTGACAGCAGTTAGCAATGACAATAAATTACGTTGACTACTGGGGTTCAAGAACCTCAATTTTAAACTTATATTTATTTTTATAAAATGGCAAGGTATGAGTAATTTCATGCATTTTGAAAGAGATTTTCAGTCAGTGATGCGGAAATTTTTCTCTTAGATCATTGGTATAGGAAAAAGAGGAGTTTGTGGTACTTCAAGGGCTCTACGACATTTTGGAAAGCTTATTGACGATTACAGTAGGTACCTATTTAGTTAAATTTAAGCCAGTCTGTTAAGTTGAGAATATTGTAACAAATGACGGATCGGGAAGATGTTCAGAATTTGTGGATCAACTTTGGTCAAGTCTTTTTCGTTTAACTTTTGTCAAAAGTAACTTGTATAGAATCCCAAGTTTTGGCTAACTTGTTATTCTGTACAAATTTTAGCTCAATGAGTTTGTATTCATCCTTCAAAAGTCTTTCAAAATTATTATATCGAGTTCATTTGTCTGTTCGGAATTTAGGAAAATTATATACATTTTACATGAATAGAAAAAAAACAAACTACCAAATTGAAGACAACGATTAACTTCATAAGACTTCAGCAATAACATTAAATAAATGTAACAACGTCAATAAAAATTAAGTAGGTTAATAAAAAAAAATATTTGCAAGAAACAAAAAATTACCTAAGTCTTAGATAATGCAGATTTGTTACAACCAAAAAAAAAATAAACAAAATTCGAAAATAGTACGATAATTTATTACAAACTCTAAACCTTAATGTTATGGCAAGAATAAACAAAATAAATAATATTACGACTTTAACTTAAAACTAAATTAATAATAATAAATGCAGAAATAAAGATATCACGATACCTACTAAAATCAAATAAAATCTACGGAAGTGAAATGCTTTGACATTTCTAAATAAACGACTTTTTTCAGCCACTTCTATTTTTGTTTAGTAGCACGAAAATATTTATGCAACATGTTATGTCATACAACGAGATTATACAACTACTTATTTATATAAAAATATTATTATTTTGTATTTCTCCGCAGCTATCGAACATGCTCTAATTATAAAGTCGTACTCAATTGTTTCCATGCATCCACATCAGTGCTTTTTGGATCGGTTCTACCACATAACGCATCAGCTGCTTACGTTGTCTTCTCATCTGGCTGACCGTCGTCTACAACCATGTCTATCTCAACTTCGTAAGTCCCTGGCTTTGTGCGCGATGGCCTGACTACAATTCCAGGCATTTTGGACTCCTGCACTCCATCAACTTCGTTCTCCGCATTGTTACCAACAGGCACCACACCTTTCACTCCCGATGCCCCATCAGGAACAGATATACTGTTAAGCTGGTCTTGAGGCACCTTCACGGACATCAACCCTTGGAAGCGTTGGACGAACATCTCCAGTATTGGCCCAAACCTTGACACCCCGTCGGTTGACAGCAAGAATCTGTCGGACGCTCCTTCTTTGGGTCGGAGCAGAAACATGTTGAAGTTTAGGGTCTTCTTAACCGGCCGGGCCGCTGCCTGCACGATGCAGGCTATAGCGACGAGTACGAGCAGTGCGCGAGGTGACATTGTGTATCAGTGAGTACGCGAGGCGGTAGCGTGCGCCCACGGCGGCAAAAGAGTCCACACTGCGCCAGTTGCGTTTTTGCCGCGCATCTAAGCCAAGATAACGGGTCCACAGCAAAAAGATCATAATTGCCTCGCATCGTACCGAACGTCTGATAATTGCAACGATCTCTCGACACCTTTCCTTTGGAAAGCGATTCCATCTTAATTCAAGTGAGTCATCATTATCAGATGCCCAAAATTTGATGATCTTCATTGATGTACGAAGTTCAAAAAAATCCGTTTTAAGCTAGGTATCCACGAACATAGACATAGTTCAAGCCTGATTGGTTTAGAATCGACCATTAAAGTCTGAATAAAAAGATACTGATGCTATAGTGTCAATGTTGTGCTAAAGCAGTGAACCTTAACTTATCGGCTCTAAGGACCATATTTGATTGTGCTGGAGGTGATATAATTTGCACATTACTGCACCTGTAGTTTTAAATCATATTTATGGCCATCAATCATGCGCAGCTCGTGTACGTGATTGATGGTAATATAATGATGCAGTATCAAGGTCACTACAATGCAGGTCAATGAAAATAAACAAAATGCGGTTTGTGGGTTTTTTGCTATTGTTCTTAGCTTTTATTTGTTTTTAATGATAGAAATTTTGATGGCCAATTAGCTGGAACGAATTGTTACTTTTTATTTTAGCGAAATGATAAGTGTGTGTAGTTTGATATGTTTTACGGTTATTATTTTGGTGAAATGTATGTTCAGAGAATGGTTATGACAGTTAAGTCTTAATTTTTTTTTGTCGTGTGTTGATTCCAATACTTATTTATAAAGTTAAATGAGAACTTTGAGAAGACATATTGTAAATTGTATTAAGTTCCAATAAAGCGATTAGCTGTACCACCATTATCTGCCTAGCCGTTTCCCAACTATGTTGGGGTCGGCTTCCAGCCGGGCCAGATGCAGCTGAATACCAGTACCACCATAGGCTGTAAACATTTTGATGAAACTCCGAAAACACAATCTGTAATAAAAACATTACACATCTTTCATATATCACAAATATTCGAATATCACAGCAGAATATCAGACCTGTGCAAAAGATTAATGGCAGAACACACAATAATTGAAACCGCATTACAATTTAATTGAATTAAACCGTCCACGTCTATCTCGAGTCAATTATCCGTTATTTATGTCCAATCACATTTCCAATTGGCCATAATTATACGTCCGATTCCTTTGGAGCTCATAAACTGGTAACCATTCTTGGAACCTCACAATTTTAGATCTGAAGCCGCAGAATTGTTAGCCATGACAATTTCTATCTTATTAGAAAGGGATAGAGATGATGAGGATGATTCTGGAAAGTAAATGTAAGTTGGTGTATGTTATACTTTATAGGATTGAACGCCACCACAGGATGAGGCTCCGTTAGAGACGATAAAATGCAGCTTAAGTGCTAACGGTAGCAGTTTCGCAGATAAAAGTTAGATTCCACAAGGAAGTATTAATATTGTTAATGATGGCAATTTCACATTATTTTATGACTGTTTTGTAATGTCACAAACGAGTTTTTGGGCACTTTCGTTTTTTTACACTTTGTGGAAAGTTGAAGTTTTTGTTTGTCAATTTTATTTTAATTACCTTCAAATCCGTGCTTATATGCGGTTTTAAAATATATGTTATCAGATGTTTGCTACGATAAAACATGTTAACTTAAGGAAATGTTTAAATTCTAATCTTAAGGGCTAAACATTTACTTTTGGCACAATCAGACTTGAAACATAAACATAACATCACAACCTATAGGTTCTACCCTGTCCTCCGAGGATTATAGGCGACCCAGTTATTATTAGCAGACCCAGATTTCGCCATACATGTTTAAATTTTATCTAATCTGTATAAAATTAAATTATGTAATAAGTCTGAGTAGGGTCATAAAATACATCTTAAGAATCCGAAATAAGCAAACAATACTGACAGATTTGCAAACCGTCAAATAGCGATACTTTACAACATCTTGAAAACGAAAACTCACGATCTCAAATCATTCATCTTATTGCATGCATGAATGAAACTGACATATTTAATGAAACTATTTTTCACCTTATACTGGAAAATGATGCTGATAATAAATCTATGGCAATTTTACCAGTTTTACTAGTCACTTATCTGATAGATGGCACCGTAATTCGTGTTGCTGTTCATTTATTATAGGAGAAATCGACCGGTCCTGGCGATAGTAGGGCAATGTCGCTCCATATTAGCTGCACAGTTGCTAGCGCTGATTTTCTAAGGAATTTACTGGAAATTGCTGTTTACCTAAGTAACTTAAGTTAAGGGAGAACTGGGTAATAGAATTGAGAGTATATGTGTAGTGGCTTGTATGTATTTACTTCTGTGATTGTATCTGTTACATCTCCATAGACATATTTTATCATTTTTTATCTTGTGTATGTGAGTCTCATTACATTAAAGGATCCAATTTCATACTCATGAAATGTCATATTACGTATTCCAAACGTCAAATACTTGATGGCAAAAATCAAACTAATGCCCCATATAATTCATCTCTGTTAGTTCTAAGGCTGATGGGAACACACTGGGCTGCTATATTTATTGCTATGTCAGTCTACCATGAATTGATGAGGTTTGAGCACGAATCCGACGTTATTACAAAGAACAACATAAATAACTCTAGAAGGTATTTGGAAAAATGTACGTATCGTAGGACCAACAATGATTGTATGTCCAGTTTTGTAAGTTTGCGTCAGAAATGCAATGAGGTGAAAAAGAAGAGTAGATTAAATAAAAATAAAAAAACCTCAAACAGTATCGAACATTTAATTTTTGTAATAAATATAAGAAACTATAATTGCATTGTTATTTTAAAAATTGGTAACAAACATAAAATTACCTACATTAAAGTACACTTTGACGAAATATTAGTTCTAAAACTAAAATCACTTGATTCAGTACTGTTACATCTGAATCGAATATTTGAGCTGGTATAGTTTCAATTTGTTTAATCACAATAAACTTATGTGTATCGTTGAGCTACGCTTTGTTTCGTGTGAGGGCTTGTGCTCGATGGTTCGATTTAGCTTCGACAGCTTCTTTGGCTTCTTCGCTTTCTTGTTTTAGTTGAGCTGGAGGAGCACCTGAAATTATAAAAAAAAAACATTGTCAGCATTTTCTTTTATTCCTTTTGTTTCCTTGCATAATGGTTTTTTTATATTTTTGTTTGATTACTCTTCATTTTTACATCGCTGTCACTAAGGCTAGCCTTTTATATCCACTTTGTATTAATTCGTTCCAACGTCGTTTCAGGGTTGAAAGTTTTAACTTATTTAAACCCATCATTAAACATGTAGTAAAAAGTGCTTTGGCTCCTTAATTTCTCTTTATTATTTTCGTTTACTACAACAATATCTTCTCAACTTTAAAACCAATTCGCATATTATTATGTATAGTGTTATGAAACATAAAGTAATCACAGGCATTGATAATGAGCATGATTAGACAAGTTTTTACCGTTGGGTGCTCTCGTGTTCGCTTGACCTGGGTGGACAAGTTGGGCAGCTGGTCCTGGATAGGTAGCGTGGTTGACCGGTCCTTGGAGTCCGACATTTTGTGAGAAGTGAATAGGTCCTCGTCCAGCTTCTCCTTGGATAGGTTGGCCAGCGCTGTGAAAGAAAAAGAGATATCACAATTGCTTCTAAAGGCTGTTTGCTTTAAGATATTAAAATAATATGAATAAATAACCTAATATAGTGCCTCTTAAAGGGCAAACTAGGTAATGGTTTTAATTTGTTCTTTTTTTTTAAATTACGGTATTTTCGTCACTATTCGTTTTTTGAGATATCCAAAAGTGTATTGCTATGAATTATTACAATCAAAGGCGAAAGTAGAAAGTTGTAGATTATAGCCAAGAAATAATAGTTTTTAATTTCAAAATCAAAAACTCAATAACAATTTATTTCTCAAAATTGGTGTGCTAGTTATAAAATTGATATTTCTTTCAATCATTTATTCATCACCGTTTTATATGTCTGGTGAGCTAGAAACTACGTATAATTATGCTTACGGATTAGCCAGTCCTTGCTCTTGATATACCAAATCATAAGGTCTGTTGGGGTAGGTAAGCGGACCAAGGACTTGTGGTTGAAGCAAGCCTCTGGGGTACCCTCCGTACGGGTTCAGGATGCCCTGACCTGATGGGTCCAGGAGAACTGCGTTCTGGTAACCTGGAACGAAATCATGAGAAAGGTTTTACAAAACTTTTAAACAGCCTCTTCTTCAGTTCTGTAATAACTAATGTAGACAATGGAATAAATCATTCTTATGAATTCAAGTAGAATTCATAGTCTCAGATAATTTATATTTCATTGCGACCTACTCAACTATCTATTTGAGCGTAATGTATTCTAAGTTGATTTTTGTGTGACTATTGGTTGAAAAATGTCCAAAATTTTTTGGTTAGGTACTTTGGAATTTGAACTTTGTCATGTATGACATTGAGTTGGTTCTATGTTCTATGTTATGGGGTTTGGTTTCCGCACTTAGTCCGTCAGGTGGACCATTGTACGTGGTTGAGTTGGTTACTTGGTTATTCCAAAACTTGATAATTATCTCAGATTATGTATTCAAATATAGGTGATTTCTTCTAGTAAGTTAATGATCGAGGGCATAAGCGTATACCATCTTTGCCTTTCTAATAAACTTACCATTTCCAGGGAATCTACCGTTTCCTTGAGGGCCTGCAGCAACAATGTACACTGGTTGGTAGCCTCCTATGCTGCCGGGGCTGAAACAAGTAACAGTTCATTATTTTTGGAAATAGGAGGTCATCTTTACATTATATAGTTGCAGCTATTTGTTGAATCCATCCAGCAGTCATTTCTAGATCATTGAGAGTCGTTACGAGTGGTCAGAAGCAAGAATTCTAACAACAAGGTAGCAAACAGTGATATCTAGGGATATCGTGTTACCCAGTAACTTGGGTGTGGAGGTCAGATAGGCAATCACCTCATACAAAATACTGGGTTGCATCCATTCCGCCCCGTTGGGGTCGGACTGGATGCAAACCTGCTGGTAGTTAGATTAAGACTAGGCAGCTATTATTTGAACATTTTGTAATGGGATATTAAAATACTGGCCACATAGTTTAAGATAACTTTTAAACTTTACTTTAATTATTTATCTTTAATAATCATTCATACAATTGTTTTAAAATTATGTAGTAGGTTCTCACCTGTATCCAGGTATTGGCATGTGGACTATAAACACTCGTTGTCCGGGCAATAATCCGGGTACATTTGGAGCTACAGGATTCTGGAAATTAAATACAAATATAAGGTTAAAAGAAGACCAGATTATATTAATAAAATAGTTGTGCCTTGACAACGAATAATTTCGATAAATGAGTTCTACGTCTCCTTGCTATTAAGTTTCCTAAGGAAATGTCAGAATTGTATAATATGATTGTAGCGATAAAAAGAGTTTTTATATTGATAATAATATTATAACAGATGACGGGCTTGTATTTCTAGTGGTCGCAAGGGCTACTGCCGAGCATGAAGTACTTGGGTTCAATTTCCAGGTCGGGCAAAGTTTTATTGGGTTTATCCATCAGGAATTTCTCAGAAGCAGTCCAGAGTCTAGATTTGAGCCCGGTTCATGGCAATAGACTCGCCCTCTATCTAAACTAGAAATATTATAAAGAGGAAAGATTTGTATTTTCGTATTTTAGTATGTAACGAATAAACTTAAAAACTACTGGACCGATTTGAAAAATTCATTCAGCAATGGATAGCTACATTATCAGCGAGTAAATCAGGCTATATTTTATCCCCGTACTCCCACAAGAACGGGAACTACGCGGGAGAAACTGCGTGTAATCCGCTAGTAATAATATTATAAAGAGAAAAGATTTGATTTTTTGTATGCTTGTTTGTAATGGATAAACTCAAAGAATGCTTAACCAATTAAAAAAATTCTTTCATCTATAGAAAGCTATATTACCAGCGAGTAACATGGGCTTCTTATGGCTACATTTCATCGACTTCCATGCAAACGAAGTCGCGGGCAGAAGCTAGTTACTGATATAATTTATAAAATGTGGATGGACTAAATACACCTCTTCCTAAACCTTGGGGGAAAACAGGCATGTTGTTACGTTATTATTACAGATAAATTTCATGATTTTCTGGCAGTTTGATATATTTAGTGGTTTTATACCTGTTGTGGAGGCTGCTGTGGTTGTTGCACTCCTGGTACCAGCTCGACTTCACTGTCCGGTTCTAAAGACTCCAGCCGCGCCGGCGCACCATTCGGACCGCTTGCGCTTACTGGAATTAATATAACAACTTGTTAATACATATTACATAAATTATGCGTTACTGTACACTAAAAAGACAACACAGTAACTGGGTTGTGAAGAAAGGACAGATAGGCAATCGCTCCATTTAAAATACTGGTATTTAGCCGCATCTGGAAAGCCTCGAAGCCGACCCCTACATAGTTGGGAAAAGGCTAGGTAGAAGAGATATATATCAACTTGTGTTAACCACGGTACTATTTAATTAGATAACCTCATTACCACTCTGTGTACTACTGACAGTGCATGTTATTTAGGGACATGTCATGATGACATAATCAGGATAATCATTATTAGTAATACATCACACACGTTGAAGATTTTATTGTCAGCCTATTGGTTTTCCTGTCAGATTTTCCTTCATCGTTAGGCAGCTATATAATTGGTGAATAATCGTTCAATAAAGCATTTCTGAAAAGGATGTTGTCTTAAACCGGCAACGTTTTGCATAAATTGTTAATGTTCCAAAAATGAAAGACACTGACTCCTGTAACACAGGTGCCACCTAGCTCAGGAATCAGGGCTTCAAATTAAAATGTAACACTTTTTTATGTCAATAACACATATGATTATTATTTTTTAAAGACCAATTGTTTCAAAGAACCTCTATGGAGCAGACTACTTTTGGATAGCTACCGGTTTCCATAAATAATGGGAATATTTCATTACTCATTTTAGAAAAGTACATCCGGGAGAAATCATCATTTAAATGCATTTGTATGTTAGGTGTTTGTAGTTTCCTCCTAATATTTTCTTTGGCAATCCCAAAACGTGCAATTGACTAGAACCATGAATACCTAAACAAAAACTTTTATTCAGCATTAACATATTTGTAATGCGCGATGCTATTGGAATAAAGCGTGAGTGCATAACCATGAGCATAATCAGCCCATAATGTTCCCACTGCTGGGACACAGGCCTCCTCTTTTCAAAAGGGAGTGGGCTGTAATCTATCACGCGGGCCCAGTGCGGGTTGGTAAATTTCACGTCTTCGAATTTTTGGGTCTAGGACATGGCAGTTTGTTTTCCTACACCGTTTTGAGAGGTGATGAAATTATTCACACAAAGTAAATCGTCTGCCTGGGTTCGAACCCATGGCCTACAAGTCGTAAGTCAGGGTTACCACTGGGCCACCACCGCCCTGCGTTGGTGGTCTACATTGATTTGAGCTAATTCCGTGGTTTTGAGTGATACCAAAGTTTTACAAGTTTTGATTGGCCTACGTTAAATTTTTGTGTCTTTAAAAGTTGGTTTTACATCATTTTAATTTCCCCGTGAATGTTTTGCTGTATAGTTTAAACAATATTTTATGTTTTAAAACCAACCTTGCTTCTGTTCCGCTGGTCTGTAGTAGTTATCCACCTGTTGCTCCAAAAAGTAATCCAGTCTGAAATTAAGAAAACATTTTTTTTACCACCAATGTTATAATACTCTTAATTTATTCATCTAATGCGTGGTAGCTAACTATTAAGAGCATTTACTCTGAAAGCTGGCAACGTCGCGAATAGATGTCAAATATTTCGCTGTTTTGATTAATTTGGCAATATTACTGTATGGAAATATGAAATATGTCTAACTAGCGAACTAGATTATTAATAATGAATTGCAATTATAACACTGAATTTGATGTTGTAACCATTTTAGGTGTAAAAAAGGCATTTGGAAAGTTTCCAAATACTTTTTTTAACGCCTATTAGTATGAATACTGAGCAACGCCTAGGGCTGGCATTATCACATTAGAGCGTTTATTATAAAAGTTGCGAACGTCGCAAATAGGTGTCAAATATTTACCTGTTTTGATTAATTTGGCAATATCACTGTATGGAAATATGAAATATGTCTAACTAGCGAACTAGAATATTAATAATGAATTGCAATTATAACACTGAATTTGATGTTGTAACCATTTTAGGTGTATAAAAGGCATTTCAAATACTTTTTTTACATCTAAAACTAAAAATTCAGTGTTGCGATATTAATTATTGCATTTTATAATCAATATTTTAATTCGCTAGTTGCGGCGTTGCCAACTTTTGGGATAAATGCTCTTGAAACTGAAAAAAAAAGCTCACAAAAATGATGTGCTGGTACTTTTTTTGGAAGCTTGCCCACGTGCGCCAGATGATAATAAGTCTGTACAAAGATGCACACTACATATGGTCCATTGGACGTGTTAAAGTGACGTTATTCATGGAGGGTGTTTGCTGCCCCACGTATGAACTATGATGGGTTAGTTGGCGGTTGGGCCCGCTAGGCATGGCGGGCTGATACCAGTCGGGGATGCGGCGAATGTACAAATATCTTCCGGCCCTCCGAATCATGGTAGTGGAAGGAACCGAGGGATTTTAGTCAGTAGCACTCCGACATAACCCTCCGTTCTGAACTGAGGGTGTGAGTGAGAATTTAACAATGAAGAAAAAAGTGACAGTTACGGATTAAGCTGATGCAGCCCCGCTTGCTGTGGATATCTCTGCTGAGGGCCAGGGGGAACAGCGCTCACTGCCGCCACCACTGCCGCTATTAGGTACTGCAATAGAAGAGAAATACTTTAATGAATACTTCAATCACGCTTTTTTACTTCTACAGCACTAGCTGTTATTCAACGCTAACAGCACGTAGGTATTTAGAAATTCTTGTTTGAGGAAACATAATAATAAGATGTACAACATTTATATTTCCTTAATGTCTCTCGGGTATCATCGGATTTACGAATAAAAACGAATGCTAATTTCCATGTCCATCAATTATTAGATTTATCGTGTGTAATAATTTGAATTCAGAACTAAGTACGTACTTTATTGTTGTTTTGTTTTGATTTCCGTGTGAACTATATAGAGCTGTAAAACTATTTTCCTATCTGTTGTGCCTGCGACTTTAGCAGCTTTCCTCCCAATTTCTTTAATAAATTACATTAAATTAAAAGAGTTTTATTAACAACTCTGTATACTTCCAAGTCGATTGAGAGCGTCCGGTCTGCATCAAGTGCAAGGGCAACTGATAGAAATTCAACATCTTACGAAACACGAAGTTTGCCGAGGTACATTAAGAAAATAGAACTACATACAGTAGTAAGGTTTTTATAAACAAAGCGAAGAACATCGTTGTCAATAAGTTTGCAATCAGCTGTTTTCAATTTAGATTCTATTGACATGAATATTAAGAACACATTCCTGTTGACCAGCCCATAAATGTTAATTAGTTCTCGCATCCTTTGTTTAGTTAGCAATCCTAGTCCACCCTCTATAGATATCAGTTGATTATTAAGAACTTAAGAAGTATTTAAGTAAGGTCATCATGTCCAAATGTTACCAGACTTTTTAGCTAAGACGGAAAAGCATTTCATTACTTTAGATCTCAAAATTCACCTCAAAACGAAGGACATTTCAAATCACCTCACTATCTCAACACTTCATCTCAACACCTCATCTCAACCGTTACTACACACTTACTATTCTGTACGTCTAGTTTACCAGCCTTCGTACAGGTCACCATTACTAAGGTCAGTTTATTGCATACATAATATGATATGGCCGCGTCATAGTCACCGTCGCGAAATTCGACTCATTAGTCATTACCACCTATGTATTGGGAATTATTAATTATTGTTGTACGTTTTCCTTGTTTTGGTTAGACAAGGTTTATTTCCTTAAAACTGCATAATTAGTAAACAGTATCGTTTGAAATGCAACAGAGGAACATTATGTTGAATAGAGGTTACGTTTTCCTATAAGATCAAGTTGTTTTCTTTTTATTGTTGACTTCCCCGGGTTCCTACAACAATTAAGCCGATTCTAAATATTTACTTTACCAATAATATATCAGCATAGTTTTCATAGCTTAGCATTTTGTTATGTATTAAAAACCTCCACAAAAGTTTTCATAAGAGTTCTTAATTAAGTTCAAAACTTGTATTCAGAAAAGTATTAGAAAATTTACAGAAAACCTCAGACAATTAGGCAGTTATTTAGGAACGTTGCTTAAAGTTAAGTGACGTTCAAATGTCAAAAATGTATGGTTAAACAGTCGCTAATCATTGCTTAACTTTAAGCAACCCCTTATAATGAAGTAATTCGATTTTGCCTTTAGTAAGCAAGGCTTGACCGACCTACTTTTAAAATTGGTCAAAATAGGTGTTAAAAGCGACTAATATTTTATTTTACGCAGGGTCGCCATTATAATGATGACCATACAGATCACACCGGAAAGAGTCGAAAACAAATCAATATTTATTTTATTTTATTTTGTTAAATAGGAACAACAAACAGCTAGGTATCTTATGCAATATTAAAAACAGAAAAACATAAGTAATAAAGTAGTCCACAGCGCTGTTCACAGATTACCATTAATTTAAATAAAACTTTAAAGTCACTGGGATAATTTGCAAATCAATTCAGAAGATCATAACAAAACAAATGCCTATCGCATCGTTGTTTTTTTTTAATTTAATGATTTATGTAATGATTGCATTTACATGATGATGGTACAAAGACAAACATGCATGTGTCAGCTGATTGACATGCCATACAAGTTGCATGGACTTTTATTGGCTTATTCATGATCTTTAACAGTGCAGTTACTTTGGATTAACTCGGGCATTAACGTAGATGACTGTGTACGATTTGGGATTGAATTTGCAGGAAATGGTAAAGCAGATGACCTAGTATTCAAAACTACAAACGAACTGGATCCTTATAGAAGGACTGACGTAGGTAAAGCCAGGGAAATTAATTGATAAACAAATGGAGAAGCGACGTCAATTTGCCGCGTTAGAGAAATTTCTGTCAGATTGACAGTTAAGATTTGAATAAACAGATAATTTAAGTTCTTAACCATAAATTTGTCTGTCTTTTCCTATTAGAAAAACAGTCAGAAGAAAATGATAAAAGAGAGAATAATAGATGGCAAAATGGGAAACAGGTCAACAATAAAAACAGTCGTAGTAGATGATAATAGTCTGAACCAAGAATTTTCTACAAGGATTTTGATTGATGACATTATTCATTAATCTGGGATCCAGCCAATGGAGGCAGTAGACAAGAAAACAATATTTTACAAAGAAAAAACAGCCGTATGTAGTTATTGAAATTAGTCTGTAATTCGGTTACGCACTACCAATTTATTCGTAACATATTATTTAATGGTTCCTGTACAATGGACAGGGAAATAGCATGATTTCTCCGTGATTTATATAATTTTGCTGTCGGAACGAACGCTTGCATACACAAATTTCATAATGGAAATCACGCAAGACTATATGCTATTGCTAAGTAGGTACTTACTTTAATTCTAAGCGTAGGTCCTTTCAAAAGATTGTGGTAATGTCTGTGCTGATCACGCTGATAAAGTTTTGCATGCGATGACTATAATGTCTGTTTTCTTTCAGGTACAGGTAATAATTTCTATGATTGTCCAGAGGGTTACGCGAGTGTTACCTACGTTTATTATTTCCAGTTAGAACTTTTTGGATTTCTTGGGAAATCTACCACGTCCTGTGTATTGATAGACAAGGGTTTTCAATGAAAAAAGTAGAAAAATGCAATGTGCAGATACTGATTGAAGAATGTAAATGAACCTAGCTGACACAAGAGACGTTGTGCTGTCTAAATTTTACATATACATAACATCACGCCTTGTTTCCCCGAAGGGTTGGGCAGAGGTGTACCTAATAGTACACCCACATTTCGCCAGTTATGTTTTAAGTCCCATGTAATAGGGGGCGAGCCTATTGCCATCAACCGGGCACAAATCCAGACTCCAGGCTGCTACTGAGAATTTCAGATAGAAAAACCCAATAACACTTTGCCCGACCTGGGAATTGAACCCAGGACCTCATACTTAGCAGTAGCGCTTGCGACCACTAGACCAACGAGGCAGTATCTAAATTTTAATAATTCATATAAAAATCCCACAGAAAAACGGACTCTCAGTTTTTCCCGAATTTGATGATTTTACCTAAAACTTTCCAAATTTTTCTGTTCGGAAGAACTTGATTCGGACTATTACAAACATTTTAAAACAAAAATTAGTCAAATCGGTCCAGCCATTCTCAAGTAATGCACTTACCAACAAGAATCATGTTACTTGTGTTAGATAGATAATCATTTGAGTGGAAGTAACGAATTTTTTCATGGGGTTCTGTAGTTTCTTTTTAGCTCTTAGGAAAAAGAGCTTACCTTTGCACGGAGATAAAAGTATTTTTTTTAATTTAGCATTTATTAACACAGTGACTTTTCCTTGATGACCCCAAGTCAAACGTGGAAGTAGTTTTCTATTGATAAAGGACACGTCACGTCATCCGAATGGACTTTACTCAATTACCAACTCAATTAACATAGGTATTCGTACAAGTATAGATAGTTGCGGTAATCTGAATTAATTATCAATCATACATATTCAGTTTGTTTGTTCTGAGACCGATTTGTTGATTTTTCTAATTGAAGTTAATTGGTGTTTTGCACCTTATATTTAGTTATGGTACGTGTTGTTTTTAGGGTTCCGTACCTAAAAAGGTAAAACCGGAACTGTTAGGATCACTTTGTAATCCGTCTGTTTGTCTGTCAAGACCCCGTTTCTCAGAAAAGCGTGGAGGTAACAAGTTGAAGTTAACATCAAATAAAAATAATAAAAAATTGCGATTACATTTGCAGTTGGAGAATTGACCGTGAAGTATATCGATGTATGGGAGAACATGTTTTTCAACTACAATGTAAAGTTTGTTCTTGGGATAAATAAATTCATTCCAACTACGGAACCCTTCATTGTGCGTGGTCCAACATGCTCTTGGCCGGTTTTTTTATTGTGTAAATTATCATATAAAGTTAAATGAACTATGTAATTCCATCTCTTAGAATAATTACTTCCTAGTTTTGATCAGTGCTTTTAGATTTTTTTCTTGACTTCATGACATGAAGAATTTTAATCTTTAGGTTTTCGGTCCTTTACGAGAATGTGACATAAATAGCTAAGCTATCGTAAAGTTTCTAAAGCTGTAAATTAGAACGGAATGCATATGGGACCGTTTGCTAATCTCAATTTTGCAGTTTTAAAACCTAACAGGTTAGGGTGGACTCCATTTAGGAAACTTGGACATAACAGTTCAAAAACTTTAACATGCAGTGTGTAACCGCGGAGATCAATGCTCATTTCTACATTATAAATGGCTTTTACATGTAGATGAACAGTTTTAGGATGTAAATCATTATTGTTAAACCTTTTGAGGGTCGTCTCGTGCAACATAGAAACTCATATACTGTGTTTCAATTTTATTTAGAAGACTATGAGTTATTTTTACTTTATTTTCTCATAAGTCTCGATCCTGTGAGAATATTGGGATAAAATGAATCCAATGTGTTAATCCAGGTTATAAACTAACTGTGAGCCAAATTTCATCCAAAACCGTTCAGTGATTTTTGCGTGAGAGAGTAACAAACATCCATCCATTCGTCCTCACAAACGTTTGCGTTTATAATATTATAGGATATTAGTATTTTGCGTGCAATACAGCGTTATCCTATACTATTAAACGAGCAATATATATATTTGTAATCGTTCTCGAAAACGGCTCTAACGATTTCGATCAAAGTTGCAATATAAGGGGTTTACGGTGGCGAAAAATCGATCTAGCCAGGTCTCATATCTGAGAAAATTCGTTTTCTGCGTATTTTCACCCGAGCAGAGCTCGGTCGCCCAAAGTTTAGAACAAGATGGCTACTTTAGAATAATGACATGAATGAATGATAGTACTTACTAATTCCATACTGCCCGTATGGAATTAGTAAGCACTATCATGGCAACATGGAATTGGTATGAACTATCTAATACTGTTAAATAAGCATTCTCTATTTTCACCCGAGTAAAGGCTCTTTCAAACAGGCGCGACACGCGACGCGACACAAAGACACCGCTCGTCGCGCGACGGGCGGTGTCTTTGTGTCGCGTCGCGTGTCGCGCCTGTTTGAAAGAGCCTTACAGCTCGGTCGATCAGGTACTTATTATTAAACGGCAAGATTGAATAGCAATACAACATCTACAAGAACATACCTGACCTACAGTCAGAAACAGCATCCTATCATCATAATTCCTCTCATCCTACGTAATTTCATGACACGAAACGGAAGGAAGCCGGTAAGTAAGTAGCCGTCACATTAGTATGTGACTGACGTCCGGACCTTCACCCACTTACTATATCATATGCCGTGGTCATTGCAATCGTAAACGGAATTTGTCACATACGATGTGACGTTTTGACCTTGCTGTTATTGGGAGTAAGTCTTCATCCTATATGGTTTGAGATGAGCAGGATTTTTTTAAATTTAAAAACAAACAAATAAATGGTATAGTCGCTACTATTTTTACTACTATACTATTATTTTTTCATTATGTTTAGTTTAACAAATAAAATGTGAACCAACTACATTGAACTTGATTCCTAAAACATTTTTTCCTAAAAATCGTAAGTTAACATAACTTTTATGTGATATAAAATTCGTATAACATGGCGCCCTTGACCTTGGCGCCACAATTTCGTCTGAGTGACACATCAAGGGATCGTTCAACTCTGTCCCACAGTTGTTCACTGCTTGATGAGAATGGTTGATAAATTTATTGTATCAGGGCATTGTCTGAGAAATGAATTGTTTTGATTATTTTGCTAAAGTTTTATGTGTATGAGAACACACAGCTTATATTACGGTAATTAAAGTTTTCTTTATCAAAATTTTAAAGGTGCATAAAACTTAGGTACCTACATACACTTGAATTTAAATATTAAGTTACATGCAGTGAAACTTAATTAGGTTAATAAAGACGACACCAAGCGCATTAAGAAAGAAAATGGCTGAAAATGTGAAAATTATGCGAATAAAAATATTCAACTTGCAAATGACTACAAGTTTGATTAATTTGAAATTTTGCTAAAATGCAAAATCTTAAAAAGTTTGTCAAATGTAACATACGGGTTAAGTTGACTCGTTGCGTAGCTATGGCAATTTATATGCCGCTCACATACCTACAGCAAAAATCTTTTAAAATTATTTATATTTCGCCATTACATTACTAAAATATAAAAATAATCCACGCTAAATCGTCCTCTAAAACGGCGTAATAACCAAACCAGTTTTATTCATCAGATAACTAAGACTACCATAGTTTTTCCCTAACACATGGGTCACATAGTGTTGCGAAATCACTACAAAACGCAACAATGACAAACTGTCACACGCACTTAAACACGAGGCATGGAGGTAAGTAAGTGTCTGAATGATTCCTTTTATTGCAACATAATGTAACGCAAGCTCAAAAGTGTAATTTGGTCGTAATTATGTGTGAGGACAGTTAGGGACGCGCGTCGCTGGCTGTGCCTACATAGTACTCTTATGCGACCCGGTTTTGAATAAAGGAAGTTCGTATTGTGATTTTCTAGGTAAACAAAAATCACAATACGAACTTTCTTTACTCAAAACCGGGTCGCTAGGTAAACAACTAAACCTTTAATCTATTCTATTCTACGTATATACCTAATAAATATAATAAAGCTGAAGAGTTTGTTTTGAACGCGCTAATATCTGAAACTACCAATCGGATTTGAAAATTTGTTTTTGAATTTGCAAGCCCAATTCTTGAGGAAGGGTTATTTAGCATCATGCTAGGAGACGAGTAAAGGCTCTTTCAAACAGGCGCGACACGCGACGCGACACAAAGACACCGTTCGTCGCGCGACGCGAAGTACCTTTGTCTCGCGTCGCGTGTCGCGCCTGTTTGAAAGAGCCTTTAAACGAACAAAAGTCAGGAAGAACTAAGCGAAATAGCGCGGGTGGGCGATATTTCACGCAGACCAAGTAGCGCACAGAATAGTTAGTGTCTTTATAAAACTGTTTAGTACTTAGATTATATTGTGTGTTGTATGAAATAATGTTCGTTATAAGATTATTATCACATTTAATTATATGAAATCGAAAGAAAAAGGAAGCACGTAGTGGCTGGTAATAATCACACACGTTGTTTTTTGTTTGTTTTATCAGTCAGATCGTCTTTTGTTTTCATTTTGATTGATCAGTTTTCCGTTTGGTTTTTCTCATAATATCGATGTATCATTACAAATCACAAACAGTTTGCAGACTGTTAAACACTTTTATTTTACAAACCAGAACTGTTATTTTATTAACTTAACCATAAAATCACGCCTGTGCTTCTCGAAGGGTTAGCAGAGGTGTATCTAATAGTACACCCACATTTCGCCAATTATGTTTAAGTCCCATGTAACAAGGGGCTCGCCTATTGCCATCAACCGGACACAAATCCAGACTTCGGGCTGCTACTGAGCAATTCAAGATGGATAAACCCAATAACACTTTGCCCGACCCGGAAATCGAACCCAGGACCTCATGCTCAGCAGTAGCGCTCGCGACCACTAGACCAACTAGGCAGTCAATTATTATATTATTGTTTTCTAAATGTTTTTATAAGTACTGCTGTTGGTGTATCAATGAATAAATAAACACTTTTTTTTCAGAAAATTTAACAGTATTAACACACTAAAGGTACTTTTACTTCTCTGAATAGACGGTTTCAGTAGAACTCCTTTTGGAACTCTGCCAAAATAGCGACTTTATGTAGGTATGTGGACGCCATCTTGAACGTAGTCGCGTATTTCAGCGCTTGTTACAAGAGCAGAGTGGCGCAGTGGAAGCGTGCTGGGCCCATAACCCAGAGGTCCGTGGATCGAAACCACGCTCTGCTAGATACATTTTTTCACGACAGTTGTTTGCATTTTTCGGATAATTTTCTGATTTTACGGTTTTGTAAATGTGTTTTTTTGCGCACCTGGCATTGTCATCTCAAGAAAATTCGAAAAGAGGGCTCTTCGAAAAAGCCTTGTGACTTACGAGTAGCTTGGTTCTACTTTTGCAACTTTGCAAAACTGATTTTTTTAAACAAATTATTATGACACAATATAAACAAACTACGAAAAACCGGAAAATCTTGTTGTTGACGGTCGAGACAACACTCTACATCTAAATTGTAAATTGTAATGAGAGAAGGAGTCTTTAATCATGAAGACAAGTAGTAGATTTTTTACAAAGTCTAGATATTTTCATCGTCAATACAGAACCAATGGCGAAGAGTCAGAAGAAGTACATCCCTTACATCAAGAATAGAATAAACAAGAACAAACAAGAACTTATACACACCATAATGAACTTGTAAAACGGTTCCTAAATTTTAATATTATGTTATTCTCACTAAACAAAACAAAAAGATGCAAAATCGGCTTTTATTAAACTGCGTCTGGGAAATGCAAAGACCAAACACGGATTATATCAAACACGGATTTGTTGAAATTTGTCTTTATGTTATGAAAATAATTCCGAACCTTTTGTAACATCCTCTGAACCTGTGTTATTCAAATATATGATTTGATTTGATTGAAGGAGATATTCGTTAATTACATAACATAACATTACATCTTTTTAGGGTTCTGTACCTCAAATGGAAAAAACGGAACCCTTGTAGGATCACTCGTGTGTCTGTCTGTCTGTCTGTCCGTCTGTCACAGCCAATTTGCTCCGAATCGAATGGATCGATTAAGTTGAAATTTGGTACATATATGTAGTTCTATGACCCAAACACGAAAGTGTAACGTAAATAAATGCATTTTGAATATATGGTCACTTTTGGGGGGCAAACAAGAAAAAAAAAAAAAAAGTTTTGCTAACAGTACCATGTGACATATCAAATGAAAGGGCTTGTTGCGAGTATCTTAAACATATTTTTTTTATTTAATTTTAAAATAAATTGTTTTAAAGATATTTAAGAAATTCGATGAAAATTGACCATTTCCACCTTATTTCCGAAACGACTGGACGAAAAAATTTGAAAATAATACAGAGAATGGTTCTTTACCCATAGAATAAGGAAAACCTATAAGAAGTCTATGGTCTTAAAATAACTGGTAAATACATGGTAAATCTCTCAATATTGTGCGTACAAACTTACATTAGCAGTTGGAATGTATGGGAGAACATGGATTTCAACCACAATGTTAAGTTTGTATTTGGGATAAATTCATCCCAACTACGAAACTCTTCATTATGCGTACTCCGACATGCACTTGGCCGGTTATTACGTAAGGGTAGGCAGAAGTATTTGCAGTAGGCACACCAACATTTAACCAGTTTAATAAAAGAAGGAACAAGAAATATTGGGCGACCCTATTGCCATCAACCGGGCACAAATTCAGACTTCGAACTGCATTGAGAATTACCTAATGAAGATTTAACACTTTCGTAAGGTCGAGTCGGAATTCGAACCTTCAGTGAGTAGTCATAGTTGCGCTTGTGACCACGGCACTAACAAGTCATTCGTTATGCTAATGTCATAAATACTATTGTCACAGTTAAGTAAATAGAATATGGGTTCTATGGGATTAGAATATTGGACCTTCAGTATTAGCCGGCATGATCTAATTTCCAAAGATCGCTTGGGTTACTAACCTCTTGGCTGAAAACAATAACATTAACGTTTATGTTATGTCCTTTACTTTTTATGATGTCGCAGGTAATACTGGTTAGTATCACCAAAATACCTAATAATTGAAAAAATAATGTTTTCAATATTTTTCCTTGATTCGAAATACCGGTTTTCCAAATTCGACAGTATAGGTAGGTTTAATTTTAATTTCAGTGGCTGAGAAAAAAAAAACAGCATTTCACACACTTTTAGTTTTAGAAATGACCTCTCTAATTTTCTTTAAACCAATTAAGATTTAAATTTTAAGAAAAAAATAGAAAATAAAAAATCGTTATAAAACTTACAAAATGAACAGCCATATTTTTCACAACACGATTTGACCCGCGCACTATAATGTTCAGCGAAACAATGCGCACACGCCGATCCGCGCACACTTATAAATGAGACGCTTGAGTTGCGTGTGCGACGTTATAGGGATAAATTATACACCTGGTTTTATGGACAGATCTAGGAACTTTTTGGAAAAATCTGTTTCCGAATAGGAGAGTTGTGTATTCTGTGGAAGGTCTTTGGCTGTTACGGTGATGATAATAGATAATGACTAAGTTTGAACAGTTTTTAGGAGATGCAGATAAGTTCTAGAGGATGGATTCAGTTTGTTGAAAAATCAGTAATTAACGATGTCTGTTCAAATACCATGGTTATTAAGTACAGTCCATCACAATCCACATATATAAAGGTCTCCCTACAGTAAACCAGAACTCAATGTAGATAGCGTTTGTGTTGCGTAAAGTAGACTAACTTAGATTTTCCTCACTTCAGCACAGATCATGCTTTTCATCCCACGTTTATGCGTCAACTGAGGCAGATGGGCTGTGGTGCTCCTAGGGCAGTAACCGATGACAAAAGCATTCTATTTCTATACAGATGTGACCAAACGATTTTCTGCTTTATTCAAATATCTAGTGTTAAACGGTTAATTGGATGTTCCACTGTGACTGTAAAATATCACGTATTACAGTGACAGTGGAACATTCAATGCTTTACCTGGAAACTAATTTCATATGCCAGTAACGGCGATTGTTTTTATATTTTTCGGGCTATAATAAAAAAATATCGTGAGGAAAGTTTTGAGTATGAATGAGGATGGCTAAAAGAGTAGAGGAAGACCAAATAAACGATGAATGGACTATGTGAAAGTAAAAAAATAACAAAATGCAATAGGTTATTGCATTTTATTAGCCTACATATATATAAAAAAGGAAAAAGTTGATATTGACACTACTGAATTATAATAATTTAATTTACTTGGCAAAAGCCTCCCATACATGTATATTTGTACGCCAAATGGCAAAACATAGAGAACCTATAATATAATAATTGTAACATCTTGCACACTGTAGTAACCTATGTTTACAAATAAAGAATATTGATTGATTGATTGACAAACAGAAAAGTTTGGAAGAAGAATAATTTTGGGCCGACCCCAAATAGATTGGAATATCTATATTACCAAAAATGGAACTACAAAGTTTCGCAGCTTAAGTAGAAAATGTGGACATTTAGAAAAATGCTATTATAAAAGATGGAACTAGGTCAATTTGTAAGAAAGACAAGAACAATAGTTGAAATATTTTTTAAGATTAGGTAAGTAATGTCCATAAAGATGATCTAAATAACTACTGACTTGCACAAAAAACTCGTTCGATGAATTCAAGTTGACTCAGTCGAGAGCTGAGTGGATAATCTAGACTCACTAGATCAGCACACCAGCAACTTTAAGGCTTTAATATTTTGGCTAAAGTTAGCCTACATATATGGTTTATAATTAAAGCGTAACATATAGACGAAATAGAATAGTGTATCATGATTTTTAATTGATTGAAGTACATGTTAACTTGTCGTTTTCCACTTTCCCGCACCATCCACCAACCCGCACTGGGCCTGTGTTGTGGATTACAGCCCACTCCCTCTCACAAAAAGAGGATGCTTGTGTCCCAACAATGGGAACATTATAGGCTGATTATGCGTAATGCGTATATATACTTTTTGTTTTTTTTTGTGTTTTGTTTGCTTTTACCTGGGTCAAATAAATTTATTCCAGTATTTCATTTCAGCTGAAATCCAGTAACACTAGGTCGATATTTGAGCAACATTTTTCAATTCAGTTCAGCATCCACTATCTAGCGCTGGATTATAATATTGCAGCCGCTAATTGCCTGATAACCGATACAGTATCACTGGATTCCAGCGCTTTGGATTGAAATACTGGATCAATGTATACCAGTCTTTAGTAGTTTGATTTGCGACCGATTCTGGATCATTAAAGACTACAAATGTCTGTCTTTGTGGTGTGTAATACTATGATCTAAATTTTCCATTATTCTCGTGTCCTTATCAGAATGTATTTGTGGTCGACGTAACATGTCTTTTTCTTTTCCATTAGTCGTCATCTCGGTAGTCACTCCCTTTCTAGCCATATCATCTTTCACACAGTCCATTTATCGTTTCCTTGGTCTTTCCCTACTTGTATAGCCATCCATATTCACACTCAAAAATTTCCAAATTAGTATCTAAATTGTCAATCAAAAATAATATATGAAACTCCGCTCTATGTTTATAACAGAAGACTTTGATGATACACAAAGAATGTATTTATTTACCAACCATAAATTCTTGAATAATGACTATAATCTATACATTTTCATCATCACATTAACAAGAACTAGGAAACATTGATGTATTAAAAGCGTTGACTGTTGACGAATGATTAAATGCCGAAACAAACAATCTCCTTGCTTCTATGTATGGCTATAGTTGGCATGATACCAAAATAGGTACAAACATAGGAGTAGAGAAGTTATTGTAGTATAATGATGGTAGCAAGCTGAGAAAGGGATAAATGTTTTCATCTTTGTCATGTTCATTACTATAAAATGCAATTAATATAACAATCCTCATTTCTTGGGATACCAATAAGTACGAAAAACGACACGAACAAAAAAAGTATGGTACTTACCTACTGTATGTTTTTGTCTGCTGCTGCTAAAACTAACGCCTACAAGATTCACCGTAGCAATGCAGTATTGATCTTCATCAACTGCAAAGGGTTTTTCCAACAATGTTGGGATCAACTTATCAACTTTCAGTCTAACTGGATGCAGCGAAATAGCAGTATTTTACCGCACGACCCATTTGCTGGATAACACGGGATGACAGATTTTCTGACTCCTTTTAACGACAGTCGAATACCAATTTACTAAGAAAATAGGAATCAAGTTATTTAAACTCTTTACTTTTTCTATAATAAAATTTAACCGGCACCCTAATTGCGTAACACACTATCAATCATAATCTGAATCATTTTGAAGGATATCGAAAAATTTGTCTGCTCAATAACGTGAATAACACAATGAATATTGTTGGACTATCAAAATTAAACAGATTGTGATTGATCGTGTGTTACTCAATTAGAGTTCAGTACCCTTATTGCGTAATACAACACAATCTGTTTCGATTTGAAACAGATTGTTAATCCATTTTTTCATAAGTTGGATAAAAAATCTGCCCAACAACGTAAATAACGCAAAGAATGTTGTTGAACTGTCAAAATGAAACAAATCAGGCATAATTGCTTACGAAAATAAGTTACGCAATTTGAGTAGGGGTCTGTATCTAAAAAACTACAATATTCTGAAAAGACAAACTATGACTTTGTTGTGCATTCGAATTTATGGACACTTATTATGGACACTTATAACGCTTGACCAACGAATACCGTCTTCTGATAAGTTTCTTCATAACAACTACATTTTCAAACAATTAAGCCCCATTATCATTTTTAGTTTCAACTAATATTCGTATGACATAATATTGCGTCACTGACCCTTCACTGTACAGACAATACAAACCCTGTAATTCTTTCTTTAGCGGACTAAAATTACGTAAAGAAGACAATTTTGTGGACTAATAGATAATAGAAACGGTAATACGCGGTCAACTGGAGGTCTTTCATTGTTCCCTTTTATACGAGAAGTCAAAAGACGGTTGTGTTAAATGGAGTAAGATGGTAACAGTGCAATTATACTTAGATAACTAATAGGTTTAACTGCAGTGTGTGCACGTCAGCTTTGTAAAAAATATAGTGAAAGGGTCATGCCCTGGATGTACAGACAGGGCAGTTAATTGTTAAGCAAAGTGACTACCAACTTAAATTGTCTGTATATTCAAATCACATATGTTATTCTTTAACAGTTGTAGGACATGCCTATAACACAGCCAATGTGAGTTTTCTGATATGACGTTCACTAGATGGCAGCACTGAGACGTCAGGTGCAGGTACCTGTCAAGTGTCAAATGATGAACGTCATCATAATATTTTATATTCATTGCTGTCCTTTTTTTTCGATTGCAATAATTATGTAGGGCGAAATACAGCTTATGATTTCATGCTTCTATGCATACCATAATGTTCATGTTTATTACAACAATAGTATGCCTTTAACAGATCATCTGTAAGATGGTATTTTGCAAAAAAAAAAAAACGGCCAATCACGAAGGATTCCGTACCGTATTAACATAGAGCAAAATACGACGAAAAAAACACGTTCCTTGTGTGGGGACCCGCTTAATTATTAACTTTATTTAATTTTTATTATTTTTTGTTATAGCGGCAATAGTAATACACAATCTGTGAAATATTCAACTGTCTACCTATTACGGTTCATGAGTTACAGCTCGCTGAGGGACAGTAGGACGGACGGCCATACAGCTGAGGCTTAGTATTAGGGTTCCGTTTGGCACCCTTCGGGTACGGAACCCTAAAAATAAATAAAAGAAGAATAATGACGTGATTATGAAAATGAAAGCAGGCTGAAGGCCATACCTGTTCCTCATTGCAAGGCCTATACTGCAACCGAAGAGTGTCCGTGAAGGGTCTTGCCAGTTCTTCTCCATAAGAACCTACTACACTTTAGAACGGGCAACTAGCTTCATCTTTCTGACTGACCGACCAATTGACACTTCAAAAGTGCCTGTAATTGGTTTATTTGAAATAAATGCTTTGAGTTTTGAGAATTTAACGAATTAAAAAAGTTTTTTGTTAGCTTGAAAAGCGAGTAAAACCAGAATACTTGTATGTATGTAAACACAACAGTGCCAGTTTTAAAGGTTTTTCCTAGAACCACATTGCAAGTCAATATTCCTTTGAACCTTCTTACTGTTGACTCATGGAGTTAATATTTTTACTTGTTTTGCGGTTGGCTACCTTGTTCCCGTGAATAAGCAAGTCATTGGGTCGGCTCGGATGTTTGTAGTGACGTATGTGGATATGCGTAAAGAGGATTTGTTTGACCTGAATCAATTCGGATTACTTGGGGATGAAAAGGAAAAAAACCGGCCAAGTGCATGTCGAACTACGCACAATCAAGGGTTCTATAGTTGGGATGAATTTATGCCAAATACAAACTTAACATTTTAGTTGAAATACTGCTCTCCCGTACATTCCAAATGTAAGTTTGTACGCACAATATTGAGAGATTTACCATGTTATTTTAAGACTATAGACTTCTTATAGGTTTTCCTGTACTCTATGAGTAAAGAACTATTCTCGATATATATTTTTTAAAATTTTAGGCTTCGTAGTTTCGGAGATTAGGGGGGTAATGGTCAATTTTCATCAATTTTCTTAAATATCTTTATTTGTATATTTATTTTAAAATTATTTAAAAAAATCGAGATCTTCGCAACAAGCCCTTTCGTTTAATATGTCACACGGTACAGCTTCTTATTTGCCCCCAAAAATTGAACCCCATATTCAAAATTCATTTATCTACGTTACATGTCCGTGTTTGGGTCGCAAAAATACATATGTGTACCTAATTTCAACTTAATCTGTTCATTAAATTCGGAGCAAATTGGCTGTGACAGACGGACGGACAGACAGACACACGAGTGATCCTATAAGGATTCCGTTTTTTCCTATTGAGGTACGGAACCCTAAAAAAGACCAGAAAGGGAAAGGATTTGCATATTTTCTGTGTGGTCCTTTAATAAGTAGAATGTCCTTGATATGTACTTATGCTAATGCTAATCTTAACTTAAAAGCAGAATTCACTTGTCGACATAACAAAATCAGTTTCGCTGACATTTTCTTACAGTATTGAGCAAGATTTTGTACTTTCTTGTCTATAGTTTATCACATCGAGACGAATCATTATAGTAATTATCAGCAATATAACTCTTTAAGTTAGAATTGGCTTTAAATGTCATGATTTCATGAAATAATAATTTAATAATATGAACCTAGAGAGGTATAGTGATGATTTTTATGATTATAATTCATTAAATAAATATTTGATACGCCCGCGAATTATATTTTGATCAACATGCAACCTGCAAATGGCAAAACAACTTAAGAAAATTTGAAATCCGCGGGCTACTCCGACGCTTTCGCCCTTTTTTTTGTGTGGGAAATTAACAAATAGCTTCTCCCGCTCTGGGCGGAGCGAGAGGGTGTGTCAGACTCTTACTGACTAAAACCCACCCGTGCTCCTTAAGTTGCCATGTTGCCGGGGGCCACGATCTCCCTTTCGGTTTTCTTCGCAACCCCGGCAGACATTGGCGACCCCATCAATTCTGCTGACATCTCTTTGAGGCGCGCGTGGAACAGAACGCGCTGTCGACCCGGGCCTTATCGGATGGCGAGCTACACATTGCTCACCGTCCGCAAGCCCGCGCCTGACGCTTTCGCCCTAACGTACAATTTAGTCATGAATAAAATTAGTTGCCAAAAGTTAAAACTTGAATCTGGAAGTTACATTACAGTTACAAAAACTTTGCAAAATTAATAGATGACTAGAAGGGCTCGCTTTGACAGACAATAACAAAACAACCTGTGTAGCTAGTATTACTCTAAGATCGCGTAAATTATGTAAAATGCTCTATTTATAATCAGCAACGTACGTAAAAAAGTGTAACATGCATTATATCTATACACATCTGACCATGTGTAAATGTAAATATTTAAACACGTGGTATTGGTAATAGTTTCTGTTATAAACACGTTATTAATTCATTTAACTACGCACTAAAATCGAGGCTTCGAATAAACAAGGCGTGGGCTGTTTGTATGTATGCGAAGCTGGACTAATGCTGTGAAGGACTGTTGGAAATTGGTATTAATGTTAACTTAACAGTACGTCTTCCCATTAAGCGTACCTTTTCTTAAATGAAAACTTGTTGGAACGAGGAAAGAAAAACTGCAACTTAGATCATTTAGGCCTATCGTTCACAACGCTACTTATAATTTACTTGCAATCTCAAACCACCAATGAGTAGCTACAGCACTAGTATTTTAATGGTGGTCTGTTGGTGGTTTGTCTTCTCAATAGAGAAGGGCAGGAATTTGACGTATAGGTGCTAATTCTCAGCTTAATTTGAATAAGTAACTTTTGATTTCTAATTTTAATTTGAATGATAAAATAATACGCCATACACAGAGGAGACAGGTGTCTTACCGTGACATGTATTTTCTTCATTAATAGTTTCCGCCAGCGGCTTCGTCCGCGTAATATCTTTATAAATTAAAGCCTATGTTACTCAGTTAAAATATAGCATATTAAAGGTGAAGGTATTTATAAAATCGGTCCGGTAGTTTTTGAGTTTATTCATTACAAACAAACATACAAAAATTCTAATCTTTTCTCTTTATAATATTAGTTTAGATTTATTTACCCACAACGGGGAACCTCTTGGCCTGCATCTCACCTGATGGTAAGTGATGATCAGGCCGAAGGTGGAAGCGAGCTTCACCCGGAATCTTCACTCACAGAGGAACTGGGTATCTTACCTCTAACTGCCGAGACACAATAATGCTGTTAACATTACACACACAAAACAAAAGTACCGAATAAAGTGACGAAGCTAGATAAGCCATCGATTAGTAATGCAATTTTTAGAAATTTGAATACGTGGGGATTTCCCACATGAATGTAAAACTTGAATCACTGTCCATAGGTACTTATAGCATTGTATGCATATTATTTTCTGTAAGAGATTTATTGTTATTTATTATTATTATAATTTTCCTGTTACAAGGAAATGAAAGGAAAGTTTGCACAGAATAATATAGTAACTATACTTCCATTCTGTAAAAGTTATTAGTGTTAACTCAGGAAAATCACAGATGTTCGCAATTGTTAATGAAGCATTAACTGATAAATAATAAGTACACACGGCTACACATCAAGTTATACATTTCCAGTATAAGCTGACCTCTCATTGAAATTTCTCACGGAAATTTTATACAATGCGAGATAGTTTAAATTGGAAATATATAGCTTGATGTGTAGCCGTGTGTACATAATTTAGAAAACGAAGAAAGTTAGAAACGGTAGAAGGAGCGTTGGCAGACCAAATATAGCCAGGTGGGTGGACGACCCACAGAAGATCGCAGGGAAGACCTGGATGAGACTCGCACATACCAGGGCAGCATGGCACAAAAGGGGGAGGCATATACTCAGCAGCTGTGGGTAGAACAAGGCCGACCATGATGATGAAGATGATGTCATAATTACAGTTGGAATGCCGAAGTAAGGAACTGCATAATAATATAAAGTTTGTTATCCGTGTACCCAGAAAGTAGGTAAGATACTACTCTTAACAAGCTAAGTTTGTTTAAAATACCTAATTTCTATATTTTCATCTCGTTTCACATAATTAGATATGAGCAAATAAGGATCATTATCATCTGCTTAGCCTTTTCCCAATTATGTTGGGGTTGGCTTCCAGTCTAACCGGATGCAGCTGAATACCAGTATTTTACGTGAAGCGACTGCCTATCTGACCTCCACAACCCAGTTATTGTGTAATACGATACCCCTTGGTAAGACTGGTTGTCAGACTTTCCGGCTTCTGACGACCCGTAACGACTGACAAAGATCCACAAATGTCAGCCGGGACCAACGGCTTAATGTGCTGTCCGAGGCACGTAGGGGTCTTGGTGTGTAAAGATGGTCAATCATCCACGGACCAACCCCGGCAAGCGTAGCTTAACCTAATCGATTGACCCGTGCGGCTGTTATTACTTAGCCACAAGCTCCTCAAGCTCCTCATGAGCAAGTAAGAATAATACAACATTAACACCACTAGCTCCTCCGATGGTAGGAAAGTAGGGTTTTCTTATAGAGTAGTTCTAATAGCTCGCCCCCTATTACATGGGACTTAAACATAACTGGCGAAATGTGGGTGTATTATAATAGGTAGATACACCTCTGTCTAACCCTTCGGGCAATACAGGCGTGATGGTTATAAAAATTCCCAGATGCCCAGCACCTTTGTCAGGTACTACTATAATATACAGGGTCAAAGTAAATTACCTAGCAAAACTCCGCAGATGTAATGGGTACCAGATGAGACTCTCAAAACATCAAAATGAACGTGCTCTAAAACTAAGTGGTAATGGTGGTCTGCAATTTAAAAGATATCCTAAATCTTTTGGACAGATTCAGCTAATTGGAATGAGAAACTTAACTGCGAAGTTATCATCAAGCTACATGAAATAATAAAAAAAAAAAAACAGGTATCGGACAAAGCAATATTATTATTTTTGTTAACGAGAGATTGATAGGAAGCAGAAGGAACAAAAAGAAAAGCTGATGGGTAACGAAATTTGAACACGATAAAACAAAAGTTTTGATGATAATTTTACTGGGGTTAACGACCGCTGGTAACGTAATTAAAGTATGGGTTGAGAATATCTGTTTCTTTTTGTATTATCATGTTTAGATATTGAGACTCATTACGGCTGTGAAGTTTTGCTAACTAATTTTATTTAACCTTGTATATTTTTAAAACATTGTATAATAAGTGAGTCATTATTCCCCGTTACGTTTATTACCATAAATTCTTTTTATTTTCATATACATATTATATTTCAGATCATGTTTCAAGATTATCTAAATAGTGTGATGCTATCAACTCCCGTGCAAAGCATAGTAAAATATGAAGGACGGAAGCTGACTAATAGAACGCCTTACGTAGTAACCCTATTTTGTACACGGATTATTTTATTTTCAAAATCATAAAATTTTGAATTCTTACTGTGTTCAATTTGTAGTAGAACATGTATTTTTGCAATTATTAGTAATTTATAGTAGCTCATTGAAAGTTTTGCAGTTTATTTTTTTTATCGGTTTGCATTTTGTTTTTTTTTGGAGTCACTTAAGAAGCCGTGTACGTTGGTGACTTTTTTCGGACAATTTTATTCATTGTTTGTAATAAAGGGACAAAGAATTTAAACAAAATGGTTTGTGTCATGAAACGTCTAGTTTTTAGTCTTGCCTTGATGTAATTTTTCCATAGATGAATTATTAAAACTAGCGTTATATCTATGGATTTTTCAAATAGTTTAAGTAATAATGGTAAATCAGTGACGTTTGATCATCGTTTAACAAGAAACAAGATGATTTTGAAAATTAAAAATATCTTCAGACGTCGAAAATTTTTTTGACAAAGGTTGAAAAACTTTTGAAAAAAAAAATATAGTCAAAAATGTAATTGTAATGTGACAGGTGCTAAGTTGTTTAACCTGTTTAAATTATTTTAAATTTTCTCACAATTAGATTAGAAATTGACCAAAATAGGTTTTGTGCAATGTGTTAAGTCTGTCGACTAGGAAACGTTTTTTTTTTTCAATCCTTGTGTATATTTAAGGAGCTTGGTCGACTAGGAAAAGTTCAATATACAAATACTTAGCAGCCGTAAGTCAAAAGTTACTACGGCCTTTCAGTAATGTATCTATTCATCCACATTGTTATTTTGTTTTCGAAGTCAATGTTAGTTATGATTATCGTTCTATGTGACTCGTGTGTATAACTTTTCTTTTATAAAAATATTTCAGTGTAATTGAATTCTTATACAGGGCATCATGAAGTGTTTCTTAAAGTTATTATCGGATAGGGTGTCAGGATTCAAATAAGTGTGTACGCATTCACTTTAGATAAAAGGCTCGTGCAAACTGGCGCGATATCGAGGACGCTACAAGCAGCGCGACTTTTGTAGCGCCCGCGGTATCGCGCTGGTCTGCACAAGCCTATAAGTGTAGGTATAATAATATTGTCTTCGGCAGCGAGTCATTAATGCCCCTTACTTATTGTAACTTGGAGATTTCAGACCACTAAGTCCAGTTTTTGTTACGCTATTTACCAGTACCTAAAAATCGGGATAAACTCTGGAATAAAAAGCCGTCACTCTAAAAAAACTTCTTCTTTAGCACCGTGGGTTGATAATCTTTTGTGCCGATCAAATACATGACTAAATAAACATCTGTTGATTAAAACTTACAAATCTACTTTTTTACAATAATCGTATAGACCAAGTACCTATTACTTGGTCTATACGAATACCTATTGAAAAAAGGTACAGTTTGTAAGCTTGGATGTAGGAGGTAATTTCCGAAACTACTCATCCGATTTCAAAAACTCTTTCACTGATACAAAAGATACACTATTAGCTTTTGTATATAACATATATACATGTTAGTTGGCTTCCACGCGAATGGCGTCGCGTGCAGAAGCTAGTTTCAAATAAAACGACAATTACATTGCAAAGTTTATTAGCATTAAGTATAAATAAATAATAAATAGAATTTTCGTCTTTTTAAGACATTACTATCACATTCACTCACACAGTTATGGCAGATTTAATTCTTACAGTTGCTGTGCAGACGTACAATTCCGTAACCTCTCTGAACAGTATCATACCTATCGTACAGTCAAAAGGGATGATGACAATTTTTTTTTTGTCCGTCTTGTAGATTATTAAAAAATATTGAACACGTATTTTTTCTTTTTTTACGTAATCAAAGAATTATGGCGATACATTGAGTTAAAATGTGCCATGACGTCACGAGTATGTAGATTTTTAGTTACTTGTGACGTAGCGACCCCAACTTCCCAACTTTAATGCGTTTAATCTAAGACATTTTGTATTAATATGATAAAGCAAAAAATACGTGTCTAATATTTTTTTAATTATCTGACTGACAGACTAAAAACAATTTCTTTTTTTTTTACTCAGGCATCAGGCTATTGAATTGAGAATTGAGAATACCAGAAGAATGCAAAACGATCTCTACGGCATACGTAGAGATCGTTTTGCATTCTTCTGGTATTCTGAAGACTGGATTTGAAATTGTAAAATCTGCATGCACTCATATTCTAAGGGTAACCAATTTCACGTTACGTAGGTAACAACCACTAGGTGTTATATTATATCAGTGGGTAAAATCTGATATTTAAATTATCACTGCTTACCTAAAGTCAAGCACGACCAATAAGTCATGATCAACTAACTTAATTATTATTTTAGACAGCGCCTATTTTATTTAAAATTATTAGAGAGTCGGGTGATCTGTAACTCAGTCCTTCTACCTCAGAAACATTTCATTATTTAAGATTGTGGATCTTATTAACCGGTGCCTGTAATACGATGTTGAGATAAATAAATATTTATGATTATGATACTGATTATTATTTGTTTTAATCAGTCATAACATGGTTGTGATTTGTTGTGCTTTTTTGGTGGATATAACCTTTGTTTTTATTATGAAAATTTGTGAATTGAACATTCAGCCTTTGGCTACTAACTTCAACTATTTTGTGATCGCATTTGACACTTATTTTGTGATTGTATTTTGATACATATTTGACACTGACGTTTTAAATGCAGAAGCAGAATCAGCCACTTCGTGAAATAGCAGAGAGGTGACAAAATAAATAGATTACATTACTATTTCTTCCGGAACAATAAAACTTTACTCGAGGACGGAGCCAGGAGCACATTTCACTAACAATTAACAAACGTGGCATTATACTCTCTTGCTATCTAAACAGATATTGCGTAGGATTCAGCATTCAATCTCACTGCCTCGCCTTATTCAGCTGGATGGTAATGCCCAACTGAGCTGGATCCACGCCAGCAATAGCGGTTGCTATGGGCCTGGCCAGGGCCACGCCAGATACGGCTACAGCAGTGGCCATCGGTCTTGAAGCTGCCAGGCCATGCTCACCGATGACTGCAAGACCTGAAAGACAATGAAATAGTACTTCAGTAATGTTTATTTAGAAAATGAACCTACCTTCACAATTACAGTAAAAAAATGGGTAAAAAGTAAAGTATTACATTTTTGGCCCGAGTTTCGAACTCAAGATCTCAAAGCTACTAACTACCGAACCTATTTTTATTCCTGTAAGACATGAGATGTTAATTAGCGACATCTGTCGATGAAGTTGAACATTACTAAGCTAAATGCGCGACTAGTAGCGCCGTCTACACAACGTTAAGCAGCGGTTAGTAGTTTCTTCAATGTTCGGTTGGCAGCACTCATGTAATTTCTATCCAAAAAACTGAACGATTCAAATAGGATAAAAAAAAAATTGAGAATTGACTTACCAACAGGTTTGGCTTCAGCAATGGTTCCTTTTTCTAGGAAGTCGGAATCACTGCTTTCGTCGAATTCGGTGTCCGAAGCGTCGATGCCAACACCCTCTTCTACAATCTGAATAAAATAGATGTGTTTGTTTTGTGCTTAACTTTTTAGTTCCAGAAAAGTGGTCTCAATTTCATAAAGTACAGGTTTATTTTATTCAGCAAACTTTTCTTAGCATATAGACATTAACTTCAAACTCTTTAAGGTTTGGCGATTCCTGAATCACGTTTTGCAAATAAATTGGTTATTGTAACACGGTGCTATCAGTGCATACCCTGCTCTTTGATCATACATCGAATATGGGTGTATGCAAAGTCTTATTCTTATTTATCATCTAAGATACGTTTATATAGATAATGTGGCATCATTAAAAAAAGCCCTCAACCCTTTTAAAAAAAACCCTTTAAAAAGCGCAAAGTAACCCTTTTTAAGGCGTTCTGTCAATCCTTTTACACGAGTGGCCTGTGGGTATCATACACGCGCCGAGCATACAACGTCCTGCGTGTTCAATTTAATAATGCTTTTAGGATGCTGTTGGGGCTGCCATGGCGTTGTAGCGCTTCAGGTATGTTCGCGGAGGCTCGCACAGATGGTTTCCATGCCATCATGCGAAAAAAGGCGGCCTCCTTACTACAGCGCCTGCATGGTAGTGACAACAGCATTCTAAAAATGATCGCTGCCAGACCGGACTGTCCCTTTCAGGGACACTGGGTGGGGACAGTCCTAGATCTGCGTAAATAAATAATTTGTAAAATAATAATAATAATACATTACTAACCTACTTATTTAAGCACCATTGTTACTAACACCACTATACTAACAAAATTATGGACCTTAGTCTGAAATAAAGTTTAATTTAATTTTAATTTTTAATTAATAAACTTACGTAGTCATCATCCTTTTCTTCCTTAGTCCTTACGTTGACATTCTTCTTGAACAGCATATCAATATCATCAACCTCTTCTATCAGCTTTATGATATTCGAAGCGGCTTCACCCAAGGAGGCCAGCTCAGTCTTAAACCTAGTCTTTTCAACATTCCCCAGGGAACCAGTTTTACGACCAAGATTATGCAATTTCAGAAGATTTGTTGATAAAGTCTTAAGATTTTGCAAGTTCTTGGCCATGACTTTAGCAAGAAGATTTTCATCGCTATTTTTGATGATATTTTCACTGCTGATATTTTCTTCGGAGACTATTTTCTCGCCGGTTATCCTGCCTAGGTTATCTTTTTTTATTTCCAAGTATTGACCCTTGGCTCCTCCGTAGAATGGTACGTATTGTACTGATGCCCTATAAAGGTTAAAAGTTATGATTATGGTTTTTACCGTGGACTTTTTCTATTTTTTCTAGCTTATTTGTGTAGGTGTGTATTAACAGAACCATAAAAATATAATCTAGACAAGAGTATGAATCATAGTCTCAATGGTCTAACAGTAATTCTACATTTGGGAAGTTGTGGGTGTAAAGGAAATCAATTATACTTAATTTGCTACATTCTACCGTAGTATAGTATAAGCGTGAGCATGTCCGTTATATTAGCATCTAATCCATTTAGGATAATGACCTATCGCAAGAATGTTTGAATTATTTTAAAACCTTGAACTTTATTTCTCATAACTTATAAATAATAAAGATAAACTGGCCAGTGGTGGATGGACTTTTAACCGATTTTTTTTTGGATTTGTCTACGTTATTAAATCATAACAGGATATTTTCATAATGTACCAGATACATAGTAAAATAGATGATCAAAAGATAATCTTCATCTTAAGCAGAATTTAGGCTAATCCGAATTATTTGTAACATTTATCTTTCAATAATAACATAATGCGACTGACCATGACATTACCTACTAGCAGTATTTCAAATGAAATAAAACAAACATGATTTCAAATAAAATTAACATTTATTCTCGCCTTTTACATCAATCTTATATTATTCCAAGATTACATTCAATTCGAAAATCAATTTTAAGTTTACAGTCAAAATTAGTTTCCGAAACTAAATCAATTAATATTACTCTTACTTCCTAGTTAGTGATGTATCATTAATCATTGATCTACAAATTCGTATAGATAAAGATCTGATTGCGCATGAGCTATGCCGCCAGGGCCTGCCACGGCAGTCGCAAGAGGTGCATGGAATATACTTCCACTCTGGTTTCTCGCTATTACTACATGGGATATGGGATTTGCCAAAGCTGTCCCTTGAGAATTCAGAGCGTGAGCTATGGGTTTTATAAATAGCATGAATGTCGTGTCTTCCAATTTCAAGGGCGTTTCCCGAAAATTCATGCCATCGTAAATGTATTGATCTGATTGCTTCATTGATCTGCTCCACTGTCCGTCTCGTCGCCATCCTCGTCCGTTGTAGTATCTAATAAGTGAGAAAGAGAATAGTTTAATGAGAAGGAAGACATGATACATGTGAGTTAGTTAGAAATGACTATCGGTTGTTAGGATGGTAATAAATAATAGGACCAGTAGCAACAATCTTTCCTTCAGGTATAGCTTGTAATAATTGTGCAATAGAACCATCTATTTTACTTTGTTCCTGTAGACGATGAGCAACTGATGTGAGGTCAGCATCGGAAGATAATGCTACAATTCGTGCGGCTGGTCCAGCTACAGCGAGCCCTCCTGGTTGTGTGTAAGCAAGACCTCCGGGGCCTACAATCGCGGTTCCACCTCTTCCAGCAGTCGCCACTCCTCCAGGCCCAGCGATGGCCACTCCTCCTCGCCTAACTTTCAGTCTGTTTATGAAGAAGCCAGGTCCAGCTGGCAGCCTGTTTGATTGTTTGTTTCCAAACAGATCTAAAAAGTGAAATCGCAAGTCTCCATCATTATCACTAACGGTTTTAGTGTCTTGTGTTTTAACAGGCTCTCGCTTCTTTGGTTTCACAGTAGTAGAACTAGGTTTGAGTGCAAAGAATTTATTTAGTTTTATTGGGTCAATTTCTTGCAATTGATTTTCATGTGCGACGGTGCGTTTTTTAACTGCCCTCTTTTGCCTTGATCTTGCTTCTCTAGTTGGGTGCACGATTAAGTCTCCAGCTTTTACAATTTCATCTTGATATTTTGTTACTTCCTCAATAATTGGCTCATTCGATTTTTTTTTCCTGCAAACATCAGCGTTTTGACCATACTCAATAAAATTGTTCCATCCTCCTCCATTCATAATACTGAGTAACGGGTCCCTTATAAGAACTGGAAATAATGACGCAAAGGGCCATTGAAAAGGTGGCAGACTAGGCAAAGATGGAAAAGAAGGAAACGGTGATGGAGATGTTGGACCATCTTGTCGAGTTTGCATTTTTGTAGCGTATTCCATCGGATTTATGAAATTACTGTACATATTATTCAAAGATGGCATGACAAGAACAGGCATATTCATTATGTATGGTCCGGGCATCATTGCCGTTTGTGCTTGGTTACCAGCTAATAGAGAAGACAGCTGTCTTGAATATCTGTTATCATCTAGATCTCCATTGAAAATCGTATTACTCTCTTGCTGTTGTATATTGCTATGTTTTTGGTTCAGTTTTCCAGAAGCTATAACTTGTTGAAGTTTTTCCAATATTTCTTTATCAAGGACGTATTCTCCTCCCGACTGATGCGGCGCATTCCACTGGAATTGATTTCGCCTGCTCGGTTTCTGGAGAGCGTCATTTATAGCTTTTATCTTTTCCAAAATATCTTTACTTGTATCTTCAATCTCTCTGTTAGTTTCATCGTAAGCTAATGACCTCTTTTGATCTATTTCAGCTTGTTTTAATTCATCAATAGATGTCGCCGCCCTGAAATAATTTCATCTTTGTTAGTTTTTGTCTGTAGCAAAAGTATTGCTAACCATTATTTGTGATACCTTCATCCATAAGCATTATAGTTTTAGCGTGTATTTAATCATAAAGCGGTGTTGAAGCTTATAATATAGTATTTAAAGTGAACCATACCTGAACTACTGCTGATCCCGTGTAGTTTTTCACTAATATTTTTAGATCTACTAGTTATGTTAGTTGTGCTGGTTCTACGTAAATGTGCATTTCTACTGTTGAAAAACCGTCGTTAATATTAAAAAAAATACCTACCGAGGAAGATTTATCAGTAATTTTATAAACGCGTTAATTATTTATGTTAGAAACTGACATCATTGAATTTGTTTGTCGAGACAAGATTGTACATTCAGGAATGATACACTTTCATTATCCAATTTGTTAAAAGTATTGAAAAAGGATTTGATATATAAAACAAGATAAACTGAATTAAAATGGGAATAGTAATTATGAAAGTTATCCAAGTGAATGAATCTAATGCTTGATGAATAAAATGATAATGCGGATACAATGAAATCAGTTTCGAAAATAAAATTAATTATTAGTTCGTGTCAAATATGTATAGTTGCTTTAAACGTAACGTTAACTTTATGTATACTATTATTATCTACAACATTAATAATTATTTTTGTTAGAATGAAACTTACTCATTATTTGACGGTCGTGACGATACCTCCAGGCAGGCACACGCGAGTAGCACCTGAAATTAGAAAATAAATCATAAGAAAGGTTACAAAAAAATTCAAAAATTGTTTCTTGTAACATAAAGTGAAAATTGATTACCCACAAGAACCTACACATAAATTAGTGGACATTTTACTAATGTTGGATGTTGAAAATTGAATCACTACTACTACATGAAATAATTATCAATTCAATTAACTACTGTACTGTGTTTATAAGCTTGCTCGACGATAACATAGTTACACATCGTCTATCACCCAATACCTCAGTAGTTTACTCCTAATCAGTGTTGACAAACAACATTCATTATCTTCTGTATCACATTCGATTCTGATACACTTTCTAGAGAAAGTCATGCATCAAAAAGCCGTAAACACAAAACTTAATGATACATTAATAATAGCATAACCGTATATTTACTTAACCTACAAACTAAAAATCACATAGAACATTGAAATGGACCTTATGATACTATGAATAGTCAAATGTATCTGGACTTTTTAAGTGTTTTTCTAATCTAGACTAAAAGAAAGTGAAATGGTTTGAGATCGAAGTGAAACTCTGCGTCCGGCGCCTGACCACCTACCGGTTTCAATGTTTCTATAAACAATTGTATGGTAGCTTTTTTAATGAAGGCTTGTTTGCCTTGTAACTGTAGGTATTTATGGTACTAAGTAATGAAGACGAAAGGGTGTGGCTTTAAACAGGTCTGGTTTCGGAGTTGGGAAGAATGTGTATTGCAATGACGCGCTAGGACAACTAAAGGCTTCATAATAATAAAATTACAGGGGTCATAAATTTGGTACGGATGATGGGGTCCTATCCGATGGTGAGACCTATATATTATAATGTCATAACCAGCTTATAATCTTCCCGCTGCTGGGATATAGGCCTCCTTTCTTCAAGAGGGAGTATATATATAGTCTACCACGCGGGCCCACTGCAGGTTGGTATATGTATCAAGACGAATTTGGTAAAAATAAGTAGTTAGGTAAGTTAGTGAAATATGTACGGATGTTGGATGCAGAAGATTAATTATTTTATGCTAATGATGAATATGATGATAAATTGTAATTTACTTATTCATTTCTATTAAATGGTTTAAATTTTATAATATAAATGAGACGATATAATAGCAACTTTTTTCAATTTCGACTACTTTTCAATCGTAAAGTTTTAGTAAAATCGTAAAAGAGAGTCTAAATTACCGAAACAGAATAAATTATAACGGAAAACAAATACGGATAATGTGTCAATAAAGGTAACTGTGTTTTGGCGATCGGCCCGAGAAAGGCAAGGTCGTACCGAAAGCTGAGCGAAGAGCCACTGAGAGCGTACGCGTGATATATCTTTGTTACAGACTAAAGTTTTATAGTTGCATGATTATAGTTTAGAGAAATTCATATTCATTTTCTTTCTTTTCAACTTGCAACTTCTACAACTTTTGGAAACCTACATTTCTTTTTAAATAACTTTGTTTAAAATCATTAACACAAAATTATTATGTACCTACATATATAATGATATAGTGTATAATATAAGTTAAACTTAACTTCTGCAACATTGAACGTTAACGTCACTGTAGCTTTTCGCTGCGTCAACGATAAAAACGCACCTTATTTCAAACAGCGTACACCTAAGAAGGAAATTACTGGGTCGCGTACACTTATTGTGTTGGTATTTGGCAGTGGTACCGTTAGCTTTACTTATCTGTACATATTGCCAATTGGTGGCTACAAAAAATTGGGCCGCTACAGTTGAACGACTGTGTAAACTCTACTTAATTAGAAGTAAGTGCTTTCCTTACGTGCCTTCTTTGATTTGGTTATGATTATCTCACAGGATTTTCTCTATTTTGATTGATTTGTTGACTGTATAGTTGCCAGTATCTTCATTTGTTTTGGTAATTGGTCAAAATGTCAGTGATAATGATGATTATTCTTGACGGCTAAAAGTAACGGGTACTTAATGGATTGGGTCAAAAGTTCATTAGTTCCAAAAAGCAAAAATATACTTCACCACTTCACGTTCGCATTGGACAGATGACTCATTGATATTTTGAGTGTGAAGCTCTAATAGTTGGAAATGTTATGAAGTTATGATGCTCTAAAAAAACACCTTCACACAAAATCCATCATTACATATCCCCCATAATATTTTTTTTAACACACGGCCTTTTCACTGCCTCGTGACTTACTTTTCTTTACCATATAAGGAAATAAGCATCATATTTGTGTTGTAGGTACTATGAAACTTCCAAGGGCAGAAGGCCATACAAATCTTGCATACGAACTAGTTCTTATCTAAAATCTCACTCGCAGCTCAACATAACCATAACGTAAGGGAAAAGGAAACAGGGCACTTAGATAAGGTCACATCCACATTTCTTTTGAAAGTGTCTTCCTCAAAACCTACATCGCATCTGAAATCTGTGTTGTGTAAATATTAATAACTTGATCTTAAAAACAGTTCGATATGGTAATGAATGATTTCCGGAGGGAACTCATGCGTCAATTATTTCAAACTTTCGAAAACCTAGCATGTAGGAAAGTGTTAAAGACTTTTTCAATGTCACTTTTTTATTTAATTGCACTTTGGTAAAGGAAATAACGTGTGGAAACCGTTCATCATAATCTCTATGACTACGCTATAAGCAGGTGTGGTAGACTGCTCATCAATGTTGTTCCCTTTTTAGAATAGTTCTTTTAAAAGGCTCGTTTTAACTGTTATTATGAAGAAAAGACTCTCTATTTAAGGTTTTTTTTTAAATCCATTGACATTTTTTATAACTAATGTTGTATAAGGACCACTTAAAAGGCTATAACGACCCAAATCTTTTAACACAATGAACTTTAGTTCCGGATAACTTTAAAGGGCAAACCGGTCATATCTAAACATGCATACCAATTTGGTAGCTAATCTTAGATCTTACTCGTTAAGCCTGTATCGGTTGTAAATCTTAATTGTTTTATTGTGTGTCTCACTTAAAACTTTGAGAGGTGATGAATATAAAGTGTCCTAGAGCTTGTTCCTATTTATAGATAAATTTATTTACTTTACAGTTGTTAACGGAAAGAGCATTGATTTAAACATTACTTACTGCGCGATTTAATGCGTAATATTCATAATTACTAACTGTTTCCCTATTTTAGTATACACTAGCTCTTGCTCGCGGCTTCGCCCGTGTGTATGTCGGAAAATATCTCACGGGAACGTACTACCGAGATCACAAGTAACCCTATGTGTTAATTCCAAGTTATAAACTATCTGTTTGCCAAATTTCATTCGAATTCGTTCAGCCGTTTTTGCACCAATCCGGAACATGCCTCCAAAACAAACAGACAAACGGACAAAAATTCTAAAAATCTATATTTTCGTCATCAGACTTGTTATCGTACATCGTAAACATTACATTTTTGCAAAAAAATATTCTCTGTACAGTTTTGACTTCGTTAATATTCAAATTACTTTTTATAAATTGATAATGATTTTTTTAATAAGCAATTTCGTTTTTGCTGAAATCACTGCCTATTAATTTTAGGATCCAAAACATTATGCTAAATTACTTATCATGAGAATAATGCATATTGTACACATGTTAATTTACAAACTATTAGGTATCGTGGTGTTCTGTAGTTTCTGCCATGGGAGGAAGGCATGAGCATTTTTATATATGTATATATTAGTTATCGTTTAGCTACTAACTACTAAACAAGAAAAAAAAAAGAAAAAGCTTTGTTTACACTTTTTGTACATTTATTTTGCGTGCAGAAATACATCGATAACATTGGTAGCAGAATTGATTTGGCAACAGTGAAAGTGTTTGCAAAATTTGACCATTACTTTTTGAGTGATCTGAATACAAATGTTTTGTTGTGATGTATAGAAAATACTCAATTTACATAAATTTGCAATTTAACTACAACCTTTGTGAACCCTATCAACGATGTCTATTTTAATATTAATATTGATAATTTTGACAGTATTAATAATTTTAAATATTAAAACGAAATCTGTCCTTTATTTCCATATTTATGTAAAAGGAAAAGCAGATTGTTTATTCATGTGGTTGTTAAAATTAGTGATGGTTTTTAATCAAAACTTTTTAATTTATTCAGTGATATCGATATTTATAACCATAACGACGTAACATCACTATTGTATCCACCCATGACCATCAAGAACATAATTCTTTTCTTCTACACCTTTTGAAATTAGAATTAAAACTTGTTGAACATGCAAACTTAGTGATGAGCATTAATCGATTCTTTTGTTTTTATTTGATGTACAATTATTATTGCATAGTAGAAAACCATTAGTAAAAGTGGTACTTATGAAATTTCTTTTGAAAACAAGTTGCACTTATAATGGAAAGTTGAAAATGGACGGCAATGAGGGCAATGTCTAAACATGCAACGTTTATAATGTCATAGAACCAGTGTACGTAAAATTATGATGCTGTGAGATAATAATAGATGGAAAGTGCTATGTGAATTATACGTTTATTTTATATTTTGGGCTAGTGAAGAGTTTTGTCTGGTCAAAGGTGACTGGTCCGTGGGATTGTTATTTTTTTAAAAGTTTATCTTAATTAATCATTTCGTGAAATGTTGACTGGCTATTTACCAAAAGAAACTATAACGCTATTTCTGTTAACATCACTAAAGAAAAATTTTATGTACATGCTGGAGATTTTAGAGGAGGTTTGTTTGATAATATTAGTTACATAGGGTTATTGGTTGTTTGTCGGCAATTCGTTACGGGGATGTTGGAGAGGTCATTTGCAACCAAATGACACCTTATGACCCCTATGCCAATGTCAACCATTTTCGAGTAATATGACATTTAATATTTTAAAATGAATAAAATAAAAATATAAAATGTCAAATAAATCGGAAATTGCTGACATTTGCATAGGAGTCATTTGGTTGTAAATGACCTCTCCTACATCCCCTTTATGGATTGCCGACATATACCCAATAATCCTGTACATTATGTTTAGAAAAACTTGTCTGTTAAAGGAAAAAAGGACAAAACATCTTAAACCTTTGTTTACTGTTGATGTCAATGATCTTGACAAACATCATTTTGGCTCAAAACACAGTAAGAGTAAGTGTGTACACAAGTTTGTTTTAGCTTATCCAAAACAGTTATCTTGAAGTGTCTTCACGTTAAACATAGCAAGGGGGAGAATCATAATGTTTTTATACATCAAGTTTTTTTTAGATTATACATTACCACCATAACACCGAAGGGTCTATTTGGTTAATTAAGTACATGGCACTTGTTGAAAGGCCTATACTGTCCTCCCATACCTATTAACACTGTTATTTTGAAATATTGTGTTATTTTTCAAAGAGTAACCGTCTAGTATTTGCCGGCTCTTCTCCATAGGAAAGGACTAATTGGAACCGTGCACCTAGATTTTGACGTTTCAAAAGTGTTCAAGTAGTTTTATTTGAAATAAAATATTTTAATTTTGGGTTAGGCAGATGTGTACGCTGACCTCTCATTGTACGGAAATCCTTAACAATGCGAGATCAGCTTGTACTGGAAATGTATAGCTTGATATGTAGCCGTGTATACCTATAGTACACCCACATCGCCAGTTATATTTAAGTCCCAAGTAATAAGCGGCGAGCCTATTGCCATTACCCGGGCATAAAATAAAATCAGAATCTTTTAGATTTTTAATTTCAATTCATTGTGAACATAGGGTAAAAAATTATACCTACAGTTGTTATACAAAGAGATATTGGTTCATACTACGTCCCGCCAGAAGGGATACAAAATTGATGAGGTAATCATATGTCGCATTCATAAAATAAAAATATAAAGTCAAGAAAATTACATGTCACAATTTCATGCCAAACACTAATGGTTAATAGTAATAATAGAATATCAATAAATTAAGACGGCACATAAACAAATAGGTAGTATTTAGTCACAATTTATTAACTATACAGACAGATGTAAAATTATATAAATATTATTTTAATTTGTCATTAAGATATTTAGTATATTCAGATGCACGTCTAAATGATGATGACCGGCATAGTAAAATCATGGGTCAATTTATTAATTAAATAATTAATTACTAGCTGCTACTGGGCTGATGATGACCGATATAGTAAAATCATGGGTCAATTTATTAATTAAATAATTAATTACTAGCTGCTACTGGGCTTTGAAAAAAGCTAGTGAATTTTTACTAGTTTTTTAAGCTCTTATTTTCATTCCGAGTTGTTTTTGTAAGTAAATATTTATCTCTCGCTAGAGGCGTAGGTAAGTACTCAAGTGATATTGAGAATAAAGATATGAGAATGCAGTAGTTTCGATCGTCAAGTAGGTACAAAAATAGCAATACCTAGAACAAATTGTGACATTTACTATTACTACGTACCTACATTATTAGTCCATGTTTTGAGTACAATAACCCGTTTTATTTAATATAGCTGTTTTGCAGGTTTAACAGGATGATATACCAACACTTTATTTGTTATTTATGTATTTCTGTCTTTTTTTGTCCAGTAAAGATGGTTTGCCTTCAACTATACCATTTCATTATCTTACAAATTGGTAATACGTTTACTTGTAATTCCTAAATAATGATCAGTCTTGATACTTGATTGGTACTTCAGTAGGGACTGTTAATAAGTACTGAGGGGTTAATTAGACTTATATTCATTCGTGGAAGTTGTGCATTTCTACATCTACGCTATGGTTATGTAATTACCAGAGTTTTTAAATCTAATAACTTTAAACGAGCAATTCTTGTATATATGTAGATATATATATATAATCTGTGTAGTCAGTGAGAGTCTGACACACCCTCACGCTCCGCCCAGCGAGGAAAGTTATTTGATAATTACAAAACAAAAAAAAAACGGGATTTCGGGCGATCTAGCTAAGTTTCCTATTCGGAAAATGTCGTTCAAAAAAAAAGGTCATCCAGATATTAAGTTTTTATGCGTGAATAGGTTTTAACTTGCAGTACTTGTTGTACTTACCTTAAGTTTCAAATACGGAAACTTAAGAGCTCATAGATGACTTAAGTAAGGGAGCTTTTTTTGATACAAACTTTATATTTTAATTTGCGTTTTTTTTTTTTAAAGAACTTCACGATCATTAGTAGATTGACTGATTGGATTAGCAATGTGTCTCGACAGATAATAATGATACACTTTATATAAACGATCTTGACCTTATAAAAGTGTAAAATCTATTTGAAAAACAACCTTCAAAGTTTAACCAGTATAAGCGGAGCACTAGAATTTCATTACCAGGTAAAAAGGTCAAGTGCGAGTGTTTTATGCTAACAAATTTTGTAAACACCGTCATGCGTACTTGCATATGCATGTCCAGAAAATTGTGAACCGTTAAGCACTTCATGCTTTCGTTTTTTCCTAAATCGCTTCATTTTGTTCATTACTTGGAGATGATTACAGTTGAATGACAGATGTGGTGTCGAATGAGCTTTCGCGTTCAGTTTATTTTTTTGAAATTTTTCTAATAGTAAAGTTTAAAACGGCAATAAAAATATGATAAGTAGGTATTTATTTTGGAAACTGGCTTTCAGTGATATCTCAGCAGCCCTCATATTTTTGTTAACAGCAAAATATTGATATTCTTACCATACTTTTTAAGAGCATTTCGATATGAATCTTTATTATAAATGGATTAAAAAAAGGTAATTGATTTAAAATTAGGGTTAATGCAAACACACAAAAAATAAGTTTATGGGTACTCACCAAAATTCCAAAAAGATAAGGACGCATCATATTTCCAAGTATAAAAAATATCGATAAATAAAACACGTTATGTACTTCGAAATAATCGAGTATCGGTATTTAAAATTTGGATATGGAACACGTGCGGTCACTCGCGCTGTCCACTGGCGAGTTTGAAGCTTGAACCGAGCCGCCAGCTTTTTGCTTCACTTTGAAAATGATTTTACTACGAGCTTGTTTCTCGATTATAAAAGTGTTCTAGTGAATGTGAGATGAAAGTGCAAAGTGGTAAGTCATACCTAGTTTATCATCAACTCGTAAAATCGGTAGGGTGAGTAAAGATTATATATAGTACAAACCACAAAACTTAACAAAACTTTTATTTAATTAATTTATTTAGGTGTCATTATCAAATCGATAGAAATAAAAAAAAAGTGTAGAGATAATTTGAAACAGTAGATATCCTATTATAGTCTTTTTGTTCCATTTTCATTTGTAAAATTACAAATGAAAATTGAGTTTTTTGTTGTGAATACAACGAAAAAATGCCTGCTCATTAAAACTTTAAACTCCATTCCTAGATGACCTTTGCGTAGCATACAACTTACCCCTGACGTCACATAAAACAAAAGAGAATTACCCTACAAGCTTAAAAAGAAAAGATAATATCAGTCTCACATACGTGAACAACCAAGATGTTATCGATACTCGTAAGTTTCGAGTTACATTAGTACTGTGACACAGGGATGCGAATTGTGAAAGTGGATGTACCTCTTAGATTGATTTTTTATGCTACAAATTAGTTGATGTTTTTCTAAAAATGTCCTTCGATCGAGCAATGCTCATTTAAGAATAAATTTACAGTAATTAATGAGAAAAACGTGTTGTAATATTTTTTTTCTTTGATTGTCAACATGTTGATATCAATATTTTGTCGTCTAATGTGTGAAGTATAGGCTTGATTACAATTTATTTTTATTTAAGTCAGTCAAGAAGGATCGAACCTTTTTTAATTGCGATGAAACGTCGATTATAAAAAATAACAATCAGTTTTTTTATTGAATTAACAGCGGTTTTATTAATCATGTTTGGTAAAAACTAATCAGATCAATTTGGTGAGTGTTTTATTTTTATTATGTTTAACTATTTTATTGCACGAAGTTTTTGGCAATTAATTTTTATTACGTTCTTCAATGAACATACACGTTTTACATTTATTACTCCGACGATATAATATAACTGGAAAATATTTGCAGTAATAGAAAAATCGATTAATTTAAAAGCCGGATCCAACATTGCGCGATTTTATATCCCAAAAGATAGGTAATAATTTAAATCCCAAGTTCTGTTATAATGTTCAGATAATGACGAGGGAATAATATTATGGGAATATAAACTGACTTTACCTTCACGATGATTTTATTGTTTTATGCTGGGCATCACTACTGTGGGCTTTTGAAATCTCGGAAAGACGTGTCTAAATCATTAAATGTACACAAATCACAACTTTTATGAAAAACATCGATATTCCGGTACCGCACCCGCCCACCACTATGACAAATTCGAGTACCGTATTACAATCACTTTTAAATTAATGATACTTGAACTTGACCTTGGACTTTAAAGACTGCTGACCCAAATATCACCGTCAGGTTTTTGTTTATATCTAGTAATTATTATCAATTATTGATAACTATTATGAATTATTAAAATGTAGGATTGTAGGTGTTACCATAGGTAAAGCTAATTATTATCCATGTAGCGGTATAACAGAAGAACTTTTAAATTACAACCAATTAATCTTGAAACACGGTGGACTAGGGAACTAAATTTTCTAGTGTGGTATTAGATATTACATATTTTGACCAGTCTTTGCAAACAGCCCTATATTGAGGTTCCAAGATATACTGGCTTACTTGTGATTTTGTTTTGACATTTGACTGATACAAAACATTAATCTTTGATGCAAAGTTCTAGTGAAAAACTTGAAGCGAAGTAATTATTCAAAGAATGTTTTTGATTATGAAAATAATTATTTTTGTGCTTTGTCTACATGAAATAATTCAACAATTTTTAAAATTAATTTTAACTAATTAAGGAAGGTTTCTACTTTTTTTTTTTAAATAAATATTTTTACACTATCATTTGCGTGTGTTACGCTGCACTTTTATCCTGTGCCGAACACGTGTTTTGCCCAATGTTGATCATTAAGATTCGTAACTTTCCACAAGCTATTTGTATGGCGACTTTCTTTATCTTGACGATCAACTTAATTCAGTTATATTATTCACTAAGACTTTTTTGGCTCATAATAAATACTCTTCTTATAAAATCAAGAAAATTAAGAAAGCCATAACGCCTATAGGTAGATACTTCGTATTCTAGATGTCTTGAAAAGATCACAGCAAACATTTTGGATTTATTGCATTTGATTCAGCGTAAATATAACGAATTTTTAACCCTGTTTAAATACATATAGCTTCCATTTTCCTTTTGGAAGATTGCAGAAATAATTCCCTGAACTTAATGATTAGCTAGCTTCCGCCAGGGGCTTCGCCTGCGTGATATCTTTATAAATTATAGTCTATGTTAAGGCTTGTGCAGACCAGCGCGATATCGCGGGCGCTACAAGGGTCGCGCTGCTTGTAGCGCCCGCAATATCGCGCCTGTTTGCACGAGCCTTTACTCAGTGGCAATAATAACATTCTACTAATGAAAGATTTTTTTAAATCGGTCGAGTAATTTTTGAGTTTATTAGTTAGAAACAAAAATACAAAAAAGATGTACCTATGCATCGACAAGAATTCATTTAACTGTCTACAGTCCTTGTTCCATGATAAATCAATGTGTAGACACAAAAACATACCTATTGCACATTATCATATAGGATACCTACTTAATTAGAAAATAAAAGAATAAAATATTGTCCAGGTAATACAGTTAGCAGATTTACAGGTTAACAGCAAGTTGAGACGACATGAGTAGCTTAAATATTACCTACAGCTAGGTGACAAAATATATTCACTAAGCCCCAAACTAGACTGTTATTCTGTATCTTGGGGCTCAGAGTGGAGACCAGACATGATGGTGATTTTAGGTATGTTACGGTATGTGTGTATAAGGATGGTTTCATAGCTGTCCGGGAGACCCGCACGGGCCGCCCGCACACGGAAGACCAGTATGGGTAGCGCCCGCAGTGCTCTGAAACGAGGGAGTTAGTACGATACAACCCCCGTATCTGTAACCGTAACCGTATCGACTCAATACTCAATACTGCAATATAGAATTGAGTATTGAGTCGATACGGTTGCTAGCGTTGTACGGGCTCTATCTGGAGCGGGTCGCGTACGGACCAATCCGCGTCGCTGTGAAATAATTTTCTAGCGCCTTACGTGTGTCTCCGTTCCGGGAGCCCGTACAGGCGGTCTGCACGGATCTCCCGGACAGCTCGTAACCAGCCTTATGTGTAACGTGTGTGTGATGTGTGTGTGGTCGTATATGGTGTGCGTGGTGTGTGTGTGGTGTGTTTGTGTAAGTGTGCTTGTTGATTCCCATTGTGCTTCGTTTGATTCGGTGTAGGTCTTTACATTAATTGTTCCGAGTCATCATAACCAGTGTTTTGAAACTTTTTCTTTACTATTTTAATTATATAGATTGTTACGATATTATGGAATACAAACTTTATCCAATTTTAAATTAATTGTTCTCATCGGCAAGAATGAATTAAAATAATTTAAGATGTATATATGATTACCATCTTTGTGAGGCTGATTGTGGCTAAAATGTTCGTCAAGTGGCTCTATAGATAATTTATTATCTTTGATGATCCCGTACATCAGGATTTGGTAATATATACAGTACAAACTTGATTTATAGGTATTTCAATTAACTTTGGCCTTCCAAAACAGGAAATTAGATCATTTTAACAGGACACTGTAATTTAATGACGGATCGCAAAGGATTTTTTTTAGAGTCTTCATATTTTATTCATCATCTTTCGTAAGTAATTAAATCGAATGCTTCGAGAAGAGTGATGATTTTTATGATACTAACCTAACCTATTTCATGGACTTGTTTCCGAAACTCGTAATTTTATTGGGGTAATTAATGATCTTATTTTTGTAATCCTAGTCCCCGTGCTTATGTGAGATTCGAATCTGTATTAAAAAAAAAACGGCCACGATTCATTTTCTGATATAATTTACAATACCTAGTACTTTTCTTCAAAGGCTCCTAGCACGAGCGTGCGACGTAATTATAATGATAATTCGAACGATGTTTTAATCAATAAAATACGACTACCATATAATATGTTCGTTTACATTATTGTGACAAGCATAATACATATCACCAATATTATAGCTATGAATAGTCTTAAAACTAGTTTTAAAATCGATGTCGTTCGAATGGACGTTACGTTAACTCTCTCTATTATCATCATTATCGACAGGCTGTCATCACCCACTGCTGAGCCATAGGCCTTTCTATTCAAATACCAATCACTCCTGTGCCAGCCTCATGAAACTTCTACTTGCGATGGTAACAAATTAACAATGTCTCTCTCGTCGCCCTCAAATCTGTCGTCGCGCTTCCAGTCTAACCGCATGCAGTTTAATACCAGTATATTATATGGAGTGACTGCCTATTTGACCTCCACAACCCAGTAACTGGGTAATACGATACCGCTGGTGAGATTGGTTGCCAGACTTTCGGCCTTCTGACGAACCGTAACGATTGTCAAAGACCCACGAATGACAGCCGGGACTAATGGCTTTACGTGCTTTCCGAGGCACGGAGGAGTCTCAGTATGTAAAGATGGTCACCCATCCACGGACCAACCCCGGCGAGCGTAGCTTAACCTGATGGATTGACCCTTACGGCTGTTATTACGTAGCCACGAGCTCTCTCTCGTTGCCCTATAAGTATCCACGCGAGGTTTTTCTGGCCTGTAGGCTTTTGAAACCCTACCTCCACCTCTTTACTTACATAGATACTTAACGTAAATTGGAACGTGATTTTTAGGTTTCGCTTATCGATATATGTTCCAAACATCGTAGGTACTTATCCAAAGTGCCGAGGCACTTTAATGTGACGTATCATTTACCGAAACCGATTCATCAAAATAAGAATTAAAATAGGGAATCCCACGTGCGTCGGTAAAATAATTATCCTCTTTTAGTTTGGGTGGTAAAAGCTTTTGTCCTAATCTGTAAGTGTTTAATGTATTTTCTTATTTAGTTGGGGGCGTCATTCAGAAAGTTTTTTTTTGTTTTGAGTTAAGTGGTCTGTCAATCTGCCTAGCCTTCTCTCAACTATGTTGGAGTCGACTTCCAGTCTAATCGGATACAGCAGAATACCAGTATTTTACATAGAGCGACTGCCTATCTGACCTCCACAACCCAGTTACCGGGTAACACGATACCTTTTGGTAATACTGGTTGTCAGACTTGGGCTTCTGACGACCCGTAACGACTGTCAACGATCTACGAATTACAGTTCTGATATCGGTTTAACATGGAAAAATCCACATCTTTTTAATAAAATAAGTGATAGACATAATTTTAATACTAGAAATAAAGATAAACTAGATCAACCATTTTTCAGATTATCTAAAGTACATACATCTTTTATGGGGTACTGTGTTAAATGTTACAACAAAATACCTTGTGACATATTGCAACTAAATGAAAGAAAATTTAAAACTCAGATTAAAAGTACACTTTGTAAACAAGCATATTACAAATTAGAGGATTATATCCAAGATAAGAGTGCTTGGAAACATGCTGGTCCTGCTCCATAGGACAATTTAGAATCAAGACAAAATCAAACAGGTTGCTAATTTAATTGTTAAATTTATAATTTTGTATTATATGACATTGATTTTACATTCTGTGATTACTTCCTCACACACTGACTTATTAATTTTAAAAACATTAGGAAAATCGTCTACTTTTACTATGTTTGTAAATATGTGAGCACCATGTATCTATCATATAATTAAATTATCTGTCGTTGCTTCATTTTTAATTCTTTTTACCTATTGTGGTATAGTAATTTTATTCTAGGTGCATCGTCTTCACATATAATTATTTAAGTAATGTACGTACTAATACAAACTATTGTAAAACATTTTAAAAGAGTAACGGTGGAGTTTCTTGCCCATTCTTCTCCATACGAAAACTACCTTTTGGACGGGGCGACTAGAATCAATTATATTATTTTGTAAATTTTGACGTTCAAAAGTGCCATACATGGGCCTATTTGAAATAAATGTTTTGACTTTGACTTTGACTTTGACATGCTTTCAGAGAAACGGAGGGATCCTGTACTATCCTAATTAATATTTGATAATTGGTAAATATATGTAATTTAATTTCGATTGCGCAAATAGAGACACTTATAAAATTGAGAAAATGGTGTATTGTTTTTGTATTTAATATGGGTCAAGGACCAGTTTATTTTTTTATTTTTTTTTATTTTATAAATGCGAAAGAATTTTTTTCTTGTTGGTTTGTTTGTTTGTTACGCTTCCACGCTAAAACGGCTGAACGGATTTGGATAAAATTTGGCACCTGCACCCCGCAGTTTCACTCGCATAGGTCTCGATCCCGTGGGAGTATCGGGATAAAAAAGTATCCTCTGTTCTAATCCAAGTTATTTTCTATCTATGTGCCCAATTTCATCCAAACGCGTGTAGCCGTTTTAGCGTGAAAGCGTAACAAATAAGCAAACTTACTTTTGCATTTATAATATTATTTATAAATTAATAGATTTTTAGGGATTTTTACCCAAAACTACAGCAAAGCTTAAAGACCGAGTCAGAAGAGTTTTTCTTTTGAGACTTCAACTAATCACTTCTACTCTAGCGCTGAATTCAATGTTATTATGTCATATTTAAGACTCTATTATCATCTTATATTAAAGACTAAGTAACACTCAAGATATCAAGCTTTATTATTATTAGTGATACCGTTTCGTTTAGTACCTAACAAATCTGAATTAAAATTCAATTTAAGTAGGCATTCATTTATCACAATAAAATAGATCCGTTGCTTGTTAAATTAAATTGTAGATAAACAAAATATTTTTTCTAAACATCCTAGAAAACCATTTTGGAGTGAAAACTTCTTTAGGCGCATTGAGCGATTTTTGGTAGGAGATAAACTTATGGATTCGTGTCATCGACATGCTCGCGACATGCTGACTAATGACTAAAAGACATGATCCTCAACCACAGAGAAACTGGCTATCTTAACGAAACTAACTACCGAAACAAAGCAATGCTCTTAACATTATTGATATGGCGACAGACTTAGATAATATGGTGAATGCTAGCCAGGCGGACTTAGAACAGGCCCTACAACCATCCAACCGAGCAGTAAATTTTGCCCCCACTGGGAATCGATCCCGGGACTTCTGAAATTATCAAATAAATTTTCCCGCTCTGGGCGAAGCGGGAAGGCGTGTCAGACTCTTACTGACTAAAACCCACCCCTGTCCCTACAGTTGCCTGTATGTTGCCAGGGGTCACGGTAACCCTTTCCGCCAAACCCACTACCCCGGCAAAAGCTCACTTCACCCGAGTTTTCTTGGTGAGATTTCTGCAAAATAGACCGGCTGTACCTCAAGCCTTATGGAAATTGTGAATAACTGAGAACATTTCATTAAACACATTTTTTAAGAGATTGTTAAAATATCGGTTAGGCTGCTGTACATTTAAATACCCTTGACATTACCTTCTTTCTCTACGATATCTCTGAATCAGAGCTTGCTCTATATATTTTAATGACATACAAAGAATTAGATCGCTATTTGATGCTAACCGGCCTTGCAAAGAGACTGGTAAACTTACATCAGGAAGATATTATTAACGCTCGTTGACATTTTGACGTTCGAAATTTATAACAGCTTGAATGTTGGAAAACAACTTTGAGCTAGTAATACAGGATCGTGATGTCAATTGATAAATGTTTATTCTTTATCAAATAAAGCTCTGGCCAAACTGAAGCGGGTGAACAAGCGCAATCGGGATGCGGGACGCGACTGCGCGCAATGAAGAAACGCGACTATTCGCGCCAATTTGAAGACTTCCAAGTTATAAGCTAGTTACCACAATCGGCGCGAGCGAATTTCCTCCTGCATCCCCCTCGCTCACTCGCATCGGTTGGGCCAGAGCAACATTTTTTTTTTCTTTTGCTATATTATTAGTGTTTGACATGTTGTATGTTAATTATAGGTCTTTAGCTCTAAGCTGATTAGTTTTTCTAGTGATTACCGACCTCTGAATACTGAGTCGCTCGACAACGTATTTATGTCCTGTCATGGACACTTCCTTGTATTTTCAAATAGTGTATTTATGCTCATATGGCATTTGAGATGTTGACGTGCCTATCCGGAACTGATACCTATAGATTACTTTTAAATACATATTTAAGTTAAGACTGAAGTTTGTAGGTAATAGTAGATTATAAAAATCTAAGTAGCTTCATGATGGCACAAACACACAATTAACAAAAAAAAAAAACCTGTGGCACTTCTGGAGAAGTGAAAACTTGAAAAAAAAAATCAACACCGCGGTAATCAACGCGTTGATGTCTTTTTAATGGCCACAAGCTGGTGTCATCACGGTGTCGCGAAATCAATGGTTTAGTCTCATCTCAAAAATTCCCAACGAGCCTAAAGACGTTTTCACTTTAAAAAAAAATATTTTACATTAATTTAAAAGGCAAAAAGACATTCAAGAATGATGGTTGTCTTAATAAGGCTAATATTATAAAAGTTTGTAACATTTTGGTCACACAAGCGTAGGATGATAACGGTGCATTGTAACAAATACAAACGAACGACGTTCAATTGTTTGCAAAAATCTTTAATAGAGTACTCTATTAAAGATTTTTGCAAACGTAAAAGGAATATTCCAATTCTAGTTCAGAACTTCCAGGCTTCAAAAAACGTAAATGTAGAAATCATAGCCAATAAATTCAATCAGATTGGATACCATGTATACTAATTCTATGGTAAAGCTTTTTTTTATAGACCCTGATAGTCTATTAATTAACACTTTCCACTACACCCACTTTTCATGGAACTTATACGCCATGCCGCCATACATATTGGAAGTGAACCCTCCGGGAGGTTTGCTGGCATTACGTTTGCGCTAATGTTAAGCATCGCAGACGGTGAACGGCATTAGGTTTAAAACTGTGTTATAAAACAATGTAAAATGAAATAAAATAGTGTTTTCAGGGGGTCTTGTTGCTATACGTAGTTTCCAACCTTTTAAAACTTTTGTGTGTTAAAAAACCAAAAAAAAAAAATACTTGGATTCATCAACGCATATACTAATAAATCTTCTTAAAATATAAATCAGGTTTTATTTTCACGGTTTATAATGCTGTATTCGCTAAGAAAAACCTACATTTAAAATGAGCCCTCCGCGAGGACTCTCGGCATCCCATATGCGACTAAGAGAACCCTCGACGAGGGCTCCCGGCAATAAACGTATTAAGCAGTTAGCCTGATGAGATATATGGATCTATCAAGGTAATTTTGTTTAAGAATCCGAAGGTAGGGTCAGATTGGTAATTAAAAATTTACCATCGACTTCTTTCGTTTTTGCTTTTCTCCCATTCTATCTTTGTTTTTGTATTAGGTTGATCAACTACCTCCCTGCTGAGTTCCGTATTGCTAATAGAAAAAGAAAAAAACCAGCCAAGTGCGAGTCGGACTCGCGCACGAAGGGTTCCGTACCATTATCTATAAAAATGAAATCACGTTTGTTGTATGGGAGCCCCCTTAAATATTTATTTTATTTTGTTTTTAGTATTTGTTGTTATAGCGGCAACAAAAATACATTATCAATGAAAATTTCAACTGTCTAACTATCACGGTTCATGAGATATAGCGTTTTACCTTTTGGCTACGGAACCCTAAAAAAATAAGCATTTTTACACACGAAAAATTTGCTACTGTCGTCTGCCCATGTTGATAAAACTACAACTGCGTCATAATCGCAAAAGTAAGTCATTCATATGGCACCCACTGACAAACAGTTTGCAGTTGATGAGAAATTGCCTTAAAAGCATGTACAGGTTACATCTCAACCATGTTGTTAAGGCAATGTGGGTCGACGACCTGACGAAAACTTTGGTGAGGAAGGTAGCACTTGCTTAACGACAGCGGATTTGATAAACTTTGATCATAAGACATACTGTGGATAATAGAACTATGTGAACTGAAAGGATTTGGCTTGCCTTTTACCGATGTTAACAAGGTTACATGTAGTATCTTCAAAAATGTTACAAGTATCAGATAATATAGGGCTAGGAAAAAGTAATTTTAATGATAATTATTTCTTAAATCCTTTTCTTGTTAGTCACGATACTATGAGAACTTTTAAAGAACATGTTTAGGTTCAGTAGACCTTTAAATCCATTTATAACTTTTTACCGGTTTAGGCTCATGTGTAGCTAAATTAAGGCATTAACCAATAAATCTTAAACACCATAAAGGTATGGTTCAACAATAACTTATTTGCTTTATAGGAGTGAAAGGCACGATAAAAATGTTAACAGTAATTAATTATAATGTTTAAAGCTGTAACCTATAATAAATACAACTTAATCAATGTAAAGAATCATTATTGGGATGAATTATGTATTTCAAAGATACACACCCTCTTGGAGATACAATATGTTATTATAATAATTAAACACATGAATTAAGATTTAACTTAATTTGATTCTCATCTTATTTGAATGTTAAATATCAATTTTTATTGAGCATGTTATCACTAGTTATCAGTTATCACAATTATTACTCAATTCTAAAACTATAATACGTTTTCTTTAGCCATAAATGAACATTAAAATGACCACGTTTTCGAAAATTCTACTCTAAATGGAAAACAGGATTTGCAAAACACTGTCGAGTTTCCGAGATTCCTGGCTTTTCTCGGGATTCCATGTAGCTGTCTCACACATCATCATATCTTCTTCGATTTTAGCATTTTCATCGGCAGCAACCATTTTAATTTCTTGTTTTAAATTTGTAGGCTTTTTCTTGTTTCCTTCTCTTTCGATCTTGATTTCTTGGTTTATATTGAAAATATTCTGAAATGGTTCGGTTTTCTTACTGAGTGATTCTTCTCTTCCCTCGATTCTGATATCACTGTCTTTATGAGTGACAGTTCCTCGAATATTGACAATGACTGTTGGTTTTAGTACTGTTTGCGATTCTCTGTTCCCAATCTGGCTTTGTCCAGCCATTGTGTTGGTCAGCGGTGCTAAATCTTCAGGTTCATTACCAGCATCAGTTTCTGAATTAACGTAGTCTTCGTTTTCTTTAGTCTTGTTCGGGTTTTTATTTTTATTAGAAGTTGGTCGCGGACGTTTGTCCTTTTTTGGTTTTGAGGTGGTGGTTTTATGTTTATTAGTATCAATAAACACCACTACTTCTTTTGTCTCCATTTCATCACTTGTATTGGTGTCGATGCTTTTGGGGAAGCGATACTTCATCGATGGCATTTCAATTCTATCGTTTCTTCTTGGAATGTAATCGGCATCACTCGGTAAAGAAGGTTCGTTCTCATATCCATATCTGACATAATTCTGGGACAAATTATTCTCATCATTTTGATTTATATCCTCAGGCAGTTGAGAATGGATTCTCAGAGATTCTATGACATCGCGGAACAAGGAACGTTTCTCGTGAGTTGTGGTGATTTCTCGATTTTTTGTTGGACTTGAACCGCATAAAATGATCATGTACGTGACGCAGATGAAGCACTGCATCTGTAATAGTAAAATACACTTTTCAAACACTAAAATTTAAAGGCTAATTACAGCCTATTCATGTTTTTTTTTATACTAATACAGCTATGAATTAATCTAATGTAATGTTATTTTAATAATAATCTAATGTTATTTTTGCAGCGACAATGCAGTTACGTATAAAAGTAATTTGGCCTACTGGCCTACAAGCCGGTTTGTGGTCGACAGACGAGTTGGATTGAACAACAAGTACATTTAATTTAACAAAGCGTTTTATGATAAATGGCGATAGCAAACCCGCAGTCTTAGAAATCTAACTTTCTTCAACTGTCTTTATACGTACTTTCTTTATCTTACAACGCTATGTGAATAGGTGTTGCAGCTTATGTCAATAGTATTGGCAAGATACAGTAAGGACAAAATACAGATCTGATATGATCCTTCACATCAGCCCTGTACTTCGACGCCTAAGTGTTCTTTTGTTTTTATTTGAATAGTTCGTCAATAATTGAATGTAGCACCTAGTGTAAATAGTTAGTTGTATAATAATTGTATATAAACATTACCTGTTACCCTTACTAATATTATACATGCGATTGTTTTTTTGTTATATTTTCACGACGGCAAAACGGATTTAGATGAAACTTGGTACATGGATAAACCATGACCTGGGTTAGGACATACGCTACTTTTCATCCTGGATCGTAGACGAAGTCGCGGGCAACAGCTAGTTAAATATAAATAAAACGATTACAGATCATTGCAGAAGGTTAACAGAAAGTTTTTTAATAGTTCGTGTTGTATTGAGGAATAAAGAGGACACTTTCAAATCTACGGTTTCCTTAAAATCTTTCATTTTGAAAACACATTTTGTTATACTTTACAAAATCTTGTACCTTTTTATTTTTAATACAATATTCTATTACTGGTACTGTTTGTCTGTCAGTATCGATGATGTATTAATGTACATGCTAATACTGTAATCCTCAAATTGTTCATTCCCAAAAATAATCCGAAAGACTTCATCACAAAGTAAGTAAAGGATCTTCTCAACTTATAAATACGGAAACTCAACCCTACTATTCCTAAATCATTCCGACTCATTGCTAATAGTGACTACATTTTTAGGAGACCTTAAATTGTTCTTATCGTGTGGTTAGTAACTAACCTGGTGTCAAAGTTTTAAAACCGCCCATGGGCCTCTGACTTGACTTCACATGTCGTCGAGAAATATCTCTCAAACATGCGGTTTTCTCACGATATTTTCCTTCACCGTTTTTGAAGCAAGTGATATTTATATAATACGCACATGACCAAAACTTAAGTAAAAACACAGGAATAGGTTAATAATATGACTCACCTTGATAGTGTTCCGTGGATCGCGTTTGCGGAGCGACTAGTTGCGCAGGAGTGGCGAGATGCAACCGGGAAGCGCTCGGAAGGTTGACTGAACTCGCCTGAACCGAGACAGGGGTGTGCAAGCTTGATACGAATACGTTTTCTATATCGATTTGATTTCTCTAATATTTATGTTTAGTGTTACAAATACACTGCTGTAGGTGAAGTCCGTTTGTTCTTTATTGATAGAATCCGTCATGAAAATAGGATCATTAGTTGCTGCAAGTAGTCAAGCTTTAACTCTTACACACATACATACATACACTCACGTCTTCTTCTTATTGGGGTAGGCAGAAACTACAGAACGCCACCTGCTACGATCCTCACATACTCCTTTTGCCTCGTTTATATTCATACATCTTTAACTCTTCTCTACCGAAAATACGAATATTTATGAAGAACAGATTATGAGATAAATAATGTATTATAATATTATTCATCGCATAATATCATAAGAGCTCGTGGCTCAGTAATCAGTAAACATCCACACGGGTAAATCCATCAAGTTAAGTTACGCTTGTCGGGATTGGTCCGTGGATGGGTGACCATCTTTACATACCGAAACTCCTCTGTGCCTCGGAAAGTACGTAAAGCCGTTGGTCCCGGCTGTCATTCGTGAATCTTTGACAGTCGTTACGGGTCGTCAGGAGCCCGAAACTCTGACAACCAGTTTATCAAGGGGTATTGTATTACACAGATACTGGGTTGTGGAGGTCAGATAGGCAGTCGCTTCATTTAAAATACTGGTATTCAGCTGCATCCGGTTAGACTCAATCATCTCATCCGGAAGCCTACTCCAACTTAGTTGGGAAAAGGCTAGGCAGACTGATGAAAATCTTCCACAAGTGTTCATGTTTAAATTTACCTACGTCCTGCGCACCCTGGACACTAGACAGTCAGCCTATTAAATACCTCGATGGCACGTTTTTAAAATTAATTATGTTTTATTTATTTATTTTACTTTGACATAAAACGACAATTTGCTAATTACACATTTGCTACAGAAAAAACTTATACAATCCAGAATTTTTTTAGGTAAGGTTAGGTTAGGTTAGTTTTGGTGTCGACTAATGAAACCTAGTCCATTTAGTTTTAGTTTTTCTCCATGGGCCAATTTTATGGTGCCCATAGTAAAAAAAATATCCTAAATTCTCGAACTACTAAATGGACTAGGTTTTATCATCCGACGCCACTTGGACCAAAGTCCATACTAAAATGCCCGATCTCCTTTATTTGCAAGAATTTCATTACAGATGGTCGGGATTTTTATCAGTTTCTAAAAAAAAATCGCTAAGAGCGAGGCCTTATTAGTACGTTACGAGTGAAGCCGAAAAAGGACATAGCATGACGATCTTATCAAGATCTCTTTTCTGCCTGTCTTTCGTCTGTTTGTCAGGTCTATCTTCAATAATAAACTCCAAAAGCAAAACACGCACTGAGACTGCAGCACCCCTGTCCTGAATTAAATAGCAACTTGTCTTGTCGAGAACTACTAGATTTCTGAAGTCCGGAACTGTGGCCATTCTATCAATGCCAATAAATGGAGTGATTAGCAACCTTATTTTTATGGTAAAAAGAGAGAGTTCGGATGAAAGTGTAGGGTGGTAATTTTTTGTTTGCAGTGTTCTTTTATTGTGGGGTTCAAGAACTGATTATGGGAAAGCAATGTATTGTTTTTTAGATTTATTCAATATTTTTTGTTTCACATGTTATTAAGGTACAGTAAGCGTTCAAAAGTGCATAAGCACGTTAAGAATCATATTGCTGTGAACACGCGGTATAGTCCGTATATCTGTATGTGTAAACAACACGGCACACACACCACAGAGAACGCATTATTGCGCTTTACACACTGTCGTATCGTCGCGTACTTGCGCCTCACTACCGAAACAAATATATATTTCCGTCGCTTTTGTTAGACAACACGCATCATGCGCTTGACCTTGGCCAGTTTATGGCAATGCTAAAATTCAAACCAAACTTACGTGTGCAGATAGCATAACGCGTTAAGCATTGGTCTGAGATGCAAACTGGCTTAGGTTCCAACCTCGTCAAGCACAGTGCAGTTTTTGCAAATATTAATATTTTTGTTTGCAATAATATTATATCTTAACTATTGCTGCCTTTTTATTAATGCTGTTATTGCAATAAAGGTTTTAGAATTAAAAATGCGTAATATGTGATAGCAAAATTAAAAAATTGTATTCGTTATATTTATTTTACTTATAGATAATATATTGCTGCAATTATTTGTCATTACGTCAGCTAAATAAGATGTGAAATAGATGTCAAAAAACTTAGAAGTAATTTATATTATTTTGACATATTTGTATTATGAAATGTTTCAAATTTTAAATTGATTTTTTCACCATAAATATTAGCTAGCTTATTATTAGTTAGCTTTGATCATGGTCGAAGTAATAGTAAGAAGTAATCAAGATGTAAAAAAAAACTACTTACAAAATAGGTGATTTTAAGGTAAAGTATGGGCAGTTTGTTTACATTATTTATTTTACATTTTATTTGGCTTTAGTAAATATTGGTTGGTATTGAGGTTATAGCTTAAGTATTCATTTTCTTTACGAAAAGAAGATTGAAACTTAACCTCAAATTGTAATCCTAAAATAATAATATTACTAAAATAATCTTAAACATTTTCGGTCTATCTGCGAGAAATACGACAAACAACATATTGTAACTTGCTTAAAAAATCGTTACCACCAATTGATGCAATAACGAATCTGTTGTTTATTAAGTTGGTCCGGTAAATATTTTAAGGTTAAAATCTAGCAGTGTCCCACTTGAAGTCTTAATATTATCGTGCGAAACTTAAACGTTCTTGTTTATGCCTTTCTGTCGAAAACGGCTTCCTAGCTGGTCTTCAGTGATACAAGTCTTCAGAGTGCACAGCGAACGGTTCATAATGACGTGTTTAATAATTCAGCAAAATATCTCGTTGGTATGAAACCATTTGTTTCATATTCCTCCATCATTTGACGTCGCTACTGCTCGATAATAAGCCTCTTCCTCATTCCTCTTAACCCTCACAGTATTTCTCTAGAACAAAGAATAACATTGTATTTATTACACATAATAATTATTTATCATTCACTAATCGAATTAAACCTCATAATGAATTTAAAATTTTAAAGGCATCTTCTGTCTCAACAATACCTCTGTTCTATCAACAATACCTTTGATTAAGATTTATGTTTAGTAAAATATGAAATATTTAAATGATAACACTCACACTTAGTCCGGTCTCATTAGATATTTGTGTAAATTACATTCACTTTTACGCAGCGCAATAATATTTGATCTCCCTTCAATATTTATATTTGACTGCATTTTGAAAACAATAACCACAACACCGCTAATACTTAAATACTCGTCACCAACAATAACCACGAACCAACAAAGTTTTGAGATTGGCTGGGAACAGACCGTAGCAATCGCAAATACGCGTAACGAACTGCGTCTGTCTACCCCACAGAAATCGAAATGATTTACTTAGTTTTCTGTGGTCTACCTGCTAAACCTTAATATTTATGTGAACAAGACGACCGAAACAAAAAACGAATGATTATTGAACTAGTCATTATTAAAAAATAACAAAAACTGAATAATAGTTATTAAAAAATAACAAAAACTATGAATGTAATTATTAAAAATTACAAGAAAACCACAGATGGGATTTGAACCCTCGCTCGGCTCGCCTTAATCGCACATACCAAAGCACGTTATCCACTGAGCTAGCACGCCGTATTCTATATTGATTGAAATTATGAACTACTATGAGTTGCAGACAAAGTGAGTGTGTGTGTATCTATAGTATTGTAACATCTTATAGAAGAAGGTCGTAAGTCAAACCGAAGCGTCAGTCTATTGCTTTGTGCGATTGCCTATGGACTTTTGGTCGGTACTGTACAACAGCAGTTTAATTTTTATAACAATTCGAGTTCGTTTTTGTTCTCTCTCTACCTTCATATTTTTTTCAATAAATTCATGTAACTTAAGGAAATAAATAAATAAAGAAAAAAAAATATACGTTAAGACGGTACGAATACATGCGTGCCTTAAGTTAGAATTGATTACTTAACCAACTTGATTCCCAGGATACTAATAGCATCGTTTCCAATCGATGTGTCATCGAACTAAATGGTAGGTACTTATTTACAGCCTAACAAGGAATGCAATAAAAATTGGATCTACTGCCTGCTATCGCACAAAATTTGTTTAACTTCGCTAATCTGTGGTCTAATGAGGTATAGGATATGCGGAATGGTGTTGGGTACCTTACAGACCGTTGTATCTTAACTTATTAATATTATAATTGCGGAAGTGAGTTTGTTCGTTTGTTACGCCTTCACGCTAAAACGACTGAACAGATTTAAATAAAATTTGGAAAATGAGTACACCATGACCTGGGTTAGGAAAAGGATACTTTTTATCCTGATAGTCTCAAGGGATCGAGACTTATGCCAGTGAAACTGAGGGGCGCAGCAGGTTTGAAAATAAAAGTTTAATTAATTATTTATTATTAACAAAAATAACAGTAATCTAATATATATAAGAAATCAATCCATCCAAATGTTACTTTTGATGTGCAATATTACAAAACTAAAAATAATTAGGAACTAAATCAACGACTATTATAAAGTCACTACCAACTTCAATTGTCGGTATATTACAAATCACAACTGTCATTATTTGACAGTTGTTTGAAAGGGTTCGGCGAATTGACTTAGTGCTAATTTAACCAATGAAACTGAATGCAATCAGCACATCTAAACTGCGTTCAAGAGCTGTCAGTGTCCATATTCCATAACGATTTCAAAGTCAAATTCAAATAGTTTATTTCAATTATGCACATAAAAGGCACTTTTTCGAAGATTTTAATCATTCTATTTTTTTTTTAAATTTTTAGCAATGCACACTTGCTTTTCTAATTCACATTGGCAGAATGGTCGACATCGGCTTTGCTTGCCATAACAAAACATAGAATAGAATAGAAAGGCACTTTTGAACGCAGTTTTAATGTGCTGATCGTGTTTATTTCCATTTGTGAAATCTGCCCTTGGTGTGTTTATTTAATTAACAAAAAAAAAACTTTTAGTATTTTATAGAATCAATACCTACTAAATTATTTTGTACTGCCCTGAATCAGATTTTAATGTACATTATTTAAACTCTAGGTTCTAATATGACCTGGAAATCGTCTGCAGCTCTCAACATAATATCATACTTTAATTCCAAAGGTTTTCCTAAGTCCAGTTTGGAGACGGGCAACACTTTGTATTGCCGAAGAAGAGTTGACAGTACCGACTTCATTGACATCATTGCGTATCGGTAACCTGAGGAAAAAGAGAAAGTGGTGGTAATTGTCACTTTATGAGCCCTTATTATCATAATCAGCATATAATGTCCACTGCTGGGACACAGGCCTCCTCTCGGCCGGTGAGAATGGGCCGTAATCCACCATGCGGGCCCAGCGCGAGTTGGTAGATGTCACATGTCTTCGAATTTTTGGTTCTAAGACATGCCGGTTTCCTCACGATTTTTTCCTCCACCGATTCGAGAGCCGTGCCCATAATACGAAGTCAAAAATGTATCTTACAATTATTATTCTTTGTAGAAAAACTGGGATTGCAATAATTTGACAGTATTTTCTTTTTATGACAAAAGGGTATTCAAGATCTGAAAATTCCGAAATTGAACAATTTAAAACAAATATTTGATTTTCTCAATTTAAAAAATAAATTTTGGTCATTATTGTTCTCGGTTGACATTCCATTCTTCTTTCAAATCAATTCGAGACACCCACTCACCGATACAATTCCTAGGTCCGTAGCTAAAAGACAAGAAAGCAGCGGGATGCGTGAGCGGCGTGTCGATGAACCGTTCAGGTCGGAACAGCTCCGCGTCGTCTCCCCAGTACTGAGGGTTGCGGTGGGTCGCGAACAGGCTCAATACGATGCCCGCGCCTCCTGGTAACGTGATTCCGGAAGCTAGAAATCAGAACATGGAAAAATGGTGTTGAATAAAAATGATAGCCTAGCTTTTGTCATAATTAGCCCATAATGTTCCCACTGCTGGGACACAGGCTTTCTTTCGGTGAGAAGGAATTTATATCCACCATGCAGGCCCAGTGAGGGTTGGTGGATGTCTTTGATTTTTGGTTCTGGGACATCACATCGGTTTTCTCACGATGTTTTTAGTTACCGTTTTGAGAACATTGGTGATTAAATTAATTACAAAAAGTGAAGTGCCTGCTTGGGTTCTAACCCACGACATACGTCACGTAAGTCGGGGCGTTTACCACTGGGCCACTACTACTTTCATCGTATCTTACTTTAACTAATTTGGGTCAAGAGAAACTATTGGAAAAAATACCATTGTTGGATTCCTAACTAGAAAAGGTCTTCAATATTTATTTCTTCGATGGAAACGAAAATTAACTTGTGCTTTGTTTTAGGTATATCAGCATAACGTTTGCATAGGCATCTATGTTTCTGGAGACCTGTTGATTTTCAATGATTTTGTAATTTCTACTAACTGTGCGTAAAGTTAAGTATAATTTAACCTACTGTTGCTTCTTGAAGCTTAATCAGGAAGTATTTGTAACAAAAACTCCTACAATTAGTTTGTACTTACGAAGCACAAGATCCTCGACACATTTCCTCAACAGCGTCGGTGCTGGTGGGTATAGCCGCAGACTCTCCTTGATGACAGCATCCATATACTTAAGATGCGTTAGATCTTCAGATGTGACGGGTCGCTGCGAGTCGCCGAAGACATCTTTTAATCTGTTGGTGATAAAACATTTTTGCATTAGTTTGAGGGATTTTATTCTTCAATTGCTATATATATTAATTTTTTCTAATTTTATTTTTTTCAAAATCTTCTATGATTTCATGAACTTATACTTTTTGCATAGTTGACAAATTTTAGTAAAAATTCTTAAGCTTTTAGAAATAATAAACAGAATCCAAATCGAACCAATAACATCGGAGGTATAACAAACGCTACTCAAAACATTAAAAATTGAATAACATGAAAAATTAAAGTTATTTTTCGATAATTTTTCATGAATATTCAGAAAAATGCGGGTGGGCACATGCCCATGGGCGACATTGTATTATAAAAAAAATATTGGACACGTATTTTTTCTTTTTTACGTAATCAAAAAGTTACAGCAGTACAGTGTCGACGGGTCACCTGGTGGTAAGTGGCCCTTTCGCCTATAGACATGCATTTTTCTTCTTTATAAATGTAATTTTGCAGGTCAACTTAAGAGGTTGTCGCCTAAACGGGCTATCCTGTTGGTGCCTTAATACATTAAGGTGTCCAGCCACAAAAGCGTTGAGTTGTCATCCCAGAGTAAAGGTGAAATAACTAAGGTTATAAAAAAATACATGCATTTCGCAATCCAGAATTGCTATCTGCCCTAGCATGACCTTTATGGTTCTAGGAATAAAAAGTATTATTTCCGGATTGATGATCAAATACTCACTCCTGATAGACTTTCTCCTGCACTTCAGGATGTCTTGCTAACAATACACTAGTGAATGAAGAACCAAGCGTGGAAGTATCAGTGCCAGCTGTGAAGAGTACCACTGTTTCTTCCCGAAGTTCTGTGTCACTGTAACCTTTGTCCCCTCCTGAGGACTCGATCATGAGTTCTAGGAAGGGTTTGAAGCGGTTATCTTCTGAAAAGAGGTGAAATTGTGCTTGGAATAAAACTCTTATGAAATAAAGCCCTATTTGTACGATGCGACATAGTGCCTGTGGCATACAATAAAAACGAAACAACAAAATAATCGTTTCTTCAAATTATGGTAGGCATGTCACAGGCAATTAAATCTCACTGTGTACATCAGGCTTTATATTTTAGCAGCCGTAGGCAGTGTTCAGGAGAACAATATTCAGCGGGGTAATTGCGTAACACACATAAAATGACAATTGATCGCAATGGGTTTCATTTTGGCAGTTTACCCACGTTCATTGCGTTATTTATGTTGCTAAGCAGACGAATTAGCAATATCCTTCAAAACTCTCGGATTGTGATTGAAAGTGTTTTACGCAATTAGGGTGCAAGAGTTGCAAATAAAACAAATGAATGTACACAATGTTATATAACTTAAGTAATACGTTTTAAAGAAGTTTCTTCAAAGAAAAAATCAATTAAACTCAAAATCATTAATTAACGATTTTATTTATTTATTTATTCAGTTCGGACAAAAATATGGTCCAATTTGTTAGTAAAATACCTTATCACCACCATTACCACTATTACCTTCATTATCTTTTTTAGGATAATTGTTTTCAGCTATTTCTCTCCGTTTATCTCGTATACACTATAAACACAAGAAAATACATACAGTTACAAAAGCAAACATCTTTAGTCAATCCACTGCAGTTTGCCATATGAATAGTTGTAGGCGCTACAATTTATTTATATAAAAAAAAAAACAATAACAACAAGCAATCCAAATTTTTGGCTTCACATGCCGTTGAGAAATATCGCTCAGGCATGCCGGTTTCCTCACGATGTTTTCCTTCACCGTTTTTGAAGCAAGTGATAATTATACAATACGCACATGAATCCGAAAAGTCAGAGGTTCGAACTCGAGACCTATGGGCTATGAACACCACTAGGCTATCACTGCTTATAACCCTATAATATTATGTCATTTCATATCACTAATTTCGTGATGTAATTTTGGCCTTATAAGGCCTTATACACACTGCTATAGCAGTGAAACTATTTTGGTAAAATTCATTAGCAATTTTAATTCGATGCGTCCGTTTCAATGACCTAAGCAGAAAGAATAATTTAGGTTTCCAATCAACATAATTTCAATTACCTACCTTATTAATAAATTCGGTGATAATATGATTATAAGCCATTAACTGCGTATAATCTGCCGTCAGCTTGTATACCGGGTCTAAGTGTAGCCATGGCTTTATGATGCGGTTTGAGAGCAGTTGGAAGGACCCAGTGAAGGCTCCTAACACCTTCTGGTTAGGATCCTGTAGGGCATTGGCTGTGATGCCTAGTGCTGTTTCTGAAAATCAAAGATATACTTCTTCAAATTGTGCCCACATTATTTGTAAAGTAATAGTTAGTTTTCATAATCAACAATTGTTATGAAACTATGAACTATGTTTAACTATTTCCTCGTGGAATGAAAAAAAAAAACAGTGGCACTCCAGGAGTGCCGACAGAAGAGAAAACTCGAACAATTAATAAATAATTGAACTCGCGATACTGTTAAGTGTCGCGAGTTCAATTGTTTATTCCCACCTCAAAAATGCCCAACGCGCCTAAAGAAGTTTTCACTTCAAAAAATAAATAACAGACTCAAAGAGTACACTTACCACAAACAGAATCCATAGCATACGCCACAATATATTTAGACAAGGAAAAGTTTCCTTTTCCTGCCACCTTCTTCAGCTGTTCCACCATGATCACACTCTGCTTCGAGAATATTCGAGAGAAGTTCTGCAGATGCTTGGGACCGAAGGATGGTACTAGCACCTTGCGACGAGGACGCCATATTGGTACTGTGGGTAAACATAGAAAAAGGGTAACATTGGGGAGGTAGGTATTAATAGATTAGGATAGAACACTGATATCAATTACATGGATCCAACAAAGTAATTACGAGTGAGGGTTTTAATTTTGCCAGGGTGTTCAATTTATTTTATTTAAACTTCATGTACAGAAGTGGTACATTGGCGGAGTTAATACCACAAGGCATCCCGCACCAAGCTTTCTCTACTAGTTGCCCTTTGGTTAAAAAGGACAATAGTGAGGAAGGTGTACAAATCTAAAAGTAGAACAAGTAGACGACTTAAAAATTCTAGGACTTAATGAATATAAACATCTAAATTGGAAAATGCATATAGCGTCAATTTGTCAGAAACTTGTGTTTGCGTTAAAAACATTAAGACAAAATGATTCTATAGAAGCTGCCCTATCGGCTTACCATGGTTATGTGTCGTCTGTACTGAGCTATGAATTAATAATGTGGGGCAACTCGACCGATACCGACAGAGTGTTTAAAATTAAAAACATGCATCCGGGTTATCAACAAGGCTTGGTTCCTAGATAGTTGTAAACCTTTATTAAAAAATGTAAAAGATATCTGCATCTTCAGAAGAAAACACACGCACTACTTTTTAAGCAACGGAGTGAGGTCCTAACTAGATAAAAAAGGGCTAAGTTTTACAACCTACTGTACCAGCCATCCTGCCATAAAGATAAATATAAGAAAAATGTGTTTAATATGTGTGTTTAATTTTTAATAACGTACCAGACGATTTAAAATTATTACAGGGTAATGTGTTCAAGACAAAATTGACAGAATGGCTTCTAAAATGTTGTTTTTTTATAGTTTTAAACAATATAAATGTAACATAAAAATAAAATTTAAATGAAAATGCATGATCTTGTTAGATAAAAAGAGAACGGGATAGTGGCAGACAGAGGACAAAAAGATCAGCAGAATAAATTACATTAATTATTAGGGATGAAACGAATCCGATTTCGATACCGATATATCGACAGATTTAATCGTCAAGCCGATATATCGGTGTCGCCGATTATATGCAACCGATTATACATAACTTAAACAGTCCGAAAAGCGAAACGACGACGCGCGCGTAACATTCTCGCTCCGTCGTGCGTCGGTCGCAGGCGGGAGAGCTGCGCAGCCTATGCTTAGCGACAACACGGCAAACGGCAGTGTTTGCAGTTTGCTGAGCGTTGTCTGAGTGATATATTGTTTCGTGCCTGTTTCACAACACCGCTATTCGTGGTTCTGTTTAAACACAGTGATGTGCGGACTATAACGCACTATGAAACAGTTGTGCCCGAAAAACAGAATAAAAAAGAAATAGAAACGCCCGATCTAGTAAATACTTAATTATTTATTTGATTTATTGATTATTTAAATCAGCATCGGTATCGGTATCGCCGATTATTTACTACAATAATTGGTATCGTATCGGGAAAATTATGTATCGTTACATCCCTAATAATTATCTTTATTTGCGTGAAATTTTGATGTTTTTCCAAAACAATATTAACAGAGACAATATTTTATTTCAAGTCATTTAGAGAACTTTGAATAATGTTTTTTTTTTAATGAATATTTAATGAACCACGTTAAAGAAATCATATGATGAATAAATACCTATCACATCGCAGCATGACCTTCTAAGAAATGTACTTATAGTTAATTCAGTAAAAATGAATCATGAAGATATTTCCTACAGTAACTTTCATCGTCATTAGCGGAAAGACATCCTGCTGCATCGGGGAAGGCTCATGTCCAGTAGTTGGGCGGTTATTTTTAAAGTATTGTTTGTTTATTACGTTATCTATGTATGTATTTATTGAAAGTTATAAGTGAATCTATATCCAGAAAAAAAGAAAGAAAAATAAGTTTATTTGTCACAGAAACACGTGCATACAAAAAGATGATTAACTTGATTAGAACAATAAAACAGAATAGATTTAAATATTATCACTAGCATAAAACAGAAGTAGATTGCAGCTGCTGGCACGAGTGTGACAAGAAGGCTTCCACTCAGCATCCTGCTGTGCTACGTGGCCACAGCGCTGATTTTCAGTGGTCGCCCGAAAAAGACGTACGGAAACCAAGTCAGATTATCTGGACAATAAAAGATTTCATAAGACTTCCCCAAAGCGTCACCAATTCGCTAGGACGCGTCGTGATGGCGAAATTGCCATATCCAGCGTACCTATTTCGCTACCACAAGATGAACCGTGGACACGTCGCATAAAGCTGTGTGCCAATCTGAGACGAATCCCGCGCTGGACGTGGACTAAATTTGCTCACGCCGATTGTGTCAACTTGCATGGAAGTGACAAACTGATGCGAACCGTTACGTCGTTGGTCTAGTGGCCTTAAGCGCTACTGCTGAGCAGTGCTGGGCAGTGTTATTGGGTTTTCCATATGAAATTTCTCTGGAGCATCCCGGAGTTTGAATATGTGCCGGGTTGATGGCAATGAGCTCGCTCCCTGTTATATGATACTTAAACATAACTGGTGAAATGTGGCTGTACCTTTGCAAAATCTTTCGGGGATTACAGGCGTAATGTTATGTTATATTATTAAACCGTTAGATGGTGTTATGTTATAATAATAAAACCGTTTTCTTACCATCGGCGATAGCACTGCCATTGCCGTTACCACCGACAGCTAACGTCAGTTTCATTGAATCGTCCTTCTCAAGACAATGCTTCATCACATACTCTGCTACCACGGGATCTGCCACGACTGGAAATTTGAGAGAACATATTACACCATACGTTAAAGTTACTGTTTAGAAAAGCAATCATCATTAATTTTCCAGCTTTTCTTTGATTTGAAACTTAAAGTTATTTTAAAAATAAGTCACCTAAGGTTTTCAAACACCTGATAGTCTTTAAGCCCAGGTTCGCTAGGACGAATTTCTTTCGCACACTGGATTTTCAACGCTGTGCTTAGCGCTAAGAGTTGAAAATCCAACAGTGTAATTTTTCGACGCGCTGGGTTGCACTCTGTTGGCTTAACACCGAGAGTTGAAAATCCAGTGCATGATAAAATTCCACCGCGTTATTTTTATGTCCATGCAAACGTGGGCTAAGACAAGACTAGATAAAAAAAAAACAACTAATAGGTATTGATTATAATACGGTCCTATTCGATGTTCTCATAGTGGAAGGGTACGTTACCGGAATATCGATGTTTTTGAGAGACCAGTTGCGATTTGTGTTATACGTACACACGACTACACATCAAGCTAACATTTCCAGTTTAAGCTGACCTCACATTATGCGAAAATCCTATAAAATACGAGATCAGCATAAACTGGAAATGTATAGCTTGATGTGTAGCCGTGTGTACCATAATCTTTCTTTGTATTAAAGTTTTAGTTTAGCAGGCTTTCGTAGCAAATTGTTTAAATCTTTTGTAAGATTTTTTATACCAACTTTTTTCCCTTAATGTATTGTGACTCAGCATAAGTAAGTACTTACAGAAAAAAACTCTGTTTATGATCCATGAAGTTGTCAGGCCACCCTGCTTCAGCGCCTCCCGACTGAACATCTCTAATAATCTCCATCGATCTGGAAAACCATGAGCAAAGGTCTTCACAATACTCTACAATACATGGTAAGCACGGCCTACAGGGTGTTGGGCAATCCAAGCTGAAACTCTAGAAGGAAGTGGTTGTTGGTGGTGAAAGTGGGGGGCTAGATAACTAGCGGATGTGGGAGAGTCAAGAAATGAAAACAATGTGGTGGCGCCCTTTGCTCTCTGCGCTGGCGTATGGGCAACCACTTTAGAAGCGACCGAAGCGTAGAGACATGATCATATTTACGCAGATTGAAAACGAATCAAATGCAGTTATTGAGAAGACGGTCAAGTTTGTCGAGGAGATCTGCATTCAGGTCATAGTAGCACACGTCACCATAATCGAAGATAGGGAAAATTAAGGGCTGCACAAGTATTGTCTTCGTACTTGTTGTTAGTCAGTTTTTCAGTTTATGCGCTAAACTCAAGGTACCTAACAATTTGCACATCGATGTTTACACTGTGTACAGCTTTGTGACTTCTAGGACTCTATGCTTCAATCAAACAATTATGCCAATTGCAAGCCTCTCCTAAGTTGCACTATAACCCCCGATTCTCCATTTTCTTCATCAAGTCTGATCCAGCCGCTTTTCGGAGCCTCGATCATCAAGAGCCGGTTCATCGAGAGCCTATGGATATTTGCAAAGTAAAACTATTAAAAAGATGGAATCAATCACTTAAAACGTTGTCTGCGTTTTGCCGAATTTAAAGTTCCTATTGCCCTTGACTCTCTACTATTGCACCTAGGCCAAGCACATTAAGTATATTCTTGATGAATACATCTTTTATTTTTAGATTACCTTAATAACTTTCACGGTCATGTTTCATGTCGATATTAAAACATTAAAAAAAAGTCCTGTGTGACTCATCAAATCCCAGTCTTGGACCTAGAAAGCTGTAATTTTGCACACAGTTCCCTTTATAATGTATACAAGATACAAGGCCGGATCTTTCAAATACCAACGGAATAGGGGGAAAAGAATATAAAACTATTTATTTATTTGATTGGATCTCCAACAAAGGCTACACAGTTACATGCAAGATTACAAGTACGGGGATAAATACGAGTGCGCGCTTCCAATTATAGGAGACCACATCATTCTCTTATAACCTAGGTAAATACATTAAGCTTGACAAAGCGAAAATAATAATGATAAAATAAATCAAAATATACAACACGAAATCATAAAAGGACACAACATTAAATATTAATAATAATAATAATACCAGCCTATTATTGTCCCACTGCAGCGCAAGTCTCTTCTCATACAGAGAAGGCACGAGCATTGGTCACCACGCTTGCTCAAGGCGGGTTAGCAATTTCAGACTTATATTAACTATAAGTCCAGGTTTCCTCACGATGTTATTCCTTCACCGATGTTAGTAATGTCCAAGATAAACTCAGAAAGTATATAAATGAATTGAAAAACCCCATTGGTACTTGCCCGGATTTGAACCCACAACCTCGTGCATGAGAGGCGAGGCGTTAACCACTGGGCCATCACGACATATACAATAATAATATTAATAAATAATTAATGTAATAATACTTTAGTATTAATAAATGCTTACCAGCATCAGTTTTACATTTGAAGAACCAAAACGAGTGTCCGAGTACCGGTAAAGACTTGATACTATTTTTGAATAATCTTGAAAACTTTATCATATGCCTCACTTTCCATCGTATCACCAAACAATAGGTAATTATCACTACCAATAATACCTGCCAAATCATATTTAAAAATTGAATAAAATAAGTTTAAAAAAAAGTTTTATAATGAAAGTTTTTAAAGTGGCAAAAACATTTGAATAAAATAAATATTCAAAGGTGTTGTGTTTCAGATAAAAACAAAACACTACTGACAATAATAATATTAAAGTCGACAAAATACTCGTTACACGTGGCTAGTTAGACAAGGTTAAAAATTGCGGTTCTAAGAATATGCGGAAACTAAATGTGACTATGTTGTATTAAATTAATGTTCATAATGAACTTGGATAGCTCAATTTTGAACTCAATGTCATTAGTTATTTTTATATAATTTCTTTTATTTCATTAAATACTTATAAATTATATTTTTAAATATTTGAATATAGAAAATATAAAAACATTTAAAAATATAAAAAATAGTAGCACACCGGTATCAGGAACATGGTTCTAGCTACCGGCGGTCAGGGCTCCAGAGAGAGGAACCTCCTGACAATGCGAGCCGAGTCCAGGAGTACCGCTTTCTGAATCAAGCCCTTGATCCAGCTGCCCGACGAGAGCCTCCTTAAGTGTTGGTCGAGGCTCTTGGCAATTAAGCCATTGGCTGATACGACTATCGGCACAATGATCGCTGAATCCACATCCCACATGTCGACAATCTCGCGACCCAATTCAAGATACTTGATATGTTTGACTTTCTCGGCTTTCACGAGGTTCCCGTCATGCGGGACTATTATGACAATAATCATTGTGCGCCGCTCTAATCGATCTACCACCACTATATCAGGCTTATTGGCAACAATAGTCCTGTTAGTGATGATGGATCGATCCCAATACAATGTGTTATTTCCATTTTCGAGAACTGGGTCGAGCATATAGCTGTAGTACGGCACTTCCGCTTCCACAAGGTCGTATTTCAGAGCAAGTTGCTGATAGATAATCATGGCTACAAGGTTGTATCAATGCAAGCTAAACTAAGCTAACGAAGAGTACTACATTATCTTAAAGAGATAATTAGATTATTATTATTATTTATTAGATAATGTGTCGGATTGATTCCGGCAGATGCCAACCGTGCCATCCTCCACAATAAATTAGATAGTTATTGTTATATTATTATTAAGAAAAAAGCTTACACAATTCGGCATAATAAAAAAAAAGTCTAATGGATATTGCTTATAAAGATTGAAATAATCTGTATTTCAGTCATCATACCTTTAGTTTATGTTTTAAATTAGTTTTACTTCAACATAAGTAGCGAAATGTGGGTATACTGTGTAGGTCCACTTCTGCCTAACCCTTCGGGGAATAAACAGGCGATCATTGACTTTCGCCCAGAGATTGAAAATATTTGGCCTAAAACGGCCACATTATACAATTTCTCTAAAAGCAATTCATTTTCTGAATTTCCAGCAATTCCTCTATGCTGACACATATTTTAGCTGAATCTTATTCAATTCAATTCGTATCAGAATCATATTAGATTTTTATTTTTTATTTCTACAGTATTATTTTATTAAAATACAAAACTGTCAAACAGATGAATTGCGTGATATGAATTGAACGCAGATAATATTTATCATGAATTGTCAGTTTGTGTGATTTATAATATTATGATTCTGCTGAAGCGGCCGTTTTAAGCCCCCTGATCTTTATTAACATAGTTATTAAGGTTAATGTTTACTAACAAATTATGGAAATTTTCTTCTAATATAAAATGATTATAATTATATCATATTATTATTTCTATTTTGTACATATCTAACTAACATAATAAGATAACATGATTGAGATATATTTGATAAAATGACCCAAGAATGTATTTTCTGTTGAAATTGCAAAAAACCTTTAAAATTTCTCAATTATGTTAATTTTGATGAAGAATTTATGTATGATATTAAGAATCTTTTTGTGTTAAATATGATGAATATGAACAATTGTGAAAAGCTTATTTTATTTTGAAACAACGCAGTTCAAGGTAATAGAAAAAGTCAAGCATAAAATAAGTAAGAGTTATATAAATAACCGCCAGTTATAACACCTACTTATTATTAGAAAGCCAGTGCTGAACTGGCTGTTGGCTTTCGGTGTTCCAACAGGAGAAATGATTATTAGTGTTTGCTGAAATGGGAGTCTTTCTGGCCTCGCACAGGTCTTCTTTTTCGATTAAACATTTAAAAAAAATGTTTTCTGAAATTGTTGTTTTTATAATTTTGTTAGTTTTAATGTTGCATTTCCTGTGCGTGTCCCAAATTGTTTTTCTTTTTTTCTTGATTAAAGTCGTTGCTGGCAGAAATAGTAGTAGGTACTTACTAGTAGTTGTAGGTCTAACATAACATAGTTCCCGTAGTATTATATTATCTGTGACATGGTTTAGCATGAAACCTCCACGGGTTTATCATAAATATGGCATGAATATGTAACAAGCATTGATTTGTAGTAACAAGAAGAAAAGATTTAGTGAGTCGGTTTCCCGAGTAGATACAAACGCCGGGGTCATGAAAAAAAAAAATGTTAAAAATATCTTTATTTAATAAATACCTAATTATTCGAGTTATATCACAAACAAGTGTTTGATTTATGATCCGGTAAACCGGATCCGGATCCGGTTGTTTACTATTAATATAAGATATGGCTGTATTCAGTTTTGTTTTTTATCATTTTAATCGCACTCCTTTAAGATTAAACACCTTAGTAGGTTATAATAAGGAAATGCTGCACTTACCTGTAATTGTTTGTTAGGTTTAGTTCTTTATTTTCTGTTACTTCCTGTAATTTTTATAAACAAAGCTAAATCTAAATAAATAAATAAATATTAGACATTGGTAGGAAGGAAGCACGTTCTAGATGGAGATCATCTAAAAATTATTGTTACATATTGCACTAACGTACAGTAGTAGAGAGTCTGCATCCTATGATAGCCATACCGTGAGGCGCCATCTATGATAATCAGCCACGACTACATACCACCTAGGGAACCCACTTTCACTACTGAGAGATGCTTGGTCCCTTCGTTGTTCCATTACGATACAATAGGTGTCGCCTTGATAAATGTCGTGCAGTTTTTCGGAATGGCGATCACTATGTAAAGTATTTTTTCTCAAAAATTCTTGGAAACTCGAGCATTATTTTGACAACCTTCTTCGAGATTAATCGAAATAGCTGTACTGGTCAAATACATGCGAGCTCCAGCGCCCGGCCGACAATGTTTGTATGAAAGAAACCTCATATCTGTCTTGTTATTAAAAATAGAACGAAGTTTTTACTTCAACACATGGCAACCAAGGAGGTAACTTATCAAAAATTTTATTTAAATTTCGATTTGACTTGCTAATAGAGCTGTTTAAAGTAAAGAAAAAACAAATAAAAATATTGGCGCGTGAAACATTATCATTGTTTGTCATTGATTCGAGAATTTACTTAGTTTGAATTTCCACGCATTATTTGAGAAAAGTACTATACAAACCTTGGCCGCAACTAGGCATTAATGGACTCACGTATGTGTGCCTCGGCTTCGCCTCGGCCCATGTTTTCATGATCGTCCATGAATGCCTCTGTTGCAGGCCGCGACAATAATGTACTACAATATATACTGCTTCCAGGATAATCAGGGGCAGTCATTTTCGGGTCAAGAATGTTGTCGAACCTGTATCGAAAATGCATAATAAATTTAAACTAAACGCAATTCGTTGATAAGTGCATCACTTGAGAAAGGCTGGACCGATTTTGTTATTTAAAACTGTTCGTAACTGTACAAATAAGGTTTTACGGGAAAGTAAAATTGGAAAAGTACCCGAAAAATTGGAAATATTGAAAGTGCTTTTTTCTATGGGATGTGAACAGTTCAACGTCTGTCTTGTCAGCAAATGTCAGCATAATAATGGAAGTAATAATAGATATCAATGTTATCATTATTTTCTAAAATGGAAATGTTCCGGAACTGACACAAAAACATAAAAGAAAGAAATAAACATTTACGACAGAGGTCAAAACGGCATTAATTACATATTTATGTAGATCAAATTACGATGTTATTTCCTGTTGGTGATACTTTATCATAAAAATCATTAAGGTTTTGCATTATACGGATCATGAATAGTAGATCACATTAATTATCTTAATGTATTCCTGGAATTGTTTTATATTTCAGGAAGGCACCTATTACAGACAAAATAAAACTTTGGTAAAATTGTGTTATAGAATTTTAAACATTGTTACCCGTTAATAATTATTTAAGTAGAGAAGTGATGGAACAGGTTTAACTTGGCCGGTCAACTCCGAAATGACGCACCCCACTATAGTGCATTGCATTTACACTGCATTTTTCGCACACGGTAATGCGGTAGTGTAGTAAGTTCATTTATAGCCCACTTACATCTGTATCTCGTAGTTCACCTTCTAGTCAATCTATCAATCTGTCCTTTTCCCAATTATTTTAGGGTCAGCTAACAATCTAACCAGATCCAGCTGATACCAGTATTTTACATGAAACGACTGCCCAACTGATCTCCACACTTCAGTTACTGGGTAACACGATACCCCTTGGTAAGACTGGTTGTCAGACTTTGCGCTTCTGACTACCCGTAACGACTACCAAAGATCTACGAATGACAGCCGGAAGCAACGGCATGTAATGGATGGTCACCTATCCACAAAACGACCGCCACGGCGTAGCTTAACCTTAGATCGACCCGTACGGCTGTTATTTTATAGCCGCGGGCCCCTCGTAGGTCACCTTCTAGTATGATGAGATAATGACGCTGTAAATCCCTGCCTTTAAAATGACGATACAAAATTTCCTCATTAACATATTCACATAAACGCATAATATGACCAAAATCTCCGAATTTACGCGCCAGCTTTAATATAGCACCCATATTTCTTTATAATGCGTTAACACGGTCGACCGCGTAAGAAAATTTGAGGTAGTCTTATCAAAGTGCCCTTATCGGCCATGGTAGCGAGGTTGAAAGGGCTGGTAGCCGGGAACAAAGGATAATGAATTCCCTATTAGTCCCAAGAGAGAGATCGCAGGTCAGGTTAGCCCTTGGCTTTCTCTTGCACGGAAATTTATTGGCTTTTCGTGTGGTAGGTGAGCACAAAAATTCTGGGAATATACTTTCTTTTTCTTTGGGAGAGAATTACATTTATATACTTTATCTGTACAGTCAAGAATATAATAAATATAATAAGTACTTTAAGGCTATTTTTTATTTCTACCTATCTTCGACTTCGTCATTACCAACACAATGAAAATTACACATTGAAAAGTGTCACATGCGCCGGCTATGTGGGAAAAGAATTTGTTTGGAAATGGCTTAACATTATTGCTCCTTGACCGCCCGCAACCTATTATTATTATTCTCATGATACCCACCAGATAAAGCGAGAAGCTGTGGTACAAAATCTTTTGACATCACTTATTTATTTACCTACATAAACTAGCTTTCCACATAACAAACTGTTTTCCTATCTGCTTGTGTTTTTGTTTCTGGTTGGAAAGACTCCTGTTACTTGTCAGTTTACTAATAAAATTCGTCTTAAAAGTTCAAAGATACCCAAAACTCTACACTGGAACTAGAAGGTTTGAAAGTAAGTAAGGATTTATAACAAATCACTAAGAAAAAAGCCAATTAACATACAACTCGTCAGTTTTTTACATTTTAAAAGAAAAAATATTTAACATTTTCTCCGACCATTTAGCAGTCGCCGACGGAACATAAGCCCGGTTTACAACCAGTTTGCAAGTAACCTTTTGCAGGGTTTTCACCTCACAAAGTATAAAGTAATTCGGGCTTTCGGGCATTCTTGCCCAGCGTCACTTAGGGCTGTATCCTAAATAACTGCACATTTCCCTGAGGAATTTACACCGGCTCTTAAACACCGATGGTCATTACCACCCCCCACCTCCCCCCATTATTTCCGTGTCGCGAGCGAACGCGTGCCTAGAATAGTGAACTGATGCTTATTGAAAAACACCTTTACATCTGCATAGCAAATACCCCTGTTCCGAAGACATAAAGTTTAGTTTTCTATGATTGGCGTGATGGTAGTATTTGGTGATCACAGCGCAGCAATCACGGATCTTTAGGGACCGTTACAAACAAGTGTCTTTGTGTATGTGTTCTGTTGGTCGTCCGATTTTACTATGTACTATGTAGTTCCTTTGTTAGTTATCTTATTAAGTTTACATTTGGTTCGGTCTCGGAGGGGAAAGACGTGTAAAGCGGACTAAGTACTAAGTCTCAGTAGGAACAGATGCCGTAAAGTAATGAAGTCTGGTAACTGTACGGTAAAAGAAAATTTAATATCTTTAAGAGACAAAAGCGAGTGCCGCACTGTATTCAATGCACATTTCTTGGTTGATTTTTTTCTGTAATCGTATTTATTTTACTTTGAACAGTTCAAAAGACGATGTGCTTTTTGTTTTCATGAAAAAATGACGACGTTGTATTTCTGTTTGAGGTAGCGAAGGAAATTGCAAATCGCTTCGCTAGGATCATACAGTATCAAATAGAATGTAAGCATTTTCTTTAAAATGTTGAGGAAAAACTCTTTTAGCGTAGTAGATAATAGAAGAATGGTCTAGATAATATTTTGCATGCACACGAGTTACGGAGGAGCGACGATGTGAACAGTTCACTTCATCTTTATTTGTTTGAACGATAAAGTATATTTCAGGAAGAGTTCGACGAGGAAGAGACTCCAAATATAGTTTTTTTAAAAATTGGTTTATTTAAACTAATATTATAAAGAGAAAAGCTAGATTTTTTTACGATTATATTGGTTTGTAATGGATAAACTCAAAAAATAATTAACCGATTTAAAAAAATCTTTCACCTGGAAACTACATTATCAGCGAGTAACATAGGCTGTATTTCATAGACTTTCACGTATACGAAATCGCGGGCAGAAGCTACTTTAAAATATATATCGTAAATACTAGCTGTTGTCCACAACTTCGTCTACGTGTATTTTATAGTTAATTATTTTTAATACAAATATCCAGGATGCAAAATTCTCCAGGACTCCGGCTACCTCTCTGTCAAATTTCATAACGATCGGTTCATTGGTTTAGGCGTGAAAAAATAACAGACAGACCTACCTACCTATTAGTAAGGATTGAAGCTTGAACACTACTTACCTTGTATCTAATATACGCTAATCCCAATTAATTAGTGAGGTAAAGCAAACAGAACACAGTAGTTATATAGTACTAAAGTCTATAATACTGTAGCTACCGCAGATACCCGCGACGCGATTACTTACGGGGATAACTATAAACAATTGGGGATTACCCTGTTTTGGGGACCTATTACAGAAATGTAAGGAAAATTCTTTTGTCTTTGTTTTGTAAGGATTTGTTAGAGAGGGATGTAAGACTGGTTTTGAAGAATATCTGTGGAGGATGGTGATCTTAGAGCGTTATCACACTGAAAATTTGCCAGCATATTTCGAGCCAGGGGATTTGTGATGGTGCTCTCCGCGGCGCGAGTACGAAGCGAGTTAACTGCGACTACGCGACGTATACGCCCCGTTTTCACAATATTGTACACTCGCTTGTCTCGCTCTTTCTTGTACACTCACGGCAATCGCTCTCGTTACGCAAATGCGGCAAACACGTTGCACACACGTGGCGTGCTTGAAGAATCGCCTCGCTGATTACTTGCTCGCAAATAGCCAGTGTGATAAGATAACTTTGTGAGGGACAAAGTTTGGAGGATACTGCAATTGGTGGTAGACGTTCATGACCTGATGTATGGTGATTATTTGATTATTGCAAAAAATAAAGAACCAACCTGCAATAACGATGTGGTTATGTATGATGCTTTTTCATAGCTTTTCCCAGGCTCAGCTTGGACTTATAATTAGAGTAGACTAGAGAGGCGTAGAGTGGACTTTTGTTATAAGCTTTTGCCAATGATCAGTCATACTCAAATAAGTACAAACTGTGGAATTGGAAAACAATATCTCATAAACTTACTTTACCTATGATTTTACCGACACTCAATTATGACAACTATACCGCTGTATTTGGTTGGTATATTGGCGTGTGGTAGCTGAAATATGGCCAATAATTTATCATTTAAATTATTTTTTTTGTGCTGCATAATGTAAATTATTTTGCATACTTTTGTATATAATCTTTTTTTTTTCTAACTTGAACAGACTGCTGTGCTGCTGGGGAGTTTGTTGCGCCACTTCTTCTTCCCAGCTAAAGGCACTAGGTAGTGGTGAAGGGTGGGCGTTTTGGGGGACTGTCTTATGTAATTTTGACGTTCGAAAGTGCTGATTCTCAGCCTAGTTTGAATAAACGTCATTTTTTTTATATTTTACTCGTCAAATGAAAAAGCAAAAGAATTAATTTTAACTTCGTAGTAGGCGAACTTTCCCAGACATACTGCTATAACAAAGATTTGTGAGGCAACTATATTTTGCAGTTTCAACACAAACGATAATTGCCACAATTTAGTTCTGCAGCTGACTGAAACTCGGACAACTTCAGTTTATAAACAACGTAAGTGGTAATGTGCATAGTTTTCGGTGTAATCGCCGGGGAGCGTGGCAAGTTAAACTTAGCCCAACAGGGTATTGACGGAATTGCAGGTAAAGGAAAATATGGTGCAAGACAGAAGAGGTTAGCAAATGAAAAATATAACCGGCTAAGTGCATGTCAGACCACGCACAATGAAGGGTTCCGTAGATGGGATGAATTTATCCCAGGAACTTACTTAACATTGTACTTGAAAAACATGTTCTACCATACATTCCAACTGCAAATGTAAATTTGTTCGCACAATATTGAGAGATTTACCATGTTATTTTACGAACATAGACTTTTTATAGTTTTTCTGTAATCTATGTGTAAAGAACCATTCTCTGATTTTTTTCAAAATATTAGGCTCAGTAGTTTCGGAGATAAGGGTACATCTAAAAGTGTTTATTTTAAAATTAAAATAAAAAAATATCTTCGTTAAATTAGATATGTCACACGGTACTGTTTGCAAAACTTTTTTTTTAAATTTCCAATCTGCCCCCGAAAAGTGACCCACATATTCAAAATTCATTTATTTACGTTACACGTCCGTGTTTGGGTCACAAAAATTCGTACCAAATTTCAACTCAATTGGTCCAGTAGATTCGGAGAACTGTGACAAACGGACAGACAGACAGCCAGCCAGACAAACACACAAGTGAGTCCTTTAAGAGTCCCGTTTTTTCATTCGGACGTGCGGAACCCTAAAAATGAAAAAAATACAGAATTTTTGACTGTAGACGGCATAGAAGCAAGCCAAAAAGAATAGCATATATCTGCGGAAGAACAAAAAATATATAACATAACATAACGCCTTGTTTCCCCGAAGGGTTGGGCAGAGGTGTCCCTATAGCAGACACACCCACATTTCGCCAGTTATGTTTTAGTCCCATGTAAATGGGAGCGAGCCTATTGCCATCAACCGGGCACAAATCCAGACTCCGAGCTGCTACTGAGAAATTTCAGATAGAAAAACCCAATAACACTTTGCCCGACCCGGGAATCGAACCCAGGACCTCATGTTTAGCAGTAGCGTTTGCGACCACTAGACCAACGAGGCAGGCAAAAAATTACATAAAACTGAAAATCTCGTAAGGGGCGAAGTGTGGCTGTACTAGAGGTCACACAGGTACACCTTTGTCTAATCCTAAGGGGAATACAAGCATAATATTATGACGTGTCTTTTAAGGCATCATCGTACAGATTGTGCTCAACTCTGACCAACCCAGAAAACATAAAAAAAAAATTGCTGTTTCCTACATATTTTCGAGTTATGCGAACATAAACGTATAGTTTGGCCGCATACTAAAAGTTGTTAAAGAAAGTAAATCCCTCGTTTAACCAACACCCGTATAATGATATGAGCAAAACGAGCGAGCTGTTCTCCTGAACCTGGTAACGACAAGAGCGAAAAAAAAAAAAACATTTTGTCGAATTGAGAACTTCCTTTTTGAAGTCGGTCAAAAAGAAGAACCTATGAAAGGTGGGTTTCTCTCTTTTGAATCGGCCTGTAAACCTTATAGCCTCTATTTAGTAAACAGTCGACGTCTTCTATAGTCATGATATCAAGTCTTTTCGCCTCGTCCCGTAGGGAAATTAAACTTTCTCAAAGTGATGTATTAGTTATTTTATAATAGTTGTTGTAAGAAAGGCCCACTTATTCGTGTTTGGGATTAAAGGCGAAAGCATACGAAAGGTATTTAATATTGTAGAATAATTCAATAATCTTTGTGGATATTCGTTTTTCTGTCGTGATTTACGTAACTACTGATTCATAACAGTAACTTGCCTAGTAATGGAAAACATCGTAAAACAACATAAAGATTTGAAATTGCAAATTAGAAAATGAGAAGATCAATGCGCGTTACTTCTCAGTATGTACATTTTCTAATATAATTAGGTACTTTATTGAATTTGCTGTCGCTACAAGTTGGTATTACAAACATAACTTCCTTTTTCTCTCCGCGATTCACTCATGCCTTGCACAAAACTCCCGATTTCAACTGATAGGACCCTTGCGACTGTAAGTATCTTTTAAAGTACGTACTTAGACGGGCTCAGACTAGCGGAAACTTGTCACGGGCTCGTCACGGCGTCGTCACGGTCTCGTCAACGTCTTGTTTACATGAACATGACGTGTTTGACACGCACATCGAGGCACTTGGGCGACAGGCGAAAGTTTTACGCACTTTAACAGCGGTTTGGAAGAGAAAAGTATTTAGGTTTTAATAGAAATAAAGGGTCCCGGAAAATATTTGAAAATTACCTTTGAGTTTAAGACTTTTAAGTTTCTGCGTGCCTTGAGGCTGGGTTTGTGGTCTGTTAATGTCATTTATAGTGGTCGCCCAGCTATATGGGCCTTATACTTATATTATTACTTATTACTTACAGTACCTGGGCGAACGAGCGCTGCTCTGGTGAAAATAGAGAATGCTTATTAAATAGTATAGGATAGTACCTACTAATTTCAGACTGCCATGATAGTAGGTACTTACTAGTTCCATGCTGCCATGTCATTATTCTATGTTATTAATCTTGTTCCAAACTTTGGGCGATTGAGCTCTACTCGCTTTTACCCGAGTACGAATTTCGGAGAAAACGAACTTTCTCAGTTAGGAGACCTAGCTAGATCGATTTTTCACTCCCGTAAACCCCTATATTGCTACTTTCATCGAAATTGTTAGAGCCATTTTCCAGAACGTGAGTACAAATATATATAAATATATGTATATTTATACAAATATTGCTCGTTTAATAGTATAGGATAACTAGCACAATGTGACTCTCCCTACGTTTCTGCCTATCCTCACGGCACATACAGGCATGATTTTATGTATAATTCTACTTTAGTTTACACATTAATGCTTCAATTCATCCCTTTAATGAAGCCAAGTTTTGCAACAAACAATACCTTCTTTAATTCAAACGAGTTTTCTAATGTTAAAAGCCTTTTTGCTGTCCATTAATGTTTTTTGCAGTTCACATGAACTGTTTGCGGTGGGCGGATGTTGGTTTAAAGTCGACTGCACCTGCGATCGATGTTGACTGCTAATATTACCTTCGGTTTGTCAAGGCGGTCTTTCCTCCATGAAAAACAGAAGAAATGCATTTTCGATGAATTCTTTGTCATAGTACAGGTGGTTTGTTTTGTTAATTGATAGATCATCATCATCATCATCATTTCAGCCGAAATACGTCCATTGCATGTTCTGTGCTTCTCACATCCAGCAGATTTCTGCAGATGGACGGGTTTGATGTTGTTTATAAATATTTTATTTATTTAAAAAGAACTGGTCCTTCCTAAAGTTAAATAGTTAGAATGCATTATCATCATTTCAGTCGAAAGACGTCCACTGCTGGACATAGGCCTCCCCCAAGCACCGCCACTTCGACCGATTCTGTGCTTCCTGCATCCAGCGGATTCCTGCGGCCTTCACAAAGTCATCGGTCCACCTTATGCGAGGCCTTGCAACGCTACGTCTTCCGGTACGCGGTCGCCACTCCAGAACTTTTCGGCTTTAGAATGCATGAAAATATGTAATTATAATTTTTACCACCAGCTTCACGCTGTTGAAAGCAGGTCCATATTTAGAGAGTTGATCTTTCTAAATATGGACCTGCTTTGACCTTCTGATTATGCATGGAAATTTTGTGTGAAACACTTGAGTATTAATATTAAACAGTTAAATGAAAGTTTAATTTGACATGATGAATAGGAGTGTCGACTTTGTTAAAACGCTACATTAACTTTACATTTGACTACACATAAATTAGATCGAGCTGTGTAAATGAACTTATTCGTCTTCCAAAAGTAATTTAGTTTTTGAAGTGAAAACTTCTTTAGGCGCATTGGGCATTTTTGAGATGGGACTAAACCATTGATTTCGCGACACCGTGATGACACCAGCTTTTGACCATTAAAAAGACATTAAGGCGTTGATTACCGCGGTGCCGATTTTTTTTCAAGATCTCTGCCATAGATTTCCATTGCTCTTTGAACGTTGCTTTCTCCGACTAATCTTCTTTAAACGCATCTTGGTGTTCACGACAGCTTTTCCAAGGGCTCCATCGGTGCGACGCCCGTCTTCTCGCATCCACTTCGTGACGACTCTGGCCCACTCTATTCCCGTTAAATAATTAATTTACTTTTAGGAAATGGAATATAAATAAGTTTATTTTAAGTGCCTGCTACACTGCTGCCAACCGCGTCCCCGACAGAGGTGACCTTGGTTGGTGACAGGCAGAGCTGTTTGAAATTTGGTCGTAAACCACCATCTACACGGTTGTAAACCACCAAGGTCACCTCGGTCGGGACGAAGTAGGCGACTATGTAGCAGGCACTTTACTTTTATTTTTGTCACAAATACACGGCAGAAGTCGACCTTATTGTTTCCACTCTCACGTTATAGAAAAGTAAGACAATACACACGTTTATACGAAAAATCCTCGGTTATTTCACCGAAAGGTAGCAAGTAAATACAATATTCTGTATTATTTGAGAAAACCGTACAGCAAGCGTCTTTCAGATATTTAATAGGGCGCGGACAAACTTGGCTGTTGAACTGCCATACTTTCTACCTACTGCACAGTTCTCGATCTTTTTTTTGTTCACTCATGTAGGCATGAGCTATATGGGCTCACAACGTAATAAAAGGTCTACCCATGCGATGTGCCGGACGTATAAAATATAAACTCGCTTGATTCTTTGAATGCTCTCGTCAAGTGCCTTTGAATGCACCCCACATATCTTTATAAAAGGCTTTTGAATATTTTTTCGTAAATTAATTTGAGACTTTTTTTAAATTTGAGGTAATTTTTATTATGAAGCTATACTTAAAGTTTTAGTTTTGGTAATGGTTTTTATTCAAGTAAAGGCCAATTTTTAAACCGTCAGGTTTTTATCTGAAGAATAGTTACGTGGTTTGGCATACTAAATTTTATATAAAAGTTGCCAAATCACCTTATATAGGTAAGTACTTAGATTTAAAAAAATGTGATGATAAAAACCGGTCAAGTGCAAGTCGGACTTGTACACAAAGATATCGTACTGTTACGTCGTACGTACGCGATCTTTCGAGAAAGCACGGATTACAGTGTGTTTGCGCTAAAAACTTCGAGAAACATTCCATTATTATTAGTTTGAAGTTAAGTAGGTAACTACTTATAAAGAATATTAGGACTTGTCATTGTAATTTCGACCGTACGCCGAGGGCATAAAGTACCTATTTCTTCATTCGGTACAAGTAGGTTATTATTTTTTATACCTACTACTTTTGTATTTCCTGGTAATGTTTATTTGTTGATGTTTTTCTGGAACCGTTCTACACATAGCCAGAATGTTCATGAATATTAGCGGTATAAAAGCAGAGCGCCGACACACGATAATAATCATGATCTAAACCAATTTTGATCCAGCCTGTCCCTTCTTGCTGTCCTCCCCTCAGCGACGTCCTAAGCCGAGGTTCGTACCCCACAGGGGGTGCCCTTAGCGAGCGTTCGCCTAGTTTTAATTTAGTTTAGTATTTTGCCCCTGGCTGGAAGCTTTGAGTATAGCAGCTTAAGGCACCCACAGGAAAGTCCGGTTAAGCAGCCAAGACCTTAGTGGTCAAAACTGCGAGATGCCCGTTTAAAAAAAAAAAAAAAAAAACACGATGCAGTCAGTCTGATTTAGGCGATACAACGAAGCGAATCGAAGTGAACTAGAAGTGCGATATCTAAGCGAATAGTGATCAGTAGTGTATTTGTGATTAAGTTTTAAGTGTTTTTTTTGTGTTTAATAAAGTTATTTAATTGTCTGATTGGTAATAATTAATTTATCCCATACCCAGCTCGTAACAATTTGGTGTCAGAAGTGAGGGATAAATTATGCCAATTCTACCGAAGGACGACACGGACGGTATCCGTACCAGGAGTCAGCGATAGCAGGACATGGACCAAAGGCGGTTTGGACATTCTCCAACACAGACACCGGGTGGTGTCCAGCCTACGTCGGTGCCAGTCGCTGGCCCATCCGTAGTTTCTACAGCATCAATGGCGCCAGACTTGTCAGCTTTAATGGCGCTGCTGCAGGTTCAGGCTCGCCGGTTGGAAGAGCAGTTGCAGCGAGATAAAGAGGAGCAAGTCCGCCGCCAAGAGGAGCAGGCTCGCCGGTTGGAAGAGCAGTTGCAGCGAGACAAAGAGGAGCAAGTCCGCTGCCAAGAGGAGCAGGTTCGCCGGTTGGAAGAGCAGTTGCAGCGAGACAAAGAGGAGCAGGTCCGCCGCCAAGACGAGCAGATGCTCCTCATAAAGGATCTTCATGCAACTTTTGGCAAAGACATAAAGGTGATGAAGGATCAGGTACAGCAGCACGAGAATCGCCTCTCAGAAGCCGAAGTTCAGATCGCTGGGGTGAAGAAGGCTTTGGGGGAACTGAAGACTGGAGACGTGACTGTAGCTTCAGTAGTTGCTGCACCTTCAGCGCGGGGCTTTAAGGTGCCCCCATTCGATGGCACATCTTCGTGGTCGGCTTATAAAATTCAATTTGAGGCCGTTATGAAGGCGAATGGATGGACAAAATCGCAAGCCATGACCGCGCTCACCTTGGGCCTCCGAGACCAGGCCCTAAACATTCTTGAGGCGCTCGGCAAGAATGTAACCTACGAGCAGCTGCTGGAGGCGTTAGAGTCCAGATACGGCGACGCGCACCTGGAGCACGTATTTCGTGCTAAGTTGAAGGATCGTGTTCAACGTAGTGCCGAGAACCTACAGCAGTGGGCCCTCGAAGTTGAAAAGCTGGTTCGGAAAGCATACCAGTCTGCCCCTGCACTTATCGATGGGAATCTGGTACAAGCGTTCGTTGATGGAATACGCGACCTAGAAGTTAGAGCCGCTGTGAGACTTGGGCATCATGAGACGCTGAAAGACGCCTTGGCCCATGCCTTAGAAGTAGAGGCAGTGAGGCAGGACCACCGAACGCACCGCGTCAGGGAGGTTGTAGCATCACCTGTACGCGACCGGCCGCAAGGGTACAGTCCTAGGTGCTACACTTGCGGAGAAAGGGGTCATCTTCGGTCAAGCTGTCCTAAGCGCAGCACCCCGAGAGAAGACCAGCAGGGAAGGGTGGCTGAAGTGACTGCCCAGCCACAGCAGGGAAACGAGTAAATGCCAGGACTGGGGGGCGGGTGCTGGCTGGTATTGAAAGAGCCCCGAGAATCTTGATCTCGCAAGCACATGATGGGAACAGCCTGACCATCAAAGGCGAAGTCAACGGAACACCATGCAAACTGACGTTGGATACTGGAGCTTCTCACACGGTCGTCAATTCTCACCTAGCAAGTCGGTTTCTTGGGGACTACGTCGATAACCACGACCGTATACGATTACTAACAGCTACCGGTCAGCACATAATCGTCCGAGGCAAGAAGGAGGTGGAGTTAAAATTGGGTGACAGAACTTACCAGCACAATGTCATCGTGGCCGATATAGTGGACGATTGCATCTTGGGCTTGGACTTCATGCGGAAACATCGTTGCGAGATCGACGTTGATCAAGGAGTATTGAAATGTGGTTCAGATGAAGTCTTCATGGAAGGTGCACCATCAGGAAAAGTGTACTGCTTGAAAGAGATTGTTCTTCCTCGCAGATCAGAAACAATTGTGCCGATTAGTTTACCACAGAATTCTAGACACAAAGATCGAAGTGTTCTGATAGAAAGGGTGAACAATGACTTCCCATGGAAGATGGCACGTACTCTGGTCAAGGCCACCAACGTCTCAGCAGTACGCATACTGAATCCAAGTGACAAGGAGCATGTGATCAAGAAGGGTACCTTGATCGGTACTTGCGAGGAAGTAGCTTGGATGCGTCAATTGCAGGATCCGCCTACCGGAAATAAAATTCGTAGTGCAAAATTTGACGTGTCAACGCTTTTGGAAAACTGCGATTTAACTAAAGGAGAAATGGACAAGGCTAAGAAGATGTTACTTCAGTACGCCGACACTTTCTCTTCAAACGATGCTGACATAGGGAGAACTGGACTTGTTCAGCATAAGATTAATACAGGCAACGAGTTACCAATCCGTCAGCGACCAAGAAGACTGCCAGTTGCACGAGAAAAAGAGGTGGAAACCATGATTGAGGGAATGGTGAAGGACGGTGTTATAGAACCTTCATCGAGTCCATGGTGTTCTCCTGTGGTCCTGGTAAAGAAAAAGGACGGCAGTATGCGCTTCTGTGTGGATTATCGACGACTGAACGACGTCACGAAGAAGGACAGCTACCCGCTGCCTAGGATCGATGACACACTGGATACGCTGACTGGTATGAAGTGGTTTACTACACTTGACCTGAAAAGTGGCTACTGGCAAGTAGAAATAGACCCCAAGGATAAGGAGAAAACTGCATTTTCAACAGGAAAAGGGTTGTGGCAGTTTAAAGTTATGCCATTCGGTTTGTGCAATGCTCCTGCGACGTTTGAAAGGTTGATGGAGCAAGTACTCGCCGGATTGACTGGAGACGCATGTCTTGTATATCTAGACGACATTATCATCGTGGGCCGTACATTTGAAGATCACCTTAAAAACCTCAACCGAGTGCTGTCGGAAATCCAAACAGCAAATCTCAAGTTAAGTCCGAAAAAGTGCTCGTTTTTCAGACAACAAGTAAACTTTTTAGGACACATAGTTTCGGGGGAAGGTGTTCAAACAGACCCAGAAAAAGTAATCGCCGTCAAGGATTGGCCAGTTCCGAAAGACAAGACACAGGTCAGAGCATTTCTGGGTTTGTGCTCCTACTATCGAAGGTTTGTCAAGAATTTTGCCGACATTGCGAAACCTCTGCACAAACTCACTGAGGAAAAGCGGCAATTCTGTTGGGACGAGAACTGCGACGTCGCATTTCAGGAATTAAAGAAACGTCTGTGCAATACACCTATTTTGGGATATCCTGACACTGAAAATGACTTCATAGTTGACACCGATGCAAGTAATACTGGAATTGGGGGCGTGCTGTCTCAACGGAAAGGGGACCAAGAGGTTGTGATAGCTTACTTCAGCAAGTCTTTATCCAAACCAGAAAGAAATTACTGCGTTACAAGACGGGAGCTACTCGCCGTAGTAAAGACATTGCAGCACTTCAGTAAATATTTGCTGGGACGTAAATTCCAATTACGAACTGACCATGCTGCATTGAAGTGGCTATTACAGTTTAAGAATCCAGAAGGGCAAGTGGCGAGATGGATTGAACTACTACAAGAGTTTGACTTCATAACTGAACATCGCAGTGGGAGAACTCACGGTAACGCAGACGCCTTGTCAAGAAGACCTTGTCCTGAAGACTGTAAGCACTGTGCCAGGCAAGAGACTAAGGAAGTAGTGCCCGTGAGGATGCTTAGAACAGATCTCAGCGATGAATGGAAGGAAACCCTACAGCAGGCTCAGCAAAATGACTCGGACATCAAACCGATCTTCGAGTGGGTCAAAGCTGGTGCTCCTAAACCTAAGTGGAGTGATGTGGCTGCGATGAGTTCCATCACGAAGAGTTATTGGGCGCAATGGAACAGCTTGGTGATCCAGGAGGGAGTCTTGTGCCGTAAATGGGAAAACGCTCGAGGGGACAGCTGTCATCTACAAAACGTTGTCCCTAAAGCTAAGGTACCGGATGTTCTACGGCTCTACCATGATGGATGTTCAGGAGGACATATGGGAGTAAAAAGGACTCTACTAAAAATTCGAGAACGCTTTTACTGGATCCACTGTCGAGATGATGTGGAGGACTGGTGTCGCAAATGTACCAGTTGTGCGGCCGTGAAAGGACCCCACACACGTAGCCGAGGTGCATTAAAAGTGTACAACGTTGGAGCCCCTTGGGAACGGATAGCACTAGACGTTGCGGGACCATTTCCAGAAAGTGAGAGCGGAAACAAGTACTTCCTGGTGGTCATGGATTACTTCACAAAGTGGCCAGAAGTCTTCGCCATTCCTAACCAAGAAGCTACAACTGTCGCAGATAAATTAGTTCAGGAAGTTTTCTGTCGTTTTGGAGTACCCTTAGAAATACACAGCGATCAAGGAAGGAATTTTGAATCGCAAGTATTTCAGGAAACTTGTCGATTGATGGGTACCTACAAAACCAGAACCACCTCTTACCACCCACAATCTGATGGAATGGTGGAACGATTCAACCAAACGTTGGAGAGATATCTGGCAAAAGTCGTGGAAAGCAGGCAGAGGGATTTGGACAAGCACATACAGCCGTTTCTGCTGTCCTACCGCAGCGCAGTCCACGAAAGTACGACTGTGACGCCAGCCTTCGCGAACTTTGGAAGAGAATTACGGTTGCCTGCAGATTTAATCACTGGAGCTTCCCCTGATGCTCCACGTAGTGTAACAGATTACGCAAATGATTTGCGTAACAAGTTGAATGATGTTTATGAGCATATCCGACAATCCGGCCAACAGATGTCTGAGAAGACGAAGACCCGTTATGACCGCAAGGCAAACAGTAGGGGTTTCGACGAGGGTTCACTGGTGTGGTTACATAATCCAGTGCGGAGCAAGGGGAAGTCTCCGAAATTGCAAGCAAAATGGGATGGACCATACCGAGTCGTGACTAGGATCAACGATGTCACCTACCGAATACAGAAGGGTCTACGAGGTGCGCCTAAGAATGTTCATGTAGACCGATTGGCCCGATACTACGGGGCTAATGATGCTCGGGACGAGCATGTCTAAGGAGGGGGCAGTGTTACGTCGTACGTACGCGATCTTTCGAGAAAGCACGGATTACAGTGTGTTTGCGCTAAAAACTTCGAGAAGAATTCCATTATTATTAGTTTGAAGTTTAGTAGGTAACTACTTATAAAGAATATTAGGACTTGTCATTGTAATTTCGACCGTACGCCGAGGGCATAAAGTACCTATTTCTTCATTCGGTACAAGTAGGTTATTATTTTTTATACCTACTACTTTTGTATTTCCTGGTAATGTTTATTTGTTGATGTTTTTCTGGAACCGTTCTACACATAGCCAGAATGTTCATGAATATTAGCGGTATAAAAGCAGAGCGCCGACACACGATGCAGTCAGTCTGATTTAGGCGATACAACGAAGCGAATCGAAGTGAACTAGAAGTGCGATATCTAAGCGAATAGTGATCAGTAGTGTATTTGTGATTAAGTTTTAAGTGTTTTTTTTGTGTTTAATAAAGTTATTTAATTGTCTGATTGGTAATAATTAATTTATCCCATACCCAGCTCGTAACAGTACTGTATTCGATCGAGCAAAAAACACCGAAAAAACACGTTTCTTCCATACCTCCTTTAATGATAAATTTAATTTAATTTTTATTAGTTGTTGAATAAGAAGCAATAGAAATACACAGTCTGTGAAAATTTTAACTGTTTACCTATTACGGTTCATGAGATATAGCCCACTGACAGATAGACGGACGAACGGGCGGACGGACAGCGGAGGCCTAGTAATAAGGTTTCGTTTAGAACCCTTCGGGAAAACTAAAAATCAGTCCTGACTCGTTTAACTGCATTAAAATTATAGAGTCTAAGTATCAACATTTTCAACGTAATCGCTAGAAACCTCGCGTTCCAACCGCCCGGTCTTGATGCAGCCTTATTATCTGAAACGCACAAGAGCGTTTATTAGTGATTTCCCAACGGTTACCTACACTCGCCTGCAGGGTTTTATTGTCTCCACGAACTCTGTTGTGGCGAGTCTATCCATATATAGACACAGTTTCTCGTAAACGTGTTTAGCAAAACTTGCTTATGTAATCACATTATTATTAGGTGTTTCGTAATATGTGCCTAGCTGAATAGTTTCTCTGAATAATGTGGCAGGTTTACCTGGAAGTCTTTAAATAGAATGGACCCAGGTAGGTCGAAGTAATGAAAACCTACTCGGGTGGAGATCCACAGATGACACAAACAATGGGTCACTTAATATCGTGTCCAGATGTCCTATTGCCTGCACGATGCATGAGCTGATGAACGCTACTGAAGGTGCCACACTCGTAGCAAAATGACGTAGACTACGTACAGTATTCCTCCGCTTAAATATCATGACGAAGTGCATCTTTGGCTGATGAAACCATATTTTTATTCTTTTTTTTAAATAAATGTTCACTTAAGTAATGCTGAGTATGTCATCATTAAGTGCAGTGTGGTAGGAAGTAGGTAGATTCTTCCAAATTAGTACCTAAACTTAAATCTTCATAATTTCACACCATAATCATTAATTATTTTAACTCCCACCCTTTTCCAGCAATTATATTCTAACCAAGAGTTTAAAACCAAAATTAAATTAGCCAGTCGTTCCTTATCTTCAAACAATTCAGTTCACGCAATGAATTAATTGGGCTCAAGAGAATTAGTTAAATTGTCACCTCCGAGAACGCACCAACAAAATTTATATAAAATTGAAACGTGACTGGGATTGTACAGTTACGTTCACTTAGTGAAAGTATTGATTGTAATTTTATTATGAGGTATTGCGCACAAAGTAGATGCAAGAACATAAACTCAAACTCAAAACATTTATTTCAAATAAACCAATTACAGACACTTTTGAATTGTCAAGGGGTCGGTCAGTCAGAAACATGAAGCTAGTTGCCCATTCCAAAGCGTAGTAGGTACCTATGGAGAAGAATGGGCAAAAAATTCCACAGACACTCTTCTAAATCACAAAAAATATTGGTTAAATATTGGTTAAATCATTCATGTTGAAGTTATAAATGTGAGAACGATGCAGAACGTTAAAAGCATCCGTAATAATAATAAAACAATTCAAAAATTAAATTAATATAAGCCAAGGCAGCTAAGAGATGACCAGTCCCTACTGAGATCCGCCCGTTGACGAGCATGACGCATTAGCACCATTCAGCTCAACCATTTTGAAGGGAGCTAAATGATCCAACACACACGCCACCGTCAGCGAGACATTTGAGTGAGCATGATATACTCTCAGCCGCAAAGGCACATTCAAGTCAATTGAAGATGTACCTAGTAAATGGTAGCTTTATAGTAGGTACATAGTATTCACACATGTGTTATGCAATTATACAATGCTAAGGAATTGAATGTATACAATGCAAAGATAGTTTTTTAAATCTTCAGCAGCTCCAACAGTATTTTCAAATGCTAATCAATTAATTTATGTGCCCTTGTGAAGCAGGACCAACGTTTAGCCAAGCATTTATATCAGCGATGTAATTCCCCAACTTATAATATGCTTGGCTGCATAGTGTGCGTTTTATATAAGATTTAAATTTCATTTCATTCAGTTGAAGTATGTGGGGTGGTATTTTATTGTAACATTTTAAACAGTACCCCATGAAAGATGAGTCCACTTTAGCCAATCTGAAACCTGGTTTAACTAATTGGTCCCTATTTCTAGTGATATAATTTTGTCTTGCACCTCTTTTACTAAAAAATTTATATTTTTCCTTACGTACATAATGTTTTCATATATATATTAACAAGGTACGTCATGATGTTAATATCTTTAAACAGTTCCCATAGAGAGTCGCGCCTGCGGAGGCCAAATATGGCTCTGATGGCTTTTTTTTTGCAGAATAAAAATAGACTCGATGTCTGCAGCCCAACCCATAGTAAAATACCGGACGTCATAATACTATGAAAGTAACTGAATTAGACTAGCCTCGCTATATCTACATCAGTAAATTGGCGCATTTTTTTCACAGCATATGCTGCTGAACTTAACCGTCCTGAAAGGGATATTAAATGAGGACCCTATTGAAACCTTGTGTCGAGCGTGATCCCCAGGAAAACAGTTTTATCGACAAATTCTAGTTTCTTTTGATTCAATACTATCTCACAATTACTACTTTTGACATTTGGTAAAGAAAATCTTATGCATTTAGTTTTTTTTACCATTTAATACTAAATTATTAGCAGAAAACCAATTTTGGACCTGCAGTCGGCGTTATTTACGTCGTCAAGATTTGATGCACGTCTATTAATCTTAAAAATTAAGGAAGTATCGTCAGCAAATAACACCATTTGTAGTTGGGTTTATAACAAATGGGGTAAATTGTTAATATATACTAAAAAGAGAAAGGACCCAATATCGATCCTTATGGTACACCCATTTTTACTTTTAAACCGATTTTACTAAACTAAGCGCAAGTTTTCCAAGTCCGTAATGCTCAAGTTTCGAGATTAAGGTTTCGTAGACGACGCAATCAAATGCTTTGGAGAGATCACAATAAATCTATGGCGTCTTGGACCTCTTCATACGCCGTAAATATGTGTTTTAATGATCATACATGGCAGATGGCAACTAGCTAAAAAAAGGAAGGTAGAAATATACTTCAAACTATATAAACTAGCTGCGCCTCGCGGTTTCACCCGCATTAGGTCTCGATCCCGTGGTAATATCGGGATAAAAATTATCTTATGTCCTAACCCAGGTCATGGTCTATCCATGTGTCAAATTTCATCCAAATGCGTTCAGCAGTTTTTAGCGTGAAAGCGTAACAAAAAAACAGAAAAAATCAAATCTTTTCTCTTTATAATATTAGTTTAGAAGTTTAGATGAAAAGAAAACTCCTGACTGACTGACTGACTCATCAACGCCCAACCCAAACCCTTGGACCTAGAAAGTTGAAATTTTGCACAAAGGTTCTCTTTTTAATGTAGACAAGGAATGTTAAATATCAATTTTCATGGTTTAAACTACAAAACTGTCGATTTTCCACACACATTTTCATCCCCCATTTTACTCCCTTAAGGGTATAATATCGCGAAGCAGTAATGTTCGGAAAGGAGGAGGCGGAACGCGTGAGGGGGAGGAAAAATTCGCGTCCTCACGCCCCTAACCGCCGCAGGAGGAGACGCTCTGGGCATCGGGAACCGCAGGCCGATTTCCGGCTACCGTAGGCGCGGGCTTGCGGGTGGTGAGAGATCGGTAGCTCGTTCAGTAAGGACCAGACCCGGGTTGACGGCGCGTTATGTTCAACGCGCGCTTCAGCAGAATTGATGGGGTCCGCTAGGGCCAATGCCTGCCGGGGTTGCGAAGAAGTCCGAAAGGGAGATCGTGGCCCCCGGCAACATGGCAACTGAAGGAACACCGGTGGGTTTTAGTCACTAAGAGTCTGACACGCCCTCAAGCTCTGGGTGGAGAGCGGGAGAAGTTATTTGATAATTTCCCAGACAAAAAAAGGGGTATAATTTCGAAAAATCCTTCCTAATTCCTAGTCTTCATTAAAAAGGGAACCTCTGTTATTTCTTAAGAAATAAGCAGTACCTTTGTACTCAAAATTATAATTATGTTTTATCTCCATGTATTTAACTGTGTGTACATAGATAATAAAATTACAGTTTTAGGTCCAAGGTTTTGTGCTGGGCGTTGATGAGTCAGTCACTCAGTCTCCTGAGTTTTCTTTTTATTTATATACATAGGATTTTCCTCTCATGCACGAGGTTGTGGTTTCAAATCCGGGCAAGTACCAATGTGTCTTTTTCAATTCATAATAATATATATGTGTGTTACTAGCATCGGTGAAGGAAAAGCATCGTGAGGAAACCTGGATTTATAGTTAACATTAACACTTAGCGGGACACTAAACGCCCCCAGACGTAATAACAATAACATTTCTATTGTGTCTCGTCTAGTATACTTCAATAATAAATAATCAGTGAAATGGTCAACCCTTCTTGACTAAGCGTGGTGATCACTGGTTGTACCTTCTCTGTATGAGAAAAGGCTTTTGCCCTGTAGTGAGACGATAGATATAGTATAGGTGTAATAGTATTGTATTATTATTTTAATTTGAGAACGCAGAAAACCAGCGCTGGGGCTCTGTCTCGCATAGGGTTGCAGCATTATGCTGAGCGACGGCCGTTTTGCGTGGATGTGACGCATATTTTCCCCTAACTTGTTCTTTTTAGGGTTCCGTACCCAAAGGGTAAAACGGGACCCTATTATTAAGACTCCGCTGTCCGGCCGTCTTTTTGTCTGTCCGTCTGTCACCAGGCTGTATCTCATGAACCGTGATAGACAGTTAAAATTTTCACAGATGATGTATTTCTGTTACCACTATAACAACAAATGCTGAAAAACAGAATAAAAAAAATATTTAAGGGGGCTTCCATACAACAAACGTGATATTTATTGCTCGTTTTTAAAGATAATGGTACGGAACCCTTCGTGCGCGAGTCCGATTCGCACTTGTCCGGTTTTTTGTTTTATGTTCTTTCTTTGCGTCATGTTTACCGCAAATAAACGTATTTTCTTTTTTCTTTCTTTCAATTTAGCTCCTGCCAACAAAAACAGCAATAGCTGTGAGTAACATATGATATTTACTGCAGCTAAACATTACCCTACCTGTCTCGTTGTATTATATATACTGTATACTTAAGTTAGCAAGATAGTTAGCCACACATCCGCTTCTGAAATTAGCCTGTTTACATGTCAACGTGTCGAGGGACTTGTTCGGGCTTGTCTCGAGTTGAGGGGCTTCAATTATGTCTGTTGCTGCTGATGTCTGTCCGTTTATATTGAGATAGTGAGGGGTATTTGAATGGAGATCAGGGTCGATTAATTGGGCTGAAATTTTGAAGCGTATAAAAGTATAGAACGAAGAGGGAGAGGAAAGCTAAAGAAATATTTGTAAAATCCAAAAGTGTAATCCTCATAACGCTCAAAAACAGAAAAACAATTTATTTAAACGACTTTTCATGAAGTATGTATCGACTGGTTTTCTACTTATCAATATGGGTAAAATCTCTCACCTCGCAATCTTTACGTACTGTCAAAGACTATTTAGGTTTGCTTTGTTGGTTGCTAGGCAACGGAAGAGGCTTGAAGTTGGAAATATTATATTAGTTAGTTTTTATAAATTAAAATTAAAGTACTTTGAATAAACGAGCCATTTTCAATAGTGTTGCTTTTATGGTTGAAAATAATCTATTAAAAAAAAAGTGTTGGTACTCCGGAAGTACCGACAGAAGTGAAAACTTGAACAAGATTGCCTTGGTGGAAGAAAAATACTTGTAGACAACATTGGTACGTAACCTTATATAAATAAAGAGTATAATCGCGTTTACAAAACCTATAAAGTAAAAATACTTGCATAGAACATTGATCCGTAATGTAATATAATTAAAGAGCACAATCGCGTTTACAAAAATGAGGTATCGTCATGGTGTCGCGAAATCATTGGTTTAGTCCCATTTCAAAAATGCCCAACGCGCCTAAAGATGTTTTGATGCGCCTAAAAAGTAAACCAAGTGACACTTTCCACCCAGTTTGGCAGCTTGGAAAACGCTCTTTCTGAGTACATGCACTGCAAAAATAAAAACAGTTGCAGAAAGGAGGCGATATAATTTTTTTTGATCGGAGCACTCTCTAATGCTTCGCATTATGAGTTGTGCAAAAGAAAAGATGGATACATTCTGTGAGGAATGATATGAAAGAAAGGGGAGTTAATGATAGCGTGACGGTTGACAGGGGAGAATGGAAAGAGAAAACGTGTTGGGCAGACCCTAAGTAACATAACACAAGGGCAGCAAGATGATGATTAAAGTATTGAATAAAAAATATCTATACATTTGCAGTCAGAAGAAGTGGCATACTGGTTTTCTATTTACCAGGCATTATTGCACAAAAGTGAAATGATTTTATAGCCAACAACTTATTTATAACCCAATACTGGTGTTTAAAATAATTTTCTTATGTGGAAGACTTATGAATTCTTGCTGAAATTTGACATAATAATACAACTCCATTTCATTCATTTGAATCATTTAGCTCCTTGCGAATCAACACATTTTTATTCACTTGATCACAGTATAATAAAGTAACAGTATAATGTCTCGGCAGCAGCCTTGAAATAATTACCTACGGCCGCTCGGTAGATAAACCTTCCGCGTCCGTGCGTAACTGCCGTGCTCTCGAGACTGTTGCGTACTGATATACACTGAGATTTCTAAGCGCGTTGTTTCGGCCGTTTTCTATGAATACATAATACTATTACTTATTATACTGTGACTTGGTCAACAAAGACAGACCACTCAAAACGTAAATTACCTGCAATTAATCAAATATGATTCTAGTACACGCCCACAAAACCAACTCTCTCTATAATCGAAACCCACAACCCCAAACATCTTAATCAGTGACGTTATCTTTGCACAAAACAATCGAGCATCTATGTGCATAATGCCGAAGCAACAGTGGCATGAAATACGACTGCATACAATGCCGCGCGGAAGTCTCGGCGAGATATCCAGCTAACTCACCTCACACGCTGACAGGTGAGACCAGGGAAACAGCGGAATTTGGGTTGATTTTATTGCAAATGTTGATGAAGTAGAAGATTTGAATGAAGTTGGTTAGAAAAACAATCGTGTATGGATCAAAATGTTAAAGTCACTGGATAGAAAATATTTTGTTGAAAAGAAAAATAGTTTTAAAAAAGTAAGTGTATTAGTTCAAAATGTTTTGTTGCACACACAAGAGTAATTTATTAGTATCATTTAAGAGGTAAAAGGTAAGTTAAAATAACAATAAAAAACCTATCAACTTTAACGTTCAGATACCTTGTCTTACTTACTTCTAATGGACCCAGCCAACTTTTCGCTGATAACAGAATAGCCAAGAGACTGATCAAGATTGCCTCTTATCTAATACTCGTGTTCAAGGTTAGACGTTCCAGATTAATGTTCGGCTTAGCGTGTTGATGGGAAACGTAAAACAAAAGAAGAAAAGAAGTGTGGATCAAAATTCTGCAACGCGAATACCGTTTCCTGACGCAGTCATTCTTGTGCAGGTGACATGGAAGGTGGGCAGCAAAAGATGGAAGTTGGGTCATTATCCAGATTAATGTCGTTCTCTTGACAAAAAAGCAACAACAGGCAAAATCTGCTTACTCACCTCCGTTTCCATGGCCCCAACGAACCTGGGAGCGGCACAACCGGCATGATTCCATTCATCACGTAGACGGCTCCGTTGCTAAAGCATTTTATTAATTTATCTGCCGCGAGCCATTCTACCCGTTACCGTGGCTTCTCTGAATCTTAAACTTGTTATTCTTGGAGAAATATGCAAGCGATGTTACCGAGATCGTAGTTAAAAGCATCTAGCTTTAAAAGATTGTAAAATGTCAGCTTTTCTTCTTTGAAAAGGCGGTGGTTATTGCCATTTTTGGTGTTTAAAGCATGTGCAGTACAATGTTGACCTAAATATTTTGTTTGTAATATGTTGGAACACTTGCATTAAATAATGTGAGAGTTTTAAGGATTTAAGAACAGTTTGTTTTGAATTTAAAACGTTGTAGTTTTAATTAATGATAGAATTAGTGTGGGTAGTCAAACATTTGAAAAAGATGTATTTGGCAAACACGATTTTTAGTTTTCATATTATGGTCGTATCTTGGATTTCTAGTTTTAGCCCTCTGAGAAGGTTAACTTAGAGTGGTTTTCTACCCGTCTTTCTGATAGTTAGAGTCCCGTTGGTCTTGCGAAAACGGGGTATCGTGCCGTTCCCCTAATTTGACCCCATTAGTTAATTTTATTAGGGTGAGCGCGCATTGTACATTGTAATAGCTTCAGCAATGTTAAGCTCTTTGTGAAAAGTCCTGTCCGGGGAAGTAGGTAGTACCGTTTTAATTATTTTTGCCATCAAGCACATTATTTCACGTTTTGGTTAGTGAGCCAAACTGCATTTATTTTTAACGGACTTTACTTAAAAAAGGATTGGTCGCCAGGTTGGCCGTCGGCGTCGTGCTGTTTAGCAACCGTATCTTAAATTAGAGTTTTACAAGCATATTTTGGACCCTGAATGACAGGGGGCGTTGGCGTTGTTAGTAAAAAATTGTGAAATTTTATTGTGTATTGACAAAACAAGATAGCGACATTGGTTTCGATTTTGGCCATGCGCTAAAATAACCTTGTAGCGTTGTACTAAGGGCCGGTTTTTGCCGTGGAATTAAGAGTACGTCAGCTCGAATTCACTCCCTTATCACGCTTTCACGATATTGCTCGCGGACTGAGTGAGAGCGAGACTGAGCGACCAGGTGAAGGCTCCAAGGTGCCAATAGTTTAGGAAATTTCTTAAAAAAAAAAAAAACTTTTTATATTTCTTAATATTTTTTCTCATTCTATGCAATAATAGCAAAAGGGTTCATTAAACATTTCTTATTCATATTGATGTATTCCTTATTCTACACATTACATTTGAAATTCCTTAAAAAAAATCTTAACAATTTAAAAATCCCGGCATCCCGTAGGCATATATCATACTAATATATACGTGCCAGTTCATTGACCCCAAATCAATCTACCTATTCCGATCACTGGTTATTATTCAAAGTTTCATGATCTAATTTGAAGTATTTTTTTTTTAATACCAGTGGTTTATTGTTCAGTTTGGAGGTAACTTATTTTTCTATCGAGAATTTTTTATTGAATTGTTATTTCGTCAAACATAGTACTTAAAATTAATCCTTAACTTTATTACATATTTATTTTAAAATTAATGCTGTCGTATTTTCGAGTTTACTGAGGATCATGGTAAGCAATTTGAGGTGAGGAGAACCGAAAAATCTGCTCTCAATCAACATACAGTCTTATCATATCCAAAAGAGAAGTGATAACCTAGTGGCGTGACCGTCGGACTTCCAAGTCATAGGTCTCGAGGTCGAACCCAAGGAACGCACCTGTGACTTTTCGGATTCATATGCGTATTGTATAATTCTCACTTGCTTAAAAAACAGTGAAGGAAAACATCGTGAGGAAACTGGCATGCCTTAGAGATATTTCTCAATGGCATGGGAAGCCAAGTCAGAAGCCTATGGGCGGCTTTAATACTTTGACACCAGGTTAGTCACTAACCATACGAAAAGAAGATCATGTCTAAAGACGATTAATCATCACCTTTTACAACATAAAGTATTTTTAGGCACTGCAAATCAAACTCCTTACATTTCATCCAAGCCTAGGCTATTTTTAGGCATACACTAAAATATTTATATCAAAACCGGTATACTAATAAAATATGGATCCGTGTGAACAGCAGGCGCTCTGAAATTCCCCACTTCGGGAATGGGAATATCCAACGGTAAAGTTTTAAGGGCTGAAGAACCACTAGATGAAATGCTACTGAAATATGCATGGTGGCGGCACGATATCAAATCTGTGTGAACTGTCGTTAGGGATCCTTTAGATGTATCTGATGGGATTAGGAAATGAATGTTTGGTGGTATGGGAAGGATTTTGTATTTGTAAATGTGATATGTCATGGAAATGTTCTGAATGTGGTTTTATTGATTTAGGGCATTTTTGTGAGGGTCATCATGGTATTGGTCCTCTCCTAATTCTGCTTTTTGGAATATGTTAGTTCTGCCAGCTTCTGGCGGAGAAAACCTGCCTTCATTATTTGGAACTTACCCCGTTTTTTTGATGATAATATAAAGGTGTTTTGTAACTTACCCATACATTTACAACATTATGTACATTTCCTAAATCATTATTTACGCGAGATTTTGCCGTATCTACAGCAAAATTGATATTTCAACGCCTAAACAAAATTAATGAACAAACCGTTTCAAGAATTCAATTCCCCAACATTGACACGAACGGAACATACAATATTCTCTTACAAACAATGCTCCATAACTTCTATAAATACGTTTGGCATGTGACGAACATGTTCAATGAACATGAAATGTTGTTTAAATACCGAGTTTCAATTAGTTTTCAAACAATTAAATGGGGAACTGGACAATGAGAGACGTTAACAAAACAGTGGCCATTGGTACTGTAGTGTTTGGAGTCGGCAAAGACCAGCAGACATGAGTATTGTGTGACAGGATACCGAGTATAATGAACTGACGTTATTAGTACATGGGCTAGGCTTGTGTCACAACGGGAACGACAAAAATGGTTAGTATAGTTGCCCTCGTAATCACTTTACCACTTTTAACAACATTTCCCAGTATATTCAAACTTCACTAAGGTTGAAAATAAATGTAACTGTCACATAGATCTTGTCATTTTATGACACGTGACGTGCAAGTGACATTTAACCTTAGGGTTCATGCACACACGTCAGCCACGTCAACGTCAAGTCGCTGATCAGTCACGTCAATTTCAAGGACGTCTGTGAACAAATATTCAGTCAGTCATAGTCACTTAAATTTTTTTTCTATAATCATGTTTCGTTCGTAGCAATACCTATAAGTTTTGACTTGCCGGTGACACGACATCCACTGAGACGCGCCGATAGTGATGTGATTGATATGTACAGCCAACGTTCTGCAACTTCTACGTAACTACTACTACAGCTATATGTAAGTGGACATGCCCTTTATGCCTGAAGGCTTTTATTTAGATATTAACGTCTGTATATAGTTTGACTGCTTGAGTATAGTTGTCGATGTTTTTGGTTGGTATATTGGTGTGTGTTAGCTGATATATGGCTAATAAAATTTAATTTATGTTTTGTGTTGCGTAATGTAAATAATTTTGCATACTATTTTGTATGGATAATTTGTTTTTCCTGTCTGGACAGCTTCTTCTTCCCATCTAAAGTAATAGGAAGTGGTGAAGGGTGGGCGTTTTGGGGGACTGCCTTATGTAATTTTTGCGTTTAAAAAGTGCTGATTCTCAGCCTAGTTTGAATAAATGACATTTGGATTTTATATTTTTTGACGTCACTGATCGGCGACTTGACGTTGACGTGACTGACGTGTGTGCATGAACCTTACAGGAAATACAAGGTCGACTATACGTATGGAAAAACAATTAGCCATAATAAAGTTTTATAAGGAGCTAATTAAATTGAGCGCAAATTATGTGAAGCTCGCACAAATTAATTTTGAAATAGGTAAAAATTATTGTTTCCTGACTCAACAACATAAAATGACAAAAAAAAAAGTGATTTACCATAGAACTCAAATAAAAGAAAAATCAAAAAACGTAAGTACCTACAACTTAAAACGCAATTTAAACCGTAGTAACCAGTTATTTACGCCAGGCGCTCTACATGGTTCATACCTTTCTTTTTTGGGAGTTCTACGAAAAGGTGTGAAGCGTGTACCTATTCATAATTTTCTGAGGTTCAATGTTCTATACTTAGATGTTCATGGAAGCCAGGACCTACATATTTGGAACCCATATATACGCTGTAGAAACCACGATGCATTCCATCTTATATATTGTACCGACACCTCGTAGGTTCGCTAGAATTTGTAGTGCTAGTTAGATTTACTATGCTTTTGTTGTTAGACAATCAATCTGCCTAACCTATATTGGGATCGGTTTCCAGTCTAACCAGCAGCAGCTGCATACCAATATCTTACACGGCGCGGCTGCCTATCTGACCTCCACAGCTCGTAACACGATACTCCTTGGTAGGACTGGTTGTCAGAGTTTTGGGCTTCTGACTACCCATAACGACTGTTAAAGATCTACGAATGACAGCTGGGATTAACGGCTTAACGTGCTTTTCGAGGCTCGGTGAGGTCTCGATATGTAATGGATGGGCAAGCGTAGGTTAACCTTCGATTGACCTGAGCGGCTGTTACCATTTAGCCATGAGCTCCTTTGTTGTTAGATGTATAGACAAAATACAATTAGGTAGGTACCATCACGGAAACCCATAACTAACCACTTTGAAAATAAAATCCCGTGCACACAATGATCACATCTGTTACCGCCCCGGTTCTATAGCGGCCGAGCGCTGCAAGCAAGAATAGTCCTCACGGTGGTTAGTTATAGCTTTCCGCAATGGTTATTTACTAATAAAAAATAAATATCCATGTATTTTTTTTTTAAATTATTATTATGTTCTTTATTTAATTTAAATACATATAATTTATATTTTTAAATATTAAAACATATAAAATATAAAAACATTTAAAAATATAAAAAATAGTAGCCAACCGGTATCGGAACAGGGTCCAAGCTACCGGCGCGCGGCGGTCAGGGCTCCAGGGAGAGGAACCTCCTGACAATGCGAGCCGTGTCCAGGAGTACCGCTTTCTGAATCAAGCCCTTGATCCAGCTGCCCAACGAGAGCCTCCTTAGGTGTTGGTCGAGGCTCTTGGCGATTAAGCCATTGGCTGCCACGACTATCGACACAATGATTGCTGAATCTACATCCTACATGTCGACAACCTCGCGAGCCAAGAGTTAATATTATTAATTCGAAAAAAATAAATAAGATATGTAACGTCAGGAAGCATTCCAAGCATCTTGATTTGATATCTACCCCATAAACTTAGTTAAACGCTGAAATTTTCTGAAAAAACTGAGTTCTTATTTAATGAAACGGGATCACACAAATTTTCATCCGGCAGCGTTAGAAAGAGGGTAAGATTTTATAGCATACCTAGGTACATGTTTGTCTTATTGGTGTCTCACACGAATTTATTCACCCCAATCGGGCGAATCGACACTTTTAAATAATATAATTTTTTCTTGAGGCGATTCGCACGAAGAAAAAAATTTTGAGGGCGAATTAGGTAAGTTATTATCAAAATATGTTATGTTATGTTCAATGAATGAAGACCGCACTACATGAGAGTAATCAGCACACTTACCGCATTTATAGTTGCACTTAGCACGTCCATAAGTTCATAGATGGAAAACGTCATAACCGTAACAAAATGTAATGTTATTAGTGCACCTTCAGCTTAACGAGTGTTTGCGTTACGACTCGCGTATATAAATATTGGCACGGACGGTTCGAAGTGCACCACTATAATATTATTTACTGTTCGTTCCAACAATATAATTGTTTAAGAGCTTGTTATCTCGTTAATATGCTTTTAGTCAATGCTACAATAATTTGATTATGATGTGTTGATATTGACGCGGTTTAGTATGGTAATCATTTTCGATATTCGCGTAAATAGCCAGTGCTTTATGGACCGCTAATAATTTAGGTGGCTGCGAGGAAATGCAATGGTTCCAGTGAAAACAGACATCATATGTGACACGAAACTGTTTTATATTGTTATTTATCAACATTTAATTAATTTGAAATTTAAAATTTGAAATTATGTGTTCAGTTATGTCTTTTTGCTTAGTTATACAAAGCTTCAAGAATCTTTGGACGCTCGAACGACATTGAAAGGGGGGCGTATTGTTAAACATTTGTGCAATTGTATTTTGAAATGTATACAAAAAATTAAGTTTAAAAAACTGTAACTCGAATACGGAAAAATAAAAGTGATCTAAATAGTACGCAACAAGATAATATTTCAGACATAAATCGAGATATAGGTACAAAAATGGTATGGTTTTTATCAAGGTAAAAGCCTTCGTCGCATGCCATTTTATTAAATAAATATTAAATATTAATTCGAACATCAATAAATTATTATTAGGTATATACCAATATTATTGATTTCTGTTGTTTATGTTTCTGTGTTTCTGTTATAATTTTGTAGGTGTTCCTAGCACCCACATGGTATACAGGCATGCGACCACGGCTTTACCTTGACCATTTTTGTTACTTGTCTTGATTTCTGTCTGAAATATTTTCTTGTTTCGTACTTTTTAGATCACTTTTATTTTTACCTAGTCGGGTTACGGTTTTTTAAACTTATTTTTTTTTATTTTATATCATACTTTTCCGTTTCAATGCTTGATTAACGTTGCGACAAGGTAAATAATAGTAATAATAGGACATAAATACATATTTTAATCATGCTTTTTATTATTATTTAATAGGTATTAATTTGACTGCCTCGTTGGTCTAGTGGTCGCAAGCGCTACTGCTGAGTATGAGGTCCTGGGTTCGATTCCCGGGTCGGGCAAAGTGTTATTGGGTTTTCCATCTGGAATTTCTCAGTAACAGCCCGGAGTCTGGATTTGTGCCCGGTTGATGGCAATAGGCTCGCCCCCATTACATGGGACTTAAACATAACTGGCGAAATGTGGGTGTACTATAGGTACACCTCTGCCCAACCCTTCGGGGATTACAGGCGTGATGTTATGTTATGTTATGTTTACTGCCGCGCCGTACGTAACGCAGTTTCGCTTTTGTGCTTGTTTTTACCAAATTAAACAAATTTATTTATTTAGACAATAATACACATATTTGTAATGTGCTCATCAATACCTTTCTTTTGATACCAAACATGCTATGATTATCTCAAATAAATTTTCTTCGAGGTCATAAATTTACGTGTAAAGTCTACCATATTAAATTTAGAGAGAAAAAACAAGATAGCGGCATTAGTTCCAATTTTGAAAAATAATCTTGAAGCGATATACTTACTAATGGCACTTTCTATAAAACGTGACATAATATCTTATCAGTATGGGAAGACGTTTAGAAAAAACAAAAGCTGACCGTTGAATAAAACCTGTTCGAAAGATTCACATATACAGAAAAATGTGCACAAACGAAGTCACATGAGAATTATCATTTGAATGATTCAAAGGTCTTGCTCCTTTGAAAACCACATCACAACGACATGCAGTTCCAATAAACTACGCTATTCAAAGAGTCAACATACAAACTGCGAATGTAAATATAGTTTTAAAATCAGTATCCAGGTGTGATGAATAATTCAGGCGACGCAGCAGCAAGAGCGAGCGATGCTTCAATATTAAATCTTTGACATCGATGCGCTGAAAATAATGTTCTTATGCCGAGGGCAGGTTTTATTTCTCGATTTAAAATCACGTTTTTGTTTACTTGAACTTGTATAAATCAGTCAACCCATACATCAAGAGAGCATTCTCGATCAAATAAATTCTGCTATAGATTTGTATGTTTCTAAGTAACTTAGAAAGGTCTTGCTTTTTGTGTAAAAATATTTAGGAAAGCTAATATTTAAAAGCGTTATTTTAAAGGTCATAATTTTTATTTCATTCATATTTAAGTACGTCACATTTTCACATGGGGATTTCTAGAAGGATAAGTAAACTAGATTACGTGTGCTGGTAGTCGATAAAATTCTAAACAGTACAAAAAATAAGCTATTGCCTATTTGTTTGATTCTTAGCCTTAATGATTTTTTTTTATACGAATCAGTTAATTTAGCGACAGTTCTATTTATTTATTTATTTAATTCTTCAAGCACAGAAATATGCAGTGGCGAACTCTTCGAGTTCTTTCGTAGAATTGACTGTAAATGTATCATTCCATACCCGACTGCAGGAGGCAACTGCAGGCGACGTGTCGCCGCGACACGACTGGTTTCTATCTATTTCTATGAAATACCTTCCGCAGCTAGCGACACATCGTTGGCAGCTACAGGCGAGTGACAGGTGACACGTGCAGCCAGACTGCAGACCAGTAGTGCCACCAACGCTTGAGCGATAGACACGTTTTTCTACCTCCTATCTACCGACTGGAATGCGGGCAGTTACTGCCTGCAGGGTTCGGAACCAAGACTGCAGCGACATGACGTGACGTCATGACACGTTGCCTGCAGTTATCTCCTACGGTCGGGTACGGAATGGTATTTTTAAAGAAATCTCTGTAAAGGAATTCACAACAGACTGCTAGAATATCGTTCCTCTCAATCCCCCCCTAACAATACTGTAGTCTTTCCCCGGCGGCTGAGCGAGGCGATATCAACCTTCGAGAGAGCTCTACTGGCAGCATTCAAACGCTCATTATTTACTACTGCGTCACTATCCACTTACTTATCCCAGCCGAGGCTTAGGCTTATCTTTTATACTGGAGAATACTTACCTTTTGTCTTATACGTATACCTATTGTAATAATCCCATAAGATTAGTTTTTGAGATAGGGTTTGAACTGAATTTCTTTGTATAGTTGTCAGAGAGATTTTTTTAAAATTCCAAATTGGGCTTGGGTTGCAAATTGCTGCGCATGTGGTTGTGGGTTGCATAATGTTGTTGCATATATTACAGTTGTAATAGCAATTATGTAATTGCGTTTAATTAAAATAGATTTCTATTTTTAATAATTTATTTATCTTTTGTATATATTCTTTTCTGTTTTGTGAATACAAGAAAGCTGTACAGTAGGCTTAGTAGACTGTAGATTTGTTGACCATTTTCTATTTTGTTAAGTACCTGGTACTTGTTGAATGACCTATACTGTCCTCCCGTACTTATTAACACTGTTATTTGAAAATATTGTAAAAACCGTGCACCTAGCTTCTGACGTTTCATAAATATTTATGTGAATATTAATAAATAAATCTTGACCTTCAAACCTTGTTTGAAGAACCTTTTTAAAATTAGAAGAATATGCAGCAGGCTTGGGTTCACACCAGTAGTTGAACATTGGAGGAAACATCTTGCGATTTCTTTTGAATCAAATCGTCATAAAGACAACATCTGCAGTGAGTGAATTGCAAACTCCCACAGTTTGCGATTCACTCACTGCAGATTTTTTTTCACCACCACCATGAAAGTGACTAGACATACAAGAACCACCAAATCCTCTAAAAACTTTATTACCACCACAGTTTATTCTCCTACCAAAAACAGTCCCGACAAGAACAGGATAAGACAACGTAGACACATGCCACAGACAGAGGAAAATGGAACATATTACATGCACTGACACTTCAGCAGTTTGTGAGTTATAACCGCAAGCCTTCGAACTATCTGCTTTGTGATATAAAAGTGGAAACTTTTCTCTTATGTTATCTTTCCGTTTTAGGTTGTCCGTCAAGTAGATCATTAAAAAATATTAGACACGTATTTTTCTTTTTTACGTTATTGAAAGATTACGGCGATGCATTGGGTTAAAATGTGCCATGACGTCACGAGTATGTAGATTTTATACTTACTTGTGACGTAACGACCGCCACTCCCCAACTTTAATGCGTTTTATCTTAATATTTTTTATTAATATGATAAAAAAATACGTCTCTAATATTTTTTTATTATTTGACTGACGGACTTAATAGCATTTTTTTTTTGACCCAGGCATCATCCTTTTGAAATTGTTGGTGTATTTTGGGACTTTTGTGGTCATTGCGATAACTACTCACCATCAAAATAAAAAATCAATCATAAAAATCAATCATCATCATCATCATCATCATCATCATCATCATCATTTCAGCCGAAAGACGTCCACTGCTGGACATAGGCCTCCCCCAAGCACCGCCATTTCGACTGATTATCGAAAAAAAAAAAAATCTAATTCGATTTCGAATTTTATTATATTTCAATAAATACGAATTGTTTGTTCATTTACGCTTAATATACTATGACAGTGCCTGGAAATCTCTCATTCACTGAGTCCTCAATATCTTGTCTAGCAGTAAATCTTAATCAATTCTACTCGAGTCCTTTTGTTCGCATTCAGCATCTTGGATCTTACTTAGTGCCACGTCGACGAATAGATCTCAGAAATCAGTTTTAATCAATATTGGGATATATCTTTGATGTTGTATGCCTTTATAGGGTGGCAAGGATATCAACGCGAAAACTGTTACTATAGATTCAGTACATTATTATTAAGCCCCCTTTTTTTAGGTGGGAAATTTTTAAATAACTTCTCCCGCTCTAGGTGGAGCGGGGGGGTGTGTCAGACTCTTATGGGCTAAAACCCACCCGTGTTCCTTCAGTTGCCTATATTGATAGGGTCACGTTAACCCTTTCAGACATCCCCGCATGATGTCCCTGCCACCCAGAATAGTAGGAGAGAGGAAGCTTTAAAACTCATCAATCTTCTTAACATGTTTTTAGCGCATTTTTTTTAAAATATGTACGAATAAACAAAAAACCGGCCAAGTGCGTGTCGGACTACGCTCAATGTAGGGTTCCATAGTTGGGATGAATTTATCCCAAATACAAACTTAACATTGTATTTGAAATACATGTTCTCCAAGACATTCCAACTGCAAATGTAAATTTGTACGCATAATATTGAGAGATTTACCATGTTATTTTAAGACGATAGATTTCTTATAGGTTTTCCTGTAATCTATAAGTAAAGAGCTATACTCTCTGTATTCTTTTTCAAAATTTTAGGTTCAGTAGTTTCGGAGATAAGAATGTTTGCCCCCCAAAAGTGACCCCCATATTCAAAATTAATTTATTTACGTTACACGTTCGTGTTTGGGTCATAAAAATATATCAAATAATATAATGTACCAAATTTCAACCTAATCGATCCATTAGATTCGAAGCAAATTGGCTGTGACAAACGGACAAACAGACAGACACGCGAGTGCTCCTATAAGGGTTCTGTTTTTTTCCTTTTTAGGTACGAAACCCTAAAAGAACCTGTAATTGTTATTATAGAGCACTTATATTATAATTTATCTGTACTTATAGTTTATAATGATTTGTAGATGGGTGACGATTCTGAGATCCTTACGTGCTTGGGAAGGCATTAAGTAATATCATAAATATGAAGTTTTAAAGCACTTCCATTAAATACTTATTTAAAATAATAATACGACTCTATTAATGTCCCACGGTAGGTTTAAGATCTCTTCTCATACTGAGATGGCACTACCACTGATTACCACGCTTGCTCAAGATATTAGACTTCATTATAAATGCTGGTTTCCACACGATATTTTCCTTCACCGATGTCAATAATGTCCAAGATAAACCCAGAAACTATATAGTATGAGTTGAAATAGTGACTTTTGAACCCACAACTTCGTGCCCTGTGATTCAAAAAGCGCTTTGCAGCATATAGCTCGGTGCACCTCGGGCATTCGAGATCTGCCCGTAGCTTATTCCATTTTAGATTTATATTTAAGATTGAGGGAAAGTGTCAAAACTATTAAATTCCATCACATATTAGTCTGTTGGGAAACGAACAAGTAAGATGGCAAAAACAGGAGCCATGAAAGAATATCTGTCAGTTATTTGCCCTTCTTCACTGATATTATAAGAGATGTTAAAATAATTTGCAATAACATGTGGCAAGTATACTTTGACAAAAGATCTGAAGAGACGGGTATATGGTACAGGACAGTCCAGTCTAAACCACCAAGGATTCCTTGGTTTTCTGAAGTAAAGATGCATAGAAGATTGTTAGTAACAAGCATACGTCTGCGATCCGGGCATATTCCATTGAATGCGTTCGGGCATCTTATGAAGCTGGTTGATACCCCAAACTGTCTGAATTGCAATATCAGGGAGGATACCTACCACGCTTTGGTGGAGTGTGCTTGGGTTGGGGCAGAACGGGTAATTTTGGAATTGGAAGCCGGACTTAAATTAAGGGATGTTGGCATGTGTAATTTGATCTTGTCTAAACCTACATCCAATTTAGCTATTAAGTTATATTACTTGTTTGTTAAATTAATTAAGATCTTAGTTATTACCAATTTGCTATTTATTTTGCATAATGGATTCGCGATTATAGCCTTTTTTAAATAAAGATATAAAAAAAACTTCGTACTGAGATTTGAGGCCTTAACCACTGGTCTATTAAGACATTACATTTATGTTATTTTGTCAAAATGTATGGTCATCCGTGATTGGTTAGAAATTACGGTTTACGATAAGTATGATAATTTAATATGTTTAAAGAATACATGTGTAACAATCATGAGTTTTGTAAGTTGAGTAGGGATCGACAATATTGGTGACACATAATTAATTTAAGTACCATAATGTATATTACGGTATATGGCTATTTTCCTAGGGATATACTAAATCATAGCTATAATTATCTTACTGCGACATATATATATAATAAAATTATACAGATGAAATAAGAACCTCCTCCTTTTGAACAGAATAAAATAATTTGAAACACAGCTGAATCATGCATTCAATTCCTTCAGATCACACCATATGGGCTGATTAGGTATTCATTGGATCCGCTCCGGTGCAACCGCCCTCGGTGTTCGAGAAAATTCGAGAACCACCAGAAGTTCTTTGATATGTGAGCGAAATATTTATTGCATTTGACGATTTAAACGACAATTCATGTTTAGGAGATTCCCGTCTTTCTTTGATGTTTCTGGTTCCTTGTAATACATTCATTAGGTACTTAGTTGTACAATGTGATCACACCGAGATTAACCCCCTTGACTATCCCTACTAATTTATTATATATAACGGATAAGGTTAGGGTCTCTCTTTTGTTAGTATCAGCCATATTTTAATTACCGTGGGCGAACTGTGGGTAGTGTTGGTTATTGCGCAATAGAAAAACCGTTTGCAGTTCAGATCACATTATAATTCACTATCAAATTAATCATATTAGCAATTCACACACAGTAGGTACACGACACAACTATACAGAACGTGGGACAGTTTCTAAACGTGTTCATTACTTGACCGCCACCGATGAACTCTGCTCAGCTCCGGCTGGTCCGAGCGTTCCGTTGTAGACTCTGCCGAACACCGCTAGGCAGCGCTGGCGTCCCGATTAGTGAACTCAGTAACATTTTTCCGACATAATGTATATTATATGCGAAAGTGAGTTTGTTTTCATTGTTACGCTTTCTTGCTAAAACGGTTGAACGAATTTGGGATGGCATATGGGTAGACTATGACCTGCAAAAGGATATAGGAAACTTTTAATCTCAGTAGTACGTTCCCGTGGGATAATTTCTGACCTCCACGAGGGCAAAGCCGCTGGAAAAAGCTAGTTAATAATAAGGAGGTATTGACGGATTTGAAGGAGTATTTTCATAATCTAATGAGCAAAATATTGGTACAGATTTTGATATAGGTACATATAGGTACAGTCACTAGCTTACTACGGACAGCTCCACAGTATATTTTTTGGCCAAAATTTCGGACATGTCTTTTTTATGTGATAACTTTGTTTGTAATGTTTTATAAAATTAATGAATAGAACTCACAAGCGCCTATTTCTCATTATGACCAAAAAAAAACACTTAATTATTTTTTATGATAAAATTGTAAATCACCATTAACTTTTGAAATATTTCACGAATTATCTTCTTGTTTTTCCTGATAAACAATAATCTTAAGACACATAATACTGATTGATTTATATATTTGTTAAACGAGTTTTCAGAGATTTATTTACAATTAATGTTTTTTTTATTTTATTTTTTTATGGTCGTATTTTTAATTATTTGGATTCTATTTTTCTATAGAATTGTTAGAAAAAAGTGAATGAATCCATGAAAAAAAAATCAGATCCAAATATTGAAGGATATCGAACTTAGAAGCTTCTAAAGTTTTCTATGGTAATTATGATTTTAGGGTTGTCAATATTTCTAAATAGAATTTATTGTAAAAAGTTACCATAACTTTTTATTCGTAAATAATATATTAACTGGAGGTTGGGGCGTGTGCATCGGAACACTTTATTTACACAGAAAAATAGTTTTTAAATGAACAGAAAAACAAAAAAAAATTACTTTTTATTTCATTTTTGGATCGAGCTGTGGTTTAGCCCAGTTTTCCTAGACGTGCTTAGATAATAAAAAAAAACTATGAATTTCATTTGACATGCCAATCCTGCCATACTAATTTGGAATTTTTTGAACATAATCTACATAATTATTATATCTAATATTATAAAGAGGTAAAGTTTGTAGGAAACGATCTCTGTACTGAACCTATATTGAAATTTCTTTCACTAGTAGTAAATTACATTATGCCATTTTACTTAATTGTTTTCTGATGTACATTCTTCAGCTTGATCTGACGAAAGAATTTCTGTTACATTGTCGGTATGTCCTTCAATAATTTCAAAATTTTCGTCATTTTCTATTGCCACAAAATCGTCTTCTGCTGAGATTTCATACGGTTTCAGTAACCTAACTACGCTGGGTGGTAACGGTAAGGATTTTAGTTTTTTCAACCTATTCTGTAGCCTTATGTAGGAAATTTCTGGATCTGACGATTCCAGTGCTCTGTGAAACAAGTCTAACATGGTTTTTTCGCGGTCGGATTTTCGGCTATGGTGTTCTCTGTCGTAACGCCAGAACTTATTCCGCGCTTCACCGGCTTGCTCTGATAATAAGCCCACTGGAAGAGCTGAGTTATTAATAATATCTTGACCGTGAATGAGAATCTTATGTATTGTTACTGTCATTGGGTACCAACCATATTCTGCCACGTATTTAGATGCAACGCTTTTGCAAAAATCTCCAAATTTATTAGCATTTACAGGTAGACCACAAGATAAAGTAATCAGAATCGTGTGAAGATCGTCCAACAACCACAGACCAAGGCCTAATATTTCAGCAAAGACTGCACGATTTTTATCCGATAGAACTGTTCGGGCTGTGTTGCCGTCATTTGTTGTTCCAGCATTGGGTCTCACAACATCAACTAGCACTTTCAAATCTTTTCGCACTCTCTCTTGCACACGTTTTTTTGTTTCCTCAACAGTTTTTGATTCCATTGAATCTTTGCCTACCCTCCATTTCTTTACAGGAAGCTTGTAGCCCAAATGAAGTAAGAACTCTAACACGCGAATCCATGCATGCAAGGGACTTATTCCGTATTTGAAAACCGATATATCAATTGGCTGAGAATAAATTATGTCTAATTTGTTGAATTGCGTTGAAGTTGCTTTGCAAAATGGACATTTAAGTTGAGAAGAGGTTTCTGTTATTATATTTAGTACTTTGCCATCTATGCATGTCAAATAAAGTTGTGGTTTTGCCCTTATTTTCTTATTGTTAGATGTAGTTGCTTCTAAAGTAGTCAAATCCCTAATTTGGTTTTCTATCAATTTCTGTTCATTTAGTATTAAATCTTTTGTCTCTTTCCGATATTGAATATGAATCGGACGGCAAAATCTGTATGATTGTGGAGTTGGGTTTAACCAAAGTACAAAGTCTTTTTTTGTTTTTATCCGTAATGGGATGAATGTAGTGGCAAATAAAGTGTTTTCAGGCTCTTGATTATCAGAAAAATTCTGTTTATAAAATGATTGACCCGAACTACCATCAAACCCCCAACTCCCCTCAAAAATACAATCTACCGTATCTAAACCTTTTTGTTCACAATATGCTGATATAATTTCGTCGCAGGAGTTTATTAATCTTTGAAGAGTGTGAGAAAGTAAACTAACAAATGGAACAAAGGCTTCTCTTTCTGTTACTTGAATCGCACTATCCGGATAACATTTTTGTTTTGCATCGAATTCAACTTACGTAAATGGTGGTGAGTTTGAGTGACTGCAGCGGCCAAGGGAAGACCTCCAATCCTCCATGAACTTAACTTCGCACCATTTTACAATACTCGCGTTTTAATAAATTGGCGTGCTGGCTGGCGGAGGGTGGCGCGGCTCATGGGAGCCTGGGACGGAACTAGGAAAAACACCCGTCACGTGCAGACACGTGACGTTGACTAAAAAGGGAAAAAAATTTGCGCGCGCGCCACGCTGCCTAGCGCCCCACCCCCTAATCAAGATCTACGTTTAGCTAGGAGACGATCCAAATTGAAATTACGGAATTCACCGTTTTTTTTTTTTTTGGGAAGTTTTCCTACTATTTTTATTTAAAAATATAATTTTCGAATGTCACCTAATACTCAAAATACAATTAGAATGTGATAAAAATGTCTTCTTGTATAATCTTACTAACATTAAAAAATAACTTCAAATATTAAGTTTAATAAATTTACGAGGTGATAACCCTAATCAAAAAAGTTTGAATTACAATAATTCCCATATCCTGCTATATTAGGATTCCTTTGTTTGTAAGGTCATAAGTGTAAATAAAAAGAACATTTCAGTCCTAGTTTCAAATCCTAATACGTAATAATATGGCGGTAAAAAAAAGAAATCAAAAATTTACAAAATCAGCTATAACTCTGTTATCTTGAACAAATAAAGCCTAATTTTTTTTACTATCGTAAAGTCTTTAAATCACTGTTCAATACCATAAGTAAAGTCTTAAAAAGATATCAAACTTTTGAGCTACAATTGTTTCTATGGTTTTTCTGGAAACCATAGAAATTTTTTTCAAGTACTAATTTTCTGTCTTTCATGACAAATAGGCAATCGGGTGTTCTCGTCTCGCATTTATAATTGCAAGTCCTAAGATATAAGATAATAAAAAAGCCATGTCCGAAATTTTGGGCAAAAAATATACTGTGAGCTCGGCAAAAATATCTGATTTCTTAATTCATCCATTAATATGTGACGGCAAATATATTGTGATCATTTTTGGAAGACATATACAAGTGGAAGCACAAATATGTGACATGAATGAACACCAAAACTATCTGACAAGACAAGCGATGCCAAACTATATGAAGCTGCATCGGCTTCAAAAAAATCTGGCAACTCTTAGAATGCAACAACATCGGACATGTCCTGCGTTATAAATATCTGCTTAATCAGTTAAATTCAAAACATTGTGATACTTCGTTGTGATCAAAAATATCTGACATCACTTCGGCAGCATAAAAACCTAACAGTACAATGTTTCAAGTTTTCTTCTATATCGCAATCAGTGCCACTCATACCGCGAAACATGTGATAACCCACTGGAACCATTAATATCTGACAGTAATATTTGAGGTTTCTTTAAAAATCCAGTCTAGTTAAATACTAATAGTCTAGTAGGAAATCTTTAATGATGAAAGCAGATGTCATTGCCGTGCTGTCCATATATTAATACGCCATATTAATACATACCACATACATATCATACATACATATTAATACGCCTGTTTTCTCCGTAAGGTTAGGTAGAGGTATACCTTTGCCTAATCTTTCAGAAAAAAAAAGGCGTGATGTTTTATTAGCATAATCTAAAGTGTGTCAAGTTTGGCAATATGATTCGGAATTCTGGCAAAGCAATACTCATTATTATACCATTACTATCCACTATCGGCAGTAAGTCCCGTTGCCCGCCAAACACGACTCCTGTCTAGTCGGAGGATCCTCCTTTTTCTATAGAAGATGAGTGAACTTTACACCCTGTTCCTCATACTCCTAAACCTGCCCGAGGGATATTTAGTTTTCTTGACGGCTTTCAGAGCCTCATGGGCGGCTACTACTTATAGAAATGGCGAGCTTCTACCTCATCAACCTTTCACTACAGCCGACCAAAATACCAACCAAATAGTAGCTACAGCGAAACATCATAAAAAAAACCACCGTCACAACCAATCTAGCTTTGATTTCACAAGGTTCCGCACTTACCCTGTGATACGGTCTACCTTCAGTGAGGTTATACCGTAGTGATGTGGTAATCATGTATTCATTGACTTTGAGTGCACCTAGCGGTGTCAACTGAGCTCTCTGTGAAATATTCGAATGTGGAGTCCTGAATTTAAGATTGGGGGCTGTACATGTATGAGAGATATAAGTGGTGGTTTTTGTGAAAAAATATCGTGTTGAAAGTTTTAAGTATGAATGTGGATGGCTATAAGAGTAAGGTAAGACCAAAGAAACGATGGATGCACTGTGAGAAAGATGGGGGTGACTCAAGAGCCTATGTTTTACTCCTGCATGTGTAGATTTCTGTTAAATTAATGAACCATTGTGTTTCCATTACAAAGAGAGAGAGATTATATTAATTAATTATATTTATCTGTTGTTTTTGTTCACTTTAATTTATTAATTGACGTCTGTGAGTTGGTAGGTAAGGGAAAACGCATTGCCTATTTGTATTAATACAGAATTGTCACACTAATTTTGGAAGTCGATGGCAAAAAACGAAAATTCAAAACCAAAGAAACCGCTTCCGACATTAAAGTAATTTATCACTTTGTAGTTTTTTTTTTTTTTTTGAAGTCGGTTGTTACTTTTTTTCCATGAGGAATTTCCTAATAGCAGGCCGGAGTCTGAATTTGTACTCGGTTGATTACAATAGGTTCGCCCCCTATTACATGTGACTTACATAACAAGTAAAATGTGGGTGTACACCTCTGCCTTATCCTTTGGGGAATGGTACAGGCGTGATGTTATGTTATGTTTACTTTTTCGAGCAATATTCAACAACAACAAAAAAAAACGCTGTATTAAAAAAATGGTTTATTTAAGAGCAATACAGCCGCGAACGTAATATTTATGGAACATCAGACTTTAAATTTTACGATGCGGTTAACTTCATGCTGTATTTAATAATTTATAACGAACTTTAATAAATAAAATACGTGACTTGTTTTCTCTATAAATTTAACATAACATACATAATCAGCCTATAATGTTCCCACTGCTGGGAAACAGGCCTCTTCTCTATGAGAGTGAGTGGGCTGTAATCCACCACGCGGGCTCAGTGCGGGTTTTTAGATGTCACATGTCTTTGATTTTTTGGTTCTAGGACATGCCGCTTTCCTCACGATGTTTTTCACCGTTTTGAGAGCAGTGGTGATGAAATAATTTACACAAAGTAAAGCACCTGTCTGGGTTCGAACCTACGACCTACAACTCGTATGTCGCGGCCGTTACCTCTCGGCCACCACTGCTCTCCTCTGTAATGACTACGTATAATAACAATAAATGCTTCTAAGAATGTTATTAACGTAAAATAATACGCTTAAAATGTAATTTTCCTTTATAACCAATACAAAAGGAAAATATAAAATAATTGCCTTTATTGTTTTGTCATGGACATTTTGACAGGATCTTACGATTGATTTCTGCTAGGAAAAGCCTCCTGTTTTCCTAAGACTTTACTCGTGCAGATTGTCTTCCTAATATAAGGACTCAGTTTGATATTAATATGTATTACTTTATTATACCAGTAACCTAAAGTGGCTGAAAATACCGTGAAAAAAAATGAAAGTTCCGTTTCTTATGAGAAGGCACTTTGTCCTTTGGTCATTTACAGAAAAGCGAAATACAAGCAATGTATTAGTTTACTAGTAAACTTATTAAAAGTACTTGCACAGTCCACCAAAATAAATATACCTAAAGAAATTACCCTAAATTAAATAATTGCAAATAATTTCGTAAAAAATATTTGCAACTCTATATAGGTATTCACATTGAAACGTTTCAATTTAGCCTCAACGGAACAATTGTAACAATTCATATCACTTAAGCAGATTCCGTCAAACACTTTAAGATATTTTAATTATGCATATCGGTGTCGTTACGCTCTTAATGCTATATAGCTTGTACCATTTGCAAATTTAACAGGAGTCTAATAAAGAGATTGTGGCAGTATTGGGCCATGGAAAGCGAGAGATTTGGCTTTATATCGATGAAAAAAAACATTCATTTTGAAAGAAAGACTTCAACTCATTCCATTTTGATAAGCTGATATTACTGGAAGGATAACTACAAGTAATAACATCCCAAACTGTTAAAGTAAAAATAAGTTTGACAGTAGGTTCAATTCTTGTACGAAATAAATATTTATAAATATATTTCAATTAGAAAACAGCAACCTGTGTCGACACCCTTCCACTGTCCCATCTTCCTAGCACGCGGGCTGTGTCGGGGCGGCTGCTGCAGGTGCAAAAAACCTCAAACAGTGCAAATAAATATAGCTACCAGTAAGGTTGCTACCTTACTGGTAGCTTTATTTTTGAGCCGTTTGGGGTTGAAACATTAGGACCGTGGTCCAAATGTTCACCGAGTATTTCGGGACATCACCAAGCGGTTGGTCGACTCTTCACGTGACCAGAGGGCTGGGCAATTCTTAGGTCAAAGAATTGCCATCGAACGTGGCAACTGCAAGCCTTTTAGGGCACTTTTCCCGCTGACAGCTATGCGGACGAATTTTTTGACGTCCAATGAGCTCTTCCTTGTATTTTTCTTTTTTTCTTTTACATACTTGCACATAATATTTATAATAGATAGTTGTATATACATAATTGAGATTGAATAAATAAACGAATTTTAAGGCCAAGCAGAGCGATATTGCGGGCGCTACAAGAGTCGCGCTGCCTGTAGCGCCCGCGATATTGTGCCAGTTTGCACGAGCCTTAAATTGGAAAATTAAATAAAGAAAATTAATAATACGTTTATTTCATATACCATTGAAAAAACTGAAATTAAGTTTTTTGGATAATCCCTGATGAAAATATATTACATGATATTGTGAAGCTACTTTCGAATAATATTATCAACGCTTTTCGGTGCAAATTGGCATTGAAGGTTTGTTACAATCAAATATCCCAACTTATCATTAATCATTACAGTCACAAACCCATTACCGCACCACACAATCGATTCATCAGTACAGTCCACAATGTGGTGGACGGTTGTCAGAACTGTCATGAACAAATGAAGTGATTGAGTTATAGTTATTTTAAATACTCACTGACTGGCCTAAATTCGTTTGGAGATCCATGATATTAGGCCTATGAAATTGCCGTTTTTCATGAAATAAGTTAACGCCCTTGTTACTCTATATTTTTTATTTTTATTAATCAAAGTAATTACTCATGCAATTAATGCATACATTTTCCAACCGAATTAAATTGTCTGACTCACCCATTTGCCGAATTCAAAAGTTGTATGACTAACTTTTACAAGAAATTATTAAATAAATCTAAATCTTTATAAAATCAAATCTAGATACCTAATGCATCATTCTTGATAGGAAATATATAATTATTTTTAAAAGCTTCATATGATTTTTAGGTGTCGAAACAACATGGCGGCCGAAATACACACTCGATTAAAATAAAATCGTTTATAGTTCATTTGCCAAAGTGATTTTGCATTCGAAACGGGTTGCAGCAAACGTACAATATTTTTAAATCCGTTATTTAGTAGCGCGAGTCAAACATTATAATAAATTCGTTAATCGGTTTAAAATGAGATTTCAGTTTTGATGTATATTTGTGTAAGGGCTTAATTTTGGTGGATTTGAGCTTTACGTTAAAACGTAGTTAAGTGCAGTTTTTAAATAAATTTAATACATAGTAGAGGTGCAATACAAACACAGCTGTGACAGTATTTATCAATAATTAAATTTAAAGCTTTTGAAAACAGAAGCACAAAATAAATAAGCAATTTTAGTGTTATGTAAATACTTATCACAAACATGCTAATTTTTTTTTTCCAATATTTCCTACTGCTAGCCGTCTTTAAAACAAAAATTAGCATATTTAAATACATAACGAGACCTTTAACATTACAAACGAATTACAATTTTCTGTGTTTTATACAAAGTTTTTCTTTGTTTCATAAAGTATTTTCCACGCGCAATATATAAAACACGCGCAATATATAAAACACGCGCATCCAGAAATATGTATATGCAACACACAAGACGTTTTAAAACCACTTTTAAATGCCATTCCTTCTAAGAAACGTCACTTTTACTCTGCCTTAGTGGCCTCCTCGTTAAAACGTCGGTTATATCACTTATCGTTGGGCGCAGCTCGCAGTGATGTCCCCGTAACTGTTACAATTCCACTCTGGACCCATTCCTAGCTGAGAGTGATAGAAAATATTCATAGGATGGTGGAGATACTGCTGTTTGATTGCATCTAGTTAAGGTGGAGGTAAGATCAGATCCCAAGATTCTTGAAGGTGGTATAAATGGCAGTAGCACTTTTAGAAGAATTACTCGTAAGGGGATGTGCTACCACAAATACATTTTCTGAGACCAAGCAGCATCGTTTGTTAAAAAAAATCTTTTCTTAATTCTTTTTATTTCTATTAAATAATTTACAGGCACTTTTCAATTATTGGTAAAGGAAACGGTCAGTCAGAAAGATGAAGCTAGGTGCCATTCAAAGGACTAGTAGTAGGTTCGTATGAAAAACGGGCTGGAAACTCCATGGATACTCTTTTAAATTATACGAGATGTAAAAAAAACCGTGTCCGATCCGAAAGGGGTACTGCAATAACATTACCTAAAAGTATTTTTTTTTTACTAATAATATTGAAAGTAAAAAAGTAATACTTAATAACTTTTTTTATATATTTTTTTACATATTGTATCAAAAGGAAAGCGTGCAGGTGAAATTACAGGCATAATATTGTGACCTTTGCATGGGCTAGGGTTGATAACGTGTCGGATAATGTTTTTTCAAACATCCGCCTAAGTTGTGTGCGTAGCTACTTTATGCCAGTTAGGCTCTAGGATCTGTTTGAAGACGTGGAACAATAAAAATCTACGCCACAACTAGGGTTGCTTGTTAGTCTAATTCCGGGAGAAAAAAATACGGCAAAAATTTTATTTTGAACTTATATTTTCTATTTGAACGTAAAGACTTCAAAATATCTAGTCTTGAACTAACAACTCACTCTTTTAAGTTTGGATTTCATCCTTCACATGTTCTTCATTTAAGCGGTTTCTTTTTTTTGTCCATATATCGAATACTTTAATGAAAACACGATAGATATCCGCGAAAAACACGCTCGCAGGCAGCGTTTGATACAGTAATGGACAAAACGTAGTTTCGAGGGTCACGAGTTTGCGACTGCATTGGGCAGTAGCGCGCGTGAATTTTAAATTCTCCCGGAATTTAAAATTCACGCGCGCTATTTTGTTTATTTCAAATTCCTTACGGGAGCCGGGAGATTTAAATTTTCATTTGCTGAATTCCGGGAGATTCCCGGAATTCCAGGAGAGGTGGCAACCCTAGCCACAACAATATTCAAAGTTACCAGTTTTACAGTTTTTTTTAACAGCGCATTATAACTACGCTGAAAAAAAAATTGTGAGCCTTACAGTACTCGCATATGATGTGTAACATCTGACATCTCATTTTAGTAATAAGCAACATTATATCCTGAGAAATGATTCAGGTATTATTTGAAATGATTTTTCGTCCATCGTCGTCCATCATCAATTATATAGGAACACGACATGACGTGTAGTGTGTACGTTGACACGTTGGTATTATCTAATCTAGCAACAGCCGCCGATGGTTGAATCCGTGACACCCGATTAATTTCAGCTGTGCCACTACTTACTTAGTACACGTGGAGTCTATCAGTGTCCGGGTGCGTATCTACTGCGGTTAAGTACGACGGTACGATAAGATTTTATGGAATTATTTAATGAAAACAAAGTTTTTGGGCAAACATAGCGTAAATTTGCGAATGTTTCATATTTATTCAATTGATACTTTATACTACTAATACTTTACTTTTTATTTCTCGACGGCATGTGAAGAAGTCTATGGGCAGCTTTAAAACTCTGATCACATTAGGTTGATCACTAACCACACAATAAGAAGAAAAATATTTTATATAAATTATATAAAGTATAAGTTCGTTTGTCATAGACAATAGTTTGTAGCATGGACACAGATTATATAGTACTAGCATGGACAAGCGATGTTGGAGCGTGGGGTGTGGGTTGATCTTAATATCGTAAGAAATACGGTTTTCACTGACTTTTTTATGCATTATTATATTTTATTATTTAGTATTTTTTTACTCCTCTATTGGGATTTTATTTTGTGTCTGTAAGTGTGTCCGTGGTATCACAGCGGGACCTATCAGAATACCAGCGCTGCGGTATTTGTTTTTTTTTCAAATATCGTAGCATTATGCTGGGATAGGGGCCTTTTTGGCCTCGCACAGGTCTTCTTTTTTGTTTACAGATTTAAAAAAAAAATGCTTTTTAAATTGTTATTATTTGTATAATTTTCTTAGTTTTAATGTTGTATTTCCTATGCGTGTCCCAAATAAAAATATTTTCTTTCTTTCTTTCTATATAATAAATAATTCTACAAAATATACAATGGGCGGTGTTATCGCTTTCTGCGATCTCTTCTAAGCAACGTTCATACTTTATTATAATGCACTTTTTTCAAAATAAAAATAACACATCCTCATACTCGTAAGTCAAAATTAACCATCCCTTTTGTGTTTTGCCAACTAAAAACTATGTTTTTCAATTGTATTCATTAAGATTATAACGTGTTGGGTAAACAAAGGACAATTTTATTTTGTTACCTATCCATTTATTATGTACAAAACACTGAACCTGACTTGATTTCCGTACGTCTTTTTCGGGTAACCACTGAACATCAGCGCTGTGATGTGCGCGAGTAGCACAGCATCATGCTGAGTGGAAGCCTTCTTGTCACAGTCATGACGTGCAGCTGCCGACTATTTCTGTTATATGCTCGTGATTATTTATGTACTTTATTTTGTTGTTTTCTGATTACTCTTGTCTTTTGTATGCACGTTTCCGTGGCAAATAAACCTATTTTTTTTCCTCGTTTCTTTATTTCTATAAGGAGGAATTCTTAAAGCTTAATTGGTCACTGTAATGTCTGAAGTCAATTAATTGGCTTCGATTGGTTGGTCTAATTACTGACGTCATCAATTCACTAGACCCCGATTGACTGTTGACCTACATTCAGTTCGGATTCCTCAATTGTAAATCGTGATCTACTATTCAAATAAACGGGCATTTTTGAGATGGGAATACACCATTGATTTCGCGACACCATGACGATACCTCATTTTTGTAAACGCGATTGTGCTCTTTATTTATATTAAGTTACGGATCAATGTTCTATGCAAGTATTTTTATTTTAAAGCTTTCGAAGTATTTTTTTTTGTAAACGCGATTGTGCTCTTTATTTAGATAAGGTTACGGACCAATGTTCTAAACAAGTATTTTTCTTCCACCAAGACAAGCTTGTTCAAGTTTTCACTTCTGTCTGGTTCTTCTTCCCGGAGTGCCACCAATTTTTCTCCAACTTATGGACCGATGGATTAGCAATCTGTTTCAAATCGAAACAGATTGTGATTGTGTTGTATTACGCAATTAGGAAACAGTTTTATTGGAAGAAAAATGGTCTTCAGAATTTTGAATATTTTGAGATAAAGTCCATGTTCAACAAAGTCCATGAAAATGATTGATTAACGGATGAACGACACAATGATTACAAATGACTCGTTCTTTCAATACATCCAAAGCCTTGTGCGATAAGACCGCCCATTGTACACTAGTTTTAAATTTTGCCCCTTTTTGAAAAATAAAGTACGTATTTAATAAATAAAAATTAGACGACACTAGGTGTTCGGTCCACTCGGTAACTTCAGCCAGATTGCGTTAAGCTTCATGCAAACTGGTGCGACGCGACACTGGTAATTGTTCTACTGTGAAGTTTATAAAAAAAAATGTTTTGTTAGAGGCGCGTCACGTCGGTCTGCACGAAGCTTTATACATTCGTAATGGCAATGGTTTTTGATAATTTTATTTTTATTAGCTTCTCTACTATTATTTGTCTTACTTTGGAATTGTATTTTGTGTTATCATAATTATATATCTATACGTATGTATATATTCTACGCAATTTAGGTAGTGGCCTCAAAAAATGGGTGATAAATATTTGACCCATTCAACATTCAACACACACCACTGAGGGAGCTAGTGTTCAAATACTCGCTAACTTTTATATCTTGGAACATATTTCTACCTCTTAACTCAGTATTTTACCCTCACCTTGCGAGTGGACTCCCTGGGGAGGCACGGACGCAGTTTAAATTCCTACAGATTTATGTGCTCCTGGTCACTTGAGCTCTGATTTCTGGTGTATGATACTACGTTTTATGTGTTATTTAGTTGTTTATTTTCCTTATTGTGAGTAAAAATAGTTGGATTTGTTTAAATATGTAAGTAGATAAACCACACTATGTCTTGACAGAATCATTTCGCTAATGGTTTAAAAAAGTCGTTTTAGAGCATAAATCGAACAGATTACGTGTGACTCCGTATTTTTTAGTTTGTCTGTCTGTAATGTCTTGTTTACACCTTTTTAGTTGGCTTTTTTGTCGTAGTTGGGTTTTAGTTTTTTAAACTTTTATTTTTATTCAAATTATTTTGTGGTTATATATTTTTGAAATGTGCTAATTAAGCTCTTTCATCTGATAACTAACGAACGATCAGGAGGCTTCCAACGATACCTGATTTGTCAAATTATGATAAGTAGTTTAGAAGTTATGAGGGAACAGAGGAATATACATACCTACATACCGGTCAAAATGATTACTCTCCTTTTTGCTTCGCCATAGTCGGGTAATAAAATGTATGGAAAAGCTAATATTTATTTCAGGTTGGTCTCACCAAGTGTAGAAGAGTTGTTCATTAATTGTAATCTGCACGTAACTGTAGTGAAGTTGGCATGTCATAGTATACATGAACAAAATATCCTATACTATTAAACTAGCAATATTTGTATGTATATAGGATATATATATTATATATATTTGTAATCACGTTTTCGAAAACGGCTCTAACAATTTCGATGAAAGTTGCAATATTAGGGTTTACGGGGTCGGAAAATTGATCTAGCTTGGTCTCATGTCTTAGAAAATTAGTTTTCTCCGGATTTTCACCCGAGCAGAGCTCGGTCGCTCAAAGTTTAGAACAAGATGGTTACCTTAGAATATTGACATGGCAGCATGGAATTAGTAAGTGCCTACTATCATGGCAGCAAGGAATTAATATGAACTTTCCTATACTATTAAATGAGTATTCTCTATTTTCACCAGAGCAACACTCGGTCGCCCAGGTACTTAACATTAAACTTCATTAACAGATTGAGCTGCTCCAATTTTATTATTTCTTTATTTTTTTACTTTCGGAACTTTATTTATTTTGCTAAATTTAAAATTATATACACAATGACATGAATGACTTTGTGAAGTATAATATATATTTTTTTTTGTTTTAATTATTGTGAATGTGAGGACTATGTGGGTCATATATATATATATATATTTATTTATTTTTCTCAGTTACTTTTAATGATAATCTGGCAGTTGTGAGTACTTTATGCGACCTACCCAAATGTCCTTTCTTTGGTATTTTTCGTCGAATCACTGAGCTCCTTTTTTAAGTTCTGAGTTGAGCTACACGATTACTGACAAATGCGTGCATGGAATGGACAGGTCCACTCAAATCTGTTTGGTTCTTTCCTCAAAAGATCATTTCAGACACAAATCTACATGGTCCTCAAATGAAATGCTCTGACCAAGATTATTTCCTGGTTTTTATATACACATTGACATTAATGAATTTTATATATACAACGACATGAATATTTACTTTTAAAGTATTATGTTATTTAAATTTTTGTGAATGTGAAGACTATGTGGGTCATTCCTTTTTCTTTTTGTTTTGTTTTTAATTTTTTTTCAGTTAGTTCTAATTATAGTCTGACAGTTTGAGTAATTTATGCGGCCTACCCAAATGTCCTTTCTTTGGTATTGTTCGTCGAATCGTTGAGCTCCTTAAATTCTGAGTTGAGCTGCACGATAACTGACAAATGCGTGCACTGACTGGACAGGCCCTCTCAACCTGTGTGATGCTTTCCTCAAAAGACCACTTAAGACACCAATCTACATGATCTTCACATGATCTGACCAAGATTATGTCTGGACTTTAAAAGAGACTGTGACCTCTGAGTTTGTTTCAGCCTTTCTTCTCAGAGTAGTCAGATAGGAAACGCCGACCTTATCTAGTTTTTAAAATATGATTGACGTGTAAAAGTGTTTGTACAAACATATTTACAGAAATAAAATCATTTATTAATTATACCGTAGTCTGTGATGAAAACTAGTTTCAACAAAAAAGAAAAACAAGCCCTCATTATTCAACAGCGGTGGTCAAAGTTTTCGACCAAATGGATCGCTCTTGAACCCTTTATTCTTTGATGACCGTGACCGTTACATAGTAACTATAAAGATTCTTGGAACATCTAGAATTGTGTGTACACGCCTGGAATTTATATTGAACCTAGTGATTTAATTTTGAAACTTGATAGGCTTGAGGGCAGATGAGAAATTCAGTTAATATTTAAAAAAAACTAGCCATGCCCCACGGTTTCACCTGCCGTCAGTTCGGCTCTTCTCGGTGATGGTCGGTTTTCGTCGGGTGGCCACTCTCGGCGCCCGACTATTCGAATAGCATAGCATCGCCCGCCCGCGATTAGCCTTTTTTCTGTCTTTCTTTCTTTATGACTTAATCGCAGCGTGATATAAAATAGCATATAACTTTTCTCGAGAATTGGGCTATGAAATGCAAAAAGATTTTTTAAATACGACTGGCAGATCCAGAGATTAGCACGTTCAAACAAACAAACATAAAAACAAACTATTCCGCTTTATTATTAGGATACATAGATATTCCCCTTTATTCATAAACGTTGCTTAAAGTAAAGTAATGATTAGTGACTGTTTATTAACCGTACAGTTTTGTCGTTTTAACGTCTCTTAAGTTTAATCATCGTTTATGAATAAACCCCTAAGTATAGACCAATTTCGATCGAATCGATAATTATCTCTACCAATAATACTGGTTGCTGACCTTTATTTAGTCCATCAAGGATAAAAGCCAAAATGTGACGTAACGTTTAATTTATTTTAATTTAGTTAATAAATGATGACAGACTTCAGAGTTCCTTATTTACACGAACCCACGGATCACAACAGAAAGGGATTTAATCCGATTACAAGGCATGAAATACGAATCTTTGATGAGCCGATTTTAATCGACGAATCAATTATTATTAGTCGCGTTACTATGTTGATTGTGTTTTACAAGAAATATATGGAAGGTTCTGAAATGAGGTGATCTCTCGCGTCCGGCCCTGGTTCAGGCCATGGTACGGAGCGAGAGGAAATGGGAGGCCGTCACCTCCTTCTGCGAAGCGGTAATGCTCGCGAAGGAGGAGGCGGAACGCGTGAGGGAGAGGCAAATATCGCGCCCTCACGCCCCTAACCGCCGCAGGAAGAGACGCCCAGGGCGTCGGGAATCGCAAGCCGATTTCCGGCCACCGTAGGCGCGGGCTTGCGGACTGTGAGCAATGGGTAGCTCACCGTCCGATAAGGACCAGGCCCGGGTCGACGGCGCGTTGTGTTCCACGCGCGCCTCAAAGAGATGTCAGCAGAATTGACGGGGTCCGCTAGGGCCGATGCCTGTCGGGGTTGTGAAGAAAACCGAAAGGGAGATCGTGCCCCCGGCAACAGGGCAACCGAAGGAACACGGGTGGGTTTTAGTCAGTAAGAGTCTGACACGCCCTCCCGCTCCGCCCAGAGCGGGAGAAGTTAGTTGATGATTTCCCAAAAAAAAAAAAAAAAGGTTCTGAAATGAGAGATGTAACGTTATGGTTCATTTAAAAACTTTTATCTGTATCCATGTTATAAATTCTCTATAAAAGTTTCGGAAACAGTTAGCTTATTGCCAACATTAAAACAGCCAGTGTCATAGTAACCATAATATCATCCAAATTAGTGTTATAATGTTGTACTAAATTTCATTATGCAACGCGAATAAAAAAAAATGTTATGCACGCGCGTTTCACTACCACGGCGCCGTAATTAAAAAAAAAACTTATAGATTATTCGAATTCACGTCGTAACCCGCCATTTTTATTCGATAATAGTATTGTAAATTTTTATTACGTTGTTATTTACAAAGATGAGTGATGCAAGCTTTGATAACACACCACCAGATATTTCTAATGCAGCAAAGGACATTTCTAACCAATTATTAGATACCAGAAAAGTCGAGAAAACAATATTGTACAACACCCTATGGTTTCAGAACCTTTTATAGAGGATTCATATCATGGGTATAGATAAAGTCTTGTATGCAACTGTACATAATTAGGTATTAAAACACTCATGTAATACTATATAGATAAACCCGCATTCACGTTTAGATACCCCTTATTATACAACAGTTGCATAAATAACTAATCTAACACCCAGTTGTATAAAGACAAACATTAATGCCCCATTACGTAATGGATCATTAACGCTTATGATTTCATAAATTTCATCAAAGAACCATTAAATTATAAAAACCATATCTTTTTTTGGATCTAGTTGTCCCAAAATAAATATTTTTGAATTTGAATTAAAAATCGAGTCTAATGTTGCTTTCTGCAACAAGTTAATGCAAAATTAGTATTTAATGCAGCTTAAAAGTTAAAGTTCGTTTCTGCAACTAACTATGAAATAGAAAAAAAAAACAAATCTTAATGACATGTATTGTGTATCTGAGTGTTTTTGTGTTTTCCAGTAGGTACATATAAAACTCAGTAACAACCTGGACTCTGTACTTGAGTCCAGTTAATGGCAATGTGCTCTACCTACTCCTTCCGAGAAATACAGACATCGTGATATTATTTATGGCAAGTTGAATTAAATTGGCTCAAAGTGGCGATTTTTGAAGCAAGCAAAGTAAAACGCAGAATTTTATACATAAATCTAATATTAGGTTTTAACCAAAACAAAAAAAAACTTCTTCTGTTTTATTTTCCGCCAAAATTACAAAAAAATAATGACCACGTTAACTCATTTAGTGCTTCAAGAGAGTCACGTAGAGGTCTGCTTATTTGTGCAGGGGGGACGTGAGAGGAATGGCCGAGGGCTGCCAGAGATTAATTCGCGTATAGTCGACGACAACACCACTGCTACGTGATCATAATTCATTATAACTAGATTTGTTTACGCCTTGGAAACGGACTGGGATTCAGAGGAGTGTTGGTAATTTACAAGACTTGATTGGGTTGCCAGGTGTTTATTTATTTATTTAACCATTTATGCACACACATATAAACAGACAAGAAGAAAGGAACAGAAAAATACGTACAAAGGCAATGCTTATTTCTAAAGAAAAAAAGGGAAAAGGAAAAGGGAATGCCATGTTTTATGGCTGGCTATGCATTGGGCAAACCGTATTGGTCTAAGAATCGACCTAAATACGACCTTCATTCATCTGTGTAATGGATGTAAAGTATTTTCTATCAACTATTGTATGTTATAAAATATATTGCGAGTGAGTTGGTTATAAAATTCCTGGCCAGACTATGTATGATTAATTAAAAAATCAAAAATGAAGTTAAAAAAAAAAAAAATATATTTAACGATTAATTCGTTTTATTAACAAAAAAACGCACCATGAAGGGTTCTGTAGTTGGGATGAATTTATTCCAAATACAAACTTAACATTGTAGTTGAAATACATGTTCTCCCATGCATTCCAACTGCAAATGTAAGTTTGTACGCACAATATTGAGAGATTCACCATGTTATTTTAAGACCATAGACTTCTAATAGGGTTTCGTGTAATCTATAAGTAAAGAGCCATACTATGTATTTTTTTCAAAATTTTAGATCTAGAAGTTTTGGAGTAAGGCAGTAGTTTTGGAGTAGGTTTGGGGGAATGGTCAATTTTCATCGAATTTCTTAAATATCTTTAAAAATATTTATTAAAAAATAAAAAATAAATTAGATCCTAGCAACTAGCCGCATATTGCATTTGATGTCTCACACGGTACTGTTAGCAAAACTTTTTTTTTTAATTTTCTTGTTTGCCCCCTAAAGTGACACCTATATTCAAAATTCGTTTATTTACATTACACGTTAGTGTTTGGGTAACAATTTTTGTGACTAGTACCTGTACAATATATGTGTACCAAATTTCAACTTAATCGGTCCATTAGATTCGGAGCAAATTGGCTGTGACAGCCGGACAGACAGACAGACACACGAGTGCTCCTATGAGGGTTCCTTTTTTTCCTTTTGAGGTACGGAACCCTAAAAAGCACTAAGGGCTATTGGCCGCCAAGAACATTACTAAACTAAGGTGGCCAAGTAGTCACTAACTCTGAATTGACTACTAATTGGAAAAAGTCGAGTTAGTAACAAAGGTTCTCCTTGAAAAGCTCTTTCAATTGGTGTATATCTTGCAGTGTGTAATGTTACCATTCTAGCACTATACTTCCTCTACACAACTCTTTCTTTACTTACGAACCAAAAAAAAGAACGTCTCGCTATTCGGTCTGCATCTAACTCGTCACTCCGCCATTTGGTCACGTAGAGTAACTGTGATGACGTCACGGCACACCACTTCATTACGGACGTCGTGTGCGCGCATAATGGCACAGAGTGAAAAATGCACAGCCTTACCACTAGAACCGGTTATTATGCCGCGAAAGCTTTTACTTAGACTGTGGTAGACTGTGGCGCTTTCCTAGTTTTCTTTGTAGGGCTGTTCAAGTGGGCGTTTTTTGTGGCTATTGTTAGTGTTATATGAGTTTACAGTTGTTCGTGTATTGTGGAGTTAATTTGTTTCTTTTAAAAAAACGTTGTAAGAAAGGTTCGGAGAAAATTGCTTTTATGAAAGTTTGTTGGCAGAAAGGCAAGACTTTAAATTATTCTTATATTAAATGCTCATTCCACATCTTTTCAAGAATAGTAATAGTCTGAGGTAATTAGTTCCAATCATTAGATTTTAAAGTTTATTATTATTATTTATATTATCTCTTTAAACGCCTACACGCGATTTTTTTTTTCGTTTTGTCTAAATAATGGTTAAGTTGCCCAACAAAATTTGCACGCCATCAATACAAATGTAGATCCTGTTTCCCCAGACCATGCAAATCTATTGTAGGTACTCATAATATACAAAAAAATCAATATCTTATTTATCTTATCTTATCGTAATTTACTGTGGGCAGAAAACAGACACACACCAATGCTTTACGAAACATAACTCATAGTAGTAAACACTTGGCACTACAAGCGTCCACGTTCGCATGTAATATATGGTCGACATGACAAGCGATGCGATCTATCTTCACGTTACATACAATTGACTTTTGTACATAAGCCTTGTGTCTAGATGTTTTTGATGGTGGGAATTATGTTTTCTTATACTTTTTTCAGGCTGTAATGCCTACACACGCTACAAGGTCACACTACAAGGTCATGGAGAAAAAAATTAGTCGGAATAACTGGATTAACCGGATTAACTAACCAGGATGAAACATTCTAAGATGTTATGGCGTCTTACAACTCGCACTGGACCGACGTAGTGGACTATAAGAGTGGTGCCCGCCACATAGTCTCCACAATTTATCGGGGAATAAGAGCGGTGGCTGCCACATAGTGTCCAAAATTTACCGGCGAATAAGAGCGTTGGCCGCCACATAGTGTCCACAATTTACCAGCGGATAAGAGCGGTGGCCGCCACATAGTGTCCACAATTTACCAGCGAATGACGTTACTAAAACGTTATTTTGGAAAGTAAGGTGTGTTTTTCTAGAGAGCGTTTTTTGACATCGTAAAGTCAAACCTGGCTGGCTAGCTACACCATCTTATCTAAAACTGTCGCTATAACAGCAATGCTAACAGCATTGTTCCTTGTTTATTCCAAATTCAAGTACCTGGGGCACTGGGTCACCAAGGACCTCTCAGATGATTTAGATATTGAACGGGAACGTAGGGCGTTGACAGTGAGATGCAATATGTTGGCTCGCAAGTTTGCACGGTAAACAAAAGAGGTCAAAGTTGCTCTTTTTAAGGCTGACAGACATTTTATACCTGCAACCTGTGGGTCTGTTATATGCGTAGATCTTTCAATGCCAATAATGGTTTTAGGATGCTGTTGGGGTTGCCTCGCTTTTACAGTGTATCAGGTATATTTGCTAAGGCCAGCACGGACTGCTTTAAGGCAATAGTAAGAAAACGAGGGGGCCTCCCTGGTGCGCCGCGTGCGGGGCAGCACCAACAGCCTTCTGAATAATATATTGGAAAGGGTTGATTGCCCTGTTGTGAGGCACTGAAATACCGTTCACGGATTTGGAGGTTAGGGCACCTCCAAATCCGTGAACGGTATTTCAGTGCTATAATATTCAATAGCGCAAATGTAATTATTAATTAATAAATAATTAATAATGTACTAACATAGTTATAAGTACTATTTACTAACAATTTATGGAATGTAAATTTATTCTGAATTAAATGATTATTAATTGTTGTGTTTCGGCAGTTAGAGGTAAGATAGCCAGTTCCTCTGTGGTTAAGGATTCCAGGTGAAGCTCGCTCTATCTTTGACCTGATCGTCATTTACCATCAGGTGAGATGCAGGCCAAGAGCTCACCGATGATGTTAAAAAAAAAAAAACCCGCCGCCATCATTTTCATGACACCGCTCTTCTTGGTAAACGCCCCAGCAGTCAATTCAAAACTCAAAATATTTTTATTTCACATAAACCTACATGGGCACTTATGAAACGTCAGAAGCTAGATGCACGGTTCCAATTGGTCGTTTCCTATGGAGAAGAGCCGGCAAGAAACTCCACGGTTACTCTTTTAAAAATAATTGGCTTTTACAATTCTTTCAAATAACAGTGTGACTAGGTATGGGAGGACAGTGTAGGTATTTCAATAAGTACCAGGTACTTAAGAAAATAGAAAATGGTCAACAAATCTACAGTCCACTAAACCTACAGCGTTCTCACATTCACAAAATAGAAAAGAATCTATACAAAAGATATATAAATTAATAAAAATAAAAACCCTTTTAATTAAACGCAATTACATTATTGCTATTACAACTGTAATAAATCTGAATAATTATCATGTGCACAAAATTGCAATGGGGCACCCACACTAGAACTATTTCAGGTAGATTAAGCTCAGCTGCATATGCAGTAAGAAAAATAAGGCAGTTGACTGATATAGCCACAGCTAGGTTAGTATACTTTGCTTATTTCCACAGTAAACTCAGTGTTATCCCCATATTGGGTAAGTGTTGAACAGGTAATTATGTTTTAAATTATGTGTACCTACTTATCTAGGTCAACCTAGGGCGTGTGCCTATTTGCTCGTTATCTGCTAATTGTCTAAAATTATGCCTTCTGCGTAATTATTCCATATGCAACCTATTTGAGATTAGCTTTGCGCATTTTGTAAGCATTACTCACTGTCTCAAAATGTGCAAGTCATGCCGTGCTTTTCACTTCATGTAAACTCCGTACTGATTGTGACATCCACACACCACCTTCATTAGCACACTAGTACATCTCGCTTTGCTTATGCTTGGTGTCACAATCAGCGGAGATGACTATTCAGTCATCTATTACAACCCAGTAACTGGTAATACGATACCTCATGGTAAGACTAGTTTTCAGACTTTTGGGCTTCTAACGACCCGTAACGACTATCAAAGATCCACGAACGACCGCCAGGACCATCGGCTTAATGTGCTTTCCGAGGCATGGAGGAGTCTCGCTATGTAAAGTTTGTCACCCATCCATGGGCCAACCCCGGCAAGCGTAGCTTAACCTGATGGATCGACCAGTGCAGCTGTCATTAGTTAGCCACGAGCTCTTCACACACCAAAACACACACACACACACACACACACACAACATAACGTAAAATAGGATAAAGCATAGTTGCCATGTTGTGCTTTAAAAGTCGCAAAATAATAAAATTATACTAGCGACCAGCCCCTGCTTTGCACGGTTTTTACGATTTGACAAAACATACATTTCTTTATCTTTATTATAATATATATAATATAATATACAGGGTGGCAGGGACATCGACGCGAAAACTGTTACCATGGATTCAGTACATGATTCTGAACCACCCTGCGTTAAAAATTTTCGTAGGTTATTAAAAAAAAAAAACTGCTTTTCCATACATTTAGACCGCGTAGATATTGCACTTTTCTATGAAACAGCAGATTTTTTTTTATAACCGACGAAAAATTTCAACGCAATGTTCAGAATCATGTACACTGAATAATATAATTATTCTGTATAATATAATTATTTAATGAATATATTAAAAACAGGTAAAATTTTTTTGTTTGTATATTTGTTTGTATGTTTGTTTGTATGTAGGGGGCTATCTCCGGATTTAAAAAAAAATCTTTTTGCATTGGATTGCCCAATTCTTGAGGAACCTTAAAGGCTCGTGGACGAAAACGCGGGCAGAAACTAGTTATATCTAACAAAGTTAAATATTAATGTATTATTCTCATAAACCGACCTTCCTTAATACATTCTTCAAATGACGTTGAAAACTCCATCAAAATGGATAAGCGAGTTCGATTTAAAATATCTATTTGTATAGGTATAGATTCTGACACTCAGCAACCTAGAATTTTCAACAAGAGTATCAGTGGGTGTCTTTGAGTGCGAGGGCAAATTAATTAGGTTACCTCTTCAAATTCTGTGAATACCCTATTGTTTTCTCTTAAAATATCGAGGTACTTCGGTTATATTACAGAAAAATATGTTGGGCACAATCATTTTAGTCGGTTACTATGGTAGCGCAGCCAATTAGGACAACAATTGTTTGAATAATATAAAATTAACTAGTATTTGGGCGTTGCGCGAGCTGCAAGCAGCTCGCGGGGTCGTGTTTTTGAAGAGTATTTCCTACCCTTGTTCCTCGGGGTTCAAAAATATGACACCCTTTGGTAGAATTGGTTTAAGCGACATATATAAAGTGACTTAACTTTGGAGAATGACATCGATATCATGACAAGTCAGATTCCGATGTCTGCAAACTGACAATACTGACGCGCAAGCGGACATTGCCACGCATTGAGCGTTATTACCCTTATAATTGCTACTCCCTTGGTGTGTAGTTCCTAAAACATTAACAAAAATACAAGGTCAAGTGCAAGGTAGATATAATGTTACAAGAGGGAGAATATTTTGTAATGACAAAAATCATCTACACCACCCTTTGTAAGGCAAAGCGTCTTTTTTGTCCCCATTGATTGGATTAATGGGTTACAGACAGCTCGCTGACAGAGACGACAGTAAGCAAAGAACAACATATTTATTTTTATTTACTGGGGAACCTGCTTCCAATTTTTAACTTATTTTTATTATGTATAGCGGCAACCGAAATCCACATTCTTGATCATGAGCTGCAGCCCGCTAACAGACAGATGGACAGACGGACGAACAGCAGTCTTAGTACATAACAAGATTCTGTAGTTTTTACCCTTCAGGTACAGCACCCTAAAAATTAATAATGTTTGTATGTTTTACCTCTAAACTGTCTTAAACAATTGATCAGGTTGTGAAGAAACTGGTAGGATTTTAGAACGCGAGGGTTTCTGGCACAAAACAAAATTTATCTATACTAATATTATAAAGAGGAAACCTTTGTATTTTTGTATTTTTGTATGTTTGTATTGAATAGGCTCAAAAACTACTGGACCGATTTCAAATTTCTTTTACCATTACTTAGAGTGATTCTTCCGAATCCGTATAGGCTATATTTTATATAACGGCCGCCACGCAACAGCCGCCAAATAATGGGCGCTTTATAACGGCCGCTACATACCGGGCGCCAAATTACGGCCGCCACAGAACGGCCGCTACAATTACCGTAGTTACCGTCACTCTACGGCCGCAAAAACGGGCGCAAATAACGTTGTCATAAAACCGGAAAAGTGCATTCTTTGCACGGAAATATTGTACGGTGACCACACCGCAAGAAAATAAAAGTGCGAGTGCACTTTTCCGGTTTTATGACAATCGTTACTGCGGCCGTTACTTGGCGGCTGTTATGTAGTGGCCATAATTTGACGGCCAATGTGTGGCGGCCGTTATGTAGCGGCCGTTATGTGGCGGCCGTAATATGGCGGCCGTTATGTGGCGGCTGTTATGTAGCGGCCGTTATTTGGCGGCAGTTATCTAGCAGCCGTTTTATGGCAGCCGTTATGTGGTGGCCGTAATATGGTGCCGTAATGTAGCAGCCGTTATGTGGCGGCCGTAATATGGCGGCCGTTATGTGGCGGCCGTAATATAGCGGCCGTTATGTGGCGGCCGTTATATGGCGGCAGTTATGTGGCGGCCGTAATGTGGCGGCCGTAATATGGCGGCCGTAATATGGCGGCCGTAATATGGTGGCCGTAGTATAGCGGCCGTAAGATGGTGGCCGTAATATGGCGGCCCTTATGTGGCGGCCGTAATATGGCGGCCGTAATGTAGCAGCCGTTATGCACTTTTCCGGTTTTATGACAACCGTTACTGCGGCCGTTACTTGGCGGCTGTTATGTGGCGGCAGTAATATGGCGGCCGTAATATGGCAGCCGTAATGTAGCAGCCGTTATGCACTTTCCGGTTTTATGACAACCGCTACTGCGACTGTTATTTGGCGGCCGTTGTGTGGTGGCCGTTATGTGGCGGCCGTTATGTAGCAGCCGTTTTATGGCGGCCGTTATGCGGTGGCCGTAATATGGCGGCCGTAATATGGCGCCGTAATATGGCGCCGTAATGTAGCAGCCGTTATGTGGCGGTCGTAATATGGCGGCCGTTATGTGGCGGCCGTAATATGGCGGCCGTTATGTGGCGGCCGTAATATGGCGGCCGTAATATGGCGGCCGTAATATGGCGGCCGTAATATGGCGGCCGTAATATGGCGGCCGTAATATAGCGGCCGTAATATAGCGGCCGCAATATAGCGGCCGTAATATGGCGGCCGTAATATGGCGGCCGTTATGTGACGGCCGTAATATGGCGGCCGTTATGTGGCGGCCGTAATGTGGCGGCCGTAATATGGCGGCCGTAATATGGCGGCCGTAATATGGCGGCCGTAATATGGCGGCCGTAAGATGGCGGCCGTAATATGGCGGCCGTAATATGGCGGCCGTAATATAGCGGCCGTAAGATGGCGGCCGTAATATAGCGGCCGTAATATAGCGGCCGTAATATAGCGGCCGTAAGATGGCGGCCGTAATATGGCGGCCGTTATGTGGCGGCCGTAATGTGGCGGCCGTAATGTGGCGGCCGTAATATGGCGGCCGTAATATGGCGGCCGTAATATAGCGGCCGTAAGATGGCGGCCGTAATATAGCGGCCGTAAGATGGCGGCCGTAATATAGCGGCCGTAAGATGGCGGCCGTAATATGGCGGCCGTAATATGGCGGCCGTAATATAGCGGCCGTAAGATGGCGGACGTAATATAGCGGCCGTAATATAGCGGCCGTAAGATGGCGGCCGTAATATGGCGGCCGTTATGTGGCGGCCGTAATATAGCGGCCGTAAGATGGCGGCCGTTATGTGGCGGCTGTTATATGGCGGCCGTTATGTGGCGGCCGTAATGTGGCGGCCGTAATATGGCGGCCGTAATATGGTGGCCGTAATATAGCGGCCGTAATATGGCGGCCGTAATATGGCGGCCGTTATGTGGCGGCCGTAATATGGTGGCCGTAATATAGCGGCCGTAAGAGGGCGGCCGTAATATGGCGGCCGTTACACACGACGCTATAAAATCAAAATGGCGCCAGCGGCGGCAAGCGAGGCGCAGGTTTCGCGCGCTTTTGAAATCAAATGGTTGACGCGGCCCTATTGAGAATGTTATTACAGTGGGTCCGCGTCAGCCATATATGGTAGCCACCATTATTTATTTATTTATTTTACTATTATAATATGTAAAATGTAACGAAATTAGTGTCATGAGACGTTCTTCACATTCCATGAAGGTATTTTACAAAAAAAAAAAAAAATCAGTTAGGTCATTTGTTAATACGGCATTATATGTGTTATAAGCACTTTTCCATAGAATAAAAGTAATTAAAATTATTAGCCTATGTTTATTGATCATATTATCGTCAAATACTAATCCTTATCCAAATAAACTATTTATTGAGCAAGATTGTTTCAATAGCTATAAATTACTTTTTATTTTATTCCAATCGAACAATCCATTCAAAAGATATTACGAATTTAAAATTGTAATTGGTATTAAAATGAATGATGGTGTCGCAAGACTCGCACGGCGAAACCGCAGGGGAGGGGGGTGCACATCTATGAAGCAGGTTGCCGCGCGGCTCACTCACGCGGTCGGCTCTCTACGCAGCGGACGCGGCCAAATCGAGTAAATTTACTGAATTAATGCACTTATTAAAATTGATTTCGGAACTATTTAGATACTCATTATCAAAAGTTCTTTTCTTTAATACTTATAATAATTTCATTCAAAATTTCTTAAATATATTCTTAAATAATTCGAATTATTTTCGAAAACTGGTATTTATTTTCGTCCACTCGTGCGAAGCCGGGGCGGGTCTCTAGTAATATATAAAAAAAAAAAAATATCTATTTCCCACTCATTTTTTGTGCAGTACATTTAGGAGCAGAACAAAGGAAAAAACCAAAAACATTATGTATGCATTAAATATTCGAAAAATATCTATTTCACATTGTAGCACAGGATGACATTGAACTGACTGCAAAATGAGCTCAAAAGTCTGCATGGCTAATAATATGGTGTCTCTTATAAGCATTATTTATAATGATCAGTACCTAATTATGTCAATTTTCTAAATTATTTAAAAACAAAACAACAAAAAAAATACCCTAAGTATATTAGCTGCCTGATGATGAAACTGCTTTTTAAGTACCTATAACTTATTAATTGATATGTACTTACCTACTTAAATTAATCAAACATTAATATGTGATAGCATAGAATTATTTGATGAAGGAGCTATGAGATCATATATTTATACTTGAATATTATTTCAGCAGTCTCGACATTAGTAGGTAATGACGCTGTCGCAAACTTGCGATCGTAATAATACCTAATAACGAAAAAATTCTGTTGCAATAACGACGCTCGTGAGAAACACAAGTCTCTACATCCAAGTTAGCGAGCCAAGATGTAAAATAACTTGACATATCGGTACCAATGATAATAAAAGTAAATCGGTACGGCAGCGAAAAACGAAAATAAAATCTCCTTGATTATGGGGAAAAATAGAAAACATGGTTCAATAAAAATAGACTATAATAATAGCCTTATTTTGAAGGCACTATTTTACATGAAAACTCGTACTTAAGTAAGGCTACAAACGTGTAAAAAAAATAAAAAATATTAAATATTTAAGGAAATTAAAATTTGCCTCCTTGCAACATTGGTTTAGTGTCAAACTTGTCAAGTCATTGGTTTTGACGTTTCGTTTATTTTGTTTCTGTTCTATTAACAATGGACCTGTATAAAAATGTACTCTGTGCAATGGACAATGGTATTTTCTCAAGCATTCAGCACTAAAACTTGTTGTCCATGGGCAAGTAAGGCTAAACGCTGCAACACAAACGTCCATGGTCCAAAGCTCCCGAGACGCCAAGCCTGCTTATAAGGTTACGTTATTCACTTAACAGAACTATTCAGAAACTCACCAGAAATAAGACATTCTGAATATTCCATAGCTGTGCCTCCGCGACGCGGAACAGTTGATAACTCTTCAGTACTTGCTCGTTTCATGTTGGAAATTGATTATTTTGATAATAATTATCAATCGATATCAACTTGCAACTTGCAATAAGAAACCTCGATTCACGAGTTCACGACAGAAGCAGGACGCTTCATTTTGGCGCTCTTTTCAAGTTTTATTTAAAATTCAATGTCAAGTTCAAAATTCAAATTGATGGACTCTATGGTCGATTGTTTGATTGTTGGAAATCATAGATTTATATCTATGTTGGAAATATGTTAATCGACTCTTTTTTTAAATAGGTCATATTTAAATGATTAATAATTTCTCAATTATCTCAAAAAAATATTACCATATTTTTTTGAGACCTAGAAAACAGGAAAACTTTATTTTAAAAGTTCGTTAATTATCCATAGTTTAATTTTTAACCGGCGAAAATTTCCCCGGCTTAAACGTACCCCAAGCGAAAACTTATACCAGCGGACGACCGTAAACGGAGCAGATTAAATTTTAGTCAGATTAATTTTTCACCTCGCGGTGTGCTTAAACGTTTAAGCAGTCAATTTTAAACTGAATAATTGACTTAAACGCACCCCAAACAAAAACGCTGTCCGCCATGTTAGTATTCCTCCCCCCTTCGCTCCACTCGGTCTCGCAGGTTCGCTCCACTCAGGACCTACCTACCACCGGAAAGCTATCGTGACCTTATCCCTACGCTACGCTACGCTTCGCTTTACCGCTACCTAGTTTCCGAGATACGATGGGGGGAGGGGTGAAGGGGGGGAGAAAGAAAATGTTCCAAGTCTTAACTTCCGAGATCCGCCTAAAGGGGGGAGAATGGTGGGAATTTTGAAAAATGGTTTTTACTTTTCCGAGCCTCCTCTATACGAATCCGTAAAAAAACAAAACCCAGGAGGGGTGAAGGGGGGGAGAAGGGGGAGTTTTGAAAAATGATTTCGACCAACTCTGGGCCCCTTGATATGAATCTGAAAAAAAAAATGTTCCAAGTCTCTTAACTTCCGAGATCTACCTAGAGGGGGGGAGAAGGGGGGCAAGGGGGCAACTTTGAAAAATGAATTTAACTTTTCCGAGCCTCCTCTATATGAATCCGTAAAAAAACAAAACCCAGGAGGGGTGAAGGGGGGGAGAGGGGGGAGTTTTAAAAAATGATTTTGACCAACTTTGGGCCCCTTGATATGAATCTGAAAAAAAAAATTGTTCCAAGTCTCTTAACTTCCGAGATCTACCTAGAGGGGGGGAGAAGGGGGGCAAGAAAACTAAAACAAATCTAAACTTCATCTATATTAAGTATATGTATTTATCCAAAACTACAGATAACTAACTACAAACCTTTTTCCACACCACCCGAAGAGGTAAGGTTTCAGGCGCGTTTTTTTTTGCGTGGTATCCCCAAGAGGCCTAATCCACCTAAACTACATCTATGTACCTACATACATTAATACATTATACTACAATTTTCTAAAATCAAAGTAGCCTAATTACGTTAAAATATATTTTCTTAATATTAATAAGTAAACTGGATTAAATAAATATTATGTTAGTGTAGGTATGTTAGATTTTAATAGCAAATAATATATTTCCACTTAACCATCACTCTCTAATCATCTTATTTTCATTCCGTTTCGATCACGCAGTAGGTAGGTATACTTACATATATTATTACTTTTAGGTAAGATAATAAATTATTGTAAATATTATTACGAAAAACTAAAAAACAAAAAAATAAATTAGAAAATAATTATTAAATAGAAATAAAAAAATAAGTAATACCTAAAAATAAATACTCTGTAAGTCAGTGTCATTGACAAGTGTGATATAGTATGTTATATGATAAAAGTTATACAAATACGTTCAAATATATTCTTAAACTATTACAAGTTCACAAGATTCACAACATACTTCTACAACGTTCTCTTATTATCCTTCTTGTCACATATACACACACACATACTTCTCCTTGACTTCATTCATAATCCTTTCAATCAACATTTTACATACTGCTTGCTAGCAATTTCACATAGGTATACACACACATACTTCCCCTTGATTTCATTAATAACCCTTTCAATCAACATTTTACATACTAATTGCTAGCAATTTCATTTAAACACACACACATACTTCCCCTTGATTTCATTCATACATAACCCTTACAATCATCATTTTACGTACTAATTGCTAGCAATGGACATAATATGGACTATGTGCGTGCAAAGTGTATGTGTACATGAAAAATAAATAAATATAAATCTATGATTACAACAAATTGTCATTGATAATCATGGCAAACAAACACTCCAACCCAAACTATTCGTCAATTATAAATAAATAAAACGGAACGTAAGGTAGTTCGAGATGAATACGTACTCAATGCGAGATCGTTATTGAACCATGTTACTGGTCAGTAGAAAATCTGACCGACTGTTGATCGGGAACGGTTGGTTGCCCGGTCAACCGAATGATCTGTAAGCAGTTAGGCTTTGGATTTTGATCAATCGGCTTACTGCCGAGAACATGCTCTGGTTGGTGATGAAGTCAATAGAACCAAGTGATTGCGAATTCGTCGTTGAGGTGAGTTGTCGTACCGGTGATGAGGGGTCAGTAAAGTGTGGTCGGTGTCGGTTGATTGCTAGGATGTCTTGCATTGTTTGTGGCGCGAAAGTCAGGATGAGATTCGATGTCAAGTTGTGGATGCTATCTGACTTGTGGTGGATCGGTCGGGACGGATGATAATTATTTCCGTTAACATAACATGGGTATGCGGCATGAAAGTTGAGCGCTGACTTGAGACTCCGTGACTGCGCGGTAAGGATAATCGCTATCGCACAGTTCACATTGGTCTCCGCTCACCATCCTTGCAGATATGATTTGTTGTCTTATCAGTAATAAGTTGCACTGGCAAAGGTGTAGGTAGAGTCATTGGTTCATTCATTCATTCAATTGGTTATTTTCTTTGTACTGGAATAAAAAGATGATGGGATGTTGGTTGATTGCTGGGATGTCTTGCGTTGTCCGTGGCGCGAAAATCAGGATGGGAGTCGATGTCAACTTGTGGATGCTATCTAGCTTGTGGTGGATCGGTCAAGACGAAAGATATGTCCGTTAAAATGGGTAAAAGTTGTTGTCTTATCAGTAATGAGTCGTAGTGTGCAAAGGTGTGGGTGGAGTCATTGTATTGGTTGAATGAGTTATATGGCATGGAGTTATGAGTTATATGGCAGATACCGAATGTCTTGTTATTTTTTGCTAAAAAATAAAATAATAATAAGCCGTGGACAGCTGTAATGCATGAAGGTGTGTGTGCTGTAGTAACAAAACTGTTATTAGTATGTATATTTAGGTTAAGGTATTTTATCTATGGGTCTTTGTTACCTGAAATAAATTGTTTATTATTATTAAATAGGTACACCTAAAGTGTAAACTAAATAGAATATTAATCTTGCATGATATTCTTTTTAGTATACGGTTAAGTTGTGAAATAAATTAATAAGCAGACCAAAAAATGTATGAATCAAAATGTACCTAACTATTTTCAGTGACACGCGAGTACAAGTGCTTCAATATGCAATTCTTTTTCTTTTTAAGTTAGTTCTTTAATAATATAAGTTTTGTAGGTTCCATTCAAAGATATAGGTAAAAAAATATAGGTAAATATAAAAAATCTGACCCGTCTCAATTCAAAAGGCCTTTACACTTTGACTCGGTTTGGAAAGTTTTCTTTATGAACCACATTTGCAATATGCTTTCTAGCGTTTTTCTTAGCTAACTACTGACATTTTAATATGTATTATAGTTAAAATTAATAAAGAGCAATTATAATAACTAAGTAAGTATAGTGTACATATTAGTTCGTTTTTTTTTTGTTTTTTTACACACATGACTCTTTTTTTTGCATGCTGTTTTTTTAATACATGACCCATTTTTTTGCATGTTTTATTTTTTGTTTGATTTGCATTTTTTTTTTGCAATACCTATATTTTTTTTTACAATCTTGTGTCTTCTGTTCATGGTCAAAGGATGATACGAATTGAGCATCGTCGTCGAAATAGTAAAAGCGTATCCAAAGTTTATGTCTATGATTCGAAAGAATGTTCTGCGGATTCTGTTCTGTTATCCATGCAACTTGAATTTGGAGTGCGTTCTATCAGTGATCTTGAATGCGTCATGATGAAATTGCTATGCGTAGATTGTAACGACATGAATGTCACCGTGTAAATTTGCAGAATAAGTAAGTAGACTACTACGGCATCAATGGAGTTCCATCCAGATCTCATATTCTATGCTATACAAAAATCAAGGCTGATGACGCAACTAAAAATATGTTTGTTTGTGAAGTAATATAGTGGTCAGGTTTTATGGATATTCTGCAGAAAGCGACGCCTGGAACACGTTTTTAGATTCTTGTTTTCAAAATTTAAATTCAAAGCTGGATCACGTTGTTACAATTTATTTTATGAAATGTTTTTTCAAATATGTTAAAACAAGTTTTCGCATAGTTCCATCAAGATTCGGAAGTTTCATTTGAATTTGCTTTTATGCGACGACGGTTAATCAATTTTTTCTTTCTTCCAAACAATTTGTGTATTTTTATATGCAATGTAATCTACATCAGGATATCATCAGAATGGAAGGTAATAAATTATTTAATACATTAATAATGTAAATCTTTTTTCACATTACTGTCGATATTGTCAAAAAAAAAAAAAATTGTCGATAGAAATTTCGCATACAAATAGTTGAAAAGCGTTATGATAATTCAGCATAATTCAAACTACGAGCTTAATATCATGCTCAAAATTAAATGTAATTAAAATAAAAACAGTTTAAAAAAATGGCGAAGAATAAACATTAGTTAAGACAGCAACGTTAGACATTGTATTTAAACTTATTTCATAAGAAGCAGAGACAGTTAAGTACTGAAAACTACGGTATGAATTATTTTAACACCTTATTACAGATTCAACATAATGAATGTACTTTGAAACAAACTAAGATAATAATTCATTATTATCTCAGTTCTTCGTTTACATTAAAATTTAAACGCTAATAGTTGGGGTTGAAACTGGAGTTTGTGAGAACCAGAATAAAAATCAGAATGAAAGTTGAAATAAGAGTCCAATGAAAGTTTTTAGGCTTCTTTCATGCGCAGCTTAAGAGTAAAAATAAAAGCGACAGTTAGAGTAACAGTAAGAGACAGAGCGAAAAGATTAAGTGCGCCTTTTGAGGCTCCTTTCTTGCACGTGGTAAGAGAGAAAATCAAATTGAGAGTAAAAAACAGAGTGAGAGTAACAGAAAGAGTTAACGATGAAAAGATTGAGTGCGCCAATCAGAGTATAGTAGTGAAAGTAAAAGCCACAGAAAGTCATGTCCAATTTTCATTTTGACTGCCATTTTGATACTCCTTACTCTCTTTCTAATTTTCACATTTTTTTTCCAAATTCGACCTTTTTGTTAACATGAACCTTTAAGCAATACATATTTTGTCCGTCTGTTCGAATTTAAATAATTTCATAAAAATCTATTTCTATTTACATCATATAGTTTCAAATAATACGGCATTCTTGAATAACTAAAATTTGTCTTTTATTAAATACTCAAAATATAAAAGGAATAATTAAATTAAAAAATGAGTGTAGTTATTCTAAAAAGCTTTTAAACTGAGACGATGACGAATACATCACAAGAAACTGATTTTAAAAAAACCTTATAAAAAGAATAAGATTTGCATATTGATGAACATAATTCTCGCATGGTAATTAAAACAAACAAACACGTCATAGGTAGTACATACATCGCTTTACATCCCATCATCTTTTTATTCCAGTACAAAGAAAATAACCAATTGAATGAATGAATGAACCAATGACTCTACCTACACCTTTGCCAGTGCAACTTGTTACTGATAAGACAACAAATCATATATGCAAGGATAGTGAGCGGAGACCAATGTGAACTGCGCGATAGCGATTATCCTTACCGCGCAGTCACGGGGTCTCAAGTCAGCGCTCAACTTTCATGCCGCATACCCATGTTATGTTAACGGAAATAATTATCATCCATCTCGACCGATCCATCACAAGTCAGATAGCATCCACAACTTGACATTTGGTATCTGCCATTTAAACCCACACCTTCGTGCAACACAGCAGTCCACGGCTTATTATTATTTTATTTTTCAGTAAAGAGTAACTAAGACATTCGGTATCTGCCATATAACTCATAACTCCATGCCATATAACTCATTCAACCAATACAATGACTCTACCCACACCTTTGCACACTACGACTCATTACTGATAAGACAACAACTTTTACCCATTTTAATGGACATATTCGTCCCGACCGATCCACCACAAGTCAGATAGCATCCACAACTTGACATCGAATCTCATCCTGACTTTCGCGCCACAAACAATGCAAGACATCCTAGCAATCAACCGACACCGACCACACTTTACTGACCCCCCATCACCGGTACGAAAACTCACCTCAACGACGAATTCGCAATCACTCCGTTCTATTGACTTCATCACCAAACGGAGTATGTTCTCGGCAGTAAGCCGACTCTGATCAGAATCCAAAACCAACTACTTACAGATCGGACAGTTAACCCGGCAATTACCCGCTTCCGATCTACAATCGGAAAGATTCCCTACAGACCAACATGGTTCAACGGATCTCACACTGAGACGCATATCATCAAAAACTAACCTCTTTGATCCGTTAATTTATTTATAATTATAAACAGCTTAGACCAGAGTTATTATTCGACATAACGCTCAATGTACATCTGCTACAAACACAGGTTATAAAATATTTATTTTTCACAGTTAGTGTAATGTAAATAATATATATGCCAACAATATATAATGTGAATGATGATATTACATTACTTAATTTAAAAAAGCTAAAACAAATTAAATAAAAAACGCTCATTGAATAGCAATGTCAACATGATTTAATGATTAACTTAATTGATTTGCCTACGAAGATCAGAGGTAAACTGTTTTAGACTTATTCAGGAAGCTCTACATTAATTAATTTATAGGAGCTCCGGTATTATTACATTTTTCGCGTACGGTTTGCCATCTAAAACCCGATCTTTGTGAATTAAAATTTTGATGTATTCCTTTTTGGTTGCTCGACCTAGCGCGACGTACAATTGCCCGTGACTAAACATGTCCGACCTAAGATCTACTCCGACCCGGCTCAGGGTTTGGCCCTGACTTTTGTGAATAGTCATCGCGTAAGACAACTGTAAAGGAAATTGACGGCGGCACATTTCGAATGGACTTTTGGGATCAATAGGACCCTTAAAAATAATACGTGGAATTAAATATTCATCTGTACCCGACGATTTTTGAACGGTAATTAAGCGTGGCGACGTACCTGTTACAATTACTTTAGTTCCGTTTACCAATCCGTCGTTAAAACTGAGATTACGCATGATCATACAAATACATCCTATTTTGAGCTTAAGATCGTGCTCTGGAAAACCTCTTGGTTGCATTCTGTTAAGCGCATCTGGCCCTAAAAATAATTCATCTGCATTTTCATTTTCGACTTTATCGATGGAGTAGAAATGCAGTGTTTCTCCATCTAACCGATCGAGTATTAAGTTATTTATTTCTCGAACGGCGTCGTTCCGTGTGCACAAAATTGCTCTATGTATGCTAGCACAGGATTCTATATTTAGAACGGGGAAAACAAAGTCAATCAAATCGTCTAATTCTGATACAATTTCAATACCACCTAAATCAACTAAATTTTGAATATTTTTGCCAATTACAAAAGGATGAGATGTTAATTTATTTGAGCCTAAATTTAATAAAAATTCTGCAAACTTTACGTCATCCCTGCATCTTTGCGAAGTAGCTAGGGAGAAAGATTTTATACTTTGCCAGATGCGCGATGTTTTTACTGATGCATTTAATATATCTGAATTAGTTTTTGCATTTGTAACTACAGGGGGAATTTGTCTAAAATCCCCTGCAAAGATAATAATTTTGCCACCAAAAATTTTATCATTACGCATGAGATCACGCAACGACCTATCCAGTAGATGAATCAAAAATTTGTGTGCCATAGGGGCTTCATCGTATATTATAACGTCCGCGTGTGATATTAATTCTGCTCTTTGCGTGCCGTTTGTGATATTCCAGAAGTCATTATCGTCTACCAGATCTATGGGGAATTTAAACATGCTATGCGCCGTGGTCCCTCCTTCGTAGTTTTGCGCCGCAATGGCAGAGCTCGCAGTACAAAGAACTACTCCGTTTAAGTTACCGCGTACGTACGCAGAAATAACTTTTAACAATAACGTTTTACCGATACCCGCGGGACCATCAACGAAAATCGCGGTATCATTAACGTCACGGAAGTCAGTATCGTTACAAAGTTTTACAACGTAATCAATAATACAATTTTGCTCTCGAGACAAGCGAGGAATCCATTGATCTGTAAAATGTTCCAATGATTCGCGGTTGTGTTCTACGCGTTCCCTGCCTAACTCGGTAGTGGTATCTTCGATTTCTGGCAAACCGTGTTGTTGTAACGTCGATCCGTGTTTCCGAAGCAACCTATTTATTTGAATGAGACACAAAGTGTGTACTCTTTCCATGTCCGCATCCGCACCTAACCTATATGAGATGTCTTCGCTGAGTTGATTTTTAAAAGTGTCCCAGAAAGACGCGACTGGAACACCGTTTACAGCCAAACAAACGAAGAAGCTACGAAGGCGTGGTCCCGTTAAAAAGTTTGATGCTTCCAACATAGCTCTTTCGTATTCGACTTCGTCATCGGCAAGACCAACTATTTTAGCAGCTTCCTGAAAAGTTTTACAATCGGGACCACCAAGAGATTTAAGATCGGTGTAACTACGACACGAGAATTTTTTTAATAGAATTCTAAGATAAAACTGTTCACCTCTGTTAGGTGCGACCCAAAATAGACGCGTGACAAGCTCACCCTTTTGTCTTTTAGTAATGAATTTATGATTTGATGTTTCAAAAATTTCCGTAGTTTTTGTTGAGGGACGCTTGGAATGAACAATGTACTGTTCGTAAAAGTCCAAGTAGGTCAATGAGTCAAATTCGTCTCTTACGGGGCGGTTAAAATAGGTAATAAGGTCCGAACCAGCTTGTTGCGCGGCTTTTACTTCAGTGCCTGGTTTAAAATAAACGGTTTGTTGATTTTCAAAATGCACTGACAGCTGTTTGACGTTGGGTTCGCGCGCGGTCACATCGAATTCTAACGTCCTCCAAGCGGCGTCGCTGGAGCCTATATAACGTTTTGTGACATACTGCTCTATTTCGTTATTTTCATGTTCTTCCGGTACGACAGCTACGCGCGATTCGTCAGGACCCTTAGTGATATATTTAAACAAATACTTAACGACCGTGCGTTGCGAGGAGACCTCCAAGTTGATATGAGCATCGTATTTTAAAAGAAGACTTGCGTTATAAGGAACTACCCAAGTATCATTTACAATTACATCGTTACCGCGATATTTTATAGTTGCTTCGTTTTTACTGTCTCTACATAAGTTAATAAATCCTTTTTCATCAGAAAAAGTGGTGGCTGTCTCACGTTTTGGAAAAAATTTTGAACATTTACTTTTCTCACTATCCCAACAAGGTAAATTAGTTCTGTGCGAGGGACCGCAAGGACCGTGAATCATATGATTCAAAACAGCTTTTCGTAATCTTCCCTCTGCCTCTGATGCATCAGGAATGTCTGCTCTAACAAATTTATCAATATCTATATTTTGGACAGGCCCGCCACCTTCAACCCTAAAACAAATGTGAGCGTGTGGTAAACCTCGCTTTTGAAACTCTATTACGTGCATCATATAAATACATTTGCCAAACCAATTACCACCTCGGATATCTCTTAATAATTCTGCTAGCTTTAAATTAAAAACTCTAGCACATACAGAAGGATTTACATAGCTGCTTTGAGTGGATTGTTGAATTTCTGGCCACTTGGGATTACAAGTAAACGTTAAGAAAAATGATGGGTTCCCCAATCTGCTTACTATTGCAATAGCATCACTATATTTTCCTTTCATGTATCGCGGCCCCCCCGTAAAAGTGCTGGGCAAATAAACGCGACCTGGTACGAATCCCTCTCCCTGAATGGTTTCATCTTGACGAATTTGACGCGCGACTTCAATGCTCATTTCAACTTCTTGAAGTGGAGCGGACCTCAGTGCACTACTCGAGTTATGTTTTTGTAGACTTGATATAAAACGTAGGCGTTCTTCTATGATTCGGCAATGCATGTCAACTAACCATTCTTCCGATAGCCTGCCTATATCGGAAAATCGTGGCTCCGACAATAACAAGCAGCGAACGTACTTCGCTTGAGTTAATTTATTTCCGTTATTATCTACTTTGTTCGGGTACCAACCCGCATTACCCTCAGGATAAAATAGTGGATACTGAAAACTTTCATATAACGGATGCATTATATCTACAGTGTGCGGTTTCCTATCACCGATTTTCCAAACTGCTATGCAATGAGGTATAAAATTTTCGCGTTCTGTACTAATAATTCTCTCGCGACTTCTTTACCAACAGGTAAATCTCCTAAAATGTTACCGTGGATTGAGCGAGACGTTTGCTGAAATTTAATAAAGGCCTGATCGGATGGTTCCCTACTTAATCGTTTAAAACATTCGATAAACGGATTGACGTTATGTAAAAAGTTAGTTATGCAACTAATTACCTGCCTATCAAGTTTCATATTTGCAGCTACACACATCAAAAGTGTCTAGGGATCAAGCATTTTTATGCGGATTTCTTGAGATTGAGATGTGGCTTTGTAATAAATTTATGATTATATAAATTTATATGGATCCTTTTTGGTGCATTTCATAATTTGAAACAGGAACTGTTAATCAAATTCGAGTAAAAGATGAAAATCAGCTGTCAATATTTTCCCTATAAAAACATACAACGCATTGAAGACATTATTAGTGCTACTGTTTCCCTACTACTGATTAAAACCAACGTTATTATGGAGCGGCGACGTCATTTAAGCAGGGAAGAAATGCTCAGAGCCGTGGGAATGATAGAAGCTGGTTCCCGGCAACGTACTGTGGCTTTAGCTCTGAATACAAGTCAGAGTGTTATCAGTCGACTTTGGACACGTTACCGAAGCACTGGTACCGTGGCTGAGCGCCATGGAGGACGGTATTGCTGCACCACACGGAGACAAGACCGATACATTCAAATCTTAACTCGAAGAGCTCCAACAATAACCGCCATGATGTTAGCCGTGAGGCTTCATCACTCTTCAGGGAACTTAATTAGCGACCAAACAGTCAGAAACCGCTTGCATGAAGTGAACCTTCATTCCCGAAGACCGCTACGGGTACCACCTATAGCAATGCACAATCGTAGGATTCGATATCAATGGGCTCTTGAACACAGAAATTGGGCAGAAGAACAATGGCGTTTCGTGTGCTTTTCTGATGAGTCTCGTTTTGGTATGAGACCGGATACAAGACGTATACGACACTGGAGAACCCCTGGACGCCAACAGCGATTAAAATCCTGCCAGGAAGTCCATCCTTATAGTGGTGGAACCATCATGGTATGGGCGGGTATTTGGATCGGCGGAAGAACTGAGTTGATTTGGATCAGAGGCAACCTCAACGCTCAAATTTATGCTGAGACGATTGTATCTGACGTCATCGTTCCTCTACAAGTGCAAATCGGTCCCTTATTTCAGTTAATGCATGATAATGCACGACCGCACACCGCAAGAGTTGTAAGACAGACTCTCGCCGCAGCTAACATCAATGTCCTGCTCTGGCCTGCTCAGTCGCCAGACTTGAACCCGATTGAGCATGCATGGGATATGCTACAGAGAAGAGCTCTGCCGAATATGGAGGGTATCCAGTCGCAAGAAGACCTTTTTTTGTTGTTGCAACGAACATGGGCGGCCATTCCACAGCGTGATTTGGATGAACTCATTTTGAGTATGCCAAACCGATGTTCTTGTGTTGTTAGTGTTCGCGGTAGAAACACGGATTATTAATTGTTTAAGTTACCCAATAAAATTTTAAAGAAAACTGTTATTTCAGTCTTTTTTTCGAACTTTAATGTTAGTGGTTCAAATGTCAAAAATCCCTTTATTAGGAAAATGGCAAATTTCTTTATTAATGCAAAGGTGACTTGGTTTATCGGTACTGTGACAAACGAAAACACTTTATTTGATGAATCCTTAAAGAAAATTTTAATTAATATCAATCACGAGAAAAGTTATTGCAAAAATATATGTTGATCCCTAGACACTTTTGATGTGTGTATTTGCTCGCGTTCGCTTGTATCGTTAATGTATAGTCCTAAATTATTTACGCTACCAGTGTAAGCTAAATCAAAAACTCTATGATAGACTCGACCTTGAATTTTAAGAAAAGATATTCCCGTTGGTTGTTGGTACCCGTGAGAAACGCCCAAGGCACTGAAGGCAAATTATTGTAAGCTCGCGGTCTACTCAGAAAAGACGGGTGAGAGTAAAACTCCTCGGTTAACGGAATTAAATTTTGTATGTTGTACGCGCCCGACCCACAACACCATTGTTTTCGAGATTTTTCTTCTTCAAACAGACGCGCATTACAAGATGGACACCTAAAAGTGTCTGAAGAAAGCAAGGACGTTTTTTTTAAAGAAAATAATTTTATTACGTCTAACTCAGCGTCCCTCTTCTGTGCTATTAGGTTTTTAGATTGACGTAGTGGAATGTCAATACGACGGCTGTTTTTATTATATTTGTCAGTGGCTATTTGATTTATTTCAGGGTTCTGCTTGGTATAACGGTGTACAGCATCGCGATTAATTTCTGGATTTTCCGTGGTATATTTTTTTACAGCATCGCGATTTATTTGTGGATTTTCAGTTGTATATTTTTTAACGGCATCGCGATGAATTTGCGGTTTTTTTTTATTATACTTTTTAACCGCATCCAAATGGGCGTTTACTGTACTACATTTCCTGCCACGTTTTTGTTTTTTGGGTCGACCTCTCTTTGTTGACGCCACATGGGTGTCAACTACTACCGGTTCAGGGGTTTTTTGAAAACCAAACAATATAGCTTGTGATTCCGATAATTGACTATGATCTGTTGATGCCGGGCATTCGAAGTCTATTATAGACTCGACAGACGCTGGCAATGGCAATGCAGATCCTACAACTAAATTTTCAATTGTTTGATAATTGAGAACGCGTAGTCTGTGTATTGAATACTGACCTACACCTATATTTCGCAATAACAGCAATCTGGCTAATTCGCGAATCGAATAACATTTAAACAAACGTGCTACTCCGCATGTAGAATTTAATTTGTTATATTCATCTACTGCGTGACTGTTAAATAAATAGAATGCACTATCGAATCTCCAAAAAGAAACTGTATAGTCTTGCCCGGTAAATACCACGCTATCCGTCTCATCATTGTGGTTTGCGTCGAAAACATTGGATTCAATTATGTTTGCAAGAGTTAAAATACCGTATTCATTTTCTGAAATTTGAGGAAATACTCCATTTGTAATCCAATTGGCAGTCATATTTTCAATTTGAGCTCTATTGTTTCCGACGACAATCTCCGTAGGCAATTCCTCGGGGTTCAAAAATATGACACCCTTCGGTAGAATTGGTTTAAGCGACATATATAAAGTGTCTCCACTTTGGAGAATGACATCGATATCATGACAAGTCAGATTCCGATGTCTGCAAACTGACAATACTGACGCGCAAGCGGACATTGCCACGCATTGAGCGTTATTACCCTTATAATTGCTACTCCCTTGGTGTGTAGTTCCTAAAACATTAACAAAAATACAAGGTCAAGTGCAAGGTAGATATAATGTTACAAGAGGGAGAATATTTTGTAATGACAAAAATCATCTACACCACCCTTTGTAAGGCAAAGCGTCTTTTTTGTCCCCATTGATTGGATTAATGGGTTACAGACAGCTCGCTGACAGAGACGACAGTAAGCAAAGAACAACATATTTATTTTTATTTACTGGGGAACCTGCTTCCAATTTTTAACTTATTTTTATTATGTATAGCGGCAACCGAAATCCACATTCTTGATCATGAGCTGCAGCCCGCTAACAGACAGATGGACAGACGGACGAACAGCAGTCTTAGTACATAACAAGATTCTGTAGTTTTTACCCTTCAGGTACAGCACCCTAACAATTAATAATGTTTGTATGTTTTACCTCTAAACTGTCTTAAACAATTGATCAGGTTGTGAAGAAACTGGTAGGATTTTAGAACGCGAGGGTTTCTGGCACAAAACAAAATTTATAATATATATGAAAAAAAAAAATGTATTTCCCACTCATTTTTTGTGCAGTACATTTAGGAGCAGAACAAAGGAAAAAACCAAAAACATTATGTATGCATTAAATATTCGAAAAATATCTATTTCACATTGTAGCACAGGATGACATTGAACTGACTGCAAAATGAGCTCAAAAGTCTGCATGGCTAATAATATGGTGTCTCTTATAACCATTATTTATAATGATCAGTACCTAATTATGTCAATTTTCTAAATTATTTAAAAACAAAACAACAAAAAAAATATCCCTAAGTATATTAGCTGGCTGATGATGAAACTGCTTTTTAAGTACCTATAACTTATTAACCCTTAATTGGGCATGGCGTGTGTGGGTTCTACTCGGATTTATAAACCTAGTGGGAATTTTTTATTTAGGTATGAGATTAAAATTCTTTTTTTTGTTTTTATTTTTTTTATTATTAAAAAAAAAAAAACAACGTGGGAAATATACTCCTACTGCAAGTGTAGGGCTAAATGAAATGAGCTCTATGTGGGAAATAATCTACATGTTGGAAAATGCTGGTGTAGAATGATAATTCTCAAAGCATGGAGCAGCACATAAGGATACCAAACATATGGAACAAGAATATTTTGTCCTCTGCTCTTTTGCCCGAGTGCTACAGAATCGACACCTTCTATATTTACTAATGCGTGGCATATGTAGTCCAACATTTGATAAACGAGTCTCTTCTGGCACACCATAACAGTCCCCTTTTTTCGTTTTGAATACTGCAGCCTGCTTCTTTCTGCTACTAAAATTATCAATAAGTGCACGTGCAAGACGTAAACGGAATTCTTTATGGATGTTTCTTCGTATTGAATGAGTAGTCATATATACTATATATGAATTTATAATGGCAGCTTCCAGTAAAAACCAGAATATTCGGTGCCAATTTTTTCTTGATTTTCGACTTACAGAATAGGAAGACCTGTAATGGTCAAAAAGGTCAACTCTACCCATGAACTCTGTATATTTTTTTATGGCCAATGGACAAAACATATTTTTCTTTGAACCATCTTTTTGAGTCCTCTTTATTTCAATAATATCTTTGGGATTGAAAGCAGTAGTACACACAAATACATCTTTGGTGTCTCTCCATTTGAAAACTGAAAGCGGCGCCGAATATTGGTAAATAAATTCACCAGGTTTTAGTGTTGTCTCTCTAGATTTCTTGGTAATCAATTCTGGTAGACCCTTTCTGTTTATGCGAACAGTGCCAATTGAAAATATTTTTTTTTCAAACAAAGCTGTCATTAGCCCCAAACTCGTAAAAAAATTGTCAAATACCAAGAGAGTATTTTCTGGCACATCATCTGCAAGATCTAATACCACCCGGTAACCTAAGTTTTCTTCAGATGTACTACCAACTTTACCTGTGTAAAATTGGAACTGGAACAGATAGCCACTTTTGGAGTCGCACCTGGCCCAACACTTGTACCCCCTTTTTATGGGTTTTTTGGGCATATATTGCTTCATGGTCCTTTTACCTTTGAATTTGATCATAGATTCATCCATGGACTGTGTTTGAGATGATGTGCAAGCTTCAGCAAAGGTCTGATTTAGTTTTTGAATGAGTGGTTGTATTTTACACAGTTTGTCATAGTTGGGGGATGTTTTTGGTAGTTCTGTTCTTATGTCAGATAGATGAAAATTTTTAGTGATTTTTTTGAACCGTCTTAGGGTCATGACACCAGAAATAATTGGGTTTTTATAAAACACATCTGTGGACCAATATAGCTGGCTATCAGAAATTGGATTGATTGACATCAGTATCATCATACGTAAATATGCAGAGATCTCTTCCTTTGTGACATCTTGCCATCCATGTGATCTTTTTTCATTTGCATATATGTTTGTATTTTCTACAATTAAGTTTAGCATAGATTCCGGAAACATGTCCAAAAAGTAATCTTTTGGGGTACTCCTATTAGTATATATTTTTCTTACTTGCAATGGCTTGTCAAATGAAGGGATATTCAAGTCTCCAACAAATGTGGTACATAAACGCTCTCTATTTTGCATCTCAGAATAACTTGGTCTGGGAGTATTTGATGAAAAGTTTCTTCTTTCAGGAGGCATATTCAACACAGGCTCCTGCAGATTGGACTGTGTATCTATTATGTCCATTGCTTCATTGTTCATTTGAATTTGTTGAAATACAGTACTTACATCTAAGCTCCTGGTAGAAAACTGTTCATCAAGAGGCTGAATAACTATTTGAGAGCTTGCACTGGCAACAGGCACTCCATAAGGAATGTAAGCATGTGGGGTACATTCAGGCCTGTTGACAAGTACTTGTTCATCTGCATATTGCACAGTTTCAGTTGCGTCTGCATTTATTTCACCTGGAAAAATACAGGTACTATAAAACTAAGTACTGAAAAAATTATATTCTTACCTAATTGTTCAAAACATATCTACTTACCACTCAAAATAGTAATCAAGTCCTCTTGGGAAAATGATTTTTGAATTTGGTCTTACATTGTATTCATATGTGATACATCATCTACTAATGGATGTTCATCTTCACTAAGGTGGTCAGATTCGTCGTCTTCTGAAGACATCAATATTGACAGTGCCCTTTGCACATTGTCTCCCTTTGAGAGATCTAGTATTTTTCTCTGAAACACATAATTATGTTAGTTGTATATTTTCGTATTAGCTAAAATTAGAGTCTGTTGTGGTCTAAAGTATTATAGTTCCCACATGTTTTGAAGCTCAATAATTACACTAATATTGAAACAATCACAAAAAAAAACATTGATATCCATAAAACAACTCAAAACCTACAAATAATACTAAGTCAAATAAACTTACCACATTTTTCCGCGACATTATAATTTTATTTTATATTTGCACTATAATTTTGGCTCACAACTCAACGAAAACAAACAGCCGGTTTTTTGACTGCCCACAGATAAAAAATTCTGTTACTTTCCGTTTCAACTTTGACATTAGGGCAAAGACACATTGTTTGTTCGTATAATAATTGACATATAGGTTAAATGCTCTAAGGGGAAGCATTCTCCTTTAGTCCAATTAAGGGTTAATTGATATGTACTTACCTACTTAAATTAATCAAACATTAATTTGTTCTAGCATAGAATTATTTGATGAAGGAGCTATGAGATCATATATTTATACTTGAATACTATTTCAGCAGTCTCGACATTAGTAGGTAATGACGCTGTCGCAAACTTGCGATTGTAATAATACCTAATAACGAAAAAATTCTGTTGCAATAACGACGCTCGTGAGAAACGCAAGTCTCTACATCCAAGTTAGCGAGCCAAGATGTACAATAACTTGACATATCGGTACCAATGATAATAAAAGTAAATCGGTACGGCAGCGAATAACGAAAATAAAATCTCCTTGATTATGGGGAAAAATAGAAAACATGTTTCAATAAAAATAGACTATAATAAAAGCCTTATTTTGAAGGCACTATTTTACATGAAAACTCGTACTTAAGTAAGGCTACAAACGTGTAAAAAAAATTAAATATTTAAGGAAATTAAAATTTGCCTCCTTGCAACATTGGTTTAGTGTTAAACTTGTCAAGTCATTGGTTTTGACGTTTTGTTTATTTTGTTTCTGTTCTATTAACAATGGACCTGTATAAAAATGTACTCTGTGCAATGGACAATGGTATTTTCTCAAGCATTTTTTATTGATAGCTAAGAGTACAGTACCTCTGCTTTGTGGCTGAAGCTGCTACCCCACTGGATATACTTCTACATTCACGGTCAGTGGGTCGTCTTTGGAGCGGATTTACAGACGTCTGAGTATCTACGAAATGATACTGGAATTCGACAAGTTTGAAGAGATGGCTGTAGGAGCTGCATGAAACATTGGTATTCCGTCAGGATACAGAAATAAGCAGATTCAAGGGATTTTTCATTTTAATCATGCGGATTCCTTGTGTCGTACCATACCAAAGCTTTGGGAAGTAGTGTGTAGCTGTTCACACTAAAAAGAACCTCCGACCTCCACGTAGCTGGGGACTACCAGTAAAAGAATGACAAAGGACAAGCAGAAAATCAAACTGAGTGAAATGTGAGTGTAGTGTATGTAATATTGATAAGATTCTTTCAATATAAATGTCTGTAATTGCAGTGTTACAATATTTAATATTACCGTACTATAGTTGTAAGGGATACACAGCAGAGTTATTACAAGTTTAAGTGACATAAAAGAAATGCTTGTGTGCAAAATAATTCCAAAATATTCAATAAGTATACAAAGCTCATCAACCAAGGTTTGAATAACTGAAACATGTTTGAAGGAGAATGACCCGTTTATTTTAAAGTTATTCCATTAATTTATAATGTTATATCGAAGAAAGTAGTTAACCAATCCTCTATTTTTTTTGTACCAATGGCAAATTCAACCAAATTAAATTTATTATTAAATCATTTAATTCAAGCAACAAGACTCGATAGTGTTATTAACAATATACTTACAAAAAACTATGTTAGTAACACACTAACATAGTTACCATTATTCATCTCATTCTTCCTATATTAAAAATGCAGTGTGAAATTTAATTTTAACGTTCATTTTCATGTTAGTATTTCAATAATTGATAATTTTGCCTTGTTTGAAGAAAGTATTTGTGTATATTATTGTATTTATTGATACAGATGTTTGTACTTTAGTATTTTTTTGTATTATAATTAAATGATGTGTGTATTATTTATTGTCTTGTTTAAAATTTTTACATAGATAGTATAGCTATGATGTAGGTACTGTGATATGTAATATTCATTACTTGTGTGTTCTGCACTGAAATAACTGTAATGTCCTATTTCTTCACATTTTATGCAAATAAAGATACATAGGTACATGTATACGACCTTCATTTTGCCTTCATTACATGTTTAATACTTTACTTTTAAGCTAGATTTTAAAATATGTGAGCGGCTTTTTAGTTGCAACCAATTAATAATTTAACGATCATTATCTCTGTCTCTATGTCTGTTATCGTGGACCGAGCCTGACTAAACCAACTTGTTCATGTGATTGGCAACTGTGAGATTGTTCAATCTTATATGTTAGTAAGTACCTTGGTTCCATAATCAATTAATCACACACTGGGGGGTGTGAGGATGAGATTCTAAGGAGATGTGCTAACACAACATCTGCCGTTGATAAGCTCAAAAGAGTCTGGGCCAATCATAATATCACCAAAGCCACAAAAGTCCGCCTGCCGAGAAGTTTGGTTTTTCCAATATTTCTGTACGGCGCAGAAACATGTAGGTACGGTTCGCCTCAAAGACCGACGCAAAATAGATGCACTAAATCTTGTCCATGGGCAAGTAAGGCTAAACGCTGCAACACAAACGTCCATGGTCCAAAGCTCCCGAGACGCCAGTACCTAGGTTTGGAAGCCTGCTAATAAGGTTACGTTATTCACTTAACAGATCTATTCAGAAACTCACCAGAAATAAAACATTCTGAATATTCCACAGCTGTGCCTCCGCGACGCGGAACAGTTGATAACTCTTCAGTACTTGCTCGTTTCATGTTGGAAATTGATTATTTTGATAATAATTATCAATCAATATCAACTTGCAACTTGCAACAAGAAACCTCGATTCACGAGTTCACGACAGAAACAGGACGCTTAATTTTGGCGCTCTTTTCAAGTTTTTTTTTAAATTCAATGTCAAGTTCAAAATTGTAATTGATGGACTCTATGGTCGATTGTTTGATTGTTGGAAATATGTTAATCGACTCTTTTTTTAAATAGGTCATATTTAAATGATTAATAATTTCTAGATTATCTCAAAAAAAATATTACCATATTTCTTTGAGACCTAGAAAACAGGAAAACTTTATTTTAAAAGTTCGTTAATTATCCATAGTTTAATTTTTAACCGGCGAAAATTTCCCCGGCTTAAACGTACCCCAAGCGAAAACTTATACCAGCGGACGACCGTAAACGGAGCAGATTCAATTTTAGTCAGATTAATTTTTCACCTCCCGGTGTGCTTAAACGGGGTGTTTGACGTTTAGGCAGTCAATTTTAAACTGAATAATTGACTTAAACGCACCCCAAACAAAAACGCTGTCCGCCATGTTAGTATTCCTCCCCCCTTCGCTCCACTCGGTCTCGCAGGTTCGCTCCACTCAGGACCTACCTACCACCGGAAAGCTATCGTGACCTTATCCCTACGCTACGCTACGCTTCGCTTTACCGCTACCTAGTTTCCGAGATACGATGGGGGGAGGGGTGAAGGGGGGGAGAGGGGGGAGTTTTGAAAAAAACTAATTTTGACCTACTCTGGGCCCACGGACATGAATCTGAAAAAGAAAATGTTCCAAGTCTTAACTTCCGAGATCCGCCTAAAGGGGGGAGAAGGGGGAGAGAATGGGGGAATTTTGAAAAATGGTTTTTACTTTTCCGAGCCTCCTCTATACGAATCCGTAAAAAAACAAAACCCAGGAGGAGTGAAGGGGGGCAGAGGGGGGAGTATTGAAAAATGATTTTGACCAACTCTGGGCCCCTTGATATGAATCTGAAAAAAAAAAATGTTCCAAGTCTCTTAACTTCAGAGGTCTACCTAGAGGGGGGGAGAAGGGGGGCAAGGGGGGCAACTTTGAAAAATGGATTTTACTTTTCCGAGCCTCCTCTATACGAATCCGTAAAAAAACAAAACCCAAGAGGGGTGAAGGGGGGGAGAGGTGGGAGTTTTTAAAAATGATTTTGACCAACTCTGGGCCCCTTGATATAAATCTGAAAAAAAAATGTTCCAAGTCTCTTAACTTCCGAGATCTACCTAGAGGGGGGGAGAAGGGAGGCAAGGGGGGCAACTTTGAAAAATGGATTTTACTTTTCCGAGCCTCCTCTATACGAATCCGTAAAACAACAATACACGGGACACTTAGTTTCCGAGATACGATAGGGAGGGGGGAGAGTGGGGTGGAAAAGGGGAGGTTTGGGATTTTTCCCATACTCGTGAGAGTTACTTCTATACGAATCTGTAAAAATATACCCACCTCCCCCTTCACCATCTGGAAGAACAATTATGTCAGTCAGTGAGTGAGTGAGTGAGTGGTAATCGAGCTTTATATAGTATAATATTAGATGATACGCCAATTGTTTAACACACAACAATTGTTTTTGGTATTGAATACCATGATAATAATTTGATGTTTAATTAGGCATTTGATTGTTGATATACCGACGCAATTAGTGTGGGCTTATACAGGATGTTGTATCTTTGACATATTTAAGACCAAGTTTGAGTCTGAGCCGCACATGAAGAGTTCTGTACCACCATACAATATTTAGCAAAAAACGCCGAAATAAAACACGTTTCTTGTAAAGGAACCCGCTTTAATTTTTACTTTATTTTATTTTTATTATTTATCATTACAACGGCAATAGAAATACACAATCTGTGAAAATTTCAACTGTCTACTTATTAAAGTTTTAGAGATACAGTTCGCTGACAGACAGACGGACAGCGGAGGTTTAGTAATGGGGTTCCGTTTGGCACTCTTCGGGTACGGAACCCTAAAAACTGCCTCGTTGGTCTAGTGGTCGCAAGCACTACTGCTGAGTATGTCGTTCTGAGTTCTATTCTCAGCTCGGACAAAGTGTTGTTGGGTTCATCAGGAATTTCTCAGTAGCAGCCCGAAGTTTGATTTTGTGCCCAGTTGATGGCAATATGTCCTGTTGCATGCGACTTAAACATAAATACGCGAAATGTGGGTGTACTGTTAGTACACCTCGCCTTACCCTACGGGGATTATAGGGACCTACAGGCGTGATATTTATGTTATGGGATTAAAAAAAAAAGAAAACAAACCTCTTGTATAGCATAAAAACATTGGCGGGAGTGCCGACAGAAGTGAAAACTTGAACAAGATCACCTTGGTGGAAGAAAAATACTTGTATAGAACATTGGTCCATAACCTTATCTGAATAAAAAGCACAATGGAGTTTACAAAAAAAAAAAAAACTTCCAAAACCTTTAAAGTAAAAATACTTGCATAGAACATTGATCCGTAACGTAATATAAATAAAGAGCACAATCGCGTTTACAAAAATGAGGTGTCGTCATGGTGTCGCGAAATCATTGGTTTAGTCCCATCTCAAAAATACCCAACGCGTTAAGCGCGTTGGGTATTTTTAGAAGTTTTCACTTCTATTAGTCAGCTATATTCTATGGTTTATGCGTGGTAGTTCTGAAAACATACCATGATGACAATTATTGGTAAACCCCCTTAACGATAACTAAGATTCTAAAGTCCTGTTTCGCCCTCAGACCAAATAAAACACCAAGACATAGCGCTGTCAATAGTGATGTGGAGCCGGTTTCGTAAACATGTGTGCACTTAGTCAGGTGTAGTTTATTTGCTATGTAGTATCATTGTAAATGTGTGCGTGTGAGCGTGTATGCACATAGCGGAGGTTAGTTTTGGCATGCTTCACTTGTATTGTTCACAGCGCTCTGTCTTGGTTTTTATTTGATCTAAGGTTTCGCCGCCTCCGTATAGGTTCCAGCTAATTAATCTGGCTAATTTCATACACATTTTGTTACATTATTTTTTTATTTGTTTGGTCGATGGTGCCTTCACGGATACCTACTATGAAACATTATATAAATTATAAATGAACGAGTTCATTACAGGTTCTTATTCATATTTATCAGGTAAATTAAAACAGAAATACAGCGAAAATTTATCCACACCTTGTATTCACGTTTATAGAACTAATATTGAAATCAATTTGTGGTGTGGTAAAACGTCACAGTTTTGGTATTATTTGAAATGTTATTGAACTAAATTAACAGCAATCACTAGATAAATTGGATTAGCATTTATAATTGGACAAGTGCTTTATTTTGTCAATTAATTACTGTGGGTAATATTACGGTTAACTCCCACCTGTTGTTAATATAGGTTTTAGTATTTTGTAATGTGAAAATGTAATTTCCAGAATGTTATATATTTATTTAAATAACATGGGAGACACCGAGACAGCTAAAACAAACACATCCTTGACTTATAAAATAAAGAAAAAAAAGGAAATCCTAAGAACATTTACACCAAGTTACTACAGAATAATTACTATATTACTTGCACTGCATGACAACCACCATAACAAAATGAACTACATGAAAAAGTTACGGCTTAAGCACTTCTTGGCTGATGACACACTAGTTAGGAACGGATCTATATCGCTAATATCGGCTTTATATCCATATCGTTCTGTATGTTTGTGGCAAGATGGCCGACGGTTTTGTCATCCGTAAAATAACAAAACTGAATAATTCACACATGAAAAGAGTAGTTTATAATAACACTGATCTAACATCACACCTGTATTGCCCAAAGGGTTAGGGAGAGGCGCCTATAGTATACCCACATCAGTAGTTTATAATATTTCGAGTAAACAAAACAGATTAATTTTGGAGTTAAAACTACGAGATTTCTAATCTCGGAGACAAAATGGAAATGTCCCATGAGCCTACAACATTAAAGAAATTACTGAAATGAGACAAAATATTTCAACCTTTTATTCTTTTTTTTGTGACCTTTTTATATGCAGTGATAGCCTAGTGGTGTGACCGTCAGACTGCCAAGTCATAGGTCTCGAGTTCAAACCCAAGGCATGCACCTCTGACTTTTCGGATTCATGTGCGTATTACATAATTATCACTTGCTTCAAAAACGGTGAAGGAAAACATCGTGAGGAAACGTCTGAGAAATATCCAAGAGATATTTCTCGACGGCATGTGAAGCCAAGTCAGTGGCCCATTGGTGGCTTTAAAACTCTGACACCAGTACCCTAATTGCGTAACTCATTTTCGTAAACAATTTTGCCCAATTTATTTCATTTTGATAGTTCAACAAGATTCATTGCGTTATTTACGTTGTTGAGCATATATTTTTTCCTACTTATGAAGAAATGGATTAGCAATCTGTTTCAAATCGTAACAGATTGTGATTGTGTTGTATTACGCAATTAGGGTACAGGTTAGTCTCTAAACACACAAAAAGAAGAAGAAGAACTTGTGACCGTCCTGTGCGTGTTCCAATAAATACATTTTCTTCCTTATTTTTTTGTCATCATGTCGATAACTATTTTACTCTTAAAACAGAAAAAAAAAATATGGCTGCTTGGTGGAAGAAATAGCATGCGGGTGAGTATTTACCTAGAAGAACCTATTTACAAAGCTCTCTAACATCCAATAAGAAACTAAGTGGTCAAATATTTAATCCTGTATCAATTAAAGTGACCCAACCAAGCAGTAACCCTCACAATCCTTAATAGGTAAACGACTCTTGCACCATCTAATCTGTTATTGACGTCTAAATTCAAACTGTTCCAATGCATGTTGTAGTGTACATTCGCAGGCCTCAGTTTCTCGAGCTAAGTCAAAAGGCATACAAACGTTTGTTTGGGGATCTTATGCTTTCCTAGCCTAGTGTTTCCTTTGTGTGGCGGCTTTCCCAGCTTCTAAGGTCTCGGAGGAGAGAGGCTTCCACTGAAGCAGTTTAGTGTTGCGTAGCAAGTTTATGCTGAAAGGAGACCTTTTCATGATACTAGTTAAGTAAAAACTTTTTTACAAAAAATACAACCGACTTTCAAACTACAAAGTGAAAAATAACTTTAATTTCGGAAGTTGGTGTCTTTGGATCAGTGTTTTAGTTTTTGCATTTTTTTTAGTTTTTAGTAGGTTAGTTTGTAATTTATCTAAGTTACAATAGCATTATGTCAACTGCTCATCATCTTTTTACAAAATGTTGCTTTTCCCGATGGAGGGACTTTAATTGTTGAGGAGTTCTAAAGGTACTACACCATCAGCTCCACTGCACCATATGAATTGTGACGACCATCAATTGCTTACCAACCATATTAAAGTAACCGAATCGCAACCCGTGAAATACATATTATTGAGTAGTTCCGGTGGCCATCTGTGTCCTTCAGCATCAGTTCCACTATACCAAATGGTGCTTTCCGAGAGCAAATGCACGAGTTACTATAAAAAATACCCAAATCGCTATAGATGTGCCTATAATATTTGAAGAGTTCCCTCGATTCCTCCAAGATCCCATCATCAAAACGTGACCAAATGAGAATGGGACCAACATGAAAGTATACACTTCCAAAAAAAAAAAATACATATCGGTCAAGCTGTCTTCGAGTAACCGGGGAACATACATAAAAAAAAGTTTCCGGCGAACTGAGAACCTTCTTTGTTTTTTTGAAGTCGGTTAAAAATTAGATCTAAAAAAAAATGAATTTTCTAAATAACATAACATCTCAACCGTTTTTCCCAAAGGTTTAGATAGAGGTGTACCGGTAGTACATCCACGTTTCGTCAGTTATGTTTAAACTAGCTGCGCTCTGCGGTTTTACCCGCATAAGTCTAGATTCCGTGAGAATATCGGGATAAAAAGTATCTTATAACCTAACCCAAGTCATGGTCTACCCATGTACCAAATTATATCTAAATCCGTTCAGCCGTTTTAGCGTGAAAGCTTTATAAACAAATAAACAAACAAACTCACTTTTGCATTTGTAATATTAGTTAAGATAATTAAAGCTAATGGAAAAACCCAATAACACTTTGCCTGACCTGGGAATAGAACCCATGATCTCCTGGTTAGCTGTAGTGCTTCCGACCCCTTTTACCTTCAGCACAGTTTCAAATAAGCTTTTAATGTTTACAGGTGCTTAATGCTGAATTGAATACTGCTTTTCTTTACTGGTCGATAATTTTAAAGGCTTCCCCAAAACTGATTCCTAACTACACATCGACTGTGTAGTAACTCACACCGCCATTTATCAGACTCTAGTGTATACTGGGGAAACTTCAAAACGTTAATGGGCGATTACCTCGAAACATTATGTTCCGTGTATGACATAGATTGAGGACATTGTTTATTCATGTGTTCCAGACCTGTCTTTGTCAGTAACTTTGTTTTACTATTAATTTAGTAAGCAGCTTCTGGCCTTCTGTCCAATGTCTTTTTTCATTGAATGTTATTAACGCTTATAATTGTATTTAGGTATTACTTCTGAAGTATACACAAATTATTATTATTTTATGTGTCATATTTTTTATTAATTACCTTAGTTATTCGTGATTTTAAATCTGTTATACATTATGAGTCTTTATAATGCGCACTTAACGAAATGACTCTCTATGCTTAATTTTATCGACGGAAAAAATATTTGAAAAACTCTAAATTTTTTTTTATAAATATACTAGCTTTTGCCCACGGCTTCGCCCGCGTGGATGTCGGAAAATATCCCACGGGAACGTACTACCGAGATTTCATACCTAATAGCCGAGGAAAAGGTCATTGACTCCTACCGCTGCGCCCGCTTTGCCGTCAATCAAAATTATATACTTTGCTACGCGTAATTTTGAACCTGTGTTATCTTTTAAATGATAAGATGTCAAGGATTACCTAAATCTAAATTAAATGTCCAATTTAATAACATATTTTATTGGATAAGAATTGATATAATACCGGTTAAAAAAAGATGTTAAAAGTATAACTGGCAAAATAAGGATGTAAGCTAGGTACACCGCTGTCTAACCCTTCGGGGCAAAACAGTTGCAATGTCATGTTATGTTAAAAGTAGTCACTCATCTTCAACTTTAAAACCATCGAAAATATTAAAGGAATATCGAAAGGAGATCACCGTTGCCCGTCTTCTTAAAACGACCTTTTTGCCACCTTATAGCTGCTCTAAAGATTTCAAAGCCATGGCACATTCTTTAAAAAAAAACTAGATTGTATTGCAATCAATCTTAAAATAAAACGGAGAAAAGAGTCACTAATCTATCCTCGTATTTCACTTTTAAAGGAACCTGCATCAGCAACATGTACATCGCTCCCCACAGACGACGACAATGTAATTCCGACAGCCCGGAGTCCGGAGAGGTCACGGTACAAATGACGAACAATTAGCTGCACCTATTATGTTGATTGTGAACAGAGTGCCACGTTACTGTGTGGATGTATTTCTGTTGAAGTCTGCAATAAATAGAAGCTGTGACTTACTTCGTGGTCTGAGAGATTAAAATTGTGAGAGTATCATTTTTTTGGATGTGTAACGTTTGAAATAATAACAAAAGTTCTAACAATCATATGACCTAATTTCATTTTATTTCCTTTTTTTTTGTATAATCAATGAAATGATATAATGAATTTTTAATATAATTTCATTGTACGTAATTTTATATGGTATAATGAATTTTAAACCACATTTAAATTAATATTCAATTCATATAATATTCAGTTACTATAATATTCAAAATGTATAAGTAACGTATAATATAATTTAGAAACGCAGTCATTCGGGTTAGGTTAGAACAGCGACCATTAACGCACGAAGGCGAGTGAGCAAAGCGAGCGTGCCGCGGTAGCGGCCGCCAAGCGCCAGATCCTCTCTATTGTTGGTGAATCATTTGGGTTAGATGAGTTTATTCATTACAGAATTTTAGCTGAGCATTATACAAATTGAGAATTATTTGAAATGAAGGTTATATGAAATTTAACATTAGATCACATGAAATTAGGTTATTTGTTTTTATAACATATGAAAATTATAACATGTGAACGTTATTTCAAGTGAAATTATACTATCTGTTATTATGCCATATATCACACACCCCATTTTTTATGTAATAAGCTATAAAAATGCGCTCATTAAGGGTGTGACTACTAAGATGACGACTAATAGAGAAATATTGGACAAAAAGACATGTTGCGTCGATCACAGTCATCGTGTCCCTAATCCCAATTTATTTGATGATGATTGGGGAACCATGATGACGACAAACTACTTGAATTAATAAAAAAAGATAAAAAAATGTAAATAAACAGATTATTCGGTTTTAAAATTGAATATATTTAAAAACCAAATAATTATAAATAATAACTAATGATAATAATTATAAATAATTATAATTATTTTAAATAATGAATGATAAAATAATTATAATTATTTTAAATAATTAATCATAAAATAATTAATATTTAGAAAAATATTAATTATTAGAGTATCGTATTTAGAGTACTTTTTTGTATAAAAGATTTTTTACAAAAAAAAATAAAAAAATATTGATTTCTATCAATATTTTTTAATTTTTTTATAAAAAAGCTTTTATACAAAAAAAAAACTCCGGAAGTCGGTGGCAAAAAACTAAAACCAAAGACACCGACTTCCGAAATTTAAGTTATTTTTCACTTTGTAGTATTTTTTTTGGAAGTCGGTTGTTTTTTTTTGTGTAAAAGTTTTTATTTCTCGCTTTTTAGTGGATAGTTTGTAATTTACCTAAAGTTACAATAGCCTAATCTCAACTGCTCATCACCTTTTATAAAATATTGCTTTTCCCGATGCAGGGACGTTAATCGTTTAGGAGTTCTCCTGGTACTTAACCATAAGCTGCACTTCTCTATATGCATTGTGACGACCATAAATTGCATTAAAACCATATTGAAGTAATCGAATCGCAACCCGTGAAATATTTGTAATATTGAGTAATTCCGGTGGCCATTTGTGGTCTTCATCATCAGTTCCACTTCACCAAATGGTGCTTTCCAAGAAAAATTGCATTAGTTACTATAAAAAAGAATCATCGAAATCGGTTGGCGCGATATTGAGTTATTCGTCCATTTGTCGCGCGCGCATACATACATAATGCAAATTTAATACTTATATGGTTTTCTCATGGATGCCATTATTAGAACTAGACCAAATGAATGAATAGAAGAAATGGGACCACACGGGAAGTACCAGCTTTCAAATAAAAAAAGAATCATCAAAATCGGTTCACCCAGTCGAAAGTTCTGAGGTAACAAACATAAAAAACCAGTCGAATTGAGAACCTCCCTTTTTTGAAGTCGGTTAAAAAAAACCCCGACAGAAGTGAAAACTTGAACAATTTTATTGTGCAGGAAGAAATAAAAGCTAAGATGCACGTTCATTTGTATGTATGCCACCCCATTTGATGTAAAGTCAGCTAAAGACTCGTGGATCTTCCCAACTATAAATAGACACACTTGCTTTCCCCGTGGGAGCACACAACTGATGAGGTACAATTAGGTGCACCTATTATGCTGATTGCGGGCACAGCTCGACACGTGTCCTGTATTGTAAGTACCTGTAATTTAATGTGAAAACGGTTTGGTGAGAAGGAGGAGGTAGTGTATGGGTCAATTTATGTATTTAAATATAGTAATTTTATTTCAGACTATCCAATACAGAATCATCCATATTTGTGTTAGTAAGTAATTAAGAATTATGTTAGTAAACCACAAAATTAAAACAAACGACATCAAATTGACATATGTGATGAGGATTCCATCAACGATCGATGAACTTTACCCACTCTCCGGTTGTGGACAAGAGAGGAAATACGACTGCATATATGCAAGCAACAGCCTTTTACTTTTAATGATATTCTTAAAAATCACTGAATGAAATAGAATACGATCATACTTACTTACCTTACCTATTTAGTTAAGGTAGGCATTGTAAGTGGTTCAGGACATTCCGTTCACTTCCCTGCTTATCCTGCTGAATAATCACAGAAGAAAATTATTGCAACATTAAAAAAAAAATGTGACAATTCGACTACACCAAGTATGATTGACAGACGATGGGCGACAGTAAGAAGACGAAAGAAAATACAGCATGTAGCAAAAAGGTGTGGGTGTCATACAAAACTTGAATACCTACTTGACCAAAATATATGGGATGGCTGAATTTTTTTTTTGCGATTACGATATTTGTCCGATGGAGAAAGTTTTTTAGTTTAACGATCTGTGCCACAGCCTTAAATATGACCACACGTTTTTGGTACATGCTGTATAAGGCGACGATAACCGATTTTTTTCATGATTTTATACTGAAGATCACGTCTAAACGAGCACTGTTAATGATTTGAAAAACATACAATGTTAAATTAGAACAATTTTTTAATAACTTAATATAGGAATATTTTAGATTATGTTTATTAGTGAAATTAATTTGTAAAGTTATAAATAAAAAAAAATAAAAAAAAAATACTTTCATTTCAGCCCTTGATCTATATGATGTTAGTAATACACACTGCTTATTAGCTATGTTAGTAACAAACGACAACAACATTTAATTCATATATCTGCTGCACTCACCAGACGTACCGGGTATATAACGCAGCAAAAGAATCACGCAAAATCTATCAAGCGTATTTTTCTAAAACCTTCACCATTTTAAAGATAATTTAATTATTAATCTTTTAGTATACGTATTTTATTAAAATACCTTTTGTTTTATGTGTGACTGTACCTGAATTACCCTAGGCTGATAAAATTTTCGTTTTTCCTAATTATGCTAATATTAGTGGTTAGGTCGGTTCCCCCCTTAGGGGAAGGGCCGCACTCCACCCCGTACGGCCCTGTAGAGCTCGTCTCCAGACTGGTCACTCTCCCACCTATATAAGAAATTAATTCCTAAATAAGAAGAACTCCGATACCTTGTCCCATTAATAAGGCAAGGAAAGGATTGAAGGAGATTGTAAATAAGACAGGAATTCATAGTTATGAAAATACATTGGATGTGATTTTAGAAAGCTATTTAAAAATAATAGAGGGATGCAAAGTATGTCGTTATAATAATATAAACTTGTGAGTAACCTTTACGTTAGCGTAACAGGTATTTGGTCAGTCATTACTCACACGATACCTCACATCTGCACTCGGAATGCTCAGAGCAACACTTCCATAAGTGACGCATTCTTTCGAACTGATAAACGTGACGCAGCGGCTTTCCCTGCGGCAACGTGTGACCGTCCTTGTCTACAACGGGCGGCTAGTTCCAGCGGCATGCGTCGGCATCATGCTCTTAAGGAGACATGGTCCCTATCAGTCCTTGGACTGAATATAAGATAGATGTGTTCACCCAATCCCCTGGAAGGTCGCCCTTTGCACAACAAGCACATCTGCAAGACACGCGTTCATGTCAGTCTGACCGAATTATTGGTCTGAGATATCGAATACAATATTCAAGAATTACTACCTAATAGAGTTGAGAATCGAAACTCAAGAATCATTATTTATTTAATAGAGTTTTGGATAATCTCTATTAAAGCCCTTTTAATTGGTCAGAGGCAATGGATACATAATCCAAGATTTAGGTACTAGATAATAGAGTAGAGAATCATAATTCAAGAATCATTAATTAATAGAGTTGTGGATCAACTCTCCTGAACATCTATAGACAGTTCCCAAAGCGCCCTCCCTTCACCACTTCCTAGTGTTTGAGCTGGGGAGAAGAAGTGGCGCAACAAACTCCCCAGCAACACGTCTCTGTCTGTTTAGTTACAAGAACTTCAAATATATTACCAGCCTTGGATAATTATTATAATGAAAGACTCACCCAGTCGCACTAACATACACACACACACACACACACACATATTACATTAATTACTAAATTAGTCTAATCTGGGCCTTAACCCAACTATATGTAACTTAATAACTAATACGCGTTATCTCGCGACAGCCCACTCGGACATGGCCTCTTGGTATTCACCACTTCTACTAATTTTAACTAGCCTAGATTCGGACGTCCGTAGCCTATCGTGGTCTCAAGCCAATTCGTCCTCACCAATCCTTCAAAATTCCTAAAATCACGTTCATCTCAGCCCCTTTTCCCACAGTTTCGCAGAATAGTTTAATGGTTGTTTTTGTACAAACTCTCGATTGTTTTAAAAGGTTCGTTTGAATTGCCTGAGCTCCACCAGATGTTGGCACTCGTATTGTGAGTCGAGATAAGAAATTGGATATTTTACTAGTTTCTTTAGAATTCGGTGAAATATTGCATTCGACCTTTTCGTACTTTGTTTCCCATTAAATAGAGGATTTATGTGTTTCTAAGTTGAGTGCCATGTGCCGATTTTAAAATAAATATAATATTTTGTTATTAAATAGGAGCAAATGGCAGACAATCACATATGCATAATAAATTAACAATGCGTTTTTTCTGGGACAGCGTTCCTTGATGGGCGAATCCTATTTCTGGCTGGATATACGAAGGGTTTTGTGAGCTTATTCTAGAACACGCAAGCTAACCACTCAAGATCACTGTCATATATGTGCGTCTTAAGTGAAATATTTTTGAGAAAAATCGTTTGCCTTAACATCCTGATCACATATTAATTGCTCTCGTTTATTTGCATACCCAATATACTGTACCGTAGTTGATATCGTCTACCACCCAAAAACTTTTTCGAATCGAGTCTGTGCAAAGACAAATACGATTTGTTTCTATCGGTTCGGGCATTTTAAAAGTTGGGTGTAAAATGCTATGTGTATGCATGTGGCAAAGATCTCTGTTTATCGATATTGGGTAGTGAAATTACAAAAAGATGTAGATGTAGGAATAAAAACGCAACTTTGAAAAGTTTCAATAGAAAGAAATGAGAGAAAAAATAATTCTGAACAAATGAAACACACTATAAAATACATAACATAACATCACGCCTTGTTTCCCCAAAGGGTTGGGCAGAGGTGTACCTTATAGTACACCCACATTCCACCATTTATTTTTAAATCCCATGTAATAGGGGGCGAGCCTTATTGCCATCAATCGGGCACAAATCCTAGACTCCGGGCTGCTACTGAGAAATTTCAAATTCCAGACAGAAAAATCCTTACTTTGCCCGGCTTGGGAATCGAACCCGGGACCTCATGTTCAGCAGTAGTGCTTGCGACCACTAGACCAACGACGCAGTACTACAAAATAAACATAAAATAATATAAAGTAGGCCAGACACTATATATAAATAGCTGTAGTTTCATAGTAAAAAAAATATTGAATTAGTGTAGGTTAGCCACACATCAGACTTAATCGTAACTAGCATAGCTATGTAGGAGTTCTAATGCAAATCTACCTACGCCTCCTGAGCATACAGGTGTAATTCAATTTTCTTTATGGTACAAAAAGTACAGCTGCTGTCGAAAGGCAAATAAAATACTTAATAACTACTGAACCTCTAAGCGAATATCCCTAAGGATGTCAACACAATTCACTGTAACACTTACAATCAAAACTACTCTCGGTCTCCCAAATCGTCTATTGTTCTACAATTTGTTCATGTCACTCGTCGCCCCTACGGAGACACTGGTCAATACTGCTCATTACACGAGACAACCCTACCAAAATAATTCCAACAAGCAAAATTCAACCTTATTTTTTGAGAAACAGAGACGTTTCTATCTGTATGAAAGTCATTAACAGCACAAGAGTTGTTACTGAGTTATACGAAATTGAAATTTATTTGGTAGGTGATAAGGGTGAATAAGGTAGTATTGGTAAGGTGGTAGTTAAGGAAGGATTAAAGACAGACGAAGCTAAAGGATACGGAGGCAAAGAGGTTGCAAGCGGCTTTGTCTAAGGAGCCATTGGTCTTTTGAAATAATATTGTGAAAGTGTCGTAATATCTTAGAGGTTTAAAGATGAATGGGGTGCAGGAAATAGTTGGGAGAGTTATTAGTGAAAGTGACTTTATGTTCACTTTCAATTAACTACGGAACTGTCTTGACAGATTTTGAGTTAGCAGAAATATGTATTATTATTGTGTTCTATGTTAGACTGCTGGATGGAAATTAGTCTTAGGGACATTTTTAAGTAGACTTTAGACAGACAGATAGAAAATGATTGAAATTATTTGATAAAAGGTATATAGATAGAGATATATTATAAATATTATAATAGCATGTGAGCGTTTCTCTACTAAAATGTTACAAAATATCTCTTAAAGAAATTGCGAGGCAACTCTTGCCCAATCTCAAAGTCAAACTGTTTGCTACAGCCAAATCGGCAGGCTGTTTGCTGTTATGAATTTGATTTTATTTGAACCAGTCAAAATCTGTATAAATATTATTAATAAAAATTAAATGCTGTTTGTTAGTAAGCGCATCATTTGAAAATGCATCGACCAAAAAGCAGTTTTTTATTTAAAAAAAAAAAAACATAATGTCCCAAAACAATTTTTTACGAAAAAATACAAATTGAAAAGTTTTCCGTAAAATTTTCAAATTCAGAAAAATGTAAACGTCCTTTTTCTATGGGATTTTTTAATTTCGACAGGACGACGTCTAGCGCGTCAGTTAGTTGTAAATAAATGTAAACTTAGAAACTTCAGACTTTTCATAAAAAAAAAAATGAGAATGGATAAAATAATAAATATTATGTTACATGAAGATGTTACCTGAATTCTTACTAGAACACAACCTATATTTCTTCTCACACCATAACGGAGATGAAAATAAACAGACGACGTACCATTACCTTTCAAATTATAATGAAACAGTCCTGAGTGACAGCTACTTACATTCTCCCTTCATCCGAGACAGAAATTAACATAAATATAAGGAAATACAATCAAAATTTTCAATGAAAATGGGACAAAAATAATAAATAACCCAGTATATTTTAGACTATGGGTTTGTTAGCAACATGGGATTGCTTGAAGACGTAAAAAATAGATAACAGTAAGAACCTTAGTACTTTAGTGTTACCATCTGATGTTATGTTGGGTTGAGATCCTTTTGGAAAATTATAAATTAATAGATATTCGTTGCGTCTTGTGGCTAAGTAATAACAGCCGCACGGGTCGATCGATCAGGCTAAGCTATGCTTGCCGCGGTTAGTCCGTGGATGGGTGACTACCTTTACATACCAAGACCCCACCGTGCCTCGGATAGCACATTAAGGCGTTGTTCCCGGCTGTCATTCGTGAATCTTTGATGGTCGATACGGGTCGTTAGAAGCCCGAAAGTCTGACAACCAGTCTCACTAAAGGAATATTACCTGAAGCTGACCTCTTTAACATAGTTGGAAAAAGGTTAGGCAGATGATGTTGATGATTCGTTTTTGTTTTGTCTGGTGTTTCCTCAATTCATAATCCGACTTGGCGATAATTCTTAAAATATCTCTTTAAAAAACAAGGTTTATCTTTAGACCCAAAACAAAGAAGCCGTTTTTTAATTTCGAACCTAATTCCGACAACTTAATAGGTGTCGGACTAAGCTGTAAATTTTTTCAATGTTACGTTATTTACAAAAGAAAGGCATTGTTGCATTGAGGGTTTGTGACTATCGTCGGGTCGCCGTTTCCCTTTGGTACCTATGATCCACAATTTAGTAGCTATGTGAAATTATTTGAAATTATTTTAATACTTATCTACTCTTCCTCATGCAGTCCATACGTCATAAATAATTTCAAGCAACGTTCAACTAAAGGCGCGTAATTAAATCCCTCGTGCCCCGTGTTACTCTCAGTCCTTTGATAACGAACGAATATTTTCCAGTTTCGTAACAAAGATACACGTTTTTCGCATTTCATTGCTTATTTGATTATGCTCGACAGTGATTATTTCGATGCTGTTTCTTTTTAAGATTTAATTAATACAATGACGGATGATTTGTTTTCCAACTGCATTTACCTAAGGGATTTTATATTCTAATGCATAAGATACACGGGCAAATGTTATTATCAACATACGAGTTTTAGCAACACACTTTGATGTTCATTATTACAGGGACTTGAATATAAATACTACTTATATTTATCATGAAATATTTGATTAGAACAGATAAGTAGCATTATAGAGCATTTAAATCTACTTGATAAAATGGAAATTTTCCACGCCATTATAGTTTGATGATGGGTTAGGATATTTTACTTGTTTTTATTTTTCTTCCGATTTCAATAAGGATGAGTTTTTCAATTCGACTGTGTATTTTTTTAAATTTATTAATGTGTTGGTTAATTATGTAGAAGTTTTAATTTGACATTTAAATTGTTTTTAAAGGGTGTTTTTTAGAGGTTTGGTTTTTAAATTGTAAACACTGTTTCTAGTGATTGTCAATTTGACAGTTGGCGGTATATTTGTGGTCAGTACGTTTTGCCATTTCACAATGGATAGACTAGACTTACTTCAGAACAACGCTTGCAAATTGTGCAAATTTATTTTGAAAACCATGGTTTAGTTCGCCAAACTTACCATACAAAATTTTGTTTAGCGATGAGGCTTATTTTTGCTGCGCGGCTACGTCAAGAAACAAAATTTGGCAATTTTATTGAGACGCCCTTATATCCATTAAAAGTCACTGATTGGTGCGCTTTATGGGCAGGTGGAATCATTGGCCCATATTTTTTTAAAGATGATACCGGCCAGAATGTTACCGTCAATGGAGAGCGTTTAGAGCCATGTTTGCCGAATTTTTTGTTCCCCAGTTGAATGGTATTGATGAGACAGAGCTGTAGTTTCAACAAGATGGTGCAACATGCCACACAGCGCGAGAAACCATCAATTTATTGCGGGAAACATTCGAAGAGCGCATAATTTCGCGTAATGGACTTGTAAGCTGGCCTCCACGATCGTGGGATCTCACACCTATGGATTACTTTCTTTGGGGATATGTGAAGTAATACGTCTACGCAGATAAACCACAGACATTGGACCACTTGGAAGCCAACATTTGCCGCGTTATTGCCGGTATACGGCCTCAGTTGCTCGGAAATTGGACTTCCCGATTACGCTTCATTCGAGCCAGTCGTAGCGCCCATATACCCGAAATCATTTTAAAGCACTAATGGCATAAGAATATCTTTTAAATAAAATCAATACCATGATACTGAAATTTGTTTTTAGGTGTTTTATTTCATTTTGAATTTGTATACCTCTAACACCCTTTACATTGTTAATGAAATGTTACCACAATCCTTAATCGCAAATTTCAGGGTGAAGGGAGAGGGGCGTTGTTGCGCCACTTCTTCCCAGGAGCAGCAGAAGCAGTATTAGGAAGTGGAGAAGGGTGGGCGTTTTGTGGGACTGTCTTATGTAATTTTGACGTTCGAAAAGTGCGGATTCTCAGTCAGTTTGAATAAATGACTTTTATTTAGATTTTTAAACACTATTCCTGATGAACGTAACAGCGGGTTTCTTTCATTAAACTTACGTATGCACCGTAAAGCAGTAACTACCTACGGCCTTTAATATTTAACATGAGAGCTCCTAGCTTCCTCACTCTAACGATTCTTAGATGAGGTCACTAAACTCCCATTAAGCCCAATCTGAACAAAACGAGGCACAATAAAAGGGAACATAAAAACAATGGAAAGAAACTTGCTTCTAACAAACAAAAGATTGTATAAGGAAAAATCATCAAAACCCATGAGATTTCACTAAAATAAAAGGGAACTGAACAAAATGGATACAATGTTCTTAGTAAATAAATATAAAAAGATATGAACAGAAGTTTCATCTACTTATGTAGTACAACTGTGTGAATCAGCTCGTTCGGAGAAGTACTACCACCATTCTTCATGTGCCTTTCAACATGTATGTATCTCTCTCTCTCTTCCTAACTTTAGTCCCCTGTTAGGTTTAGTTTAACTTTGTTTTCTTTTTATTTTGCCCTGACTTTAAACGTTGTCAGCTATCAGTATAAAAGGGATCGCATGATGGGATCGATGCTTAGGTTGGCCTTTTTTTTCGTTCTATACAGGTGGGCCTTTTTGTATGTAGTGCGCCTTTTGGATTTATATTTCACATGGCAAAATATCTGCTACGAACTAATGGCGACTCTGAAAAAAAACAGACCCGTATTACACTCGGACTAATGCTGTTTAAAAGGAGAGAACTTCTTGAAGATGCTTCTTACTTCTCCACCACACACCACACCTAAGCATCCACCTATTTGTTACGTACTTGTTCGTGCTTTGTGGCTCTATGTTGCAAAATAGTTCATTATGTATACCGATTGTCAACTAGAGCAGATAAGCGAGATTTATCATCGAAAATTTCAAATACCGTGCCCTCACATTCAGACGTCGACTGCTGACGACATACACCGAACAGGAATGTCGGCAGTTGACAGTTGTTTCCGATTTCATACGTATTGGAACACTTGTCTGTAAACGCAATTGAAACATACATACTGAATTCGTGCATCAACCCTGAACTGAAACTGATTTTAAAAAGATAGAAATTTGAGTCATTTATAATCTGATTTAAATTATAGGCACAGAAATTAGAACACGAAATAATTCTCTAGTTACATGTATCCGCCGAAATCCACAGTTCTCTAATAATAGAACGCAAAAATGACCCCGCCAATCCAAATTAAGACTTACATAAACACAGCCTGAACAAATACGAAACTACTAATTTGTTGTGCAAGACACCCTTTCAAATATTTGTTTCAGAGGCGAGTTGACTTCGTAGCACAAATATTGCCGATTGTCCCGTTTAGTTGTCTGGTTCTAAACGATAGACCTTCGAATGTCTGGGTGCCTGGTACCTGTACAGCAAACTATTCATTTAACAGCGTTTTAAAGGTCACATTTTGTTTATATAACTGTCTCCCTCCTACGCAATTTTGATGGATTTAAAGGAATATTTCCCAGAATCGTGGTTTTGTTTGCAGAAAAAAGTAAGGAGTAAAATCCTTGATATTTGTATCTGTAAATTAACATTTGGAAATGTTACTGAAGATATAAAAACATGGTGAAGCGAAAAAAAAGCAGTGAATTGGAGAAATAGCTGCTACCTACTAAACCAGTTGATCGTTCACACGTATGTACTTACTAAAGCATACGATTACGCATATACCACTTTTATAAAATAACTCCACAGAGAAGCCATCAAATCGCACGTAGACCAAAAAAAGGTAGCTAGAATAAATAAAACAAAAGCGAGTCTCATGTAAATAGTAAAATAAGTAGGTATTCCGACCTCGACGGCGGAACTACCTTTGTGACGCAAACACTGCTGATTGTCGCTAAACATACTGGTTGGTTAGTTCGAAATAAAACAGAACTTGGTGACCTAGCTATTTACTATGTAGAACTAAATGAAGCTCTAAGTCTTGTTACATAAAGGAAGTTTACAACAATGAAAATGGTAACATTGAAATTATAGCGTGTAGGGAATTGTTTGGATTCGATCAATAAGAAACTTAATTAGAAATTATTTGCATTGTGTTCTGACCAAGGTGTTCAACTTCAAGTATGTGTTGCATATGTTACCTTCATCTTAAGTTAACAAAAAGTATAACATTATAGAAATACCTCTTTCAAACGTCATTCATGTCCGCGCCATCTTTTGTTCTCCCAGCTCAGTATTTTCCAAAAGAATCAGTTTTACGAAAAGAGCTGAGAAAAGATAACGTATTTTAAAGAATCTCATATCTTCCAAGGATATTATATAAAAACTTATTTTCGCCGCGTTTATTATATAAAAAATACCTTAATTTTCCCGTTTGAACCGCGAACAAATTCCTTGGTAAATCCCTGAACGATCCCGGCGATGTATAAGCTGGGGGTTCACTGATGGCGGAATTAAAGAGATAAGGAAAAAGTGATGGATAAATGTTAAAATCTGACTTTGATTGGATAAGTGATGGATATTTCGGTACATTTTTTCCCTAAACAGTCTTTTATCATATTATGATGTATGTGTTGTATCTTTTCTTGCTATTGATAACATTGTTCATTTAAAAATGTAGGTATTCATATTTTATCAGAGCTGCGTTTAGTGGTTTAAATTATCTGTTTCTATCTGTTGAGGTCTCACTTAATTCATTGTTACGTTTTAAACAAATTAAACATGTATTTTTGACGTGATGAAATCCTCATGCATACCCTCCGTCAAGGGAAAACGGACAGTTGTGTCGGACTACGTACTAAAACCCGACTGTTTCTTTTACTACCATTACTGAATGGGCCCTGGAGATACTTGTACATTCGCCGCACCCCCGACTAGTATTAGTCCACCATGCCTAGCGGCCCCCATTCCCAAATGCGACCGATCCCACGACCGCGCGTCCTCCCAAAAAGGCGCATGGCGTACTGCGTGCCACTTCTTTGTGCCCTGACTGTTCGAGCGATGACACAGCCCCAATTTCACCGCCCGCAGCCGCAGGAGACGCCCTAGGTGTCGGGAATCGCAGGCCGATTCCCGGCCACCGTAGGCGCGGGCTTTCGGACGGCGAGCAATAGGTAGCTCGTCGTCCGATTAGGACCAGGCCCGGGTTGACGGCGAGTTGTATTCCACGTGCATACAAAGAGATGTTACCAGAACTGACGGGGACGGCTAGGGCCGATACCTGCCGGGGTTGCGGAAAAGTCTGAAAGGGATACCGTGTCCCAAGGCAATATAGCTACTGAAGGAACACGGGACACACTTTTAGTCAGTAAGAGTCTGACACGCCCTCCCGCTCCGTCCAAAGCGGAAGTTATTTGATAATTTACCATCCAAAAAAAAAAAGGCTCCTTATGGTTGCCGAAGATCGTTAAGTGCCCTTCGACGCCCGGCTGCTATTCTGGTGGGGGTGGAGTGAGAGGTATGCTTTCTCTTCCTCTCCGCCGCTTCTTTTGCATGCATCACCTCCTCGCAATAAGAGGCGAGAGCATCCCACGCATTTTCGCTTCCGACTGGACTGAACTACGGCTGAAAGCGAGAGATCACCCGAACCAAGTGTCGTGATGAGGGCACAGCGCTGTCGGGCCCATTCTAGACTCCTTCAGTGTATGTTGCGCCGTGTCTTTGGGGCAGTCTACACACTGATGACAAGCGGGCGTACATTCCTGACCTATGCGAAGCAGGTACTTCATTCGTGTACAGTAAGTACCTGCGTCAGTCGGAAAACTCTCCAGCCTTGCTCCATAACAGGCCTTACCGTCACTGTCATGGCGTCAGCCACTAGGATCTGATTGAGCCCAGTCCTTCGTGCATCGAATTCCCGGGGAATCGGACACGCAAGGATTTTCACGTCCAGATCCGATAAATGAAACTAACCTAAACTTTCCTAAGATTGTAAGTCGCTCCTCGCTTGCACTGCAACTTCTCTCCTGGGCTTAAATGGACTTAATTCACTAAAATACAATCCAGTGGGTGCGGTAACTCGCAGCGAGGTCAAGTCTAGCTCTGAAAGATATATTTCTTTCTCTTTCTACAAATGTACCACTAGTGTGTTGTCAGCCTATAGTTACAATCCGCTTAGGAATGAAAGAATTCTTGGTGAGAGCTCGGGACAGTTTTCTATACCTACATTTATATCTCATGTCTTTGTTTTTGGTTTCGCAAAAGTATTTGGGTTAGGTTAGAAATTAAGGATTTTTAAGGTAAGTTGTCGAAATGTAGGACACATTAATCTTCATATTGATGACTGATGAAGATTCGATCGCCTTAGGTCACTTAGGCCCGTATTACAGAATCTCACTTAAGACTCAAGCATTACTTAAAACTAGTTTCAACCAATGGCTTTAAACGAGTTTTCAGTAATGCTTGAATTTTGAATGAGGTTCTGTAATACGGGCCTTAGACAGACTAATGCTTCAACTCTCTAGAGCAAGTGCACAGAGACCAAGGGCGACTTTTGTGCATATGAAAATATAACTTGACGAGCTTAAATAGCTCATAATCTTTCAATCATTTAATTTTACATAACATCACGCCTTGTTTCCCCGAAGGGTTGGGCAGAGGTGTCCCTGTAGCAGGCACACCCACCTTTCGCCAGTTATGTTTAAGTCCCATGTAATAGGGGGCAAGCCTATTGCCATCAACCGGGCACAAATCCAGACTCCGAGCTGCTACTGAGAAATTTCAGATAGAAAAACCCAATAACATTTTGCTCGACCCGGGAATCGAACCCAGGACCTCATACTTAGCAGTAGCGCTTGTGACCACTAGACCAACGATTTTCATTATCAAATAGAACCTCAGCCCACCGGAATCATCAAACCATCAACAGAAAGTAATAAAACGCAACATGTCAAGCCATCAAGCTTCTTCAGGCAGAGAAACGCTTTTAAATTTCCATAGGTAATGGTTATTTGATGGGCCCCTGTATTCTTGATACAAGATTGATGTTCCGAAATATTAGCAGATAGGGCTGTAATGAGTTCAGGGTTCACTGGCTCCTGAAAGGCTTTGAATTGGTGTGTCTACCTTATTTCCGTGTTGGATTGATGGCTCTGATTTTGTGTATCAATCGGGTAAATTGAAGTGTTGACGGTTTTGGTAATGATTTTCTGAGTTGTGGAAATTAGGAATCAATTGTGTGTGCAAGAACTGGGTTTGAAATATCTTTGAAACTTCATTATTTGTTGACGAGCAAGAGCTAGATTGATCATAGAAAATCTTATATATTTAACATGTGGGAATGCTACCACAATAGTATCAAATAGAAAGAAATTAATTGTGAATCAATTTACCAAAGAAAATGTAGTCACAGCGCAAAGAGCATAAAGTAAGCAATTAATCCTGAGTCTACCTTCAAGGATTTTTACAGAATGAATAGTTGCTTTATGACGGAAACCAAAATCCAACGAAAAATAATGCGATAATTATTCAAGTACTATTTCATTTCAGCCTACTGGGACATTTTCCAAAATGACAAACATCTCAGGTATTCCGTACCAGGTAAAGAATAAAATGATTAACAAGGGCCTGCCACAATCAGATACCTGTCTAAGTGAAACAGCACAAAAAAAAAGAGATATTAAATTAATCGTATCGGGGGCGTCGGCCACAGGTGCGTCGACCACTGGGGGCCTAAGCCACGGACCCGTTTTATACCGACCCCAGCGAAGATGAGTAATGGCGTTTTTTACTATTTCTCTAGGGACCGCTAAGATAACAGTCAGATTTTTTCTCGTATTCTTTTATATTTTTTTACGCTGATGTTTCATTTGTTTGACGAATCAGGTGTTTGGGAGGGAAAAAGATTTCTCCAGCTTGGTTTAAAAAAAATATGTTGAAGCATTTTTTTCACCCTGTCTGCCCGCCATGACATTATTATTACAAAACATAACATCACATTTTGTTTTCGCGAAGGGTTGGGAAGATGTGTATTTATTAGTACACCCTAATTTCGCCAGTTATGTTTCGTTTCCACGTAAGGGTCTAAACAGACGGACGGCATTTGAACAGCACGCCAGCTGCAAAATTGCAGTTTGAATGCTTGTGAGTTGCAGTGTGAATGCTTGTGAGTTGACATAATTGTATCAAAACTGCCACCCGACTGGCAGTTTCGATGCAATTAGGCTCTAGAGCCTAAAAGGGGCGTAGAGCCTTAAAGGGGCCTTTCGCCATCAACGGGGCACAAATCCAGACTCCGGGCTGCTACTGAGAAATCCCAGATATTAAAGCCTAATAACACTTTGCCCGACCTGGAAATCGAACCTAGGACCATAAGGTTTCATTTCCAGGTCGGGCATAACCAGCAGGCAGGGCCAGCATAACAGCTGAGCATGAGCATGAGCTCAGCTGTTATGCTTGCGACCACTAGACCAACGACACAGTACTAATAATTTAAATAAATAGTATCTTAACCTGGCTCACGAGGTTGTCGACATGTGGTATGTGGACTCAGCAATCATTGTGCCGATAGTCGTATCAGCCAATGGCTTAATTGCCAAGAGCTTTTACCAACACCTGAGAAGGCTCTCGTTGGGCAGCTGGATTAAGGGCTTGATTCAAAAAGCGGTACTCCTGGACACAGCTCGCATTGTTAAGAGGTTGGACCCTGTTCCCGATACAGGTGGGCTACTATTTTTTATATTTTAAATGTTGTTTTTTTGTTTTAATAAAAAATATTTAAAAATGTAAATTATTTGTATAAAGATGAAATAAAGGATAAATAATTTTGTATACCTTCGAACCTCATTACAATGTCACAACCTCGTAAATTATTTTCCAACAGAGCTGCACAGTAAAAATAATAAAAGTCTCAGGCACGTTTCTTTGGCACTATTCGAAGCTCCGTTTGGCAGTAAGTGTTAGTTTTAAAACCACGATAGAACTTCTAAAGTGACTTTATCGTTTTTGGATCGTATGCCTGGAATCCTAGAGAAGTTTTACTACGTGGAATATCAGTTACAACGATTCATAATAGGTCATTACCTTTTTCCTTGGTCTAGTGATCACAAGCGGTAATGCGGAGCACAAGGTCCTGGGTCCGATTCCCGGGTCGGACAAAGTGTTACTGGGTTTTTCCATTTGGTAGTCAATTCTTAGTAGACAGCCCGGAGTCTAGATTTGTTCCCGGTTGATGGCAATAGGCTCGCCCCCTATTACATGGGACTTAGAAAACATACCTGGCGAAATGTGAGTGTACTATAGGGTGCACCTCTGCATAACCCTTCGGGGAATACAGACATGATGTTATGTTATGTTATTCCCTTTTTAAGGTTCGTGACTAAATTAAATTTAACACACGGGTCGTTCGTGGACCATCTGGGTTCGTGATCCAAATGGGGTGACCATCCATTTCGTATAGTTTCCTCCGTGCCTCGGAAAGCACGTTAAGCCGTTGGTTTCGGTTGCAATTCGTAGATCTTTGAGAGTCATAACGGGTAGTTAGAAGCCCAAAAGTCTGACAACCAAAGGGTATCATGGTATCCTGAAAATGTGTTGTGGAGGTAGGTCAGGTAGCAGTCTCTCCATGTCATCTCCTGCCTAGCCCTTTCCCAACTATGTTAGGATCGGCTTCCACTCTAACCGGATGCAACTGAATACCAGTATTTTTACATGGAGCGACTGCCTATCTGACCTCCACAATCTAGTTACTAGGTAACACAATACCCCTTGGTAAGACTGGTTGTCAGACTTTTGGGCTTCTAACTACCCGTAACGACTGTCAAGAATCTGGAAATGACAGCCGGGACCAACGGCTTAACGTACTTTCCGAGGCACGGAGGGGTCTTGGTATGTAAATTTGTTGACCCATCCACGAACCAACCGCGGCAAGCGTAGCTTAACCTGATCGCTCGACCCGTGCAGCTATTATCACTTAGCCACTAGCCCCTTCAGCAGCCACTTCATGTAAAATACTGATATTCAGCTGCAGCCAGTTAGACTGAAGCTGACCCTAACATAGTTGGAAAAAGGCTAGGCAGATTGATTATTTATATATAATTTTAAGGTCGTTTTGTTTTTAACTGCTTCGTTGGTCAAGTGTTCTTCTGAGTTGGAGCTCTAATATCATTTATTAGCACAGGAAAGGTGCTGTACGGTTTTAACATTAGTTTCTCATTTGTAACCCGTTTGATGGCAATAGGCTATATAACTCGCAAACTGGTGATGTACATACACACATGTCCATCTGTGGTAAATTCAGGCTCGTTAATTATGATTTAAGATATTTATTTATTATTCTTAATGTTAACCGTTTTTAAATTAATCCGAGTTACCTACATCTTCTCTATGATTAATATTTCATATGTTCTTCCGGTATTAATTTTGTGTGAAAATTGCTATCAATATTAATACAAGCCGTCTTGCGTATCTTCAACTAGGTATTAGAATGTTATCTCTAAGATCATGTACACCTCTGCTCAAGTTATAAACTATTTCAAAGTTCGTGGTTATATCAAATTTCCTGGCTTTATGACTAGTTAATAACTTCACACTTTGGCATTAGTTTGAGCTAAAGATCTGATTTACTTAAGCTCGACTTCCAGTTATGTTGGAGAGTGACACACATTGTTTGATCAAAGTATTCCACCTAGAGCACCGGTTCTGAAAACGTCAAAATTTTATTTTGGTGCCGTAAATGGAGTAGCTTGCGAAAATGCCGTTGAAATCGGTGCTCTAAGTGGAACACTTAATTTCATCAAGGGAACCGGCATGATTGAAGCACGTTCAAGAAGGCCGAACTCAGTCACAGAGAACCGAATAAGGTCTGAAGGCAGAAAATGGATTAGAGGTATTTTATGGACCATGGCGTATACAATCTAACTGCAAACGGTATAAAGCTTTAACGGTCCCAATTTTCTTCGACAATAGAAAATACTCATTCAATAGCAACAAAACTCGCGCCATTTACCCTTAATTATCTCCAACAAACTATTTCAGTAACTACCTTTTTAGTACCGAGATAACATCGCAGCCCAGTCTAAATCGCGATAACGAAATTATCTAACTTCTTAATATAAATAGAAGTTTCCAGAATCTTTGGCTCAAATCTCTCGGCTTAGTGTACTCCAGTAATACACAGAGGAAATATATATATAGGATTATAGGCATTATAAATGTAAATAAGGATTGTCTGTCGAAGGATTAGGTTGGATGTTCGATTTTTGAAAATAAGAGAGCTGCGAGTTCATTAGATTCAGAACATTTGAACATTTGATACCAAATCTTTTAGTATTTGTGCAATAAGATTTTTCATGAAAATTCAACCCACCAGACTGCCTCATTGGTCTAGTTGCGCAAAGCGCTACTGCTGAGTATTCGGTCCTGGGTTCGATTCCCTGGTCGGGCAAAGTGTTATTGGGTTTTTCCATTTGGGATTTCTCAGTAGCAGCCCGGAGTCTGGTTTTGTGCCCGGTTAATGGCAATAGGCTTGCCCCCTATTACGTGGGACTTAAACATAACTGGCGAAATGTGGGTGTACCTACTATAGATACACCTCTGCCTAACCCTTCGGGGAATACAGGTGTGATGTTATATTATGTGTTCAACCCACCAATTGGCGCCACATTAGCAAGAGGACTTTGATTTCGACAATGAATATAAAATATAAGATGACGTTCATCATTCTTTTCATTCATTCCGTCACGACTGTAGAAAATATAGGCTTTAATACTTTTGACAGGTCCGGACCTGACGTTTCGGTGCTGTCAAAAACCGTCATTGTTTTGTGAAATTAGTGTCACTTAAAATGTGTTCTAAAAGCAAGATAGTGGAGTTAGTTTCGATTTTGGCCACGCGCATGAGAACCTTTTTATGCTATACCTAAACGTATATATATTGTGTTAAATTTCACCAATTACTCGGTCTAATTCACTAAATCTTGTATTTACCATAGAACCTATGTCTTTGTGATAAGCCGGCCTTTGTATACAAATCTAGATTTGGATTTGTATCGAAATTCATCAATGAATTCAGCTTAGAGTCTTCTGTCTCTGCACTGGTTTGTCTATAATCTGCCACCCTTTCACGCGGTAAACAAACCCTTAGTACCTACACATTATTCATATATCCCTCTATTCATATATCCCCCATATTCTCTAATACCCCACCTCATTTATCATTCTCGTCGCACACATTATTTCATAACAATTTGGGGGTTTATTCAAAATATATTCTACTCAAATTGTGCCAATATCCACACTGACCTGATTATTTAAAATTAAATACGTATGGAGCGCGTGCGAAAGTAATTTACGTGCCATAGGGGAGTTCGATAATATCTGATATTATTTTAATATTGCGTTATTCAGCAGGCTGCCATGATGCGAATTATGGAAAGCTTATTATTTGTTAATTGCGATATTTTAGTTTTATCTTCATGGCAATCAAATGATTAGTTTTATTCGGGACTTTGGGTTTGGGAAGTTTTGTTGTGTATGACAGATAATCTCGCGTTCTGCTAGAGTTGGCCCATCAACATATAGACCGTTTCCGATCACCAATGTGTCTATAAAGCATTGTAGCAATATTTTGTCAGGAAAAAGTCTCGAAGATGAACTGTTTCGAGTCAAACTAGTTGATCTGTTATGACCGATAATAATCTATCTGGCAGACAGATTTAAATATCATATTAAAATATACAATATGTAAAAAAAACCCTGTCCGATTCGAAAGGGCACATAGCATATTGAAATAACATTACCGTCCGATTGGAAAGGGCACATAGCATATTGCAATAACATTACCGTCCGATTCGAAAGGGCACATAGCATATTGCAATAACATTACCGTCCGATTCGAAAGGGCACATAGCCTATTGCAATAACATTACCGTCCGATTCAAAAGGGCACATAGCATATTGCAATAATATTACCGTCCGATTCAAAAGGGCACATAGCATATTGCAATAACATTACCAAATAGTAGTAAAAAACTTATAAATCAATATTGAAAATAAAAAAGTTATTGCTATTTAAATTCACATCTTTAATATCATAATTACCCCAAATCCATTAAAAACTAGCAAATTTTCAACAGCGGTCATAAGTTATGACTTCTAGACACCCGCTAAACGACGGCCGCCCGCGCTCCACCGCTGAAATTCACCATCGAAAAAAAAATGTTGCGAATTTATTTTTTCTTTTTTCCTGAAAATTACCACATAAATAGACTATCAGTACGATACTTAGTAACACCCTCACGGACGAACAGGGTTTTTTTACATGTTGTATTAAACAAACAAAAATTGTCATCCATGCGAGTAAAACAGCTGTTTCCTTTGAACAATGTCTAACCCAAAATGAAATCAGTTTCTAAGGTCCATTAAAAAGTCCTAAAATAATATAAATAGTCAACTTTATCAACCTGCAATAAAACGGCAAATATTTTGGAAGGGCAGCAACATATTAACTCGATAGCCTGGAGCGCTTCATACAATGTTGTGAATATTGCAGTCTATTTGATAAGCTCATTATTGTAATTGTTTTTATGATGGCCGCGTTTGGGATAGCAATGTATCGGTCGGATATATTGTGTTATTAAAAAAAGGTTGGCTATACTTTTCGGAGTTTTTTCATAATTACTTGAATGTTCTACTATGGTGAGGCTGATTATTTATATACTTAAGTAGGTATTATAAAGTGTCTTCGCGTTTGATACCAAATGATTTTACACAATGATTGAAGGTTTGTTTTCTTTCTCAATACCTAATTATTTTAGAATTTACTACGTTGAAGGAAAAGAGACATCGTGATGAATAGTGTGGTGTCGTCACACGTAGAGAGAAATCTAAGCAACAAAAGGATGTTCTTTGAAACAATTACAGGTCAATATACGCGCATCTCATTACGTTATAAAAGTAAGCCATAATCCATTAATTTTAAGTGTTAAATAACGCTGCTTTTACCACCTAATTTTAATTTAATCAAAGCGAATTTAATCCTAAATTATTAGCGAAGCATGCATGCGGTTTTAAACAAAAGACGCGTTGAAAGGTAATTAAGTGGATGGATCGGTTCGTCGCATAGAAGGTATCCTGATGTGAGGTAAATGAAGTGTCATATCTGATACTGGAAAGTTTGGAAATCTGGATTACATCTGTTGTTTAGGTGAAAAAATATGTCAGTTCTAAACGAATTAAAAGTTAATCAAAAGATTATGTTAGATAAATAATGACGACATCGTAAACATTCTTCGACCGCAAATGAGTCAGTCGTGTCTGTAAGTGGCCGCTCAGCTTTAGTAACTGAGAACGCAAATAGACCAGTAAGATTTTTCGAAAATACTACTAAATACTGATCCCCAATCCCTATCTGCCTAGCCTTTTCCCAACTATATTGGGGTCGGCTTCCAGTCTAACCGGATGCAGCATGAATATTAGTATTTTACATGTACCGACTGTCTATATGACCTCCACAACTATGCTGGGTAATACCTTTGGTAAGACTGGTTGTCAAAGTTTTGGGTTCTGACGACCCATAAGGACTGTCGATGATCTACAAGTGACAGCCGAGACCAACCGCTTAACGTGCTTTCCGAGGCACGGGCGAGTCTCGGTATGTACAGATGGTCACGCATCCACGGATCAACTCCAGCAAGCGTAGTTATATCTGATGGATCGACCCGTGCGACTGTTATTACTTAGCCACGAGCTCCTCTGATACTGATCCCCATTTTCCCTTTTTTTTAAATCGGTTTTGCTGTTTTTATTCTATAAAATTATAGGTAGTTTAGTTATACATTTACGTTGAATTAGTTAGTCACGCACCGTTGTTTGTAACGGTTCTGTCAGTTAACCCTACTCACTAATTTAATACTGCAAATGTGTTGCGTGCGCCATAACCCTAACATTTAGTGCTAATAAGTTGCGCGTCATAATCCACACGCGATTCTTAAACCCCTTCTGACTCATTGTTGTGAGTCATGTGGTTTTATAGTTGGTTTTAAAAATACATATACATATCATCACGCCAGTATTCCCAAAGGGTTAGACAGAGGTGTACCTATAGTTCATCCACATTTCGCCAGTTATGTTTCAGTCCTATGTAATAGGGGTGAGCCTATTGCCATCAACCGTGCACAAACCCAGACTCCGATTTGCTACTGAGAAATTTCAGATGGAAAAACCCAATTAATACTTTTCCCAAAATGTTGGTATAGTTTTAACTTGTAGAAGAAAGGTTAGAGAAAGGTGAATGTTATATTGGAAATCAAAATTGGGAAAAAAGTTCTATTCAAACTTATAAACACAACTTTTTTACAAAAGCAAATAACGAGAGTCGACTCAAGTTGAATCTTGATAGTTAATAAAACCAACTCAACACAGACTTAGTTTTATTTTAGAAGAAAGCTCAAAGAAAGGTAATTTATAAAATAATGAAAACCAAAATTGTAAAAAAAAAAAAACAAAAAAACTATTTATAAGTTCAAACGAACAAATCTTTTTTTACAATTGCAAAGAAGAGTCAACTCCAGTTGACCTTAGTTATATGCACATAAATACTGAGAAGTTCTTGCTGAAGCTTACTACGAGTACTTAGGCCGTTGTGAGGAAAAGTTGAAGAAGGTAGGTACCTATTTAATCTGCCTAGACTTTTCCCAACTATGTTGGGGTCGGCTTCCAGTCTAACCGGATGCAGCTGAATACCAGTATTATACATGGAGCGACTGCTTATCTGAACTCCACAACCCAGTAACTGGGTAATACCTCTTGGTAAGACTGGTTGTTAGACTTACGGGCTTCTGACGGCCCTAAACATAATACCCATTGTAATATTATAAAGTGGTAAATAACAAAAATGTGACATAGTAACTAGTTTAGCGTAGAATAAAAAAAACTGTGCTAAATGACAGTAATTTCTTTAACAAAATACGCTGACGAGCAATATATAAAAGCCACCAACATACTTATCATAAAATATTTCCGAAACCACGCAAGATAGCTTTTTGAAGTAAAAAGTAACATTCAAGTGTATTTAATAGCGTATAAAAAAAACACATATAAAACTGTTTTCAAGTTTTATTTTATTTCACGTAGTTTAAATGTGTGGCTTGGGAGATATTTAGATTTTTTGACACTTGTGGCTTTTTCATATTTCGCGTCAGTGTAATAAGGAAGGCGTTTCATAACACAGCATATTATAAGACACTTCAGGCTCGTGCAGACTGGCGCGACTTGTCGCGCCAGTCTGACGCAAAACCGGTAATTGTTCTACAGTGAAGTTCTCTTAGAAATTGTTTTATTAGAGTCCTGGCTTGGTAGGCCTGTTTGAGCCTTAAAGGTACGTCTTCTACTCCTTCCACATCCATGCACCCAATGACCCATAACCATCAAATTAATTTCTAATCTCAATACAAAGGTCGAATACCAAACACACTGACCAGTGGCCACTCCCCACTAAGTAGGTTTATCATTCAACATAATATTTCGGTCGGTTGGTTCCAATCAAACATATTAATTAATATTGCGCGTCGATTTCAACCGATTGCATTTAAATGAAATACTCCGGATAACTTGTGGCGTTCGTTCGAGTGATTAAAACAAATGACAGGGTGGGATAATTATTGGATTTATTTTATTGACTACTATTTTTAATGAGAGTATTTAAAATGTTTATATTACAGCTGTTTTATAAATCGTCATTTATTTTATTGACACTTCCAGTTGATTGGTGATTAAAATTATCGATGTAAGAAATTTATTCAGATAATTATCATGATTGTGTTCTAGCAAAGTCTACTGAAGTGATAATTACTATGATGTACAATAATTTGTTCTTTAGAACTGGTAGAAGGAAGTTGCAGCCCATCTTCACGTAGGTACCTAATGAACCTCACAAAATTCGTGATTCGAGAATTGCTCAGTAGCAGCCCGGAGTCGGGATTTGTACCGGTTTCCGGCAATAGGTTCGCCCCCTATTACATTGGGACTTAAACATAAGAGGCAGAATGTGGATGTATTATAAGTAAGTACTTCGTGAAATGGATATCCTATACTATTAAACAAGCAATATTTGTTCTAATCACGTTCTCGAAAACGGTTCTAACGATTTCGATGAAAGTTGCAATATAGGGGTTTATGGGGGCGAAAATTCGATCTGGCTAGGTCTCATATCTGGGAAAATCGTTTTCTCCGTATTTTCACCCGAGCAGAGCTCGGTCGCCAAAAGTTTAGAACAAGATGGCCTTAGAATAATAACATGGCAGCATGGAATTAGTATGTACTTTATACTATTAAATGAGCACTCTCTATTTTCATCAGAGCAGAGCTTGGTCGCCCAGGTACTATTAATTATTAGACTTAATCTACTATTTCTTAACTTTGGTTGGTTCCAATTCGAGTAAATGGAAGCGTTTCATTACTATAAAATTTAATAACTTCGATGCAACATAGACGTACTTAGAATAAAAAATTATTACATATATAACTTTACGTATCTCTTACGTCAACCAAAGTCAACACATATATACATGAAACGATCGAACAGTCGATTAATTCCACTAGATTCAGACTACAGCTAAATTGAATTACAACATCCCAAACGGTCACTTAGGACCAAGTTATCATGAAACTGGTTAATCAAAGTTGTACTATTGAAATGTTTGGAAGTTTCGTAAAGTGTATTTGACACGGAGCCCTGAAGGTTTAAGGCACAAAATAGAACGGTACAAAAGGTCAACTACAAATCCATTGTATACCTACCGAAATCCCTTGTAAATCTTTGAAAGTCGTTACAGGTAGTCAGACGCCCGAAAGTCTGAAAAAGCAGTAATACCAAGGAGTATTGTGTTCCCCAGTAACTGAGTTATGGAGCTCAGTTAAAGAGTCGCTCAATGTCAACATACTGCTATTCAGCTGCATCAGTTTAGACTCAAAGCCGAGCCCACCACAGTTGGGAAAAGGCTAGACAGATGATGATGAAGGGTGACTCCAACGTGTGCCGGCATCTACATCGCCACATACGAACTAGATCGTGCAAGGAGCGCTTACCGCGCAACTATACTAGTTGTACATATACAACCTCCCGCCATCAATTGTCGGGCAGTAGCCCACCAGACACAGCACCCGTCTGGTCGTAGAATGATCCCTTTTTTATGGAGGATGAATAAACTTCACACCCTGTTCCTCATACCTCTTTACATGCACAAATAGACACACGTCTATGTACAATGAGAGGGAGCGCACTTGTGACTTTCCATTTGTTTGACATAGCTTGATATCGTCATACGTAGGTATGCGTTTATCTGTGTGGTGACCAGTTTTCGCTGGTTGTATGAAGCAATCCTTCTATAACTATCTTTTGTGTTTATGAAAGGTTCCCGAAGAGTTTGGGTACTTTATAATTAGGGTAATTTCTTGATCGTTTTTGACATGGAGCTCATTTACTTGTAAACTAATTAGGGTTGATTAAAGATTGAAGGATGGATTCCTGAGAATTGTTTTGTGGGTCTTAAATTATTAAAGTCGATTACAAGACTACGCCTACGGCTTTTAATTTTCCTTTCTACGAATTTTGTCTGTAAAATTTGAAAACTAAATTTGAAGGTTGTAAGGTGTTGTACTAAAATCAAATACGTACAGTAAATTTCAAACAAAAATGATGAAACAAACTTATTCTTAAAAATGTTACCTACATAATTTGAAAAATCGAGTAATTAAACCTAATAAGAAATAAATATATACCTTCTTAGGGATACCGAAGGGGTTGTGGTGAAATAATAACAGCCGCTCGGCCGAAAGTCTGATAACCTGTCTTGCTAAGGCGTATTGTATTACCCAGTAACTGGGTTTGTGGAGGTCAGATAGGCAGTTGCTTCATATAAAGTATTCGTATTCTGATGCAATCGGTTACACTAGAAGCCTACCCCAACACAGTCAGGAAAAGGGTGGACATATCTTAAAAAATCTAGTTTCTAATAATAAGCAAATGGCTTTCAATTCCGACGTTATCAAGCCAGGTGCGTTTAATGTTAAACAACTCCTTTACAAGTTAGTTCATAACTACAAGGTGTATTGCCATTGACTGACGCTGTTGCATAATTTCGGGCTGGAGAATTTAGTGATGCCCACATAATTATTAGCCTTTAGCTTACGGACTGTAAAATATGCATCATATAAGGTTATTAATGGAATATGTTATGGGTAGCAGGTTGTTAGGTTAATGGAATATGTGGTAGTAGGTCGTCATGATTTTTGCCTTAATTGCGTAATACAATACAATCACAATCTGTTTCGATTTGAAACAGATTGCTAATCCATTGTTTCATAAGTTAGAAAAAAATCTGCTCGACAACGTAAATAACGCAATGAATGTTTTTGAACTATCAAAATGAAACAAATTAGGCATAATTGTTTACGAAAATAAGATACGCAATCAGGGCATTGGACTTCAAAAGAGACCTCATGACCTCTGAGTTTGTTTCGGTATTTTTTCTCAAGGATCACTCAGCTAGGCAATGTCAGCTCTATCTAATTTTAAAATATTGAACACAAAATTGACTTGAAAAAGTGTATTAAAAGATTTACTTAGAGAAATAAACATTTCATTTCAAAATCATGATGTGCCTGAGGGTCTTCATCAGCTCGCCACCTCTTTCTTAGTGCTCTGACGGCGTCTTCTCTCTTCAGGCATCCACTGTATGGAGACTCTAGGCCAGCGGTCATTGTGGATGCAGCTGACGTGACCCGCCCAATTCCATTTGAGCATGAAAGCTTTTTAGCCTGCGTATATTATGCCCGTTTTGAAGCGCAACGAGCTGTTCCAATCTTGCTGAGTTCCCGTTCTTTTAAAGCTCTTCTTAATACACACGCTCTCTGACATAGATCCACTAAGATTCCTTTCATAAACTTCAACAACCAACTGAAAAAAGGATAAAAAAAATCCAAACACGACCATCACATTCCCGAAACAAAAATTAAAGCAACCTTTTTGCTCTCATTACCTCGTGTCATGTCGATACTACATAAAGTTTCCCCAAAGCGAAAGTTTCGACATTTTGATGACAAAAGTGAACAAGATTACGAGAAAGTTTTCTCGCGGTACAGTTCTTTGGAAGACCAATTGAAAAGTCTTAGAGCAACCCGACTTGTTAGAAAAATTCTTTTGAGTTCTTCCGGGTTTAAACTAGGATTGTGATCGTAGTTCAAAATAGCAAGAGGTTTGGTGTTGTTGTCGATATGTATACGCGAATGGGAGTAAACTTAAATGAGTCTGGGATGGGGAAACTAAGTTTAGTCGTTATGTTTTCCACTTAGTGAGGGCAAATACGAACTTTGTTGATCCATTTCGTTTTTGGATAGGGATTGAATCACGCAAGGAGGCATCCTGCAGATAGTCTGCAGCAGTGTTTAATATAGTATCGAACAATTGTTTAGTTATGTGTGCTGTGCGCGTATAGCTTTGTCGAAAAAGGAGTCCTTATAATATTAGCGATTGAAGTGTTAGTAGTAAAAATTATACTGAATGTGCGTTTTTACATCTGATTCGAGATTCCTTTCTTGAAAAATTTCGGTGGTATGTTGCTGTAGCGATTCGCGTTTTATTTGTGGTTACTACGTGTACAAATACGTTGTAAATGTGTGCGTGAAGGAGAGTAGTGTCAAACATAATACACACATGGACACGCACACAAACACTTCCAACTTTTTCATTGTCTTTTTTTTTTTTTTTTGTGGGTGGGAAATCATCAAATAACTTCTCCCGCTCTGGGCGGAGCGGGAGGGCGTGTCAGACTCTTACTGACTAAAACCCACCCGTGTTCCTTCGGTTGCCCTGTCGCCGGGGGCCACGATCTCCCTTTCGGTTTTCTTCGCAACCCCGGCAGGCATCGGTCCTAGTGGACCCCTTCAATTATGCTGACATCTCTTTGAGGCGCGCGTAGAACACAACGCGCCGTCGACCCGGGCCTGGTCCTTATCGGACGGTGAGCCACCCATTGCTCACCGCCCGCAAGCCCGCACCTACGGTGGCCGGAAATCGCCCCGCGATTCCCGACGCCCTGGGCGTCTCCTCCTGCGGCGGTTAGGGGCGTGAGGGCGCGAAATTTGCCTCTCCCTCACGCGTTCCGCCTCCTCCTTCGCGAGCATTACCGCTTCGCAGAAGGAGGTGACGGCCTCCCATTTCCTCTCGCTCCGTACCATAGCCTGAACCAGGGCCGGACGCGAGAGATCACCGCCGCCGATCGCCTCCACGAGGACACGGCGATGAACTTTTTCATTGTCTGTCATTCACAGCGTGTTTGTACACTTGGTAACCACAAGTATAGCAGGCGTCGCTTTGTGAGATAAAAATACTATACAGCATTTTGCAGTGAAGTTTTGAAGTGATATTAATTTCAATTATTATGATGACGCGACAGTTCCGAATATACATGGACCCTGTGACATGGACACCGAGGCCTCGACGACTCCGTAAATTATAATAATATGAATACTTATTTAAATATTCCACGAAGCTACTTTAAAGTTTTATAAAACACGAAATATTACTTTGAAGAGTTCTTTTTGTCGCTCGTTTGCTCTCATAAAAGTCATATATAACTAGCGGGAAAAAGACAACACGTCATCCTATCTCTTTCTTTCGTTTAATAAAGTGCGATTTTTTTTGTAAGGTATTTAAATCTTTGCGTGACTGGTTGTAGCAGTAACTTATCTTAATTTAAAGACATTAATTAAATTATTCATTGTGATGATCCATAATTTTCAAGTTCTACGATAATTTGTCGGCTATAAGCGTAGTTTGGAAGTTCAAAGTTTTCGGGCTGTGATAAAATTATGACTTCATTATTATCTTTATGCTCTATTTCGCTTGTGGGGTGCGGGGCTGAGGGTGACTAAGAGTTCACCAAACAATTATTAACGCTGAGAAGATACGTCTTAAAATACTCATTGGTGATGGGAGCTTTAGTTTCTTGTGTGTGTGTTATTTTGTTCATGCTAACAAGCATGAACAAAATAACATCATAACTTATTATCACGCCAGTATTTTCTCCCGATGCGTTTAGACAGTGTGGTGTAAGAACACCCACATTTCACCAGTTACGTATAAGTCTGACGTAACAGGGGACGAGCCTATTGCCATCTACCGGGCACAAATACAGACTCCGGACTGCTCCTGAGAAATTCCTGAGTCTTACCCATGACCTCATACTCAGCAGTAACACTTGCGGTTTAGTGACCAACGAGCCATAGTTAAAAATAAATACCTGTGAAATACCAAGTACTTAGTAGTTTTTTTAATGTGCTGTCGTACCGCCAATTTGCAGGAGAATTTTCTGCCGTTTGTTTAGTAATTATTCCACATAGGTTATACAATATTTATAATCCAATATAAGTTTCATAAAATGGCGAGATTAAAATAACTAATAAACTATGTGGTTTTGTGGGCAAAAAGGTGAATTTATTTAATTGTTTTCCAACACTTGTATTTCGCAAAACTCATAGGACTAAAAGACTTTTAATTTGTTTTTAATTTCAATTGAATATAAAACAACGTGGAAACCATCTAATTAAGCTCTTCATTCCCAAAGCTCAGATCCATATACCATCCTAATTAGCATTATAAAAGTCTACCTACATTTAAAACTCAGCCAAAATCGGTTAAACTTTAGGCATAATTACTCTCATTTAAATACTTTCTGCCTTCCGACCGTACTCAACTTTTTACGAGGTGTGGATTTAGTGAAAGTTATTTTTGTTCGTTATAATTTGGAAAGTAAAACAAAAGACACGAGACTAATTATTATTCTTCAGTTGTCTTTAGTAAGTCGGGTTTATAATTGTTAGCACGTGTCAGTATATACTTAATTATAATGCTGTTGTAGAAAATCATAGTTTTTCGTACAGACAAGGATGATGATAGTTTTCTTAGCTTTTTAGAATGTTGTTTTTAAATAAATTAATATTTATTTTTTTATAATATTCATTAATATTATTATTTTAATTAATATTTATTAATATTATTATTTTAATTAATATTTAATCTTACGTTAACTTAGCTCTTATAGTACCTATTTACCGAATTATCGTAAAATTTACGTCAGTTCCCTATACATTTAAAAAAAGAAGCTACGATTACATTGAAATTGAAATTGATTGATTGCTTATGAGCAAAATAATATGGATAGTCATCTTTTCTCCTATTTCCAAGTCACTACGGAAACAATATTTTACGCACAATAATTTAGTTTACCACAAATCCGGCTATATGATAATTTTCTGCAGAAATACCACAATTTTCCGATGCAGCCAAAGATAAATTATGTTATTTAGCAAATGGGTCTCGAAGGATGATTTATATCACTAGGGTTGTGCCACCATAAGTCATTGTCACTTTGCGTTCTTTTTCACATCACTAGAACATGTGTTCATTATTATAATGGTGAGTCTTTGGCGTACACATTGTTTTTTTTTAAATTTTATTAAATAAAGTGTACTTGAGAACAACGTACTTTCTTTTTAGGGTTCCGTACCCGAAAGTTACAGAAGCCTATTATTAAGCATCCGCTGTCCGTACGTCCGTCTGTTTATCTGTCAGCGGGCTTTATCTCATTAACTGTATTATGTAGCCAGTCGAAATTTTTACAGATTGTGTATTTCTATTGCCGATATTAAAACAAATAATAATAAAAATTAAATAAAGTTAATAATTTAAGGGAATCCCCATAAAAGAAACGCGTTTTTTGCTTGTTCTTAATAGTCTGATTTGCAGTTGGCAGGTTTTTCTTACATTCGTTTTTAGAGTCATTTATGTAGTTCGGAAAATCTTCGTTTTCTGGTTACATACCTACCTAAACATTTAAAATTTTTTCAGGTACCTAGAGTCAGGTTTCACTAAGCTTTCACATAGATAATGCTACAATGGTGTTTGAGCTTACCCAAATTATAATACTTATACCGCTTCTTTGAAAAAGATAGAATAGTTATTTAGCAACTGTTGTATAATAAGGGGTATTAAAACCCCATTAAAACCCCAAAATCACATGAGTGTTTTAATAATAATAATATATATAATAATAATTAGATAGAGTTACATACAAGACTTTATCTACACCCATGATATGAATCCTCTGTAAAAGGTTCCATTGGGTGTTTGTAATTCAAGATAAATAATAATTTAAAAAATGCACGAAATTCAGTGCAAGTACACGTATGAATGTCGCCTGCACCAGCACATCACCGCGCAAGCGCTGCAGCGGCTGCTGCTGTCCCTCGCTTCAACGTTCCATTACAAAAGTTGATGGAAACAAGGAGTTGCATGCGTGAGAATGTTCTTTTTTGAAATTCGAGTTGCATAATAAAATTCAGTACAACATTATAACACTCATTTGGATGATATAATGGTTACTATGACACTGGCTGTTTTAATGTTGGCAATAAGCTAGTTAGCTTATTGCCAACATTAAAACAGCAGTTGTTTCAGAAACTTTTATAGAGGTTTTATAGCATGGATGTAGATAAAGATATATAGAATACTCTTTATTATGTACATAATAAATATTACAGATACAAATAAAAAAAAAATACATTAGTAGGTTGACACATTGGGCAGCCTTGCCGGTAAAAGCGATCTTTTAAAGGATAACCTTTGAGCCCACTTTATTCTATTTTCGGACTAGACCATCAACTCAAAATTAATTAATTTACAATATGTACATTGCTCGTCAAACTTTTAATTAACAACCATAGCTTATTTGAATCAGAACTGAGTAATAAGAAATTTTGGTAACATCTCGTGTAATAATAGTAATAATAATTTATAACAAGCAGGCTTTGTTTCGTCTCACGCAGAAAATGTCTGAGAATTATAGGTTATCATTACTTACACTTTAATTAAGTTTGACATACATGAATTAATCTTTGAAGCATGTCGTTGATTAAAGGAATACATTATAATTATTATGAAAATGGTAGCTTATTTAAATTACTGTGAATGTGAGGACTATGTGGGTAATTTTTTCTTTATTCTCTCTTACTCTGTCAGTTTCAGTACTTTATGCGGCCTATTCGAATGTCCTTTTTAGGGTTCCGTACCTCAAAAGGTAAAAACGGAACCCTTATAGGATCACTCGTGTGTCTGTCTGTTTGTCTGTCTCTCCTTCTGTCACAGCCAATTTGCTCCGAATCTAATGGACCGATTAAGTTGAAATTTGGTACATATATGTATTTCTGTGACCCAAACACGAACGTAAAACGTAAATAAATGAATTTTGAATATAAGTCACTTTTGGGGGGCAAACAAGAAAAAAAAAGTTTTGCTAACAGTACAGTGTGGACATATCAAATGAAAGTTGTTGCGAGGATTTAAAAAATATTTTTACATAATTTATGGTAAATACTTTTAAAGATACTTATTTTTCAATGGTGGTCCTATTTAAATTTTATTCGAAAACATTTTAAGCATATGCTTAAGATGCTTGATGATGACACCTAAAGCATATACACCATCGAAAGCATACACACCATCAAACAAAAAAAAAAACAAAATCGGTCCATAATTGACGGAGAAATCAGTGGAAATACATTTTAAAAAATACGCTACGAACATATAACCTCCTCCTTTTTGGAAGTCGGTTAAAAATATATAGTGCGGCTCTTTACTCACAGATTATAGGAAAACCTATAAGAAGTCTATGGTCTTAAAATAACATGGTAAATCTCTCAAAATTGTGCGTACAAACTTACATTTGCAGTTGGAATGTATTCTCATACATTCCAACTGCAAATGTAAGTTTGTTAACTACAATGTTAAGTTTGTTCTCGGGATAAATAAATTCATCTCAACTACGGAACCCTTCATTGTGCGTAGTCCGACACGCACTTGGCCGGTTTTTTGGTATAATTCGTCGAGTTGTTAAGCTTCTTAACTTCGAGTTGAGCTTGAGCTACACGATTACTGACACGATTACTGATAAATGCTTGACTGACTGGGACAGGTTCACTTAAACCTGTGTGATTCTCTCCTCAAAAGACTCTTTCAGAAAGTAATGTAAGTGATCTGATCAAGATTATGTCTGGACTTTAAAAGAGACTTTGGCTGCTGAGTCTGTTTCGCTATTCCGTCTCAGGGATAGCCAGATAGGAAATGTCGATTCCATATACAATACCTTTTATTAATACGACGTGTAAAAGTGATTCCGATATTATATCTAAAAAATAAACAATTACATTTCCTTTAATTTTCAATCTTCAAATACCCCATAAAATAATTCAGCCATAATTACCCAACGTTTTGACCTTGGTAAAGTGTCATTTTATCAGTGATAAGGATGATGGAAAGTCAACAATGTATGCGACTCGGTTATGGTACCGAAAAGTTTATGTCATATTGTAACATAACATCACAGAGGTATTCCCCGCAGGGTAGGGTACAGGTGTGCTTATAGTACACCCACGCTTATGTCAATCTCGTTGAAAAGTGCTGTAGAAATACGAAAGCGATTTCAAATGACAAGTGGAATGAATATTTCAGTCCCTAGGGACTGACATATTCATCTTTTACATTGATCACGTTTTGTTGTTTATTGCGGTAGGCTTATATTTTTATCAACTGCAATACTTCAGGTCACGTAGATAGGGATGTGCCCAAAGTGTTAATCACATTTCGCCCGTCATACAAAGTTAAAACCTCTCATAACATACTCACCTGTAAATGTTGTCCTATTTATCTTAACGATAATCATTCAATCCTTACACGAAGTAACAAATAAAACAAACTTTATCTAAACGCCACCAGAATAATCAAACGAAACAACACCCTAAACTCGAGGCTGTTTCTCAATTCATTTTGCGTTGCAATCTAACAAACATCCGAAACTTATTAAGCTGTTTAAGTACTTCTTAGAGAAAGAGAAAGCATGATCTTCTATCCTTCTCTGATTCCCGGTCACGTATGAGATTCTTCACACGTAGTTTCAGGACTTAATAGGTCATATTCGTATTAATCTCGGCGGAAAGTTGTTTTTGAAAGTGCTGCTACGTTTACTGTTGTGTACTGAATTCATGATTTTAACAACGAAAAGATTTCTAGAAAAGAAACAAAGAAATTAAAAGGCTAAGGGGACCAAAAGTTCTAAGTATATTAGTCCTAAACCGAAAGTACCTAGTTATATAGTGGTCATGGGGAAAAACGAGTCTTACGAAAACACTCAGAGTACCAAGTGGCTCATAGTGACACAAAAGTGGCTCATTGTGACGCTTCGCACTAAATTGACACACGGTGACGCTAGAGTGACACATAGCGATATGAAAGTGATTTATTTATGGCATTCCAATAACTAGTTCACAAAAAAATTAACAGAGAGCTTAGTCCAAAGTATAAGTAATACAGCAAACTTATCACTTAAAGGTGTGCACGGCACTTACATAGTTTTCCATTTCATAATATAATCAATAACTTAATAATAACAAAATCAAATAAATTAATATTAATAAAAAAGTGTTCAATTTATTTATTTGTGGAACATATATAAATAAAATTAACACTATGTCTTGCCGTCCGCGGAGCACAAATATTATAATTAATTAGTAATAAATTACACTTGAACTAATATTATAAATTTAACAAAATTATAACTATTCAAAATTATTTATTATTAATTTAAGAAACATTTTTTATTTCATTCAATTATCATATTATTAATATATTAAACCACATTGAAACATTAAAATTCAATTCAATTTTATAAAAAAAAAAAAAAATGTGTTAGTAAAATAGTAAAATTTTTGGATAGTAGTGAAACTACAGATTGAAGATTTATATTTCTTTAAAAGATACAACTAAAAAGGATTAAAGTAACACCTTTCAGAATCAAACTTGAACTGTCAAAAGCGCACCAGATTTTAACTAAAACTCAGTACAAACTTCGTCTCTTACATCTCTTACATAAAAGCTTAAAATCGGACGAATCCTTCGCTCACTAGTGTTAGGTACAGCGTGGAAGTTCGCTAGTTTATCTAGATAAAGAGAATATTAGATCCGTGTTTTGAATTCTAATTCCTGCGTATTTTCCGAGGTTTTGGTTGTTAACGGTTATTGAATGAGTTTTGGATTAGTTGTTATTTATAACTTTGATTTCAGTCATGAAAATGTTGGTCCAGTTAATGAACCTGTTTTAAAATTAGCTAATGATTTTTTTAAATACACAATATCCGTATAAATAAGCATTTTCTGACAGATAAAACAAAAATGTGAAGGACAATAATTATCATAATAATCTGCCGGTGTTGGACAGGCCATGAAATAATATAGCAATTTCCCACGTAACCAAAAAATCTGAATCTGAGCGAAATTTATCGACAGCATGTGAAGCCAAGTCAGAGGCCCATGATGGGCTTTAAAACTCTGATACTAGGTTAGTCACTAACCACATGAAAAGAAGAAGAAGACCGTCTCTGAGCAAGCTTCAACAGCATTCTGAAAATAATCGCGGACAGATTAAGCTACGCTTACTGCGGTCGGGTACAATACGAGATGCTTCTGTGCCTCGGAAAGCACGCTAAGTCGTTGGTCCCGGCTGTCTTTTGCCAAAAAGTGTGACAACCAGTATTACCAAGGAGTATCCCCTTGCCCAGTAACTGGGTTGTCAGATAGGCAGTTGCTCCAGGTAAAATATTGGCACTGATATTCTGCTGGTGTATCCGGTTAGAATGGAAGCCGAACCCAACATTTTTGGGAAAAGACTAGACAGATTGGAGTATTTTAGGATCGTAGGTGGCGTTCCATAGTTTCTGTAGTGCCCTGGTAATTTTACCAGTAAAGTCGGTTATCGTCACCTTAATGCGGATATATTTATATCCGCATTAAGGTGACGATAACCGACTTTTGATGATTGAAATGAATGAGACTTATACTGAAGATGACGTCTAAACGAGTAGTGTCAATGATTTGGAAAAAAATATGTTAAATTAGAGCATTTTTTTAATATTTTGGATTATGTTTATATTACATGGTGAAATTAATTTGTAAAATGATGTCAAACGCAGATAAAAAACTGAGAATGACGCAAAATCTATTAAGCGTATATTTCTAAAACCTTCACCATTTTAAAGATAATTTAAATATTGATCTTTTAGTATACGTGTTTTATTAAAATACCCTTTGTTGTATGTATAATAAATTAATAATGCGTTTAATTTGGGACAGCGCTCCTTGAAGAGCGAGTCCTATTACTGGCTGGGCGTACGACGCGTTGCGTAAGCTTAGTACAGAACACGCAAGCTAACCACACAAGGTCACTGTCATATATCTGCGTCTTAAGAGGTATAGATTGTTCGCGGTGCCTGGGAGTCACATCGTTATGCGAGCCCAGTCCCCTGTCCCTCGCACAATCTCCGCTCTCAACGCTCTCTTGGATGCTAAACCAAGACTGTGACGTGTTTTCGAACGAATGGAAGACGATCACGTTAGTATGGCTGGAGCTCTTTGAGATGAGTGTATTTATTATTATTTATTTATTAAAACTTTATGCACAAGTAAAAAATACTGTACAAAGACGGGTTTGATGCCTGAGGCATTTTCTTTTTTGTTTTCATTCTCTTTAACCTTCGATCAACCCGTGCAGCTATTATTTTGCCATGAGCCTCTTAACCTTAGAAAAAAGTGGTGGCACTCCGGAAGTTCCGACAGAAGTGAAAACCGACAGAAGTGAAAACTTGAACAAGATCGCCACGGTGCAAGAAAAATATTTGTATAGAACATTGGTCCGCAACCATATCTGAATAAAGAGTACAATCGCGTTTACAAAAAAAAAAACTTCCAAAACCTTTAAAGTAAAAATACTTGCATAGAACTTTGATCCGTAAAGCAATATAAATAAAGAACACAATCGCGTTTACAAAACCTTTAAAGTAAAAATACTTGTATATAACATTGATCCGTAACGTAATATAAATAAAGAGCACAATCGCGTTTACAAAAATGAGGTGTCTTCACAGTGTCGCGAAATCAATGGTTTAGTCCCATCTCAAAAATGCCCAACGCGCCTAAAGAAGTTGTCACTTCAAAAATACTCCAAACACTACAAATACAAGTACACATGAACACACATACTTACACAAAACGAATTATAAAATTGCACAAACCTCTGTTAGTAACATAGTTACACTGGAAATGTCGTGCTTAGTTGTACCCACAGCACAGTTAAATATTCACATAAGTACACACGCCAAACTTCGCAAGTTCATCAAGAAAAGTTAAGACATTCAGTGAGTTCAGTTCATGTTAATGAACTACATGTCTGGGTGCAGTGGACTGCTGGGAGCTTACGCTGGTAAAACTCACGGTTGTCAAACTTATTTAAATGCTAGTCGTAATCTTCACTAGTATTTGAACATAAATTATACTTAGAGAAAGCTACTATGTTTTACAAACACTATATCGGCGCAGGATAGTCTTTACCAGAAGACGTGGTCATCGTATTAGTGGTTCAGTAGCTTGAAAATCATCAGGCTTGTTCCTGCGAATATAGTAGTGTCGTTGACGTGGTATGACGGCGGCTCCCGTGACATCATCCCTGTTATAAGAAAGAAGACAACCGTCACACAACCATCGATGCGATGCTCTTTGTGAGTAACAGTAATCACCCAGTGTCACTCTTATACGACCTTTTCGGTGATTCCAGTAACTTCGTAACAAAACGAGGCAGCGCCACTTGCCGTGTCGTGTGTACTCGATGGGACGGATGAGAGAAAGGGAAGAGGAAGTGCACCTGTGTTTGCGCATATACTTTGTGCACTATAATAGCTCCTGCGTCGATGGCTTGTCTCCGCTGAAATTGGCCGCCATGGCCGAAATTTGGTCAGGAAGATTATAATATTCCTAATTAGGGGAAAGCCAAGTAATGCAAGTGACCGGGTCGAAATTCAGACTCCAGGCTGCTACTGAGGAAATCCAATGATATTGCCCAATCTGGGAATCGAACCGGAGAACTAGAACGCTCAACAGATGCGCTTGTGACCACTATTTGAGGCAGTCAAGTCAAAACTGTTTCCATTCACCGCGATAATCGTATTCACATAAGCATACTACGTAAATACTAGGCACTCTTTACATATTCTATGAAACAAAAAGAAATGTAAAGCTTTCTAAACAAAGCACTGCTGTAAATTCCAAGCATATGTTTTGTACTAGCTATTTATTATAGCTAGACCAGCACAAGTTTACCAGTTCATCAAGAAAAGTTAGCACATTAGTTCTACGGACTGAACTACATGTATTAGTTCAATGGCCAGGATAGCTGTTTGCAAAGTGCTGTTCCTTTTTCTCTCGTGTTGGCATTAATTAAAATGGGTGAGAAAAATATTAGCTAGTCAGCAAGGTGCTGAATACCCCGAAAACGTAAGATATACTGCACAGTCAACTTGCACATCTGTGCAAAAACAGCACTACAAAAATCACCGTTACTGCTACGGCAAAAAGGCTCTGTCAATGTCAAATTGTTCCCACTGATGTGCGTCAACGAGAGGCTTTATACATTAATGTAGATATTAAGGTTGTGCAGAAAACCAGTTAAAAGTCCTCCATTCTTCCATTCAGTCGCATATAAGGTACATACTGGAAACCGTCACCACCACACATAGTTGGAAAATTGTAAGGCATATGAGCACAATGTCACGTGAAATATTGAAAGCACAACAGTCCATTCTTGATTGGTATAAGGCCTTTATTCAGAACTTTGGGTTTTCCGCTTGAAACTTCCATGCAAAAAAGTCTGTTGTACAAAAAATTTTCCTCCACCAAAAGGTCGAATTTATGCCATCTGATTTATATTTCGCAGCGCATTGTCATGGGAATTGCTGTGAAAAATTTAAAATGTAACTCACGTACATATTGTACTGGGCTGCAACTTACTTCGGATGCTGTGTTGCAAATTGTACTTCAGGGCGTGAATCACTGATAAAAAGTGCAAGGTCGGTAATACTGAGCGGAGTACAGTGGAAGTGCAGTGAGTCAACTTTAGATTATTTGTAGAATCAGAAAGAAAGAGAGGGACAGTTGCAAAAAACCAGTGAACACCTAGACATTTGTAACTAATACTACCTACTTTGAAAGTTAAAATTTCACGTCAACTTTTATAGGGCTGATTGGTTTACCTGTGCAATGTAAACTGCAACCCTAGTAACTACTAGGTATTTTGATTTGTGAAGCTGATAACGTTATTTCTATGGATTTTGTTTTGTTTGGTTCCAGTGTAACTCACCGATTTAAATACTCAGATATTCATTTTCATTAAATATTCAGTTGACTCCCCCAATCTCCAATGTGATCAAGAAGCCGAAACTCTTCATCATTCAGTCACAAAACTGTAATTGAACCATCCAACATGTGCAAACGAGAATTTGATTCACTCAACCCCCTACGCAGTGGCTCGCGGTCGGTTTCAGCAGTAGCTCTAAAACTTTTTCTGTGTGCGCTTGAGTCTGTAACGAGTTGTCGGAACTAGCGGTAATGGTCTGAACGCGGCCGAGTTCCAACTCACGCCCGATTTGTTCGCGCCTCCGCTCAACGCTGCGATACTATTAAACAGTTTTTAACGTCTGCGATATTCCAGTAACGTTATTTTATGGGGAAACTTTATTTTTGTAAGCTATGAAGGTTTTTGGCGTGACTTTTGCAAGATAATGTGGTTGGACGAGGTCCTCCTCGCCCTTTCGCCGTTGAAGTTTGACAAAGTTGTTTTTGAAGTGCAAAAAAGGGATACGTGATGCGATGTGTCACGTGAGTGATCAGATGGGATGGTTTGTTTGTTTATATTACAGCTCTGTTCACGAAAAACACCCTTTTTGTCAATTACTTATCTAATTGTGAGAACGCTTGAAATAATTGAAAGATTACGAGTAAGTTTGTCTGACTATAAAAGTACAGTTTTCAACGACAGTTGCTTAACAATTCATGTAATTTGATTTTATCTCAAGGATAGCTTAAGACTAATGTGTGATTTGAAAATCTCTTGATATCAAGGTTTGCAAAATAATAGAAAAAAAAAATACATTACTGAATGGATTTAAAAAAAAATAGGTTTTTTCAATATTATTTTTTTGCTATGTTTCGTATAGAAAAAAGTGGTTTAACGACATGCAAGTAGACCATAATAATGTCGTCAAATACCAGTCTCGTGTCATTTTTCGGAAAACTTCTTGAGAATATTAGTGATCTTTCATAAAAACTTAGTTTATTTTTTAAATCCCTTTCAGTCACATGTAAAACAAAGAAATCGAATTTTCAAATGACAAATTATTTTGTTTAAATTATTTTTCCATTTCTCACAATCAATAAACAAGATTGATCAAAATCAGTCGATGTCGTGCACGGCCCCTTAAAGCAGATGCCATATATAGGCAGCAAGACGTTCATACGGACGTTTGGAACATACAAGAATAATATTATACTATGATGTAACGTAACAGTAGTAGTTTGTGTAACACGGTGTGTAGATTCACCCGGCTGTCTTGTGAGACGTTTTGGTGCTTCGTGAAATAGACCGATGAAATAGATCTATACGTAGTGGATAGCAAACGGTTATGGCCCAGGTATATGTGCCTGGTTACCTTAATTGTTCTAATGGATAGCTGAGGTGTACATGATAGGTCTGCAAGTTTACATTGCTTTGAACCATTGCGGTTAGTTACATTAATACACGATGTTGGAATAACACAAAGAAAAGTAGATTATAGAACACACCTACATACCACACGCGCACACACTAACACACCCACACCTCATCTTTGATTGTTCTACATTTTATTTTTGATTGTTTAATATTTTTAATTTTGCCTTAGTTCAGTGCAATTTAGGCTCTATTTAGCATTATGTTATTATCACATCTCTGGTCCCCAGGATACAGACACCGCCTATTTTGGAGACCGCGGTAAAGATCAAAATTAAGATCGCTAACAGTTACAGACCGACATTAAGTTAAGCTAATTATAAGGTAATAACTGTAACATTGGTTCAATAAAAATATTTATGTTGAAAAAGTTTATTCAGTACATGATCACGAGCAACTCTAAAGTTATTGTGATTTTGTCGTTAATAGCACACAAACCAGAATTCCAAAACGACCTCCAACAACAGAATTCATTAGAAAAAACAAGAAAAACTTCCAAGATAATATTTACAAAAAACACCAAGCGTCAATTTCACTACACGAGCGGCCATTTTTGGAAGCATTTACGAAGATTTAGCTCCATAATGACGGGCAGTCCCCCAACCGACTAGGACTGTCGGTCAAAACGTGAATTTTATCACTGGCCCGGATTAATTCGGAATCAATTACGGTCGACGGGGCCTCCATTACATAAACAGAGAACTCATTTAATGTGAAACAGGGGTAGTTATACACTGTTGTGTAACAGTTTCAGGTATTTTATTATTTTTGTGAAAGTATTGTTTATAGATGAAACTGTTTTGATTGAAGTTTGAACACGAGGGGTCGTTAAAAGTTTTAATAAAATAGTATTTCAATACATTTTCTGCTGTTTCTAGGTAACGTAAGGCTTAGTATGGAATGGCTTTTTTTTCCAAGTGCATTAATAGGTAAAAGTTTACTAGTTTTTCAAAAGATTTATCCCATTTGTTTCTGAAATACTGCAGTAAACGCTCACAGAATCGACAGACTAATCGCAATCTATGAATATTCTGGCACCACGCACTGTCTGAACAAACAAGCTATTTTACAAAAACATTATAATCTCTGTTCTTCACAAAATGCCTGCCGGTGTTACACAACTTGCCCGACGACGAGCATTGTCACCATCGTCAACACTTGGGTGTGACAGTAGGACAAGTTGACCTTAGCCCTACGAAGCGGTCAGCAAATAATTGCAGCCGGCAATTTTATTTTATTTCGCCTCTGATTTCCACTATTCAATTATCTGTACGGTTGAGTACTGATGTGATTGGGTTCATGGAGCTTTTCACGGGTTTATGCCATAAGTGGAAATGGGAAATCAGAGGACAGTTGCAGAGGATTTAAAATATGATTTATTTTAAGAAATATTTTTCCTCCTTTCTGTATATGAGTGTGTCTGCGATGCATCTAATGTTGAATGACTAGAAATTGGAATCTATTGTGACCTTGCATATATCATAAGTAGATTTAATTTTAAATTATGAACATTTAAATACGAATCGAAAAGAATACAGTATATTGTTAAAGAATAGGCACTTAGGAGTTGATCTGGATCGATTGGCATCTTCTTAAATTTAACAATAAAGATCTATTACCTCCGATGCATGAAACTGTTTATAGTATTAAGTGGGATTGGAGGCAGAAATAGGTCATCTTGTTTTCATTTTTTTTATTTAAGTTCACTTTTTACGCAAGCAAGGTAAGCAAGGCATGGGCAAGGTGTTATTGGGTTTTTCCATCTGGAATTCTTCAGTAGCAGCCCGGAGTCTGGATTTGTTCCCGGTTGATGGCAATAGGCTCGCCCCGTAGGCTAAGAACATTGTTACTTACAAGTTATGGAAGCAATTCTGAAATAAATTTTATTAATATTATATTATTATTATTATTACGTGGGACTTAAATAACATAACTGGCGAAATTAATGTGGGTGTACTATAGGTACACCTCTGCTTAACCCTTCGGGAAATACAGGTGTGATGTTATGTTATGTTACTTTTCACGCAGTCGGTTTTTATTTTACACTTTTTAGTTAGGATTATCTGAATTGTATCTAATTCCAAATTACATTGTAACAATTATAGTGTATATTTTTGAACTCACCTTTTAAAAACCTTCATTTCGATACCCCACTTGATAGGTTTTGGCTAAAACCACATTTTGGCACCAAATATCTGCCACTGTAAGTTTTTAAAATTTTAAGTGACTCTTGCTCTGTAAAGACGAATCAAACGACATATAATTCATCAAAATCAGTTCAGCCGTTTAAGTAGCTAAGAGGTAATATAAGGACGGACATACATACATACAGGTCAAACACAACCCTCCTTTTTGGCTTCGCAGCGGTCGGATAAAAAGTCAAACTTTACTTGTCAATAAGTATTAACAACGCCTGTCAACCAAGGTGTTTTTAAGCCAAGTGAAAAAATCATACTTCACAGCACCAGTTAAAAGGGCCGCATATTTTCCAACATCAATTTCATAAAAGGCAAACAGTAAGCGGTAAGTCTTGGGAGCCTCGTAAAAGGGTAAGACGTGTTTATTTCCAAAATTCAAAACCCAACATTTACTTAGGTGAGGGTAGGTAAACAAAAATATAATACGCACCGATGTGATAATACGCGGCTGGTGGAGCGTACATGGTTTGCGCTGAAGCTGATAAAAGTTTTTCGTTAATATTTTTCCTCACGTTAGTTTAAGATATGGGAGAAAATATTGAAGGAACATACGATTTTTTTACTTTATCGTGAAAACAAGGAGTCTCCTTGGTGTATTAGGTGCTACATGGGTGCTGCATTGCTATTATACCTGGTACAAGGATTTTATTCTGTCAACCTGTTTAAGGTACTGGTACATTTGTACAATCAGTATCCTTGGTCTTATGCCCACTTGATAGGCATAGTAACATTTTGATGGCGTGTCCAGTGACTTAGTGTGTTATGGGGCATCAAATTTGATGATTATATCAACGCCTTTACTAATTTTAAAAGTTGAGAACTTGGCAAACTCTACATCAGCATTACTTAAGGTGAAAAGTCCACGAAAAACAATTTGCAAAATGGTTTTAAAATGGTTTTTATTAAGTTACTCTAAAGTAGAGTTTGAATAGTTCTCAACTTTAAATTCCCAAATCTAAAACCGGGTGTAAAGGTGGGTATCCACTATGTTCGCGAACCTCTTGCGCTCCGCGCGCCTGCAATTGATTTATCTATGTACAGCAGTTGCAGGAGCGCGGAGCGCAAGAGGTTCGCGAACATAGTGGATACCCATCTGAAGGCCGCGTCCTATTTAAAAGCGATCGTCGCATGAATATGCGATCGTTGTGGTCATATGTCACTTTTTGTTTGGAAAACCGGAAAGCGCTCTCTGTCGGCGCGACGTGGTCGCGTTCAGATTCACCGAACAAAAAGTGAACGCAACGATTGTATATTCGCGCGATGATCGCTTTTAAACAAGACGCGGGGCTAGGCACTAAAAACCACTCAAACCGATATCGAAGTTTCCTAAATCAATAATTTCTAAAACCACTATCAAAGTTTTAACTGGCGAAGTAAGATAACTTGTGGAAGACCGCATGTTTATGACTCCTGTGCCAAAAGTTTTAAAAGAAAATAATAAATTGTGAACGCAGCAGAATGCGGTCAAGAAGAAGTGGTCTGTTGCATTTGGCATGAGGTAGCTGTGCAAGATAGATACCGAGTGCTATGCCATTTTCGATATCAAACCGTCTAAAAGTATTAAGTGGAATAGAGTTTGGACGATTGGGGCTGGAGATGTGTTAAAAACGTTAACATCATTTTTATGGTAGATACAAATCTTGAAAATTTTTGTGGTTAATTTATATGTAACGTCAAACTAAATTAGCTTGCAAAATTTCGCAGACGTGATCGATAACCAAAGACAAAAATAAAAAAAACTAATGTCATCATTTTAAGTAACTACAGCTGTTAATGGGGTCAACGGCCGCTGGGAGTATAGTTAGTTAATTGATTCAGGAATGACCTTGCGGAAATCCTCATCATGACGATTGACTTGTTGCAAACCCGAGCGCCGGACGCAGAGTAAGAGAGTATTTACTATACTCTCTTACTCTGCGTCCGGCGCTCGGCTCAAGAGAGAGAGAGAGAGAGAAAAGAGAGAAGAGGGTAGTAGTGTGTATAGTTATTAAAAAATATTGGTTTGGAAATAAAAATGGTTGTATCGAAGATACGCCAGCTCATTTAATTTTACCCTTATTTTATTATAATTTAAAGATAATCAAAGCAAAAGATGTCCTAATATTGTTCGAAATTGTTTCTTGACTCGTCAATAGATTGTACTTTCAAATGTTGTACCTTGTCATCGACAATATATCTCTTGCTATAAATAGTTGGGCAAATAATGGGGCACTTAATATCGTGTCCAGTGTGTCCTGCTGTCTGTACGCTATAGGACCTGATGGACGCTATTGAAGGTGCCAAACTCGTAGCCAAATTCTGGGCTTATTCTATATAGATTCCCATCGACACTCTTAGATGAAAAATAGCCGAGCGCGTTTTCCACCAATGAAACAGACGAATTTGTTGATGCCTAATGAGCTCTTCTCTTTTTAGGGTTCCGTAATCAACAACGAGCTCTTATAGTTTCGCCATGTCCGTCTGTCTGTATGCCCGCGACTTAGCTCAGAGACTCTTAGTACTAGAAAGCTGTAATTTGGCATGGGTATTCATATTAACCACGCCAACAAAATGGTAAGAAATCTTGAAAAAAATATTGCTAGTCTGTGAAAACCATTTTTCGATTCCGTTTGCGTAATATTAAACTTAAAAGTGCAAATTTTTGTTAGATATGTCCCCCTTTTTTATTTGGGAAATTATCAAATAACTTCCCCCGCTCTGGGCGGAGCGGGAGTGCGTGTCAGACTCTTATTGAATAAAACCCACCCGTGTTCCTTCAGTTGCCATATTGCCGCGGGCCACGATATCTCTTTCGGACTTCTTCGCAACCCCGGCAGGCATCGGCCCTAGCGGACCCCGTCAGTGCTGCTGACATCTCTTTGAGGCGCGCGTGGAACACAACGCGCCGTTTACCCGGGCCTGGTCCTTATCGGACGGCGAGCTACCCATTGCTCACCGTCCGGTCAAATGTCGCCCTGCCAGCTAAATGGTTGTTTTTGGATACGTGAAAAAAATACCTTTGTGAAGTTAAAAGGAAAACTATCACAACTAAGTAGGCTTTATTAGTTAACGAGTAATAGTCAACCAACTTACATTTTCAGTTATAATGTATGGGAGGAAATATTTTTCAACTACAATGTTAAGTTTGTACTTTTGAATAATTCATCTCAACTACGGAACCCTTCTTGTGCGTGGTCCGACACGCACTTCGCCGGTTTTATATACTTGTACATAGTATATACGTATAGTTCAGTGTAAGTTTGTATACTGTAATTAACATTAATTAATTGTTAAAGCGAGATAAGATTTATTAAAAACCAGATTTCTATTCGGTCATAGTATCCAATAGCTGACTTTACTTTTCCAAGAGAACAAGAAGAAAAAGTTAATTTTAATAACTATCATAGACTAGTATATATATATTCAAACTAATGAAGTCACAAAATTCGGTAGATCTTCAAGAGTTTGGTAAAGTCACTTGGTAGTTTCTTCAAGGACACTTTAGAATTCATCAAACTTCTACATAGTTTCATGAAATATTTTGATCAGTTTTATTTCTAAGCTTTATTTTATAGAACCTTAAATAACTTAGAAGGTTTCATTTCATTCGCCTATTGATAATTTTCTTCTTAGATTTTGTAAAACATAATCATACAATTTTACAAGAACCTAAATATTGCTCCCTAATTAGTTTTAATTCCCTCAAGGCCAGATGAAAACTAATTTCCAACCAGCCGAATTTCTGTACATACGCAGTTCTTAAGAAAAGCCGCAAAACTTTCCAAAGATAGAATTTCTATACAAAGCACCAACAATCAAAACTTTGCGGTTTAATATAGCTAAGGAAACAATTAAATAAATAAACCCAATTCAGACTGAATTTGCAAATTCCGGTGTTCGGAATGCCCCAACAATATTTTTTCATGAAATAATTTAAGCAGAAGATTCTGCTATCAAAACGTTTTAATTCCCTTTAAACTAAATTAAACACGAAACGGCTTTTTAACGCTTAAGGGTTCCTCGATACCCTCCGGTTGAATGTAATGGTCTTATTGTGAAAATAGTGGAGATACGGGGCGAAATGTTGTGCAGGATCTTTTTATCTAATTTGAATTGGTTATGTGAAATAATAACCATAGCAGGTCAAGAATGGCGAATAAAAGCAAAGGAAAGAGAGATTTGGAGGAAACTGGAGGTGTCCTATACTCAGACTGAGGTTCCAGCATCAGATAACTAAGAAATTAATATTTAAATAAGTTTGCATATCATTTGTATAAAACACTCTAGATTTTAAGATAAATTTGTTTTTAAGGTTGTTGGAAATATGCGTTTATTATTATTAGTACCTGGGCGATTGAGCTCTGCTCTGGTGAAAATAGAGAATGCTCATTTAACAGTATAGGATAGTTAATACTAATTCCATGTCTAGTACATACTAACTCCACGATGCCATGATAGTAGGCACTGACTAACTTCATGCTGCCATGTCATTATTGTAGGGTCTAAGGGGTTGATCTTGTTCTAAACTTTGGGCGACCGAGCTCTGATCGGGTGAAAATACGGAGAAATATAATTTTCCCAGATATGTGACCTAGGTAGATTGATTTTTCGTCCCTGTAAACCCTTATATTGCAACTTTCTTCGAAATCGTTAGGGCCGTTTTCGACGTGACTACAAATATATATATATATATACAAATATTGCTTAAACTTTTTATGATGTGGGCTAAGATACGTTACGATTCCAATCTGTACCTGTTCCATTACTTTTTCGTAATAGCTTCGCGTATTATGATTTATTTAGAAGTAAGGGTTTTCAGAAGACTGGAAAAGTATGGGGTAGACCTTTGCCCAGCAGTGGGACAAAATCGGTGAGCAAAAACAAAAACAGTATTAAAGCCCTTTCGAGTTAAGTAAGACATAATCAGTGTCATACTACACACTGTATGCTTAGAAGATTTGGCCATGTTGAGAGAAAAACTGAGAGGCGACTAACAAAAGTTATCTACAAGTGGAAACGCCTGACCAGGACGAGCTGGGATATAATTCAAGGTAGTTTTCAAGTTTTTTCTATGGGCCTGTGTCGTCTGAAATAAATGGTATTATTATCTTTTATTTAATTTTGAAACATATTATTTACTATATGTTTAAATATCTCGGGGCCTTAGGGTATTTTGGAAGTAGTACGAGAGGCTGAAGCCAACTCGCAGAACTTGCACTAACCGACGATTATCCCTGTATGCACTATGTAAGTGCACCCTCTATAATTATTATTACATACTGATCTTATTGGTGACGTTCCTCAGAAAGGCCACGTGCGTAATAGTCGCAACCGACGTGCTTATAAGACCAGATTTTGTAACGTAAACAAAGCAAAAGGCGTATGTAAGGATCGCTGCATGTGGCGTTTTGTAGTTCCTGCCTACTTCTTTAGGAAAAGACATACGTCCAAAAATGCATGAGATACACCGCGGTTACGATCATTCTACAAAACCGTATATTTCCCAAGAATTCTGCCGAAAAAAAAAAAACATTTGTTTTTACAGTATCTACTAATGTTTGGCTGCTTAATTCATTAGCTCCGACTGAATTACCAATAAATTGCCCAGCCCTCGTTAGGGGTGATCGCATAGAAATTTATTTGCACGCTAACAACGCCAATAGGAGCGGCTCAATACCTTTCAATTGGCTGTTCATTTCTTAAGGAAAATTAATTACTTGGAATGAATAAGTAGTAGAATATTTTGTTATGGCAACTTTTATTAAAAAAATGGAAAAGTTTGTATTAATTAAATATTCTGGGTTTATGATTCCTGTTAATTTATTTTAATATCAAGCAATTTATACTTTAAGCTCGTCGTTATTGTAGAATAAAATTGTGATAAAAGTAGGTATGAGCTGCTGCAACCTTTGAGCTTCAGGAAATCCGCAGACTAATGAGAAATAAGATTAGGTATTATTTTTATGAAAATATACAGGTTAGTAGTTGCTGCGAATGCTGTAATGCAATGAATACCTTTTGATTTATTTATGTACGTTCCAATAACAATCTCACTTGTTTAGGCATTTAAGGTAATCTACCGGTCACTGACCTTTCACCGTCCGTGTTAAGAGTAACAACGATGCTTAAAATATACTAAATATTAAGTAAACGAAGATTGCGCCGTCAGTCGTACTATACTGGGAATTATTCGGGTATAACCGGTTACAGCCGGGTCCAACCGGGTTCAACCGGGTTACGCGCTCCATCGCTTATGTAAGTTATTTTTTTTTTAGTAGTGGCCCGTAGGAAAGGTTGTGAAATCAACTCATGCTTTGCAGACATTTTTTTAGTATTTTTTGTGAAAGATTTTAGATCCAATCAATAACATCCTCTTTGGTTGTTTACTTACCCTGCGTTATCTACAAGTTGTGATAGCTGCTTTTTATCGACACGTATTGTAAAATACTTTAAAAACATGTCTTATAAAACTATTAATAACGATGATCTATTACTAATTATTGACGTTGTTTCAGCCATGTATTTATTGTTAAAAAAAAAAAATCAATATTGAGATTTTTGACAATTTTACTACAAGTTTTTTGTACAACTATTCTTCACAACTTGCTTTAGGTGTAAACGATAAACTAAAACAATAAATAGATTATGTAGAATACTTGTTTTATGACTGCCTCGTAGGTCTAGTGGTCGCAAGCGCTACTGGAGCAATGAGGTCCTGGGTTCAATTCCCAGGTCGGGCAAAAGTGTTATTGGGTTTTCCTATCAGAAATTTCTCAATAGCAGCCTGGAGTTTGGATTTGTACCCGGTTGATGGCAATAGGCTCGCCCCCTATTACATGGGACTTAAAACATAACTGGCGAAATGTGGGTGAACCTGCTACAGGGACACCTCTGCCCAACCCTTCGGGGAAACAAGGCGTGATGCTATGTTATGTCTTATAAAATTTGGTGTAAACAATTAGAAGATTTCTGTCAATTATTGGCGTCCCTATCTGAATTCCTATAGACTACAGATGAAACGACGTAAACATATTTAGTGACTAGGTTACGGAAAGAACACATAAAAGTAATATTTCAATTGATGCCTATCAGTTATTTCGTATTATTTTTGATTTCAGAGAATCTTATTTGGAAATTAACTTTTACTTACTCTTTCAATGATTTTTAGGCTAGGATAAGTATTTTTGTACTTTTGTGCCACGGGATATCGTTGATAATGCAAGATACGAAGATAAGGTTTTGCTACATTTCAAAATTTCTTTGAACGCTTTTTTTGAATATTTTGTCCTGTAGGTTGGTAAGTTAGAAATTTTTGGAAAGAATAATTCTGATTCCAGCAGAATGGATGATTGCTTGATTGAAAATATTGTAAAAAAATTACTACAATATTTTATTTGATAAAATAATTATAAAAGCTGCAATCCACTTTACTTTTATTTATATAAAGAAACGAGCTTAGATGTAATTATATTTGAGGACAGATAATACCATAATCTCTTTATAGACGAAAATAATTTCGAATAATAAAACCAGTATTTCTAAGAAGTTCGTTTAGTATCTCTTTCATAACGCTTCACAGAAGCAAAGCCAAATATGTTTTCAATGATAAAATTATTTCAACGTAATGAAAACGAAAGCATTACCATTATGGTAGATATACAGGCTGGATTTTTGAGATGGGGCAGTAAGGGCAGGTACCTTAACCGTTGTAGTTGCAGGAAAACGATCTTAGGAGACTTTCCTTAACTTTTTGAGAAATTTAGAGCTGCATTCACAGTTGCTGCCCCGTCTCAAAAATCCATCCTGGATAAATACTTACTGACTACCCGCGCGAATAACCACAAATTAATGTATATTGAATAAAGACCAAATGAATCCATTAAAAAATCTTGAGATTTTATATAAATAAGCACAATCGGAAAATGAAAAATATCTCACAGTACTTACCTAAATAAAGAGGCAGCAAATATAATTAATTCCTGATTACCAACATCAATTTCAATAATACAACACATATCAGTAATAATTTAAACTGAGAATCGAATGAGTTTAATTTGCAAATTAATTTCACAGCTTTTTGGAATAAATATTTTTGACATAATTCCCCGAATGTTGAATAAATAATAACATTATCTGTAAAGTAGGCTTACTTTTAAACTGCTTGAAAAAAGTAGGACATCAAAATTGTAATTGACGCGTTTCTTTTTTCTAAAAGTGAGTATTTCTTGCGTAACCACCGCTTTGCTGATGACATTGTCGTATCTCCTCCAGGGCGGCAGAACTAGATCGAATGTTAAACCAACTCAGTGATCCAAGCAATGAGTTTCTGGTGCTCAGGGTGCGCGGCAGCCACAACGGCGTGCTGATGATGACAGCTGACAGTCTCGACTGTTCATACATTAGGACCTGCAGTAACTTGCACGTCACCTACAGTCGTTGGCCATTAAAGTAGTTGAAAGTACGCTGGTTTTTGTATTGCATTATAGTGTGTATTGTTTGTTGTATGTGTAATTCAATATTGTCTATGAGTCACTGTAGCTTGAATTAATAATGAGATGATATCAAACCCCCACGATCATAAGAGGTACCATGGTGAGGAATTGCAATATATCCATGAATACATCTAATTAGGCCAGTAAGTCTCTTCCAGTCTAGACAGACTTCTTAAGACAAACCGAAAATGCCTGGAGGAGGTACTGGTCCATGAAAGTGCTGATAAAAGAAAACTTCCCACTGTCAATCAAGTGAAAAATCATGGATATGTGCATTCTTTCCATTTCGAACTACGGATCCCAGACTTGGTCTTGTCAAGAACTTAAGGTTTGCCAACGTGCACTGGAGTGCAGTATTCTAGGCGTCAAATTAACAGACCATCATCCAAATATCTGTGTTTTTTACGTGCGGTGCGACGCTGGAACGCACCGTGTGGCATACCATGGATATTTATATGTAGGACGCCGCAGCGACATCGCTCCAGCACCGCGCCGCCGCTGCAACGTATCGTGTGCACAGATTCTTACGGCAGACCCCGTAGAAGATGGCGGAACGAGCTGGACATAACAAACTATCAGTGGCTTACATTAGCACTGAATCGGAAGCTCTAGAAGTTGTAGGGTGAGGCCTGTACCAGCAGTGGGATGATACAAGCTAACAGTAACAGTGTCTGTTGTGAATATAATAATCATGAGAACACTTGGATTTTTAATAGTTTCAAAATTACTTATCGTGGTGAGCAATGGTAGTGAAATGCTCGTTTTATATATTAGTATGCAAGCTTGTGCCCTTTAGTGGGCAATTACCTATCATTCTACCGCAAAAATAGCACAGAAAACATTTTTGCTACAAGAACACAATACTATTACACTACCTAACAACAAAGATGGCGGCCCTGTCAATCCATATAACTAAGTTCACTGATTATTTCAACGAGATGTTACAAAAACAGGGGACTCGGGAGATACGTCTGTTTACTTTGCCGGATTGATTCCCTAGGGGCTAGGTTTTTTTGTACCGCATCGTATATTGTTTTTGGAATCGATTTCGACCTTTCCGATTTGTCTGTCCTGTCACAAGTTAGAACATTCCTGCTTTCCTGTTTTTAATATTATGATGTTAACTTTTGTCTTGAAAGTATGTCAAATTGACATATTTATTCTTCAGATATATGATTATAATGTATAAAACTAAAAAAATCCGTAGTTCATACTTCTTCTTTTTTGCAAACCGTAACAAAATTGGGAAAACAAATTACACCACCATCATCCTCCTACCCTAGCCTTTCCCAAATATGTTCGGGTCAGCTTCCAGTCTAACCGGTGAAAGATTTCACCAACATAAAGGCAATATAGTGCAAAACCTGACGTTTTCCCACAGAAATATATTCGCTTATTCCATTTACAAAATACCGTTCTTAACCGCCGCCGTCGGCCGCCCGAATCATTTTATATACACCTCATACTTGGCACATAAAGACAGTGTAGCCGGATGTTTACCTCGTTATCACATACAGGATTAGTGAGGAAACAAGATGCTGACATTCTGAATGATATTACTTTTCTTCAGTGGTAGAGGGTTGGGTAAATTAATAACAGTTTTTCCTTATAGCGTGAGAGATGAAGACCGATGATAATCTACTTTTTGTACAACTTGTTATGGCATGTGTGTGTTACTTTGGCAATTGATTTATCAGTCTAGAATTATCCATAATGAATTATTGAGTTTTTGACTGCGTTTAATAATCCTAATATTTTGCCTGAAATAAAACATTTTCTTTTTTTTTCTAATGCACTGAAGAGTCTTAATATCTAAAATAGCCCAGGTCATCAACACCTGTATTTATAGCTTATCCCATGGGAACGTAGGTACTACCGAGATAAAAAGTATCCTACCTCGGTCATGGTCTATCCGTGTGTCAAATTTCATCTAAATCCGTTAAGCCGTTTAGGCGTAAAAAGGTTTCAGACAGACAGACAGACCGACAGAGTTACTTACTTTCGCATAATATGTGTAAAATAGTAATATGGAGATGAATTCAATTAAATCTTGGTATTTTAATTTGATATAATATTGGTAATTGGTTCATGAGGTATGACGTAAACATCCAAACTAGCATTCAATTTCTCACACAAAAATAAATGAAATTTTTACCTTCAACAGTTACTTAATGTTCCAATATCCTCCAGAACTCCACAAAAAAAAAAAAACACTTTGTACTGTTTTTTTGGAAGTCAGTTTTTTTTTGTGTATAAGTTTTTATTTCTCGCTTTTTAGTGGGTAGTTTGTAATTTACCTAAGTTACAACAGCCTAATCTCAACTGCTCATCACCTTTTATAAAATATTGCTTTTCCCGATACAGGGACGTTAATCGTTGAGGAATTCTCCCGGTACTTAACCATCAGCTCCACTTCTCCATATGCATTGTGACGAGCATAAATTGCATTGCCGCCATATTAAAGTAATCGAATCGCAACCCGTGAAATACTTATTATTGAGTAATTCCGGCGGCTATTTGTGGTCTTCATCATCAGTTCCACTTCACCAAATGGTGCTTTCTAAGAAAAATTGCATGAGTTACTATAAAAAAAGAATCAAGAATCAATAAAAAAAAAATACAGCGAATTGAGAACCTCCTCCTTTTTTTGAAGTCGGTTAAAAAATTCACTCAATCTCCGAAGGCCAGCTTATTGGCGCTCTGGCCACAATTTGCAGGTAAATGCGTCCAGATTAAATAGACCTTTGCCTTCCCCTCTATAGGGACACAAAACATGAAGCACAGAAGTCCCATCTTGAATACACAACACAGCTTGGGTCAGCGCAGACAGAGCAGTAAAATGCTCGAGCAGTCAATTGAAAATAAACTAAAATAGAGTTCCTTATAGCGTGCAAAATATGATTCCCTGTGGCGTGTGTTCGCGTATGCTCGAGCATTTGCTGCTCTTTCTGTGTCACCCAAGCATTGCATAACAGGGATTCATAGTACGTGCTCAGTCCAAGCCGAATGATAACTTAACACACTAGGAAGTAGGTACTTAGTGTCTCCAATTAGCTCAAAACATGCCCAGTTTCATCGCCTGGTGCTTAGTGGTCACTAGAGGAATCGTAGGTGTGCTGCAATCTCAAGTATAAATATGAAAACTTCATGTGTCGGCATTCATTACATACTGGGGGTAAACTGGAATATAGAAACACTGCTTGGAAGTTGAAATAAGTTTGATTGTATTACGATATAGAGCCAGTTTCTTAAAATACATAGCGAGATTTTCTCATATCCTTTTCGTGAGTTTCCGAGAATGGGTTTACTGTAAATTCTTACAGTTAAATTTAGAGTTATCGAGCAAAATGGTTCTGTTTTAATTTCGTTGAGATTTTCAATCTCCTTGCTTTAATGGTGCACTGGCCTGTAATCTGCTTGATAAAAGTTAATGAGTATCGTTTGTAAACATAATAGGTTTTCCAGACCTTACCAGATTATATATTTGGCTCTTTAGTAAGATTTAGAATTTTTTAGAGTATTATGTTACGTGCTGTCAGAATCTTTATCTTTGGAACTTTTACACATGATATACATGATATTTTACCGGGTATTGTTAAATTAAATAGGTTATTAAAAATGCATTAAATATAGGATCAGCATAATTTACATCTTGCCCGCGTCATAGTGGGTATATCGGAATAATTAAAAATCTTTGTCCAGGAAAATGTTAGTAGTTTTCCTTAACAAATAGGTTATTTTCTTTAACCCAGGAAAAGGGAAGGATACTCAGTTTAGGCTACGAAAAAGTTAGTTGAACATAATATAACATAATAATTGCTTGCAGTAATCGTGCATTACGTTACATAGGGTGTGGTGTGTGAGGCTGCGGTAGTAGACAAGGTCAAGTTACATTAACTAGTCATGGGCATCGATATCGCATAACGATAAATAGTCCAAACTCATCATTTTAATTGACGTAGTAGTGGAAAGTAAAAATGTCCACCAGTATTGATTAATGATGTCGTGATGGAAATGCATGAGGTGAGTGCAGTGAGTTCAAATCCGGGCAAGTAACAATGACTTTTTCAGTTCATATGTAGGTACGTACTTTCTAAGTTTATCTTGGATATTACTGACATCAGTGATAGAAAATATCATGAGTATATTGGCGTGTTTATTCGTGCGGTCTTAAAGGTTGGACTTAAAGAATAGCAGTATCCTATTTCTTCCAGTGGGTCTCGTAAAAGGCGACTAAGTTACTTACTAGAGAATGGGCAGCAGCGTTCCCATGTATTCTTAACACCAAACGGCGATCACCAACCCGTGGCTAAATTGTGAAGGCCACTGGAATCCGCTGGTTGCGGTAAGCATAGAACCGATCTAAATGGCGGTACTTGGGAGAGGCCTATGTCCAGCAGTGGACATTTTTCGGCTGAAATGATGATTGATACATTTTTTCGATTTTATTGATGACCCTTGCTTTGTCAAAGTTCAACACACTTCTCACAGAACACAGCCTAATACAAGGAGCCAAATATCAAGTAAATCTTACTTAAAGTGTCAGTTTAGCTGTAGATTCTACCATTAAAGAGAATGCAAGTCGTAAGATTATCTCAATGTTTCAGAGTTTGAATATAAAATTTCATATCTGCGACGGGTTAAGCTGGGTGAAGAATAGTTATTGTTATTGCAAATTGTTTTTGGAAGGTGACTTTGTACTTTTTGGTGTTGAATGTCATCTACTGCTATTGGTTTTTTGGACAAGTTGTGGGTAAACGTTGTTCTCATTGGGGGTCGATTGTCTTATTTCGTTGCATTTGTTTCTGTTACATTTTCAGTTTCAATGTAGCTGTTTTGTGAATATGTAGTTGTATGATCTAAAATAAAATGTGTACTGACAAGTTTATGTTTTGATTTTTGTCTACATTTATCGTGTTTTTTTGCCTAAATCATTAAAACCTAATACTTTGATAAGACATACTCGAGAAAAATAATACTTTGTTGTTTACAAAGTATTATTTTTTTATACTTATATCTAATACCTTTAATCGAGCAATTCTTGTATATATGTATATATAATCTGAATCTCGAAAACGGCTCCAACTATTTTCATTAAATTTAGTATGCAGGGGGTGTTGGGGGTGATAAATCGATCTAGCTAGGTTTCATTTCTAGAAAAGGTCGCTCAAAAAAAAAGCCGGTCATCCAGATATTAACAACTTAGATCCCTAATGCTACTATATAATATAATATTATTTATAAACGCGAAAGTTTGTGAGGATGATGGATGTTTGTTACTCTTTCACTCAAAAACTACTGAACGGATTAGGTTAAAGTTTGGCACACACATAGGATAAATTTCATTTTGATATTCCCCCGGGATCGAGGCTTATACGGGTGAAACCGCGGGGCACTGCTAGTTAATTAATAAAAATAACAAAATTATATCCTAACTTAACTAAAACTATTCACAAACTAAAATATGGCGTCAAAAAATTCATACGCATCGCTGTCGACTGATAATGTGCCCAAGAGCCTGGCGGCATTGCCACGTTGTATGGCAACGCTTAGCCGCTGGCCAGCCCGTTGGTCACGGGAAGTGCTAACCAGCCATTTCGAGATTTATACGCTGGATGCGTATAAGTATAATAAACATTCTATTTCAATTAAGTTTCAACTTCTAATCTTCCGACCCGAATTTAGCAAGAACATCAACATAAACAAAGTACCCCGCCTAAACTCCATTAAAGAAACATTTATCGCTCCCTTTCGACCGTTTCGCCAACAAAACCCTAAATCACACATAACGCTTAATTCTCTAGTCGGCCATTTGTTCGAGTTTTGATTAGCTACACGTTCGCCTGTAAGTGGCCGACAATCGGGAAGGCGCTCATTTAGACCGGATTAAGAATTAATTCCCGGGTCCCGAATCCGCGATTAATTTCTGTGAGCTGCCGCGGTTTCGCATCAATAGTCGCAGGGGCGGATTAGGGACGGTATTAGTTCAATTAACACATGTGTGTTGATGATCATTGGCATCGCATCTGCTCATAAAATATCATTGCTTACGGACCACGTAATAGTTTGCTATGGTGAAACATCCTTGTAGGTGACCTCAGAGGAGTTGACATAATATAAATATTAATTCACATTATCATCATCATTCTTTCAACATGTGGCGCCTTTTTATCTAAAAGCATAAAATACTAACTTTCTTTCTTCAACAGAAAACATTTCGTTAAATATGTTAAGCTTCCTCACCATTCTATTTTCAAATCGAACTCTAATACAACCAATACCATCTTAGCTCTTTGTTCAAAAACAGTTCGCAACAGAAAACTTTCACAAAAACCCACTCAGGCTCTCAGAGCATCGATTACTCAATGTTTTCCTCCAATTCCTACAAAAGATAAACTAAAAAAAAAACAAATAAACAAACTGAACTGCAAAATCTGCAAGAAGAGCAGGTGCAAAGTAAAGGAAGGCAAGTCTAAGGGCCGTAGCAGACACGATTCTTTAATATTAAGATTAATAAACGGTACTTACGATACGTTCTTCGGCTTAGACTATGCCCCTTCTCTTACATTTGAGTCTGACAGTTGTGCGACAGTGACAAGAATAATGCTTTGCTAAAGCACGTTTTAAGTAACGTTTATTAATCTCGACCGAACCGACGAAAAGGTTTTGTTGCTTTTCGGAAACTAGATACAGCGAATTTTAGCATCAGTGACCAGCAATTTTTAGCATAGGCGATCGGCAGCCGAATGCAAAAACGCTATACAGCAATACCTAAATTTATTTATTTAAATTAGGCTGAGAATGAGCACTTTTTGAACGTCAAAATTGTATAAGACAGTCCCACAAAACGCCCGTCTGTCACCACTTCATAGTGCTTGAGGTGGGAAGAAGAAGTGGCGCGATAAAATCCCCAGCAGCATAGCTGTTTGTTAATTTAAAAAAAAACTTGATTCTATTAAATAGTATGTAAAGTAATTGATATTACGAAACACAAAATATTAAATTAAATTATTTGTCATAATTATGTCAGCAAGCATATTATGATGCACTCGCCATGCTAAAAGTAACATGTCTGCTACGACCCTAACATTCCTACCTAGATTCAGCTCTGGCAATATAGATGAACCGGATTAGGTGGTCCAATTCAATCGAATTGAATTTTAATTAAATTACCTGCCTGTTTCTGAGAGAGGTTTAATTTTCTTCAGAAGAGATGAGACTAGTGAAGGATTTCGGTTTTAAATTACACTCCACACGGAGGATAATTTTGGGCGATTACACATTTAGACATTTGACACGGTGTATTTACGGTATTTATTTTGTAGAGAGATTTGGAGTTGATTTAAAAGCAACGTTATTTTAGAATGAGCTTTTAATTGAGGACGTGTTATTACACGTCCTCAATTTATTATTATTATTATTATTATTATTTTTGAGTTTACATATCTCGGGACCATGGGGTCCCGGTCTTTTGGAAGGCGTACGAGGGGCCGAAGCCAACTCGCAGAGGCCCCTTGGAAATATTTAAATGAAATGAGGTATCAACCGACGATTATCCTCGTACGCACTGTGCAAGTGCACAAAAGGACAATCCCCGGTTGATGTAGGACTATTGCAGTACATGGGAACAAAAAAAATGGACTATGGGTTTGGCTGGCTATAGAGGATTGGTTATCAAGAACACTATGTAGGACTAAGACCCCTGCCTGACCAATGATATATAATATACACGGATAAGATGGCAGGGGGTGACTTGCACACTCAATAATGGGCCCCCGAAAAACTGTCGCTAGCACATAATGACGTAGCGACTAGGGGGCAACATGTCTTGAGGTGCTTGAGGAGTGGAGAGGTATTCCACGGCTTTCAGAACAATCCCAGAGCCCGGAAGATGGTCAAGATCCCTACGAGCACTTACTGGAATACTTCCTTCCTCCGAGCACATTTGCTCTTGCGAATCTCCACTCAAGCCGGCCAATTAAGGCAAGAATGAGGTGGGAGCTCCGTTCCTCGTGAGTGTTTACTCCAGCCGGCCAATAAAGGCAAGCCAGAGGTGAGGAACAAGACTTCTCCCGGGAGATAGGGTCCGTGGGGTCGCTACTGCCCAACAGCTCGCCACAAGCTGCCCTTTATTTATTATTATTATTATTATTATTATTATTATTATTATTAATTGATGTCATTAGTTGGTGAACAGGCGCTATAATTATTCTAGATGTATTATAGGTAAGTTTTATCCTTTTTAGGGTTCCGTACCTCAAAAGGAAAAGACGGATCCCTAATAGGATCACTCGTGTGTCTGTCTGTCTGGCCGTCTGTCACAGTCAATTTGCTCCGAATCTAATGGACCGATTAAGTTGAAATTTGGTACACATATGTATTTCTGTGACCGAAACACGTTCGTATGTAACGTAAACAAATGGATTTTGAATGTGGGGGTCACTTTTGGGACGCACACAAAAAAATAAAAAATAAAAGTTTTGCAAACTGTACCATGTGGCATATCAAATAAAAGGTCTTATTGCGAAATCTCAAATATTTATAATTTTGAAATAAATACAGAGAACAGTTATGCTTATTGATTACAGGAAAACCTACAAGAAGTCTATGGTCTTAAAATAACATGGTAAATCACAATTTTTTAACAACAATGTTAAGTTTGTTCTCGTAATAAATTCATCCCAACTACGGAACCCTTAATTGTGCGTGGTTCAACACGCGCTCGGCTGGTTTTATTATCATGGTAAAGCCTTTACATAATGAATTATTAATTCACTTGGAAACCTCTCTAAATCTTTTCCAGCCACAGCATCAAAGCGAAAAATCTTTACAACATTTCCAATTCTTGAAACACAGCCATTCCACTGCATCTCCAATTAGGTCTTTCAACCCTCGTTTCTCTTTGCAACTATAGCTTCAAAGTGATTACTTTTGGAGCACTTGCAGTTGAATTTAATGACAGTCCATGGTCATTATTGGTAATGTCGGACACTGGCCACTTACTGCTAGCTCAGCTTTCTGCGAACTTTTTCCATTTCCATTTTTGCGAGATTTTTACATTTTTCCTCAGCTAGTAAGTTGGCGGGACTCCAATTGTTTATGGAATGTTTTACTGAATTACATAGCCCTCCTTGTTAAAAGTTTTTAGGGGAAATGTCTACCCATTTTTGCCTGCGATTATGTTTTCTGGTTAAAAAAACGGTACCGTTTACGCCAGTGACTTAACATGGACGTGAGACTACTCAATTTTGGCTCTTAGATTAGCTATCTCTATATAATCCCCTAGATGTTGCAGGCTACAAAATTTTGTGGAATTCCGATTCTATTTTTATGTAGTAAAAATCTCTCAGTGAAAACTCACCTGGTGTAAGCTAAAAATGAGCTGTCATCTCACCTGTTACTATTCAAACTCAAATTCAAAGCATTTATTTCAGATAAATCAATTACAGGCACTTTTGAATTGTCAAGGGGTCAATCAGAAAGATGAAGCTAGTTGCCCATTCAAAAGCGTAGTAGGTACCTATGGAGAAGAACGGGCAAGAAACTCCATGGACACTCTTTTCAATCAAAATATAGTTACAAAATATTGGTTACATCATTCATGTTGAAGTTATAAATGTGAGAACGATGCAGAACATTAAAAGCGTCCGTAATAAAAAATCAAACGATTTAAAAATTAAATTAAAATAAGCCGTGGCAGCTAAGAGATGACCAGTCCCTACTGACAGCGCCCGTTCACGAACATGCAGATTATTATTATATTCATTGTTTCGGATTTTAAAATAAATCCATATAGTTGTTAGTAACACAGTAATGCTTATGAGAAACTAATGTTAGTAATGACAAGACAAGACACTTCAAAAACTAAATACAAATGACATAACACTATCGGAAACTCCGATACCGGTGCGCGTGTTTACTTGATTGCGCGCCGCCGTCGTATCCAGCGCTCAAGCATCGGAGAATCCCACCGGTGCGACAAAACACTCAGGATATATTATGGACAGCTCACTTCAAACTCACTTTACCTAAGTTTTCACGGAAAAATCAGTCTTTCTATGAAATCACAATATATCTATATTACATCCTATGAAAAGTGAACCCGTCCGACAAGTAATCACGAAGTAAAATGTATATAACGTACTGGTATATAAACATAATATACTAAGTTTGCCTATCGAACGCGCTCACCTTTTCCTTCTAATTATTTGTGCTAACTCACACCTTGGAACTAAGCCTCTTACGGGGCAATAGAAGTAGAGTTACTAGATGTGCTTCAAAATAATTACAAGTTTCATCGTTGTACAGTCATCCTCAAAAATATATTGACATCGGCAGGAATTCATTTAATTGTTTACAGATTTGTGCTCGGTTCCTATAAACGATAACGAATCTTTTTACTTACCAGTGGTAAAATTTTGTATTGCCTAACTGGGCATATAATAGATTTGTAAGCTAATTTTACTTGTGGTAGCTACTTCCATAAAGGACGGTCTTCTTTGCAAAGCTATGACGATATTGCTTCATTATTGGTAAAGATACAAGAGTCTTAATTTTAATCAATAACGGTCCGTTACTTATTGGACTCGGCCATTAGCACAAGAACATAAGATACACAAAAACCACCATTGCTTGCTATAGGGAGCTGTTATTATATGATAGAAGAAAGACGCAGTTGTTTATCCCACTACAAATTCCTTTATGGCTTTGTAAAACTATTTTGCAGTACGCCAGCGTGGCCGTTTCCAGTATCTTCCCAATTCACTAACTCTGCAGCCGGTAAACAATCTAACTGCGTTAATACTTAAAGCTTAAAGTAAATCTGATCTGACTTATCTGTTTTCCAGTTCTGGATATAAACGTTATTATACTAAGATTGGGGGTATACTGTCACTATGCATAGCTAACCGATCGATTTTTAAAACAGGCTAATATGGGCATCAGGATCAGGAGGATTCGAAGGTTTATTATTATTATTATACTAGCTGTGTGTGCCCGGCATCACCCGGGTGTATTACAGACTTTTCCGGTGGATCTAAAAAAAAATCTTTAAAGCAAACCTTGTCAGCCAGTGTTGATCTTTCATACATGCGGCGATAGATTTTTATTTATAGATAGCATTTTTTTTATGTACTCAAAATAAAATAAACGTGAATTTATCCAAGCCTGTACTTTTTGTTAGGCTACTCTCAGAAATTATGCACAACGTGTAGTGAACACTGTTTTGTATGACGAAAACTTTTTTTGCAACATCCGATTTTAATTAAACAGCCACATTTCCACAAACAGCCACATTTCGTATTTCCATATAGTGATATTGCCAAATTAATCAAAATAGGTAAATATTTGACATCTATTTGCGACGTTGCCAACTTTCAGCTCTTAATGTTTTTCACTTATTTTCTAAAAATATTTCTGAAAGATTTAACCATGTAAAAACGTAACAAGCTAGTTAGTAATAGCCCTCATAATCCAAGACTCGTTTACATTTAGTTTAATAAACTTGTTTACGTCATATTTATAAATAAAATCCGCGATTCTCATTAAAAACGCGGCGCATATTCTCAGCACGTCTCCCGCGACCATGCTTTTGGTTACCCTATTTGCCATCACGAAACCCGACACACATCAAAACAACACCTTAAGAGTAGTGGAATAAGGTAGATTATTGAATAGTGGTGTGAGGTCTTAAGGTTGGGGTGAAGGAAAACGTAAGTTTGTCAAACCTTGGAAGCCGGAGGCTGCACAAAATTTCCATTTTCCACGCGATTTACCACAAATTAATGCTTCGAATCCGTCCGCGCTTCGCCAATTTATAGTGGGGATTTGCATCTAACCAACTTAAAGTTAAGTTTTTCTCGGTCGAACGGTGATTGCGATTTATTAACAGGTCGGTCGGTGACGTTCTAATTTAACCTTTCTTGGCAAACTGGCTTGTAAGTTGTTAAGACCAGATTTTTTTTTAAATTTTACCCTGGATATTGAAATTGTTGCTCGTTCAACTGCAGGATTCTATCACTTTCTAATTCTAATTCTTTTACTTCATTCATATTTTTAACTTTCTCATTTATGGGAAGGTAGAAAGGGCCATTTATCAGTTATTTTGACAGATTTGATCAAATAGACAAAAAAACTTGTCTATAATAAACAATAGTACCTGGGCGTTCGAGCTCTGCTCTGGTGAAAATAGAGAATGCTCATTTAATAGTATAGGATAGTTCATACTAGTCCCGTGTATAGTACATAATTCCATGCTGCCATGTCATTATTCTAAGGTAGCCATGTTATCCTAAACTTTGGGAGACCAGGCTCTGTTTGGGTGAAAATACGGAGAAAACGAATTTTCCCAGATATGAGACCTAGGTAGATTAATTTTTCGCACCCTTTATATTTTTTGAACCTTTATATTGCAACTTTCATCGAAATCGTTAGAGCCGTTTTCGAGAATGTGATTACAAATATACACACATCAAAAGTGTCTAGGGATCAAGCATTTTTATGCGGATTTCTTGAGATTGAGATGTGGCTTTGTAATAAATTTATGATTATATAAATTTATATGGATGCTTTTTGGTGCATTTCATAATTTGAAACAGGAACTGTTAATCAAATTCGAGTAAAAGATGAAAATCAGCTGTCAATATTTTCCCTATAAAAACATACAACGCATTGAAGACATTATTAGTGCTACTGTTTCCCTACTACTGATTAAAACCAACGTTATTATGGAGCGGCGACGTCATTTAAGCAGGGAAGAAATGCTCAGAGCCGTGGGAATGATAGAAGCTGGTTCCCGGCAACGTACTGTGGCTTTAGCTCTGAATACAAGTCAGAGTGTTATCAGTCGACTTTGGACACGTTACCGAAGCACTGGTACCGTGGCTGAGCGCCATGGAGGACGGTATCGCTGCACCACACGGAGACAAGACCGATACATTCAAATCTTAACTCGAAGAGCTCCAACAATAACCGCCATGATGTTAGCCGTGAGGCTTCATCACTCTTCAGGGAACTTAATTAGCAACCAAACAGTCAGAAACCGCTTGCATGAAGTGAACCTTCATTCCCGAAGACCGCTACGGGTACCACCTATAGCAATGCACAATCGTAGGATTCGATATCAATGGGCTCTTGAACACAGAAATTGGGCAGAAGAACAATGGCGTTTCGTGTGCTTTTCTGATGAGTCTCGTTTTGGTATGAGACCGGATACAAGACGTATACGACACTGGAGAACCCCTGGACGCCAACAGCGATTAAAATCCTGCCAGGAAGTCCATCCTTATAGTGGTGGAACCATCATGGTATGGGCGGGTATTTGGATCGGCGGAAGAACTGAGTTGATTTGGATCAGAGGCAACCTCAACGCTCAAATTTATGCTGAGACGATTGTATCTGACGTCATCGTTCCTCTACAAGTGCAAATCGGTCCCTTATTTCAGTTAATGCATGATAATGCACGACCGCACACCGCAAGAGTTGTAAGACAGACTCTCGCCGCAGCTAACATCAATGTCCTGCTCTGGCCTGCTCAGTCGCCAGACTTGAACCCGATTGAGCATGCATGGGATATGCTACAGAGAAGAGCTCTGCCGAATATGGAGGGTATCCAGTCGCAAGAAGACCTTTTTTTGTTGTTGCAACGAACATGGGCGGCCATTCCACAGCGTGATTTGGATGAACTCATTTTGAGTATGCCAAACCGATGTTCTTGTGTTGTTAGTGTTCGCGGTAGAAACACGGATTATTAATTGTTTAAGTTACCCAATAAAATTTTAAAGAAAACTGTTATTTCAGTCTTTTTTTCGAACTTTAATGTTAGTGGTTCAAATGTCAAAAATCCCTTTATTAGGAAAATGGCAAATTTCTTTATTAATGCAAAGGTGACTTGGTTTATCGTTACTGTGACAAACGAAAACACTTTATTTGATGAATCCTTAAAGAAAATTTTAATTAATATCAATCAGGAGAAAAGTTATTGCAAAAATATATGTTGATCCCTAGACACTTTTGATGTGTGTATATATATAAATCGCTCGTTTAATAGTTTAGGATAGGATTAACTTATCTTTACTTGACGATAATAAATAATGAAATAAATGATTATTTTAGTTTTAACAAAGATACACGTAGTTTTTTAATATTAGTAGCATTCTAATAGAGTATTTTTTTATTTTTTTACTCCAAGCTTTATACAGTCGACCGCACGTCTATGGTAACACTTTGACCTTGGGTTGGCCTAGTATATTACGAAGTTTCAAAACAATAACAATGCTGCCAGTCTTCTCCATGACATGATGTATTTATTTGTATAGTTAACTAGTAAGTCATTTAATTTAGTGTCAGATTTTATATAAGATTTACATATAAAGTTAAAAACCGAAAGTCTATAAGAGATCAGATTACACAGATTTTGTTACAACCGACGTACACAAAACGCGAAAGTTCCATGAGTTTTGCACAAATATTAAAGCCAACGGACCAGCTGTCATCAAACTTTAAATATCAAACTCTAAACAGAACAACTTTTACAAAACTCCGGAAAATACCAGCACTTCTTTATCTCAGACTATTATAAAATACGCCTGTTCTAATTCAGAGGCTTATTATCATTATATCCGTGTCCACAATCAAAATTCACGTCTCACTGCTCCTGAGTGACGTACGGCTAACGACCGGCGGTGGCGACATTTAGGGTGAGGCCATATTGGTAGCGGGAAGCAGGGTTCACTGACCCTTTATGAAGAAAAATCTAATACACTCAATATTTAGTTGACTCTAAGGAAAGGGGTAACCCTTTTTCCAGCTTATGTTTTTGAAAAAAGATTTAACTGAAGCTCAAAGTACTCAAATTATTTACCACGCTACGTATTTTCAATTATAAACCATTTATAGGCAGTTTTTAATTGTCATACAGTCAGTCGGTAAGTTGAACCTAGTTACTCGTTCCAAAAGAGATCTTTATGTAGAAGAACGTGCAGTAAACTCTATGGGCACTCTTTTAGTTTAAGCAAGATATTCCAAAAAAAAGTAGTGGTACTCCGGGACTGCCGACAGAAGTGAAAACTTAAGCAAGATCGCCTTAGTGGAAGAAAAATACTTGTATAGAATATTGATCCGTAACCTTATCTAAATAAAGAGCACAATCGCATTTACAAAAATGAGGTGTCGTCATGGTGTCGCGAAGTCAATGGTTTAGTCCCATCTCAAAAATGCCCAACGCGCCTAAAGAAGTTTTCACTTCAAAAAACTTTAAAGTAACATCGTCAGTAGTAGTAGTCCCTTGTAGTACAAAAATAACACAAGATGCCACGACGATGACAAAAAACATGGTCTATTTAAGGACAAGCTAATAACACATAATTATATTTATTTCACTTCCATAAACATGGCTCGGAAAGCACATTAGACAGAGAGGATACGTCGGCTTTGTTTTCAACTTTTAATAAAAACTTAGCTGTGATTTTCGATGGATACCCACAAGATGCACCAACGATGAGCACTAAATCATATAATTATCGGAAAAAAAAATTGGAATTAAATCCCTGTATGTTCACAACCAATAAACCTAGAGTACTTGGGTTGGGCTCAAATTGTAAATGTAGTTTGCCTTACAGAAAACAAAGATACCTAAAAACGCGTCAATAAAGTATATGTATATATATATATATTTAAAAAAAAAACTTGAAGCTGAAGTAAAATGTGAATTATAAAAACATTAACATTAAAAAAAAAAACAATGTTATGAGAAGATAAGGAAGAAAGAAAATTAGAACTACTAATAACTTATTTGCCATGTGTGACAACATAGGCAGTGGAACATAAGCTATAAATGTATAAATAACTTATTTGCTCTAACATTTCCTCTTACCTTCAAAGAAAAAATGAACAGGCATCTTTTGGGCTTGCTGATTCCATCATAATCGCATGCGTCGCTTTCCATCAGGTGAGGTCGAGGTCAAGTAGGCCGATTCAGCAATAAAAAACCGACCAGTAACAAACGTGAAACATATACAAATACTTATTTCGATAAACAGTTTCCAGTACACAAAAAAATAACCTCCCCCATATTGAGTCACACCACAACCTAACTGCGTTCGGTCATGCGTTCGGCTCCCGGTTGAATCACTGTTTAATCGGTGTGGCCGACTGGATTAATGGGAATTCCGCTGGAAATTTTATTATACGGACCTGTCGGTGACTTATAATTATTTATATCGGCTTTTTGATACGCTTTTATGTACTACATGTGACATTTTGTTGAGGGTTATGGTTATTATGGTGAATTGGATACGTGTAAAGTGATACATATGATATTATAACGGAAAGTAGCTTTGAACAGGAAAACACACCACAATGTACATAACGTATACTTAATATATTAATTATTTGGTATTTTATATTTTCATTGTATTAGTTTTTTAAATATTTAATTTATGTTACGCAGAAATACAGATATTTATTTTTATTTATCATTAATTTAAATACTTTTTAGTGGAAAATAATACTTACCCGATATAATAGGTCATACAGGGAGACGTCATTACGTCATTCCTTAGATAATTGCTGATAACCAGCGCTATTGACGTTAGGTTCGTCTGAATTCACAGCTTTTCTCTGAGCAATGACCTGTTCTTGCACAGATGCGACGCACAGCTGAATTTTTATTGTTATTTGTTACAAAAGTAGCTAACTCTGCAATCGGCGTTTTGTTTTTGTTATGTTTTAGTTGTCATTTGCCAATGTTGCAACAGTAATTACGCAATATTGTCTTTGGTCCGTGGCCTTGACATCAACCAATGAACCAGTGTTATAATCAAGCTACGAACAACATTGTTAAACTTTTTTTTAAACTGAATACGAGGCTTTTGGCTACTTTTGTATTTTGTGTATTTTATGTCTAGTTTTTAAAATGTGCGTATTGTTTCTGCAGAATAAACAACTTTTCTATCTTTTCTTTCTCTTCTTTGGCTAAATTATTAAGAGAATGAAAGGATGTAGGTTTTTTGTTAGGCAAAAGCTATTTAAAAAATGAATGAAAAAATTTAAAAGCATACCTTTTAGAATAATATATCTAGGAGGGGAGGGGGAAGAGACTGATGGCTAGTAATTGTACAAAAGACTTAAAAATCAGGCTAAACCTTACCAATAACATTACGACCCATGAAATTCAGGAACCTAAGCTTAAAATTCAAAAACAAGCAGCTGTGTCGTGCAATAACGTGCGTCCTTCAAAGGACGATGCTACGTCGTAGCACTCGTAGCTGTGCAAGCTACTCTTGCTACACTTACGTAGCAAATAATCGGCTACGTACGAAATAGTATACTTTGGTCTTTCAAGATTTTTCACAAACATGTTTATTATTAATGATTTACTCTTAGTTTTTTTTTTTTTGGATTTTAATAAAAAATCTATGTCCTGTTTAACCACCTCCTGATGAGTTTCGGTTCACTAATCTAATAGAGGGTGGCCCAATGGTATCGGCCGCGACTTACGAGTTGTTGTAGGTCGTAGGTTCGAACCCTGACAGGCACTGCACTTTGTATAAATTATTTCATCGTCACAGCTCTCAAAACGGTGAAGGAAAACATCGTGAGTATACCAGCATTTCCTAGAACCGAAGGAAAATTCGAAGACAAGTGACATCCACCAACTTACACGTGGTGAATTACGGCCCAGTCCCTCTCACCGAGAGTAGGCCTGTGTCCCAGCAGTGGGAACATTATAGGCCGATTATATAATCTGACAGATCAGTTTTTATAAAATTTTGTTCGATGCTTTGATCAGTTAGAACAGTTAGTGCTCACCCTGACCGTTATCGTTTAAAGATCGTTGCCCGTACCCACTTCAATACCATAATACTAAATGTAAGAAATTAGTACCATTCACATCAATTACATTAACGAAGTATATCAGATTATGCAACAGAATTAATGGCGTATTATGAAGACGAATAGCCTTAATAGCCTCTGAAGATATAAATAATCTAACGGGGTTTACTCGGTCAACTATTGAATGTCGAATCAAATGTAAGTGGGCATTTACAAGTTGAAAGTATATAAATCAATTCGGGACTTTTATAATGAGGGACATTTGAATTTGTATGAAACCAACTGAGTGTAGACACTCTTGGCTAAGTAACAGCCGTATGGGTCAATCGATCAAGGTAAGTAAAGGTTTTGAAGGTCAGTCTCCAAAACATTTGAGAATAGGTTTAGCAGATGATGATGTTTGAAACAATCTGCTAGATAAGTTAACCAGCAGGGTAATTTTGTAACACACAGTAGCAATGGCTTTGATTTTGACAGTTCAACAACATTCATTGCGTTATTTATATTGTTGAGCAGACAATTTTTTCGAACATATGAAGCAATGGATTAGCAATGTCCTTCAAAATTTTATAGGTATGAGGAACAGAGTGTAAAGTTCGCTCATCCTCTATAGAAAAGGGAGGATCCTTCGGCTAGACGGGTGTCGTGTGTGGCGGACAACTGCCCAACGATTGATGTCGGGGAAGTTATACAGGGTGGCAGGGACATCGACGCGAAAACTGAAAACATGGATTCACTACATAATTCTGAACACCTCTGTGTTTAAATTTTTCGTCGGTTATTTAAAGCAAAAATCAGTTGTTCCATACATTTTGACCACGTAGGTGGTTAAAATGTATGAACACTTTTCTTTGAAACAGCAGATTTTTTTTTTTAATAACCGGCGGTAAATTTCAGAATCACGTACTAAATCCATGGTTTCAGTTTTCGCATCGATGTCTCTGCCACCCTGTATAATATTTGCTGTTCGCGCGGTAAACTCGAATTGTTTGATGCAGGATTTGCGTGACGTCAGGATTTTGTGTGACGTCAGGTCTTTGATGCGTTGTCCACATGTGGCGATGTAGATACCGCCAAAAAATCATTCAGTTTGTGATTAATAGTTGTTACAGAATCACTCATTTCAGATAAACCAAAAAGGAACAGAGGGGCAATTGCCGTAATTTTTAAAAACGTTCGCATTCGCATCTCATTCGCAATCTGTCAAATTTACCAACATTTTTGACAAGTTTGACAGATTGAGACTTGAATGTGAACGTTTTTTAAGTACGAGAATTGGCCTTCAGATGTTGTACTTAGTCCATTTCCTGTCATACCTTTATTTTACCGAGGTGGTTATAATATCAATAGGCTTAGTAAAAGCTAATTGATTCAGGCGTGACCTTGCGGAAATCCATAATGAAATAAAAGCAAAAGTAAAAGCGTCGTCCTGTGTCGTACTGTCTGTTATCACTGATCCGTCTACCACGCCTAGTGATTATGGTTCTACCTACCTATACTCTATTTGAAATAAGATTAACCATTTAAATAACCCTTTTTTAGAGCCCTTTGACTTGAATTGATTGACTTCTATTGCGTTGATGGCATGACAAAAAGCAGCTGCAGTAAACAGTTGGTATTGTAACCACCTTTTTTCTTTTAAAGCCATCCTTATGCCTACGGTATAGAAGGCAAAATCAATTGAAAGGACTAAAAAAGGATTATTTAAATAACTTATCTTATTTTAAATGGAATATAACTAACTAGCACTGCCCGGAAAATGCCTCTCTCTCCCTTTTCTCCACACATTCTGTCTTCAGCTATCCTGAACCAATTCTTTCAGTAGAAGTCATGTTCGTCCTCCATCTTCGACTTAACCTGCCGAGATGAAACCTAGTGTTCAATGGGACTCAGTGGTTCTTTTAGCCCATCTGACATGGCTATGTAGCTAATATTACATAAATTTAGTATGCTATATGTAGAAGTAAAAATTCACAGGCTGATAAAACCGGTATAAAAGCTTATCAGGATTCGTAAAATAAATTAGTTCTCGCCCGCATGTAAGTTGAATTGGAACTATTTCTCGAGTTTCAGTGTGCCAAGACAAAATAAAGTTGTAGATTGTTAGCAGTCGATTTTTATCGTAGAAAATGCTGATGAAATAGAGAAACTGTATAAAACTTTATCGTGAAAAATGCAGGGAGAGTTGAGGAGACCAAAAAACCAAAACATCCATTATAGGTATTTTACGAGAGAATAAAGGCTCTTTCAAACAGGCGCGACACGTGACGCGACACAAAGACACCGCCCGTCGCGCGACGAGCGGTGTCTTTGTGTCGCGTCGCGTGTCGCGCTTGTTTGAAAGACCCTTAAAAAAATGAACAAATATCAATGAGTTTTCTGGCAATGAGGCACAGTAAACTGCTTTCGGTATAAATGCTGAATTGCTAGCTCGGTTTGTAAGTTTATATGTCAACATTTTAAACCTAAACCACTAAACCGATCGTTATGAAATTTGGGACCTGGAGAAGGACATAGGTTACTTTTCACCTCAAACTCAGATACAAAATACACGCAGATGACGTCATGGGCAATAGCTGGTTAGACTATAGGTTTACAATTGTTTTAAGATCTATCACTTCCTAAAATCTAGGTCACAGGATATCTTCAAGATACTCCTCTGTCGACAGCGACTGTTAAATAAAATTATGTTGGTACATAATGGTCAGAGACAATGGTCCAGCTTGTGTGGGACAAAGGAGAATTGTATTCAGTCTGCGACGATGCGCCAAAGAGCTATCAATTTAACACCGTATTGGTATTGACATGTATATTGTATACGGTTTAATATTTATAGACAGTGTTTGAATATACTGGCATCCTTCAATTACCCGTTGCATTTCTCAGGGGTGAATTTTGATTATTTTCTTGTGCACCAACATACTAGATATTGGGGAAAGTACTCACACAAATTAGAAGTACACTGCTCACTGCGATAAGGCTTGTTTTCACCGTCAGAGCTATTTATTTAAAATACCTAATGCTTCATAGAATTTCTGACGAATTTTAGCAGGTTAATAAATTAAGGCGCTACCTCGGGGTAGCATATTAATTTATATAAAAAAAAAGTTACGTACGTTTTATGTCGTTATTCAGAGGTTATTAACTCGTTAATTAAGAGAAATTAACTTCATGTTATCATCTAAGCACATTATTTATGTCCGATATTCTATCTTCACATAGCACGTTAGTTTTTTTATGTGTTACAAATGAGTACATATATGTATATTAAAATACTCCTTGTAAAAAAGTAAAAAAAAAATGACTAGAATTATTGATTGCATGCATCTTTTGCTAAATGTGACGTTCTATTAATTTGACGATTACACCAATGGATAGATAATTTAATTTTTATCTTATTTTAAAATAACGCTTTTCTTATTTTATTAAGATAATTCCAAAAATTGTGTGAATTTGGTGTGCGTAAGGAGTGGGACAGAGCCACGGGACCAAGAAAGACCGAACGCTCCAGGTCGCTCGCTAGGGGAAGCGCCTTAATATAAAATAATAAAAAACAAATATTCAATCACGCATATCATTTTATTAAGAGTGTTGTAGCTAGGCTCTCTTCTATTTTTTCAATTAATTACACATTAATTGACAATAATATAAATTATCCTTACAATTAAGGGTACAAAAATAAAATGTAAAAAATTACAAACTATCTACACACGTAATTACGATACAGGAGAATGTACGTCAATGAGTAAATGCTAAGCAAAGTATGGGAGATAGCTTTTTTAGCCAAATATCAAGCTTTATTTGAATTTACCAACACGCTATTAAAATTCAAAATAATTTTCCAAAACAACTTTCGATTAACAAAGCTTTAGTTTAAGGATAGCGAAATAGCCATTAATTATTACATGTAGATTGATTTTTAATGGTTTCTTTGAATTATTATTTTTGGAATACTGTCAATTTAAGATTGGGAAAATAATTTAATAACTTAGGAACTTAGCACATAATTATTAAAAAAAAATGGATAATGTAAATTATCAACGGATTGAAATTTGTAAGAAAATTGATATTAAAATAATATGTGATTGGGAGAAACAAGTTTAATGTTGTGCTTGAAAAGAGTCAATTTCATAATGTATATTTTTTCTATCTACAACAAACTTCGTAATTATCTATTCAATAACTCCTATTAGATTACAAAGTCTTTCTGCTTTCTAAGTTTTTTTTTAATGTTAACAAACCTTAAGAATTATTTTCTATGTATTAAACACAACTTCAATTTTATTGGCATTATTTATCAGATTAAATAAAACTGAGAACCATTTTAATTTTATTTACACACTGATGAAAATTGGAAGCAAATATAGAATTTAAAAAAAAAACATATTTTATGGATTTTTTTGTCATAGAATGATAACGAATGCCAGTAAAATTAATAAAAAAAACACGCTGATTATTTATGTGAGTAGAGATAGTTGACAAATTCACTAGAAACAGACCAGTTAATGATTACATACTATAAGTTTATTTATACATTGTCTAAATAACTATTTTTAAAATCGCTATCAGTCTGATTTCAACAACAGTAATACTACACAGTTATTTAATAATTATTATAATTATATACAGTTTAATATGGATTTGTGTATTTTATTAATTCACTTACTGCATCATTAAAGTTACCAGGGTAATTTTTAATCAAAGTTCTGATTACAATTAATCATATTGTTCATTTTATTTATAGAAAAAACTGAAATCATATTTTGCGTAGAACTCTTTAATTATTGAGTTATTAAAACATTGTGTGAATCCACATCTGAAAATTGCCATTGAAGGCTCCTACAAACAAGCGCGACACGCGACGCGACACAAAGGTACGTCGCGTCGCGCGGCGAGCGGTGTCTTTGTGTCGCGTCGCGTGTCGCGCCTGTTTGTAGGAGCCTTAAAATATCATGTATATCATGGTATCATTAAAATAATTTATTAGCCAATCATTCTATAAATACTTTCTTTGAATCTCTTTCTTTGTAAATGAACTTGAAATTCTAATTTTAAATACAAGTGATTAATATATGGGTTGAATGTGTGACTTATGAATAAAAAATATGCAGGTATTTTTTATTTGTTATTTATTTATTTTGGCAAGAAACGGCGTTGTTTTGAAAATATCTTTGGTAAAAATAGGTACGGAATAATGCATGGACGACGTAAAATGAATACAGAAATAGGTATTTTGTGAAATGCGTGATAGTTATCATGCTTTTCTTATAAATTTTTTAAATACCACGAACAATCAAGTATTCAGTTTAGTGTCCTGACATAATTACAATACATAGGCACATTACGGGATTATAAAACAACATTTAAATCTATTAACAATTAACTAATCGATGCCTAATATTATATTAATAATTATTATTAAATTATGCTGATAAATCGTCTATGGCGGTTACGTCATTATTTTTATTAATATACAATTTTTATTCATAGTTCATTTTTTACTGGTTTTATCAAATAAACGAATCTGTAGAATTTGAATTTCATGAATTCAGTATTTTTTTATGTTTTAAACATCAGGAATAAGCAAATGGGAAGATACTTTACAAGCCAGAATTACCTACGACACATTCATGTAAAAAAAAATATTCCGACAAACTGAGAACCTCCTCCTTTTTTTTGAAGTCCGTTAAAAAGATGGATTTTACTGAATAAAGACGGATACTGTTTCTGATCTGTCCGAGTAGAGTAGACCAATGTTACATTGATCTGTTCTAAAATGTTCTGACATTATTTTACATTATTTTACAAAGACCTTTGGTCCTTCAATACTATCCAAATCCATACGTAGCTGTCTATCTCAAAGAATATAACCTTCGTGATGTTACCCTTTCATAAACAATAATATTATTTTCATACCCTTGTAGTTAGTTTTAATTATTTTACATTTATTATTATTTGCACCATTCTGTAAAATAACATGAACGCCTTAAAATATAATAATTATTTTTTTCATTTACAAATCATTTGACCTAATAAACTCCGATGAAAAGTAGCCAATACAGAGAGTACTACTAGCTTTTATTTTTTATCGTAGATTCTAATCAAATGTCATTAATTTTATGCAATTTTACACATTTAAACATACGCACATAATTTTAAACGAAAATTAATTAAGGCATTACACGTTATTATTAAAAGCCTTATATCCGTTCTCAACTTCAATTAGAAAGGCTCAAAGCTTAACTATTCTTACATTATCATTCAAGAACTAATATTTTTTACAATCCTTATAATAGTTTTATTTACTAATTATAACACTGCCGTTAGAAGTAGGTTACTTAAAGCTAAACGTTTCACTGTCTTTGGCGTGATTTCACTAAAGTCGGGTTATACACTAAATCGTCTTAGTCACAATACTACTGTCACTTGGGCTTGAGCTGTCATCAAGGCGTTGGTTCCGCAGTTCCTGTAACAAAAACAATATTATCTTTTATTTCCAAAACAATACAATTTCGCCCATGGACATGTGCCCGCCGTATTTTTCTGAATATTAATGAAAAATTGTTATAGGAAATTATTATCTATCTTTAATATTTTTCATATTAATCTTTTTTTTTTGGTACCTTTTGCTATATCTCTGATGTTATTGGCTCGATTTGGATTCTGTTTATTATTTCTAAAAGCTTATGAGTTATCAGAGTTATCGGATTAACCTATCATTTTTTTAAACTAAAATTTGAAAAAAAAATAATTAAAAGGGAAATTAAGATTTTTTTTTCTAAAAAAAAAAATCTGTATTTATTTAAAAACATAAGTTTAAGTCTATAAAATCATATTTTGAAAAAAAAAGATAGGCCTTTTCAAAGTTAATTTTCGATAAATTTCCGCGAATATTCAGAAAAATACGGGCGGTCACATGCTCATGGGTGGTATTGTATTACACGAAAATATATTTTCTACAGCGTGGATACCTAGATGTCTCGTTATAGAATTAACTACTACACGAATTAAACTAAATAACAGTTAGCTGCGAAAACCTGTAAATTTTTAAAGAGTATGTCTTTAAAAATTTACTTAATGACGTAAACGTTCATTTATTTAATGACTGCACAAAGGCAATCAAGATAAAAATAGTCTAAAAACAACATTATAAAAATATAAAGATAATTTTATTTGTAACTTCGTCCGCGAGCCTAACCTTCCTCGAAAATTGGGCTATCCATTGCAAAAATATTTTTTTCAAATCCGACTGGTAGTTCCAGAGATTACCTCCTGTATACAAACATACAAACAAACAAACATACAAACAAACAAATTTTACCTCTTTATAATATTAATATAGAAAACATAAGTAGATAAGTATAAATTACAACTTGAGAATCAACCGTACAAATTAGAGTTTGTAAGGTGATAAGTTTTAAAAAATGGCCTGTATGTTTTGCCATACACGAGTAACCGTAGGTAATTGAAATATATGAATATATGAATTATACGTATTTTTATCACATCTTTTTTTCTGTTACGTATCTCTGATTCTCGAATACGGCTGATTCTCAGTCGCGTAATTTTTGTTATTTCACTTCGCTCTACTGCACCTAAAGGCATGTATTACCTACTTTAAGAATGGTTACAAATACAATAAATCCCTACATATTTTAAGGAATTCTCAATTACATCCTTTAACACGTTTCCCTATCTAATAATTCCGGCTATGTAATAAGATCTGCCTCCAAACTACCCATTATTGGTATTCGATAGGCTAATTTAAGTTCACCTCTGCCCCTAATAATTCATTAATGTAATTAATATTCACCCCTTATTCATCCTTTGCCGGGTTTAGGTGTTCTATATTTAGGGTAGGTTTTTGCAATCCTCTTTGTGGTCTTATCTCTACGTAATTTGTTTTAGTATTAAGATCCTGGTCGACCGAGCTCTGCTCAAGTGGAATTAGAGAATGCTCATTTAATATTATAAGATTTAATATTATATATTTAATATATATATTTAATATTATATATTTAATATTATATTTAATATAATAAGATTTTATATTTTATATTATAAGAGTTTATACCAATTCCATGCCGCCATGATAGTAGGTACTTATTAATTCCATGCTGCCATGTCATTATTCTAAGGTAAGCCATCTTGTTGTAAGCTTTGGGCGACTGAGCTCTGCTCGCGTGAAAATACGGAGAAAACGAATTTTCCCAGATATGAGACCTAGCTAGATCGATTTTTCGCCCCCGTAAACCCTAAACTTGCAACTTTCATCTAAATCGTTACAGTCGTTTTCAAGAACACGATTACAAATTAAATTTATATATATAATTTTTCAGTAAATGTGTTTGTCACCTAACTCCTCCTAAGCGGCTGGATCGATTTGGATGAAATTTTGTGTGTATATTTGGGTGGGTCCCTGAATGGTTTGAAAATACAATTGGACTCGGTAGGTGGCGGTGTTCGGACAGGATAACGTCTGTGGGATCCGCTAGTATATATATTATATACAAATATTGGTCGTCTAATAGTACAGGATAGGATAGGATTTTAGTTAAGCTTGCTATACTGTTAAAAATGTAGGTATGTGAGCAGGTAGGGGAGCACGGCAGTGCTCCCGCCAAGTCGAGCAAAACAATCACAAAGGCAAAGCCGTACCATCTTTTTCGAAGCCATTCAGGACATTTTCAACCCCGCTTAACTTCATTGTGGATAAAGCTAGAAGCCTGAATTTTCAGTGACTAAGAGTGCTTAGTATAACTAACTAGTTATATTTCCAAATTACATACATTCAATTTGAACCAGCAGTTTAAGAATGATTGCAGGTCATCGCATATTATTTATATAGGATTACAAAGTTACTTATCAAATTACTGGTCAAATTAAACTGCATTGAAATTGAATGAAGAAACAACAATAATTAGGTATAACAACAACCTTTGGGATCTACCTACGATGCCGCAGATAGACACACAAATCCACACGTTTTATTAAACTGATGTAGTTTTAGTATCAGTATCGGGGTATACAAAAAGAAATGAGATCCCATCAAAAACATAACATGTAAAAAATACAAGTTTCGCAACGCAGTTCTTCTACTGCAAAAAGATGTGAGATCTAATGATCTATTAATTTATTCAGTACCTATCTATTTTTCATCTTGATCTTTAATAAATAGAATGACTTGGCAATCGATTTTTTTTTACATGTTATGTTTCTGATGGGATAGGTATTTTTCTGGGAAGATATTATTATGTGATTGACTAACCTTTTTCTTAAATTTTTATCACAAAGACGAAGGTCTTAACATTATTTTCGTTGACAAAAGAATCAATTTACTCGAAGCAAAAAGCAATGAATTGTGATTAGCTCACACAAGCGACAATTCTTTGTCATTCGAGTATGAAAACGGAACATTATTGGGTTCAGAAGGAATTTTACATGCATCAAATTTGAATGTTCGCAGACGTAAAATATACAGTTGCTTTTGGGAATTCCTTTGTGCTTTTTAGATGACTGTGAAATATTATACTGAGAGAGTGTTGGACATTTTTGGTGTTTGAAATAAAGTTGGAAAATGAGCGTGGAAGAGAATTTTATGCGGCACTAGCACTGGGTTGGTTAGTTTTGTCCGGAAAGCAAGAAAAGCGCTTACAGCTCCAAAATTTTCACAAAAGCAGCTGTTTAACAATTCTAGCATTACATTGTTTGCTTTAGTCTAAAACAACCAGACTCGTGTTGATTATAAACCTTGCTTACAAAGCAATTTTTTATCCACGATAAAGTATGTTTTGAGATTAGCACACATGCTTATTTTGCTTTTGTGCTAATTTGGGTCCAGCCACTAGATATATGTCGGCTCACAAACACCTTATCCATCATCGGCCCAATCGACATAGTCGATAAAGTCCGATAACTAGGTGTACGCAATCACTTTCTTTTACATATGGTTCGATCGGCAGAGTTCGGCCGACGACGTACGAGCATAGTTCGGTTGATAACGGATTAGGTGTCCGCCTCGCGTATTAGGTATTATAGGATCCATGAAATAACAAGGAGTGTGGCAAGTCCCTTTCGAACTTCTTACGTAGCAGTTATGAACATTCCGTATATCGATGCACTCAAATCATTCGTGCACTAATATCAATATGAATCTTACCCTGGAAGTGACGAGCCTCTGCACTACAATCTCGAGCCGGTCACCAGCGGACGCGATCAAAGGCACAGTGAGGCAGCAGTCATAGTCCACTGTCCTTGTTCCATTTACCTAATAACAATAAAACACATGAGAAACAGGCGAAAACATTGAGCAAGTAAATACGATATCTGAAAAAGAAGGAACCTCGTTCAAAAAGTGTGATGCTCATGTCAATGAGGATTTTTTCAAGAACAGACCAACAAGCAAAGAGTGTTTGTTTGTAAAATGAAAATAAATATACTTGGACTCAGAACCTTAGATAATTTACATTTATTGCCACTTACTCAATTATCAACCTTAATATTTTAAAGTCTAAATTGATTTTTGTGTGACCATTTGTAATAAAAACGTACTAAATAAAATTTTGATTGCAATGGACTTTGAACTTTGTTTTGTATGACGTTGAGATTGTTGTTCCTTAGTATGATAATTATATGAGATTCTGAATTGAAGTTTAATCAGTCTTAAGATCATGAAAGATTGACTGTTTTAAATATCTTGCTTAACAGTACTGTTATAAATATAGGCATAAATACCGCAAAAATGTTGGTAAAGATAGTATCAAAAGGTATATGAGGGCTTTAAAAAAAAGACCTGAAAACTTCGTTTATAAATAACTAGAGGTCGAAAACAGGACACAACATTAGGTACACCTGTACGACGTAATGGGTAAAATAACTTTGCTTTATAAAAGCAAAGTCAAATTCTGTATAAAAAATGACTAGAATATTTTTTTAGGAATAATTTTAGTCAACAGAGCTCAAATATTAGTCTATTATTCTGTTTAGTGGAGAATACGACTAAGTTTATATTTTGTATTTAGATTGAACAAACATAGTTTTTTGTTCAATCTGAAGATAATAAATATTGGTTTACGAGCTTGTGATTTTTTAATTCCAAAAATTACTATACTTATGATTTACTAAATAAATGCAATATGTTGTTGCAAAGTTTCTATTTCAATAAATTATAATATCAGCTTTTATTTTTTTATCTTTATTTTTTTCTTCTTTTTCTTTTCTTTTTTTCTGTTTCTAGTTTTTTGGGTTTTTCTATCTGAAATTTCTCAGTAGTAGACCAGTTTTTGGATTTGTGCCCGATTGGTGGTAATAGGCTCGCTCCCTATTCCATGGGACTTAAATATACCGGGAAAAATATGGGTGTGCCTGCTACAGTACACCTCTGCCCGCCTCTTCGGGGAAATAAGGCGTGATATTATATTATGTGTGTTATCTTTTGATCTACTTTCAAATGAAAACTCATTTTGGAGTTTGGTAATACCAAGTAATAAATACCCGGTAGGTACAAACCTGCAAAATCCTATCATACGGCCTCAACAACCCAACAATATCAGCGGGTCCTCCCTTCCGAATTCGGTTGATATACACTCCTCGTTCATACAGCCCATCAGACACTGAGAAACCATAGTCATCATAGATAGCATCTTTATACAAGATCACGTGATGCACGGACCCTCTGGCTGGTGATACCGCTTCGGTGCTGTAGAGGCCTGTGAAGATAGAATTAATTGTTACAAGGTCAATCCTGTATACTTATACAAGGTGTTTTTAAAATAACTGAAAATCTGAAAGGGGTCATTGTTCTCATCACTTTTATACTAGAAAATCATCAGCTACTCCATACATTTTGTGTCCACTTAAAACAACAAAATGGATAGAGCATTTGTTATTTTATTCTTGGTAAACAAAAACTAAGTTTGTATTGTTAAACATATTTTGAAACACCAGTTGGTGACTGTTTTGTTGAAATTATTTAATTATTTATCAGAGTGTTAAGCAATTATTATTAATGCTTTGGCATCATTATTCTAAAAGTAGATTGGAGGGCTGGTCAAATTAACATTAGTTTCAGAACAAATTGCTATGTTAATGATTAAATATAGATTACAGGAAACTGGAAAGCCAAATTGCAAAACAAATAGGATCGATGGATGTTGTAATATCGTAGAGAATTTACCTGGGACTTCATTTTCATAAATTGGACTCGTCGAAAATTGAAAACTAGTTCCAGGAACGCCAGGCTTCATTGGTGATTTCTGTGGCGTTGATACTGTGTATATTCCATTATTTAAATAATCGCTATCCCAATTTGGTCTTCTTGTTTTCGGTGACACAATTCCGTAAGGACCCATTTGAACATAATCACATTTGCAGGAAGACCTTTCCATATTATGCAATTGACAATCTTTCATGTTTGATGTTAGAATTTCAATTTGCTGAACATCGTCCTCTCTTGTTATATTCTGTTTATTTTTTAGTGTATTTTCAGGAATGATACATGTGTTCTCATAATGGAAAGTCTTCAATGAGTTGTTTAGGGAATAGTTTGGTAATGGCAAGTCGTTGATGCTATACGGTGCTGCTGAATTGAAGTTTGATGCCATGAGTTTGTCTTCATCGGTAGGTGAGTAGGGTTGCTTATCCATCATTCTCGTCTTATCTGGTACAGCGTATTCTATTACTTCAGAGTTACCTATAACATACACTGTATCTTTTATGAATGTGGTAGTGTCTTTGAGCATATTATGAAAGTAGTCAAAATCAATTTGAAATTAGGTTAAAATTCCTCTTCCCAGCAATAATTAAAAGAATACCAAAATTTAATAGAATACCTAAACAGGTAGTTTCAACAGTAAATCATAATACATCAACACATTTAATATTAAGTCTCTTACCGCAGTTAGCACTGGTCCTGACTGGCGTGTTCTGATCCCACGACTCAACGGCGCTGTCATTGGATAAGCCCGGACTTGACGTGGAATGACTCGAGTCTCTCGCACTGGATTCTGCACTCTCGAGGGACCCTAAAAGGAAAGATGGTTTATTAATTTAATTATGTAGAATTTAAATCCGACTTATTTTATCTTCATAGCGTGTGTGTAAATTTAAATGAACTGTATGATTTGATTCATGATTGACTTGGGATATGATGTATTATCTTGATGCGACTTACTGATATGAAGAACCAGAGTATTATAAATAATCAATGGAATTTACCTGAAACTTTTCTACACAGTTGCAGCTGTACTCTTAGCCCACTCTGTTGTAACAATTTGATCGCTTCAGACAAGGGTTTGTTGAGCACACTTTCACCATTTATAGTTAGCAGTTCATCACCTATAGCTAATTTACCACATTTTTCTGCCACACCACCTGCGATAAAAAAAAAGTCGTTTATCTTCAATTCGGATACTTTCATTTTCAAAATTTGAATTAATATCTTTTACTTTTCAATTTTCGTTTTTAGGATTAAAATTAAGATACCTTCAACAAGTCCACTCAATAAAATAGGCTGCGTAACATCTTCACTCCCAGCTATAGTCAATCCTAAAGGTCCACTTTCCTGTTTTATCAGTTCAACTGTAAACACAGCGGTATTGCCATTGTCATTGCTTCCATGACTCCTTTCACTCTCTTTAGCACTATTGTTAGGACTATCCGTATGATGACCAGAATCTTCTCCACTATGGACTACGGCTTTGGTTTCGATATTGCTAAAGCTTTGGAGAGTCAATTTGGCGTTGTGTTTGTGAATGTTCGACCAGTCCTCTGTTAGGTCTCGTTTACGGATTTTTAAGGTTATTATGTCTTCTGGAGAATTTTGGAGGATATTAAAGGCTGTGTCCTGAAAGAAATGGTTGAATATAAGGAATTCGGTAAAAATACTTGTTCATTACTTTGTAAATTCTCGATGTTATGATTGACTGATATTGCAGTTTGATATTATTGATTGACTATCTAGTTAACCTCATCAACTCACAAAGTGCACGTATATTGGATGGTATTTAGAATAATAGCCAATAATTATTTGACTTATTGATCTTCGATTGTAAACGACGACCTAAATACAGATCCATGTGACATAAAGTTAGTCTAATATTATTTCGCAATAACTTGTTCTTTCATAATAATTATTTGCATTTATTTAATGCTTTTACTTTGAGTTAACATTCCTAAAAGTGTAAATGTTTGTGTGTGTTAAGATCTCACTTTGATCAACGTAATTAATGCAAAAGTTGTTAATTAATTTATCTTGGCATCTTTCTCAGAAGTGAAAATTAGAGGACATAATTTTGAATGAATTAATGTTGTATGAGGAAAATAAGAGCTTTTTAGATAAAATAAAATTAGAGTCACTATTATTATTTTTTCGTAAAATACATTCCAGCATAATTACATAAAACATGATAAAGGTATACCTATTAAGAGCCTTAATTAAAAAGTATTAAATTATGCTAAAAAAGTTTAAAACGTTTGATAAAAAAAAAAAAATATTTACCAGTGACAAATTATGTAGTGGTTGTCCATTGATAGCTAGAAGTTGGTCTCCGGGTGCTAAAGCTCCACTCCGATGAGCCACAGATCCTGGCTTGATATCTGATATCACCATTGGTTCTTCGTTGCTAAGCAGCTTTTGTTTGCAACCTGTAGAAATAAATACCAGGTTACCAGATGTCCCCAAGAGACTAGACAAGGGAGTTCTTGCTTTTTCTCCTTCAAACAGGGACTCACTTGAAATTCGAATTATGAATATTTATGGGTGATTATTGGGCAGGTTAGTATCTGTATAGAATAGGCAGTCTGCCTTTATGTTTGCCTAGTACGTTATGTTTATCAAGCGAACTTATTTACAGTCCAACGTACCGTGACATGCCTTATGCACGTCTGTTTGGCTAACGCAGCCTGGCTGTGCTGCCATGTTGCTTAGCGTGGTATCTGTCAAAAAGACTACGTCATGAACCTATGTTCAAAACACTCGTGTTAAACAACCTAGTTTTCTAAACAGCTTCAAATTCGAACCCTATAATAAGTGATTGAAAACCAGATAGCGTGCATGAAAGAAATCGCGACATTATTGAATATCTTATGCTCGTTTTCACCAGCACTAATTGACACTTAAATGAATGCCTAAATAAAACTGAACTGTTGGATTTTCAACGCTAGACTTAGCGCTGAGAGTTGAAAATCAAACAGTGCACTTTTATTTAGGGATTCATTTAGGTGTCACTTAGTTGTCGGTGAAAACGATCGGTGAAAACGGGCATTAGAGTTTTAAAACTTTGACAAGTCAATATCTGTTAAAAAGTTGGGCGATTGACAAAAAATGAATCGAAAATAATGAAGATGGAATAAAACCAAGACAAAATCAAATGAGACAGACAAAAAACTACAAACCTGTAATAGTAACGCCTAATCCAGCAGTAGTCTTTGCCAGTTTCACATTAAATACTCCACTGGAAGCTTCAATTGTGTTCGGCATACTGAACTCCACATTCAGGGTCAAGTACTTAGGGTTGTGAGAATCGTTCCTTCGCTGGAGAATCTCGTTGGCAACATCCACTGTTAAGTTCTCGTGGCCGTTTATTGACATCACCCTGTCTCTGATTTGAAGGCAACCGGATCTGAAAAGAATAGACAGTTAAGAATTTTTTTTGGTGTCCGGAAATCGGTCAGTGAAAGATTAAAAATAAATTGTTATTTTCTCATTATGATTGAATGGGGATTATTCTTCTTTTCGTATGATTATTGACTTACCGGCTTCACATGCCATCGAGAAATATCTCTGTCATGGCCGGTTGCCTGCACCGTTTTTTAAGCAAGTGATAATTGTACAATATGCATATGAATCCGATAAGTCAGAGGTGCGTGCCTTGGGTTCGTGCAGTCCGACGGTCACACCACAAGGCTATCACTGCTATGTGTGTGTGATCCATGCTAATGCTTTACTTTATAATCATATAAATTAGTGTAGAAAACTCAAGCGAACCAGTTACGTATCACAATGTACATATTTGTTGAGGAATAGAAGGGTTATTGTGCAATTAGTTTGCCTGTGATCAGTGATTCCATTCAGTCTTAGATAGCCTACAAAACAATCTAGAAACAGGAAAGGAAGTATTTTGTATACATAATCTATCACTTCTTTGTCCACGCTTACGACTTCAAAAACGATGTTGCTATTACATCCCATACCACTTACCTGTACGCCGGTGATTGCGAAGCGACATGGGATATCACCAGCATAGCATTCTCTTCGTGGACTGCCAAACCAGAACTCTGACCAGGAGGTACTTCTAACTGTATGTTCAGCGACTCTGTTCTGCATACCCCCATGCTCATGTAGTTTTGTTGATTATCTGATGGAGAATAAAGAAAAATATAAGTTTGTAGTACTATTCTTATTCCTTCTCTGTCCATGCAGTAAGATTGTGAAACTTACTTCTGCCTTGCATTCATGATTTAAAAACAGTTTCTCAATTCAAATATCGAGTGAAAGAGCATTACCTTCCCTCTCAACTGTGAGTATTTATATACCTACCTATAGTATGTATGTTTATATATTTAAGCTTTACGTATTTAAGTATAAGTTAATTTATTTCGTTATACGTGTAGGTATATTTTAATATTTTAGTTTCGAGACTCGCATATTCATTTTTTTCTCTTCTAGTTCTCACATACCATTGTCTAAAATTCTTTCGCTGGTCTACTAAAAGAAATTTCTTAAGAAATAAGCAGTACCCTTGTACTCAGAATTATAATTATTTCTATGTATTTTACTGTGTGTACATAAATAATAAAATAAAATAAATAAATATAATTTGTAGATTGCAATCCGAGGAAATGCAAGTGAATATTTGAGAATATGGCAGTTTTTGGCTCCTATTTTAATAGTAATGGCTTAGCGGTAGATACATATATCTTTATAAAAGGCCAACGGCACATCCCTAGAGACAAATAAAGGAATAGTGAAACCGTAACACAGAAATATTGCTGGCTACAGAAATAGTTGCAGTACTGTAACTCCGGGCAAATGACATTCTTTCCCTAAAAATCTTTTGCACATGAAGCTCAAAATGGTACGGTGCAAAAATAGTTATTTTACAGTACTAGATACTTAAATTCCGGAAAAAATCTTTCCTTAAAAGTGTACTGTAAATAAAGCCCAAAATTATATGTTTAACGATCATGATACGAAAACCACGAATAGCCTGCATCGAAATCCAAGGTATTTAGTGACACTACGTCAGCTTCTAACTAAGCTATTACGAGCTCCGTCCAATTAACATAATGTTTTAGACCAACATGCGTGGGACTCGGAACAAACTAGGAATTTGCAGGTCCTAAACAAATATGCGAGGAAGATGTACGGAACTCTTTTTTTAGGGTTCCGTACCCAAATGGTGAAAATGAGACCCGATTACTTAACTCACGCCGTCTGTATGCTTGTCTGTATGTCTGTCCATCTGTAGGTGTTTCTGAGTATCAAGAACTGCATATTTTTTACTATAGGTAATAGGTAGCCAGTTGACTTTTTCACAAATTACGTGTCACCAAATTATAAAAAGAAGGTAAACTTAAAATAATTTTGATTGTACGGTACGGAGTCCTTAGTGAACCCACTCTGACTCACCCTTGGCCGGTTTTTCTGGAACAAATTAATTACTACGCCTATCCTTTTCCCTTTGTTTGGGGAAAGTTCGCCTGATTTTGTTTACGATGACTCTGTTTGGGTCCCAGTACTAATAGTGGCAGGAGATGCGGTTTCATTAACTTTGTGGACGGATTTTTGGTTAGAGTTTGTAATTAATTGAAGTGCTGTTTTGGTTTTTAAACTATCGTTTGTAGTCGCCTAATGGGTGATTAGCTGGGTAAACTAATGATGTTGCTTTCATTTGAGTGGTTTTATAATAATTAGTATCTTTTGGGGCAAGAACTAGGAGCAATGATAAATGTTATATGATCTCATTTCTGTAAGTAGGTTTGTACAAACACTTTTACACGTGAGTCTTATTTTAATATGAACAAGATGAGGTCTGTAATCTTTCTTCTTTTACTGTATCAAAATATATAATACTAGCAGTCAGTGGCTTTGCCCGCGTGATATGCTTATAAATTATAGCCTATGTTACTCAATGATATATAGCATTTTACTGTTGTTAGATTATTTAAAATATGTCCAGTAGTGTTCGAGTTTACTCATTACAAACAAATATATAAATCTTTCCTTTTTATAATATTAGTGTAGATTTGCCACCATACAAAGTTCGTAGAAAAGGAAAAAAAATAAAGACAAAATGACAGGTGTAGAAAGATTTCAACGGCGCGATGCCACAAATGAAGAAAACAATTCAGTTTGTATAGAAAGCGACATGTCTATTCTTCGTAAAGTAGAGATATAATTGGTTATGCTACGGGTGCCGGATCACAAACAACTGAAGGCAAATACTATCTACCTCAGTACCTACATTGAAATGAAAGTGTCCAAACATCTAATTTTATTTCATTTATCACATACTAAAACATAATTAAGCTCAACGATAACACCAAATAATTAAATACAACATCGCTAGTTTGATACCTGAAGATCCTCTTGATTATTAAAGTACAATAAGTGAACATCGAGGGCCGACCCAGTTTCAATATACTTGAGTTCAAGTATAGATGATTTATTGCGATTAATTTATTAAGCTGAAGGTTAACTATGATTCAATATAGTCTTGGAAGAATGTTTCAATTAGATTGTGCGGTTTTTAGAGAGTGGTATTGAAATGTTCTTTTAAAGTAACTTAAAGATTCTAGATCATGACGGCTATTATAATTTCATTGAAAGATGTGTTAAGCTTTACTAACGATCGGTGCAATGACGATATGTCAAAACATCAGATTAATATTAATGCAGTATACACACAAACTAGGTGCTCATACATATACATACGAAAAATGACTTTGTTATAAATTATGTACAGATTGCTTGATTTCTCAATCATACCGAAGTCAATCTGTTTCTTTTATTTGATTGCAATTAACGTCTTTCAGTTTAACATCTGTTCCTCTTTTTATATACTTAACTAGACATCTAGGTACATTTACTTACCAAACTACACATTTTAGCTATAATACACCTATTTCAAAACACAAATTCTCTCCTCGATCAAGTGCCATTTTGCTCGAAGTCTCCATCGCAACTTCAGTTTGCAACTCCTGATCGATCTTGCTCATTCATAATGATAATACAATCGATATTCCATCCAATATCTTACCATAATCATCTTGTAAACCTAGTTTAGGCATCGAGCTCTGCCTGTAGTTTCTCTGGCGATGTTTCTTGGCGTTCAACGTCGATGTCCCCGATATTGAATTTTCTGGAACAAAGTGTGAGTTTATAACGATGGTATTTGCTTTGAACATTTAAGATCTGTTTTCTTTTGTTTTGTTTTTAGAGTGTATTTTAAATGGTATTTTTCATGGATTTCTGTCTCACGATATATATTAGGAAGGACTTGAAATGTCTACAGCTTGCAGTAATGCATCTGATTCAATCATAATTATCTCTATGTCAAGGAACTTAAAATTGGGTGATGCCCTATCTGCCCAAGTTCCAAGTTTCCCAAAGCTATTATTAACTAAAAGTTGTGTGAAACGAAAATAACACGAATGCTTATATTGTGATATATAATGAAAGTATGCATAGGGTATTTCGAAATTCTAACAGGTTATTAAAAAAATGGGTCACACAACAACTGACGGCCCACTAATAAAGAGACCCATCTCAAATGAATATTTGTGGCCCTTGGGGGCCTGTTTATCTTATTAGTTACACGTCCGGGTAACTAAAGGTTTGTGGTGAAACTCGCATTATACATTGTGTGTTTCCATATGCTACCTATATCTAACGTTAATATTTTAAATTAGGATTATACCGTTTGCATTTTCAACAAATAGTCCATTTCATACTCATATTTTATTAGAAACTCCCATCAGAACTTCTTAATTTCGATAACCCCCGTAGTGAGCAGACGCATCGAAGTCCCAACTTCAAAAATACGTTATAACTCAACCGGTTCAAAGAGGACTTGACTGACGGTAGAACTCTAAACAGAAGTTTAAACTTGAATTAATGTACCTGCTCTGTACATTAGTGGAAGCATATTACAGACATCAGAACTTAAGCCTTTTGAATTATACGAGCCAAGTTTGATGCTCATATATTCGTTCTTGTTAGTCGCGGTTCAAGGCACGAGAGGAAATCTAAAGGATATGTATGTCCAGAGTTCGTAAACTTTGAAGATGTTGAAACCTTTTCCGTAGATTTTCAGTTTGTTGGAGTGGTTTTGGACTATAAAAATATTTGTGCAGAGATTTCAATAATCTTTTCTGGTATAAATTTTCTTGGGTTCGAAGTTAGTGTTTTAGTTGGTGCCAAGTTGGTCAGGCTGATCTAAAAACACAAAGGAAGTTTTAATAACTGCATTTTTACTTCTCACAGACAGATTGTTCATGCTTGATTTTGCAGGTATGAAAAAAACCCCAATGCTTAAAATTAAAATGCCTAAATAAAATCGATGGGACTTGTACAAGTCATAAAAAAAAAATTAATGGGGTATCTTTTCTTGAAAATCAACACTTCTAAAAAATCTTCCGTATTTTTATATACACATATCCCGAATATACCCAAGATTAAGAGAACAAGCTTCTGACTTGGGGTAAGCTAGTTCCCAAGTTCGGTCATTCGGCAAGTTGCCTCAGGCTCGCGAAGAATTAACTCAGTAATTATTATACCTCCGGAATTGCTTACGAAAGGTGCTATTGCAGAAATTCTAGAAGCAGGGAAAAGGTATTCAAGTTTCGTTAGGGTATTTCGCCTCGAGTGTTTCGTGAATAATTTTCGACACCCGTCGTTGTTGCTGTCATGAATATCCATTTTTGTGGGTCTCGTTCAAATTGTTGTGAAAAATAAATGAAAATAAACAAATGTAGGAAAATTGTCAAGAACGTACAATTGGAGAATAAAATCGGATAATAGGAATAAAAAAGACTTGGACCGAAGAGCCGTAGGAATGCAATTACTTCATTCTTCATGCCTTTATTTCCAGTGTAATCGTGCAAGAACACAACAAGAGGATGTAATAATGAAATTATGAACTGGGTCAACAAATAGGGTAACACAATTTTTGAACATTTCTTTCGTCGAATTAACTTCGATTCAATTTTCGACTGTTGTGCTGCCCATACTTTTATATCATAGATCTTTATCGTAACTCTATCTTTTAGGGGTGCTACACATATTATTAGGCCGGCACATTCGATTCGACAGTAGTTGTACAAAAAAGCCGACCCGAGGCAATTACTACAAATATTTGACTTTCATTCGGCTAGCGGCGATTGGCTCACTTCTTTCGGCACCTTTCCCCGCTCAATCATATTCGGTTCGGGTCGGCATGATTCTAGCTAAGATAAACGGCTTTTTCCCGAACAATATCTACATAATATATTCGCTTTTGCAGCCTGAATATGCCAAACATGTGTGTAGCACACGTTAAATATATTGCGGATAATGCTCACCTCTAGTAAACCTCCCACAATGTCCAACAACATGCCTAGGAGCGACATGCAGCCTTGTGAACCCCCCCTCACAGTTCTCCAGGTAGCACATAACTTCTTCAGCTGTGTAGTTATTCCCGTCAATGACGTGGTCGTCAAACGCCAGAATCTGGTCTCCAGGGTGCAGAGCTCCGCATCTAGAAAGTGAAGTTCAATTAGGAATTGCAAGGCTTGCTTGTTGTCTTGTTTCGGCACAAACTATAAGAACAGGAAGGTCAGCTAGCAAGATGGTAAATGATAAATGAGTTTAAGTAGGTTTGTACAAACACTTTTACACGTCAATCATATTTTAAAACTAGCTGCTGCCCGTGTGGACACTAAAGTAAGTTACTCCTTGTAACATCAGCTATTTGCCAGTGAAAGTCCCGTCTAAATCGGTCCAGCCGTTTCGGAGATTAGCCGGAACAAACAGACAGACAGACAAACAAACATGTTAAAAATGTTTTATTTTTAGCATCGTATTTACTTTCATTTATGCATTTAGTAAAAAGTTGATATTTTGACATTACAAACAGACACTTCAATTTTATTTATTTGTATAGAATAGATATCGGCGTTTCCTATCTGACTACTCTGAGAAGTAAAGCTGAAACAAACTCAGAGCTCACAGTCTCTTTTAAAGTCCAGATATAATTTTAGTCAGAGACCATGTAGATTGGTGCCTGAAATGCTCTTTGGAGGAATGAACCACACAAATCGAGTGGTCCTGTCCAGTTAGTAATCGTGCAGCTCAACTGTTGGCGAAGCTAAATGTCCTGCGCGAGTTTGAGGCTGAGTTTGGAGGCTATTTAAATACTTCCAGTAATTACATAATATTTTCTTGTTTCATATAAGGTAATCATTAAAGAAACTCTTCATCATGCAGTTACCTATAAGTATAGTAATCGAATATTTCAACGACGACCGTTTTTTAAATCGCAAGGTGTTGTAGTAAACTCTTAAGATATGAAAGTGTTACTTCTTGATGAATGATTTTTTGGATTCATCCATTATGGGTAATGCGCTAAGGTAATCTGCGAAATTAAAATTTTCTTACGGTTTTTTGCAATTTGTTTTTTTTTTGGTTATATGTTGATTAAAATATGATTCTCGATTGTAACAAATATGGATTTACAGAATAATAATTATTAGAATTAGCAATACAACTCCTGTAGTTAGAATTGGCTTTAACTGTCACGATTTCATGAATAAATCATTTAATAGGTTATATGAACTACCTGCGAAATTCAACATTTCGGAGGCTACTCTGACGCTTTCGTCTTAAATATCAAAGTATACATAAATGTTGCTTGGCAGTCAGTAAACTTAACTTAAACCAAAAAGTCGTTATCAAAAGCCACATTTTTATCACCGAATTAACTTTGCCCCAAGAATAAAAAAGAAATAATACTTGAAAAATTCGCAATGCCCCTGTACATCGCTCTATCCAGGCTTAGTTTAAGCTCACTGCGATCCCAGGGCTTATTGCTAGCGTAGGCTTGCAATCAACGGCTCTATCTGGATCTCTATTTGTATTAGTTTAAGTACGGTATTAGCTTTGAAAAATAGGATTATGTGTAAGGTTGCGGTTTTGAAAGATTTGAAAGAAAAACCGGCCAAGTGCGTGCCGGACTACGCACAATGAAGGGCTCCGTAGTTGAGGTGAATTTATTTATCCCAAGAACAAACTTAACATTGTCGTTGAAAAACACATTCCAACTGCAAATGTAAGTTTGTACGCTGTAAGAGAGATTTACAATGTTATTTTAAGACCATGGACTTTTTATAAGTTTTAGTTTTAGTTTGACTTTTTATAAGTTTAAGTTTTAGTTTAATCTATGTGTAAATCTATGAGTAAAGAGCCATACTATGTATTTTTTTTTTCAAAATTTTTAAAAGAATATTAACTCTTAGCTACTTTTAACATGAAATGCTGAAAAGCAACATTTCAAAACATTTTGGTTCAATATACATGATAATATATTTGAAAGTAACATTGTTAATAGACCTTAGTTCCTGACCAAGCCAACTAAAACATAAATGTAAAGAAAAACAAAAGCAACACTTTTCATTTCAGTATTAACTTGCACGTTGTTATATCAAACTCAAAGTAACAGCTAATTTTGGAAACTCCAACTTTCAAGCAAAAACCGATAAGATTTTTCTGAAAATAACTACGTATAGAACCAACGAAGAAGTAGCAGATCTTGCAAGTTCAGTTAGCTATTATCATAATAAGAAAATTAACTCCTACAAAAGAGTTTAAGAAATAATCAAGAAAGTTTTCATCTTACCAACTGCTCGAATTCATAAACAAATTATAAAGCTATACAATAAAAGCTTCAAACTATTTTAATTCAAGCAAAATGAGTTTCTTAAAACATTAGCTGAACTTTAAAGTGTCTCACAAAATTAGTTAAGTATGAAGGAAGGAGTTAAGCGCCCTCTGGAGGGAGAAGTAGTTTGTAACTAATGTCAATTGTTGAAGACGTTGCTTTTAATTATATACAGGGTGGCCAATTAGGAAGTATACAACTTTACATTAAGATTATTTTTATTACAAACGAAAATTATCGGATATTTTTCTCTATGTATATTATTCAGGCTTGAACATTTTATACGGTGAACAAGATCTGCCTAATCTGCTCCTGTTTTATTCTTAAAAATGCGATCGCTTTTCATCGTGTTATTCATTAAATAATTAATTGAGTATCCTTCTAATAAAGTCACAAATATTCTGCTTCGTATTCAAGCTTGACCACGGACGCTTAAGACGTGTCTTGACGAAACTCTCAGCGATCAAAATGGTATTCGTTACTCTTAATGAAAGTTTGTTAGAAAAATTGGGACGTTTCTAAATTAGTTTAAGAACTTCAGGATAAAATGGCTGAAAGTGTTGCGGTGATATAGACTATGCATAACGAATTTGCCACATTTTAATTAAATAATAAACACCAAACAACTCTAAAATTTGGCGTCAAATCAGACAGGGCGCTAAAAAGAGTTGTATACTTCCTAATTAGTACCCGTTAGAAATAAAATTATATTTTTGTTGCTTGAATTCGATTAGATATTATCTTACTGTGTACAGTTTACATAATGCATAATTATTTAATATGCCTCATTTTCTTTCGCAATTCAAGGGCAGAAAATGATCATGTATTCATTCCTTAGTCAGTTTTATTTATTATTAAATTTGACCCCCATTAAATTAATTGGGTGATAATAAAGTTTTAAACTGAATTTCATTGTTTAGTGCATTGAAATACCTTATAATTTAACCAAAGAACTTACAAAAAATAATTTAACGGCCATTCAAAAATAATGTTAAATATAATTATTTTACGTAGTTGACCGAACAATCCTTCTAGCAGAAAGTATATTTTTTAAAATGTATTTTGTACTACAAGGTAAATTCCTTTTTCATTGAACTCAATAAAGGAACTCCAAAGGGATGCTTACTAAAGACTTATACTCGTATCGGAAAGCTAACATTTTTCTCTAAGCGACTAATGGAATGTAATTAATTTTTCTTTCCTCTCTAATTGATTAAAATAATCGCACTAGAGAATTGGGAATTGGAATTTTCATTTGGCTTAAGGACTTTATTCTGGGACTCGACTTTATTTTATTATTTTAGGCTTTTGTAGCGAATAATGTTTCTGAGAATGAATAATAGTACCACCGAGTTATTTGACCTTTTCTAGAATTTGTAGAAATAGATTTTAGCTGCGGTTTTTAAACTGTGACTCATATTTCAAAGTGATTACTGCTCAAATACGCGATCTTCGCGTGCATATAGCACTATTTGAGCAGAGCACTTTTAGAGCAGCATTACGAAACAAGGTTGGGACCACTATTCATCATTGCTTACAAAAGTAAATCTAGGGTATGCACAAAACTAGGGTTGGATAAAACTAGGGTGAGTGAGTGGAATAAATATTTTAACGAAAAAAAAAAAAAAAGAAACGTGGTCCGTCTCATCGCATTTTGAAATTAACACACTACGTCAATTAGCCGAGTTATTAATCTGTTATTTTAGAAAAAAAAAGAAAGGTGATCCGTCTCATCACATTTTGAAATGAATGCAGTACGTCAATTAGCCGTGTTATAGCCATATTTTTCTAGTGTCACGAACACGAATGTACTGCTCTGTAAATAATGACAGTTGTGATTTGAAAATACGGACAATATAAGTTGGCAGTTAAAGTGATAAACAAATAATTTCCCTTACTTTACATGAAAACATAGATTTTGCCTGAAACTAATAATAACCAATGTATCAAAACACCTTTTTAAAATTACTCACCTTGAAAGGCAAAGAGCATGACAACAGCATATTGAATCTATTCCTTAAAAAAAAAAAACACAATTGGGCATTGATCCGCTCTAAGACATCGAAGGTTGACAAGGGTCAAACATCCCTTAGGCTCGAAGGGTTTTCATAGAATGACGAATGAAGATTCATGATATTATTTTTAAATTCACTGCAGTGTTTTCCTAAGAGCTGGGCCATTTTTTTTGTTTGTCATGTCATCCTTTATAAGATTGGTGACTCGCTATGTAAGTAATGTATGTTTGTCCTGAAAACCGGGTTCATCTTACGGAGCCTTAAGGCAATTTGTATATCTTTTGTTCTTATAATGTGTTTTATGATAGTGGATTATTTAACAACATAATACATTTACCGAAAGAACTGGCCGGCACTTGAAAAAAAAAAAACAGTGGCACTCCAGGAGTGCCGATTAGATCGCCTTGGTGGAAGCAAAATACTTGTAAAGAACATTGGTCTGTAAACTTATCAAAATAACGAGCACAATCGCGTTTACAAAAATGAAGTGTCGTCATGGTGTCGCAAAATCAATGGTTTAGTCCCATCTCAAAAATGCTCAACGCGCCTATAGAAGTTTTCCCTTTATCCTATCTTAGGACAATACAGGTAAGATAGATTAGATAATACATTTACCAATTTACTCATAACTAAAAAAATAATCCAAAAAAACAATAGACGGATTTCCAAAAGATTTTTTTTTTCTTTAAAAACTTTTTTTTTTTCAGTTTTTAGTTGTGGTACCTACCCCACACAAATTCGAATACCACTACCTGCTATAACAGTGACAGGAAATTATCATATCATCCATATAATTAGTGAAAAAAAAAACGTATTATTGAACCCAACTAAAAACTATCCAGGCAAAGTTAATACAATTTTATATGGGACCACATGCCAAGCACAGGGTGTGCTTGGCATGTGGTCCCATATAAAATTCAAACAAAAAAGAATTTCCAAAATTGGTTTATAGTTGACGGAGAAATAGGTGGACATACATTAAAAAAAAAACAAACACGTTACGGACATTATACTCTACGTCTTTTTGGAAGTCAGTTAAAAAGTCAGAATGAACGCTTAGCGAAAACCTAGAAAAAGCGCGGGCGAAGTGGTAGGTCGGGGGAGCCCGAAATTTCACGCGGTCAGAAGCTAGTTCGATATATTTCGAGGTGCTAAACTTCGAAATATATCCTCGTCACCCGCCACACGGAACTCAAATATAACTGGCGAAATTTGTATATTATTATTATTTATTTATTCAGACTACAAATGAGGTCCATTTTGTTAGTAACAATCTTACTTAACCTATGTTATTACTTAATAACTAAAACAGATTTTGTTCGATCGGCTAACGCCCACACAAGCGCACTATCTGCCCGGGCGGCTATCGAGTGCAGAATGATGTTGGGACTGTCACGCAACCTGCGAAGTAATGAGGCAGATTTCTTGCGCTATACTGCGTCAAAGCTGTCAGTGCGCTCGTTGGCAAACATCGCCGATGCCGTGCAGAAGCGTGGCAGGCGCCACAGCATCCTGAACGCATTGTTATATTTGGATATGCAGAGCATTGCAAACGCTTTGGGTATTTGGAACCACAGGGCCCCCGAGTACAGTGTTGTCGAATGCACCTTAAAAAGGGCAATTTTAACTGCGAGTGTACATTGAGAGAACCTGCGACCCAGCATGTTTGCCCGGACTGACAACGCTCTGCGCTCCCTCTCCAAATCTGAATTTATATCTACACACATCTCTTACCTACTCTTTCTAGGAATCCGTGGATGTTGTCGCGAAGATATCAACACACGATAAAAAATCATCTACTCCAATAAATAATATCTCAAGAAACGTGAAGGATCATAATATCCCCGCTATACTTTTTCCGCCACGTATAAAAAGTGCAGTGAGCTGAAACTAGGCTAAGCTGATATCTTGTAACCAATTTAAATATCGATAGATCATCAGTTATGGGTCCGTCACTAATTATGCAGTGGCGCGAGACTTCCACTTCAGGCTTTTGTTGATTAATGTGACTTTCAGTAGATGATAGGAGTATTTCATATTTTATTAAATATAATGCCGCCCCCGCAGAATAAAAGCGTAAGTGCTATTGCGGCAGTTTTTGATGTTAATCCCTATTCGTTATGATAGGTTAAAATAGATCTCGTCAATTTTTTCCAGATTTTTATATCAAGTATTTACGAAGTAACATACACACATAACATAATGTTATAATTCCGAGCTTGATGATATATTATCCAGAACACACACACATTATTAGAAACTTTTAGACTGCACTAGAATAAACGTGTAATAATAGCCCATTAACGGTATCACGGTATTGCGAAAGTTATATATTATATTGCAAAACAAAAAAAAAAAAAAACAATAGTTGACTAGAAAAAAAAAAAAACTGACATATTTCTGTAAAATGTTTTATTATCATTAAACCAAAAATGGTAGCTGTTTAAGACTTACTATTAATTAGACTATCGACAAAAAAAAAACTTTTAAACAAAATAAAAAACAAATTTCTATTCGGTGTATTTATAAAGTTATGGATCAATTAAGATGCAAAATTGACTTTTACACTCGCGCGTTTATTCTGCGAGGGCGGCGATAAATAAAAATCAATGTTTGTTTCTTTGTCTTGTATGGACTCCGAAAAGGGTGTACCGATTTTGATGAAATTTAGGTAGGGTATTCCGAGGACGCCCGCGAGGGTTTCTGGGTCAAAAAATCTATATTAAAAAAGTGGCATTGCAACGGGTGCAGGTAGTTTGTAAATAACCCAATGTGTGTTGTTACAGTAGCTATGTTGCCTACCTTATTATTTAGCTCAATGCTCCTCTCTAGTTTTTTATGATAGTTTTCACTAGATTATATTGATAATTGTTGCCTGAATAACTGATACTATTAAATTGATTAAATGAACGGTAGAAATACATTTATTACGCCATTTAGTTTTGGTTCGACTTAAATCAACATAGTAATATTTATGGCAATATTCTTAAAATAATCGAGAGTCTCCGCGAGTAAAGAGTCTCTCTACGATTGATGATGTTAGTCAGTTAAGTTTTTACTTTCTGTAGAAGATGCTTTTACACACCCACTCTTCAAATAGAACCTGTCATCAACTTTGACTGATCCCACTAGGTAGGTATCATCGATTTTGCTCGACTGGTCGTGCGTCACATTAAAGAAAATAAATTGAATAAAACTGACTCACCTGTCACTAATACTGGCTGGCAATATACTATCAATATAGATAGCATTACACGTCCCAACTCTCTGATACGTGTCAGATCCGGAGCTGTACACGTCATCAGACGAACATCTCTGATTGGTCAGAAACAGCCCCAGGTCTTCGTTGCAAGGCCTCTCGATCTCTATGAGGAGAGGACCGGTGGCCAGCTTGACTGATTCCATGATGGAGACGTCGTATTCTATCGTTAAGCTGGTCACTTGTGGACAGTTTTGGAGGATGTTGTGGACTTCTGATAGGGTTTTGTTGGTTAGGGATACCTAGGAAGAAAATTTCATATTAGATTATCAAGCCCTTCTTGAATTATTTATGTAGGAAAAGGTAGCTCTTAAAATAATGAAAACTAAAACTTACGTGATCAACCTTCAACAGCCTATCCCCAGGTTTTATCCTGGAAGTATTATATGCAGCACCACCAGGTCTGACATGCGTCACCACCAGCGGCTGAGCATCCAAAGACCGGCTGTTCAGCACCAGATCAGCACTAGGAGCCGAGTTCTCCGGAAGACCACCTCTGATGGTGATACCAAGAGAACCGTTGATTTTTTCGACAGGAACCTCTGCTAGCTTCGTAGTGATGTATAGAGAATTTTGGGATGCTGAAACAAAAGAATATAATATAAGTTTTCACTGTACTTTCATTAAAACGGATGGAAGCCTAACCAACTGTGGCCATGTGTGGTCGGTTGGATACGTTGGAAAATAAAAGGAGTGAAATGTTACCGCGATATGATTTGTTCTATAGTTACTATCTACATAGACCAGTCCTTTGGGGAAAATTGTCTCTATATAGTACGGGGTCAAAGTTTATAAAACCTATAGTCTGTTATAATATTTCAAGTTATTTAAGGTTCAAATTGACATTACCTGGAAGTTTAATTTTTGGAATTAATTACTAAAAACTATTATTCAAATAATATCAAGTCACCTTGGTCAAGACAGAAAAATCGATACAGATAGTCAATTCAAATGTGATCAACTAGATAAACGTGGAGGAGTGAAATGGGAGTCGGTTGTCATGCTGAGCTGTTTATGACAACTAAGGAGACTAGCGGACGAATCAAGGGAAAGGATGAGTAGTACCATGGGCTATTTTTGTGCTCATCCGACGCCGCATCGGAAGTCCTTGCTCAATGTGACAGGTGGCGCTATACATAGCTCTTCTTGGGATGTTAGAATTTATTTTAATTACACGCTATAAATAGTTCCATTTGATCTACGTAGCATTAGAGAAGTGCATTGGTGCTTTGTTATTTCCATTCATACTCCAAGACTAATTGGATAGTATTGGTTTTAAGGCTATAAATAAACCGCGCAACAAAGTTAAGTCAGTACAGTGGTAACGCTTTATAAAAAGGGCAATTTTAAGAAAGAAAAATAAAATCACAAAAAAAAAAACAAAAAAAAAACAGTATATAAATGTAATCCATTCGTTTCTTTAAAGTTATAATTCAGCAAAAGTTTTCCATAACTAAGTTATTTCTATAATTTCAAACCGCTATTAGTCTTTCTCAAAACAAAATAGATTAATTCTAAAATTATCCAGACTTAGAAGTTAGTTTAGCAGGATTAATGACCGCGAGAGCTGAAAGAGGTGTGTTGGAAACTAAATTAATTGTCCCCTTGTCTTGCGCGAAATGATGTCCGATTGTAAACGGTTTAATTTATAATGTTTGTGTTAGTTTAAATTACTTGTGTAAACATTCTAATAATATCTTCTTCATCGTATAATATACTAGCTGTGCCCCACGATTTTACCTGCATAGGTCTCGATCCCGTAGGAAAATTGGGATAAAAAGTATCTTATGTCCTAATCCAGGTCACGGTCTACCAATGTGCCAAATTTCTTCCTAATCCATTCAGCCGTTTATGCATGAAAGCGCAACAAACAAACAAGCAAACTCACTTTCGCATTTATAATAATATTATTTAGTTAGGATTATTATATAAAGTTTAATTAATGTAGTGAAATTTAACTAGATAGTAATTTGTAGAAACAAAGTCTGGGAAACCAGAAAATATGGTAGGTTCATACGTATATGTATAAATGTCTACAACCATTTTAATGTCGAAAAGGTTTGCTGAAGCTATTTAAGTTTATTTATATTCTATTTAGTATTGAAAACACAAAAGTAATAATTTATTTAACCTGAGAATAAAATGGAGCTATAACCAGATAAACAATTATAGTAGAATGCAATATTTTTTTTGTCGAACATGCATGGAAATATTGTCATTATTTTCGAAAAAACAACACGCACGCACGAAGTATCAAATTTAGGGTCAAAGAAAATCAAATCCATTGCAGGAGCGTTTTTTGAATTTGGAACATTACAGCGCTCCAGAAATGTTGTATGAAAGGCATGCTGGGGTTATTAATACTCTTTGATTGGATCACTTTTATCATTCTTGGCATACCAAAATAAGTGTCTTTGCTTAATACAAATTGCGTTTACGTGGCTGTATTGTATAGCCATAAATGCGTTTGCCTTTCGGCACAGATGATAAATAGAAAATTGGCGGCAAAGCTGAAAATTGGTCTCGATTTGTTATTTACATACATAATGCATATACATTTTAGTAATTGCCCCAACATGACTAATGTAACTTTTAAATGTATAATATAAAAAGTATGTTTTATTTCCCTGCATTCTTATGAGAAAAGCACTATATATGCCTCGGCAGAAATGGCAATTGCCTGTCTCGTATTAGTGAAGTTTTCGCCTACGGCTCGGCCTTCAAACTAGTCTTGCAACATAGTGTAGCCTTCTAACATAGTCGACCTGCAATTGCCTATTTCACGGCCTTTGCAATAATGTAGTATTATTGGTCAATTGTTACAAAATCAATTTCAGACAATAATGATTTTGTTTGCTTACTGTAACTAGAATATTTACCATAGTATTAAAACAGTGGTCCCCAAATTAGGCAGCGCTTGTATTTTGGGGGCCTGAGTTGCGTTATCTTAAATTTTAATTCAAAACATGTTTGCGTAAGCTTAGATTTAATTACAGGATGTCTGAAAATGGACAGAATAATATAAGGGTAGCGAACTACCAAAATAAAAATAAATTGAACAAAATAAAATTATTCTAAAAAAAAAAATGTTATAGTGTGTGTGTGAGAGAGTTTGGGGTGTGTGTGTCTGAGATTGTGCGTATGGGGGTGAGTTGTAGGTGTGGGTATTGTTGTGACCGACTTGCTTGTAATTAACTCACTATATCCTCAGTGTCGTTGTATGACAGGGAGAGAAACCAACTTTTTGTCATACTATTAAACGAGTGGGTGTTAAGACCTTTAGTATCACAGCGCTTGCTTATTTTATTGTAGATATGAGTATGTGAGTAAGAGGGGCACCGTCGGGCCAGAAGACTGTTTGCATTAGGAAGAGGGACGTGAAAGAAACGTTTTGAAAGCAGGCTTTGGTAGTCAGGTCTAGTAGACGTACTCGAAGAACTGGAAATTGGTTGTATAGCAGATCTGTCGTGTCATCATGTCAATTAACCACCACTCAGTCATAACTATAGCATCGAATTCGGTGTCAAGGTGCTGGAAGGCTGTATGAAAGTTATCAAAATTATGTTGATAAGTTTTAATGTCAAGCGAAAGGATTTTAAAACTGTTAAAGTTAGGTAGCAGTTTCCTACAATCTTCTAATTGATCACATGTGCGTCAATGTCCTGGATGATGTCAAGTAAAGCCATTGATGTCGTTGATGAAGATGTTATATTTTGTAGTCACTATGTGTATTGTCATTGTTACTATAGAATTTTCGTAAACATGAAGATGTAGGAAATTATTTATGTGAAAATGTATGTGTAGGTGTGTTTTGGTTGTGTTCGTGAGGTGTGTAGGAGTTCGTGTGTTACTTACAATGAAAGTACAATAAACTACAGAAAAGTTTGTTTAGGAGCTATTATGTTGCGATAATAATATACGGTATGTTTATAAATTGCAGAGAAAAGACATCAGAATAAAATTTGAAGGTAAAATAAAATTTAAAAAGAAAATTAAATCTAAAAATATTCTGCGATCTTAAAGTTAGATGAGAACTTAAAATAAGAGATAGAAGAATAATAAAATGTTCGTTCGTTACGTCACACTGGGGTCGCAGGAACCCAGGTGGTGGTCTTCAAAGTTCCGTATGTGGATACCTTCTTGCTTCCGAATGAGAACGTTACCATATTTAATCCAGCAGAACTTGTAACTATGTTCGCAGCAAGTTTGGTTGCACAAAATAACTTCCTGTTTCCTTGGGTGAGGCGCTCATTGTATATAGATGTTTCTCGTTAGACCAGCTATTTCCATGTCAGTGGAAGTGAGAGTCCTTCTAGTTCTAGCGGCCTTCAAGAATAAGTCACGCTTGTAGCGCCGTACAAAACGGCCAGCAAGTGTGCGCAGTGAAGTTTCAGTTGAATCTTTGGATTGTTGTCGGCGTGGTCGTGGTCGTGCTCTGTTCACGTAGTCTAAATCTTGTTCCTCTATAGAAAATCCTATTTTGTAAGCCAAGACGCGCACGACATCAAGCGGGTTTTCATTTTTGAACTCGTTGATACCAGATATCTCTAGTTCATTCTTCAGTGACGATTGCGCTTGAGTGTTCAATTTTTTGCGTAGATTAGCTATGGTATTGTTGAGGAAGATTATTTCTTCTTCGCGTTTCTCTAGGAATTTTATCCTTGAGTCATAGACGTTGAGACACGTGTAGCATTGCGTTAGGTGTCGGTCAGGGATGTAATATGAGAATTTATATCTACCATATCACATTGAAGTAATTTTATTTCGGTGTTAAGACTGCGTAAAATCTCCGAGTCAGTAAGTGCAGTGGTGTATGAGTCATGTGACAAAGCAGAGTGGTAACAATCAGTTGAGTTAGGTGTCGGCGTCGTGACGTCAGTCGGCATTGGCATCTCGGGAGCTGAGTAGCGCAAGGGGGTTGTTACCCTCTTTGTAGCCTTGCTTTAACAGGATGGACAAATCCAGCTCGACTTCGTATCTCCTGTTAACTTGGACTGATAATACACAAACACAATGTGTACTAATTCCTAATAATATGAAGATCCTATATTACTAAACTCATTGGAATAGATTGCCTTTGTACTGGGATTTCCATACCCAATGAAAACTAAAGGGCGCTCGATGTCCCGTCCGTCTGAAGCCTTTTGTATTTAAAACAATATCACTGTAACACTATTCTAGGCATATACTTTGCGACTGAATGCTTGACACAATAGAGTAGGTATTATTAATGTAAGTCTATAATATTGAATACGAGGCTTTTGGCTTTTGGTGAATGTGTATTTTATGTAGTATTATTTTTTTGTAATGTGCGTTTACTTTGTGCAGAATAAACAATCTCTTTCTTTTTTTATTATTTTGATGCAGATTTCAGATTGAATAGAATATTTTGATCGACAGGTTTGATCAAATTTCACGATAAATAAAGTAAAAAAAATCGAGTTGTTCTTAATGTTTAAAGTAATATATATATATAACTAATAATTTTATATTAGCTGTGGATAATTAATTATCTTGGTTTTAAAGTTTTAAAGCATTAATAAAGGCCTATCAGAAAATACTACATTGACTAAATAGGTAAGCAAATTCATTTATCTCACTAGCACTACCTTTTTGATAATAATAACCAAATTCCGCTTAGCTATTTCTAAAGGGTCTTAAAAAAAAACCCCTGAAAGAAATCGACAATCGATCGTTTGGTGTGGCAACACGCCCTGTTCGAGTGTGCGATAAGTCGATCGTCATCTTGAGGATGCCTCGTTGAGAGGTGAAACACGTGTCGATTTCTTTCGGGGTTTTTTTTAAGACCCTTTAAAAATCGGTTAGTCCCGCTATGGTATGGTCCCGGTATGGCACCCTCTTAAAATACCTATCAAAAAGTCCCGCTATGGTACCCTTCAGTTTTTGGTACTGTTGTAAAGAAAAGTTATACAATGCGTTAAGAAAAAAATAGTATTAATAAAAAATATCTTTTCTTAACTATTATAGTTAAGCAAGATAATATTTATTAATACTATTTTTTAAACAAATCACGCTCGGTAATTGTCGTTTCACTTCAGGTAGTTACCTGACCAACCGGTTTTTTCGTAAAACAATAGAGACGAGCCCTTCCCCGAATTCGTATCTAGCTCTTCCCTTTTGTTTTTATGAAAATAGAGAGAGACAGTATTATTCCGGGTTTAGTTTGCTATTTGCAGCTGTACTTTTGCGATATGAGTAATTAGGATAGCGTGTTAGTTTATCTATTGCAATGTCTGGGTCAAGTAGTTCACGTGGTGTAAATTTAATAATTATTGACAGTCGACGCGGTGGAAAAACTTTATTACGTGCCGGACATAAATATATTAAACGCAGAGAAAATAAAAATTCAAGTACTTGGCATTGTGTAAATAGGAGAAATAGTATTAAATATAGTGGATATATAACTATTGAGAATACCAATAATACAATAATTAAAGATTATAAACACAGTGATCAGTGCGTGCCACATTTTGAAGACAATGAAGTTCAAATGGCTATAAGTGAGTGCAAAAAAGAAGTAAATTCAAATTACGGATCAGTACAGAAAATTTTCGAAAAACACATGGGTAACTTAAAAGACAAAGGGTTACACCTTACAGGAAATGTTCCTGACTATAAAAAATTAAAAACAGTATTATACAGACACCGAAATAAGTCGTTGAACGTACCAAAAACACAATTTAAGAATGTGGAAGAAATTATAATACCAGAAGAATTTAATAAGTATGTATTGGCTAATTATTGTAATGAAGACTGTAATCGAATAATTATATTTTCCTCGACAGAAGTAAAGGAATATATAAAATGTGTAACGCATTACTTTGGTGATGGCACTTTCGACGGCTGCCCAAACCCATTCGAACAAGTTTATGTCATTCATGGAGACATGGGAAGCACTGAGTTATCCACGAATGTAGCACCATTATTTTATATTCTGTTAAAAAACAAAGAAGGGAAAACTTATGAAAAAGTTTTCGAATTGATTAAACAAACTTTGCCTGAATGGCGTCCATCGAAATTTACCTTCGATTATGAAATAGGAGTAATAAATGCAGCAGCGAAGATTTTTCCTGATATCAAAATAAATGGATGTAACGTACATTTTCAAAAGAACGTTATCAAAAAAGCGAAATCTTTAAATCTCATGGAACACGAAGAGTCCTCGAACCATGTTAAGCAATGCATAGGCTTGGCGTTTTTGCCAAAACAAGATATTGAAGACGGCTGGCTGCATATAATGGAAAATAGGTATAATATCTTGGTTACTTTCCAAAATTATGTTTGAGTACTTAACTCTAATTATATGGCAAAAAAGTAAAGAACAACAATATCAGTAAGGACCTGTTAATTTCATTGCTTTACAAGTACGAACGTTTAATAAGTATTTTTTTCAGTTTCGACGATGAAGCTATGACCAAATTCAATGACTATTTTGTCACTCAGTGGCTTGAATATCCAGACCTCATTTGGTGTTGCCATAATGAACGCCATAGAACAACTAACTTGGCGGAATCATGGAATGGCAGATTCAACAAAATTATTGGAAAAAATCCCAGTTTATTATTGTTTCTGCAAACAATTGGCAACGACACATGTCACTTTGATATAAAACAAGCCAAGTAAGTTGTATTTTTTAGACAATATTTTTAAGCAGATATAATATTTTTAAAAGCAGATATATATTTTTTTACATAATACGAGTACATAGAAGAATTTTAAAATGGATTTGATTTTATTTATTTTGGTAGATATTATTGGTTGTCGCCTTCTATTACAGACGGTTACTGAAAAAAATATAGCTTAACTTAAATAACTGATGATTTTTGTTATAGCTTTCGACTAAAAAGATCACCTATAAATTCAAGAAAAAGAACAAGTATAGAAATCGACCGCCAGATTCAAAAGCTAACAAAAAGTTACGAAAATAAAGCTATCTCCATTGGTGATTTTCTGATTAACATATCAAAGTCAATATTTCGATCAGAACATTTAAAAAAATAGTTTATTTTAATTTTGTTTTTAGCCTATTAAAATGTTTAATACTTTTTCTCGATGTTGATTATTTTTTGTAGTTTATGTTTACAATTTGCGCCTTTTTCTCCATGTTGATTATTTGTAATTAATATATTTGTCTAGTTGGTTGTTGATTATTTTTGTAGTTTATATAAATTTACAATTACTGCCTTTTCTCAATGTTGATTATTTGTAACTAATATTTATGTCTGGATGTTGTTTTTATTTGTAGTTTATAATATTTACAGTAATACTTTTCTGAGATGTGGATTTTTTATATTTTTTTTATTGTTGATTATTGGTAATTAATATTGTTGATTATTTTAAAAATTACATTGCAATTAATATTTCGTTTTACTGTTTGATATTTTTTTATAAATATTTTGAATTAATAAAAGACTGATTTAATATCGCAAACAGACGTTTTATTGATACACTCCTAAAAGTATTTATTTATAGATACACTTTTCTTTTCAGTTGTACCTTCTATTGTCTAACGTAGATCTAAAAGATGGGTACCATAGCGGGACTTTTTGATAGGTATTTTAAGAGGGTGCCATACCGGGACCATACCATAGCGGGACTAACCCTTAAAAATAGCTAAGCGGAAAAGGTTACTAAATATATCCACTATTGTATTTTATACTAATCGCATTTTCACTAAGGTATTTTTTTATTAACACCATACTTATTTCTATTTGACAAAAACCATCTGTAGCAACAAAAATTTAATTTTTCCGTGCCAAGAATTTTGTATCATCACAAAAGCCTACCTCCCCAATATTAATTATGAAGACAGCCATCCTAATTCAATATTGAATGTTCTATAATAATACCACAAATTCTCCGATAAAATTCGCTTCACTCATTAATAGTCTGTCAAAATAATCTAGAAAGCACTTATGATGAGTACATTGAGCGAACTTAATTACATTATTGACAGTCCCTGCAAAGCCGACAGTGGATTAGAGGAAGAATTTACTTAAGTTTTTGTAGAAATAATGTGAAAAACAATATTTTTACAAGTTTTAGAAGCTAAATTGATCAGAAAGTCAATTCCCGTATTATCCCATTCGAGGATACTGAACGAGACACAATAGAAGTTTTATTGTTTTAACGCATGGGCTTTTAGAGTCCCTCAGAGTGCTAAAAATGTTCAAAATCTAGTCGCAATTTGAAGACCAAATTCCGTAGTTAAAAACGTTTAAAATCTAGTCCCATTCTCATCTCACTGACAAACAATGTCAAAAATTTGACAAAAAAATATGAAGATTAGAAGTGTTTTTTTTTTCAGATTGAGACTGAGATTAGAATGTGAACGTTCTTAAAAAGACGGATATTACCCTCTGATCTTGGTGACAATCAATGTCATAAATTTAGAGGTATTTTTTTACAGATTGAATAATTTTCTTTAAAAATATGATATTGGATATTTTTCAACATGGTTCAGATAGCTACTACGATGCTATCACCAAAAGAATCAATTTTTATACCTAAGTAATATTACAATGAGAGCATTTATCACTGTCGTTCTTTAAGAATTAATCCGCATCTTATTTCCGATTTTGCTTAAGCTTAGTTCAGAAAACATTATTTATAGAAATTGACTTCGTAAAATAAAAAGTCGTGTAGATGATAGTAGCCATTCTGTTATGGTTAAGGATTATGGTTTTCTAAATAAGAGGATTTAAGATGCCTATTTTGAGTTCCATACCAAAATGGTAAAAAGGTATCCTTATGGTGCGACATAGTCTGTCTGTCCATCTGTCTGTCACAGCTGGATATCTCAAGAACTACTAATGCTATCAACTTGAAATTTGAAATAGTTTTAGAAAAAATAATTACCAAATAGTTGGGCAAACGGCCCAACTATTTTGTATTTTTTTTTTTTTGCAGCAGTGCTTGAACGGGGTTCTTAAAAATTCGAAGTGGGGCTACTAGGGCATGTGGAGTATTATATGAAAGAGCACTATTTGTAAATTCTCAAACACTTTTAGGTCGCATAGCTTTCGACTTTTGATGAAAAATTTAAAAAATTAAAACCGTTCCCCCCTTTATCTCCGAAGTTTGTATAGAGAAAAATATAACATTATTCTATGTGATAGAAGTTTATGTAAAAATTACAGGAAAAATAAAACGATGTCTCTAAATAGTACATTTTATCAGAAATCATCAACAAATGTACATTAGTTCCACTATCGGTCAAAAGATGTCACTGATCTAAAGCTGCAATATTCTACACCGCAGTGTGCAGTGTAAAAATTGTCTGACGAATATAGGCCTCGCCGATGAAAATTTAAAGTGGTACGGAATCCTTGGTGCGCGAGTCCGACTCGTTTTTGACCGTTTTTTTTTATACAAAAATTTTTTTTTTTTCTGAGTAATGTTCTATAGCTGGATCAAAACCTTAAAATAATCTTAATATTAAAAATAATCGTGCTTTGATTTAAAAAAAAAAAAAAAACACCATTTGATATTGTATTTCCTAGTCTCTATTTGGTAAATCTGAAATGAAATCAACTTTAACCGTTACGTTTTTAGAGTTGACGTTTATGTAAACGTTTTCCTGTACTTAGAAAAAAACAAAAAGTATTTATTGAGACTCGCACAGAAAGTCACAATTTAAAGTAAAACACACTCATTAAAACATAAATTAAATTAAAAAGGAAAGTAAAATTAAAATGAAAGCAGAGAGTCCTGTACGAGTCCAAAAGGCTCCTATCTCAGCATGATGCTGCGACATTTAAAAAAATAAATGTCGCAGCGTTGGTATTCTGAAAGGCCCGCTTCTGATGTTACCTAAATTAAATCCAAGATAGGCCCTCTCTTTTTAGATTTGATTTGGTATTATTTATTTCACAGTAATACTTGTTATATTTCATAGTTGAACGATCAAAGAAATCACATCGAGTTTTCGGCATTTCAATCTACCTATCTATAACGTATGACTTTAATCAAGTTTCCTATTTATTCTTTGAATATCATCGTCGTTGATATTTGATATCACAGTACATTTTATTGACAATAACAAAATTGTACTATCAAAATAATATTAAGTAAAGGGAGATGAGATAAATTAGATTACAGATGTAGAATACGGTATTATTATCTTTGAGGCCTTTTTAGAGTTCCGTATTAAACGAGGAACCCTTATAGTTTCGCCATGTCCGTCTGTCCGTCTATCTGTCCGTGGCTTAGCTTAGAGACTCTTAGTACTAGAGCGCTGTAGTAAATAGGGTAAACGAAAAATATCCCCACTTTACGTGTAGGGGACGTACACGTAAAGTTCGGATGTTTTTCTTTTTTATATTCTACGGTGTAGGATGTCGTTGTATACCCATAATATTTTTGAACGAACTTTTCGTTCAAAAATATTATGGGTGTGTGACAACTACTTTTAGATTCAGGGATCCGTTTGCGAAATATTAAGCTTTAAAGTGCAAATTTTTGTTAGAGTCAAGTTAAAACAACCATTTAACTAGTAGGGGGGGTCCCCTACTAGTTAAATGGTTGTTTTTGGAAATGTGAAATATTTCACGGCAGTAGTAGGTATATATATCGAAGTTAAAAGGAAAACTATCACAGCTAAGTAGGTTTTACAGGTTAACGAGTAATAATAGACCAACTTAAATTTGCAGTTCCAAAAACATGTTCTCCCATGGATTCAGTATGGGAGAACATGTTTTCCAACTACAGTGTTAAGTTTGTTCTTTGGATAAATTCATGCCAACTACGGAACCCTTCATTGTGCGTGGTCCGACACGCACTTGGTCTGTTTTTAATATATTTTTGGTAGCAGTGATAAATCAGAGCTCAGGCTTGTGGCTTAAAATTAGCAGCACAGACAGACAGAAGCCGGCCCGTGGATGGATGACCATTCATTACATTACATTATCGAAACCATGCCTTGGAACAAACTTTAAGCCGATGGTCCCGGCTGTTATTCGTAGATCTTTGACATTCGTTACGGGTAGTCAGAAACCCAGAAGTCTGACAACCAGTCGAACCCAGTGACTGGGTTGTGAAGGTCAAATAGGCAGTCGCATGTAAAATATGTTAAATACATTCAGCGGCACCGGGTTTGACTGACAGCCGACCCCAACTAAATTGGGAAAAGGCTAGACAGATTGATTTACTGATAAATTCCAATTCCGATGTTTTTACGAGTCATCTTTTATCATGCAATGTTTGGCCTTCCTATAAAAATAATGAAGAGTTCAAAACTCACCATAGTTAGGCATATAATACTCCACCTCCAGCGACGCCCTTTCCTCGACATTGTCCAGGAGTCGCAGCACCTCATCATTCGTCAATCTCGCAGTGGAGATCCCGTTGACGCTGCAGATTCTGTCTCCTGGAGCCAACCGGTCTGATTCGTGGGCCACTGAATCTTTTGTGAAGCCCACTATTGAAGGTACTATGCCGGGTTCCGAACGACCTGTGGAAGAAGGAAAAACAAGATGATGAACATTTTGGTGACAGTGTATTTTTTTACCGACGAAAAAAATCACAAGTCGACGAGATTTATTTTTTTGTGCAGCCCTTTCGAAGTGTTAATGTATCAGCATAATAATTAAAATAAAACAATTGATAAATCATTCTTTCAGATGCTTTTATGAAAATTGGAAAACTTTTTTCAATTCTGAAGTTTGACTTCAATCTGGCATTATCTACACTCTCAAGTACTATTTTTATTAATAGTTATCAGGGTAGACGAATAGAAATTTCAATAAATGAGTTCATGAAAGTTTATCTAAGTATACTAATAACATACTAATTCCATAAGTTAGTAGTCAAAAGTTATTTGAAGTATCAAAACTGGTTTTTTTACATTCCAGTTCATTGTTAAGCGCTAACGAAAACCGAAAAGTTATCACACTAAAAAAGTTTACGAACAAAAACCTAGTCAGCCTAAACACGTGTATACCCCACCCCACAAGTCCTGAAACGTCTCACATAACAACACAGTAACAATGATGTTAAACTTGGAAGTGCCACTGTACGGGCTGGCCGTGCTAACTGAGTCATAAATACGAGTATCTTGCTGTTTGAACCTTCATAAAAGGATCAAAATTGCTCATAAATATGAAATGGCACTTTCTACGAGCGGTCATTCAGTACGGTGTAGTGCGATGTAAAATACCTAGTTTTTTCGAAGTGGAGCCGCCATTTTTAGCGTCCAAAACTTTTTAGAGCATCCAATTTTGTTGGATATTGTTTTTTATGTTGACTATTCCAGAGTGTTTTGTCGATATTATGCATGTTGTAGCCGTTATAGTGTGGAAATTGGTGGATCGGAGTTTTGGGGTCAAATCGTTGAGTCGCCGAAACCTTGTTGAAAACAACAGCTAGTTACTAAGCTTAAGTTAAAAGCAGAAGATATGAGAGATCGGTTTATCTAGTTCCAGAATGGAGAATATACTAAAGTTGGCATGTCCTAGGACCAAAAATTCGAATACATGTGACAGTCACCAACCCGTACTGGGTCCGCCGTGGTGGATAATGGTCCACTCCCTCTCACAGGGAGGAGGCCTGTGTCCCAGCAGTAGGAACGTTATAGGCATATATTTGAATACTATAGTAGAGTTTGACAAGTTTTTAATTTCAAATTCTCTAATCAGAAACGCGCTGTTGAGAGCTGAGTTGTCTAGACCATTAATTAAGCTTTAGTGTTATAATGACCATTCTGGCGATATCACAGCACCACACAACACATAAAAATTATTAAAACACAAACAAAATATTACATTTCGAAATAGTAAAACAAATGATTTGACAGTCTCAATGTCGCACCTACATCAAGGGACTTAAACTCCCACCGATATAAAACTGTAACTCTCTATCGATTTGTTATCCCATCACTACTTTTATTTTACGCTTCGGGAATATGAATTTGGTTATTGGAAAATTATAATATCAAAGTTGTATCTTTATATATTTTTTTATGTTTAAGAAAACCTTTGAGTATATTTAGGAGATATTCGGAGCCACTAGGTATGTGCTTACCTAAGAATAGCTTAGAAAGGGCCATGATATTGGGGCGGATATAGAAGGAAATGTGTTAAAGGTAGACGGCCGGCAAGATGGTCACACATAAGTAGAACAGCTGTCGGAGCAGCATGTATGAGACACACGACGACATATTTATCAATATCAAGCTATGCATTTCCAGTATTAGCTGACCTCGCATTGTAAATGTAAGCGTTCCGTACAAGAGGTCAGCTTATACTGGACCTTTGAGTGCACGAACAGTTCTCGCCACAAAATACCGCATAGCTTGGCGACGCGTCGTATGTAGTTCTGGTCACGATCCTTAGCAGTGAGGGAACGATGAAGAGAGAAGTATGTATTCTACATAAAATATATTGCAGACGTAAGATAGATCTTTTAACATCAAAAATTTATGTTGTAGGACATATTAAGGTGGCTTTACACCGGTGAGGCGAGGCGAGACATCGCTGCATAATATACTCTTGACTGACCAGCGCATGACATCGCGAGCCGGCGCGAGGCAGCACTAGCCATCGCGAAACAGCGCGATATAGCGATGGACATCTTTCGGTGAAAAAGCGAGATTTCAATTCTCGCCCATCCCATCCACGCCTTGCCTCGCAGGTGTAAAACCACCTTTAACCCTTCAGACCTAGATTTTAAGGATACAATAATTTTTATTTATTTGTCTATTCGTTTGAAAGGTATCATTCATACAGATTATAACCCTTTTTATGGTGAAGAAGGTAAGTTTGAAGGTAATAATAAAATGTACGTCAGAACCGACCCGCATTTTTGAACAGAAAGATTTATGCTGACGTGTCATTGGAAAAGTGACGAGATATGGGAAGGTATGTAACAATGTGTCAACATGACGTGATTTAGAAAACTTTTTACCTATCTGTGCTCGACTTTCATATCTATAGGTATGTTTCCAGAGGTATATTTTATTTTGTAAAATTTAAATATCAATCAGAGATCAGTTATGACATGGCTAACGAGGATTAGCCACGTTGCAGTTCTTTGTAACCTATTATTTATTTACATTATGTGCAATGTTTCGATCAAACGATGCAATCTTAAACTTCAGAATGAAATTTCGGTCGGTATTTTTTTTTTCGGAATGAGAAAATTGACAGAAAAAGCCGGAAATATATACTGGACCTGGCTGAGGTCCTCTCCCGGCTGTAAAGCCTTAGATGCTGATTATTGTTTTCTCTCTACTTTAATTCCTTGTAGGTTTATAAATAATTTAAATAGTTCCCAATTTAAGCAAGATGTAGGTACTTTAAATCCCATTGACGCTTTAACATTAAAACCAACCATAATCAGCTAATAACAAATTCAGATTGCGTCACAACCATGTACAATGCGAAATTTGATGTCCCAGTATTATTTTGTACAGATTTATCTAGGAACCAAACCACAACAATACATGCGAACAAATATGTGGAATATAAATTATAATTTCCGCCGTTGTGCAGGAAACGGGAAAGCATAGAGCAGAACGGTGAACACGGTGAAATGTATCTTTTGGTTCCGCCATTTTGGATTATGGTTTTATTGATTGGTCTTTTCCTAGAAGTAATGTTATGTATCCAGGAAGGGACAAATCAGCTCTGATGTAATTGACGATTATATCGGCCCCAATTTCTTTGTTTGTTCATGGTAGATAGTGAGGACCTCATGCACAGACTATTTATTTCAGTCAGTCTATTCTGTCAAAATATCACCTTAAAAAATATGTGGAGTTAGCTGTTAATAGTGTCAATCCCAAGCGTCAAGTGGTAAATGATAGCTTACTTCATCACAATTGTCACGGTATCATTATCGTTACGCCATGTCCGTCTGTCTGTCTGTCTGTCTGTCCGCGGCTTAGCTCAGAGACTCTTAGTACTAGAAAGCTGTAATTTGGTATGGGTATACATATTAATGACGCCGACAAAGTAGTAAAATAAATTCTTGAAAAAAAATTTTTTTTAAGGTACCTCCTCTACACGTAAAGTGGGGATGATTTTTTTTCCTCATCTATCCCATAGTGTGGGGTATTTTTGAAAAGGTCGTTCAAAAATATTGTGAGTTTGTTAACATAATTTTTGGATTCAGGGATTCATTTTTGAAATATTAAGCTTTAAGGTGCTTATTTTTATTAGAGTCAAGTGTCCCGCCCCCTTTTTTTTGGGTTGGGAAATTATCAAATAACTTCTCCTGCACAGGTCGGAGCGGGAGGGCATGTCAGACTCTTACTGACTAAAACCCACCCGTTATCCTTCAGTAGCCATGTTGCCGGGGGCCACGATCTCCCTTTCGGACCTCTTAGCTAAATATTTAGTTTTGGGTGTGTGAACAGATTCACAGCAAGGAATTTATAATGAAATTGAAAAAAAAAACCCTGTCACAGCTAAGTAGGCTTTACAAGTTAACGAGTAATAATCGACCAACTTACATTTGCGGTTGCAAAAACATGTTTTTAAACTACAAATTTAAGTTTGTTCTTAGGATAAATTCATCCCAACTACGGAACCCTTCATTGTGTGTGGTACAACACGCACTTGACCGGTTTTTCAAGAATAAACCGGCAGGACCCAGTAATTATTGAAATTAATACAATTTTCAAAAATTGAATCACACTATGATTTGCGTTTAACTCAATTGTACAGTGCACATTTATTTCGGTTAAATTGGATAAAATCTCATCAAAAAGCAGTGGTGGCCAGTGGTAACGGCTGCGACATACGAGTTGTAGGTCATGGCTTCAAACCCAAGCAGGCACTTTACTTCATGAAAATGATTTCATCACCACTGCTCTCCAGCATTCCGGGCATTTACTAAGGAAAACATCGTGAGGAAAACAGTACCTATGTCCAAGAACTAATCATACGAAGACACGTGACATCCGCCAACCCTCACTTGGCCCGCGTAGTGGATTATGGCCCACTCCCTCTCAAAAAGAGGAGGCCTGTGTCGCAGCAGTGGGAACATTATAGGCTTAAGGCGATATTACACAGGTCAATTTCGGTTCAATATTGCTTTCAATTCCATTGCTTCAATGGCATTGACGCATCTAAACATATTTCAATTTGATTGTCTAATATCATTGAAAGTTTAGATTTTTAATTGACTTTCAATGCAATGGAACCAATATTGATCAATCGAATTGACGGTTGAAACATGTAAACACGAACATTGAACGATGACCAGTCCGCGAACGGCAGCGAAGGAATCGGACGTAGGATTGTGTAGTTACTGGTGTGCGCGCATGTTATTATTTTAAAAATGGTTTTTAAGATGAACATTGAATGTCTTGTTGAATGTTTTGAAAAAGGAAATATGTGCAATGTTCAATGCTTTTCAACGGAATTGCTGTCAATTTAGTTGATCCGTGTAATATCGCCTGTGTAATGTTCAATGCTTTTCAACGGAATTGCTGTCAATTTAGTTGATCCGTGTAATATCGCCTTAATTATGGACAAAATATTTTTGATTAACGCTATTTTTATGAAATTATCTATATAATTCCTCTTTTTTTGAATAAATGGGAAAGTTGCATGACATGAAAATTAAATTTGACATTTTTATTTTAAGCTATTGACATTTGTTACTTAATTTCTTTGGTTGTCTTTTGAAAGTTGATATTTAGATAATGTGTAATTTAATTATTTTTCTTTGACATTTGTAATTTGATTATGTAGACAATTTTTGATGGGAATTTAATTAAATATTTTGTTAAAATTCATTAAATTAGGATAATATTTTTATTTCATTTAAATACTTATAAATTATATTTTAAAATATTATAACATATAAAATATAAAAACATTTAAAAATATTGTCACATGTCGACAAGCTCACGAGCCAAGTCATGATACTTGATTTGTTTATCTTTCTCGGTTCTCACGAGGTACATGCGGGACAGTTATGTCAATAATCATTGTGCGCCGATCTACTCGATTTACCACCACTATATCAGGTTTATTGGCAACAATAGTCCCGTCAGTGATCATGGATCGATCCCAGTACAGTGTGATATTTCCATTTTCGAGAACGGAGTCGGGCACTTACTTGTAGTACGACACTTCCGATTCCACAAGGCTGTATTTCAGAGCAAGTTGCTGATGGATAATCCTGGCTACAAGGTTGTGTCTGTGCAAGTACTCTTCGTTAGCTAGACGAGAACATCCAGAGATAAAATGTCGGATTGATTCTCCCGAACGGTGGCATGCCCGATAGATGTCAACCATGCCGTCCTTCACAATGAATCTCCGGTAATTGTTCGTCATCATAACTTCGTCCATAATTGCACAGACAAACCCTTCGGTTTCCCCAAAGAGATCACCAAAACGCAGCCAGGCTACGGACGCTAGTAAATCTATATAGGGCCCATGTAGGGCCTGGAAGTAGCATCCGTGAAGCTCCTTACTCTGCCATAACTCCCTGCGATTGTTAGTGTCAAGCACTACAGGCTTGCGCCAATTCTCTTTAGCCAAGGAGAGCGGGTAAGGCTCTTGTCCACCGCAACCACATTTCGATGCAACCCCACGACGGCTTCTAGAAAATATTCCCTGAGACTCCATATCTCGCGATTGTGGAGGTTCTTAGCGTTTAAAAAGCCTCGACCTCTACACTTTCGCGGGATATACAGTCTCATTACCAATGACCGTGGGTGATGCATTCGATATGCAGTCAGCAGCGTACGAACCCTCCTATCCAGAGCGTCGAGTTCGGTCTGAGTCCATTTGAGTATGCCGAAAGAGTACATCAAAACCGGCATTACCCAACCCTTGAAGGCGCCTGATAGAAGACTATTAAATACTTTCTTCAGGCGGCCAAAGAAGTGTTTCTTCAACAATTGCTTCATGTCAGTAACATTGATGCCCAACGCTTCCGATATACCCAAATACTTATAGGTTTCGGATGCGGAGAGGGCTCTAAGGTTTATGGAATCCGAGAGTTGGGTTCCCAAGGATTCCACAATCTCCTCTCGCTTTACATGCATAAAAATAGGATAATATTATTGTATAATTTATATAACATAAATAAAATTAGGATCATTATTATTGTCACAAAAGTTGCATGTCGAATTTAGTAGGCGAAATATGAAGAGTTATTGTGTTTGTTTTATAAAATCTGTAAAATATTATATTTCAGGCAAATAAATGATTCTATCTATCTTCTATCTTTCCGCTAAACCCCAGTACACACTAATTCTCGATCAACTCCTGATACCAATTTAATCGCTATAACGCTAGTTTCAGGTTTGCTTTAAAGTTATCGCATTTTGCCAAAGTACATAATCCGTAGCCAAGTTTGTGTTATCTATTCTTACCTACTTATTTTTGCCAAGTTTAAAAGTTAAGCTAAGTTAGGCACGTTTTAATAGTTTTTAAGTAGAGTTTCGTACTGTATTTTTAAATTAATAAGATAATTATAATGGTTTGCATATAAATGGTGTAAACTTCACGCATCCTCTATTGAAAAGGGAGGTTCCTCCGATCAGACGGGTTTCGGTCGTGTCTGGCGGGCCAACGATTCATGTCGGAAATTCATGTATATATGTTGATCATGCAGTAAACTCTAAAGGCTCTTTCAAACAGGCGCGACACGCGACGCGACACAAAGACCCCGCTCGTCGCGCGACGAGCGGTGTCTTTGTGTCGCGTCGCGTGTCGCGCCTGTTTGAAAGAGCCTTAATTGCGCGATGCAGGATTTTGTGTGACGTCAGGTTTTTGATGCGTAGTTCGCATGTGGTGATGTAGATGCCGCCACACAAACTTATGAAATTATAATTTACCCCTAGTAGACATGAATGTCCGATTCAAAATGTAAAATCAAAAGTGTTGACATTGCTCAAAGACCAATAGGTACCAAGGGAATTACTGACACGTTACAGACAAGTACTTAAGTTTGTTCGGCAAGCACTACAGAATTTCTTATAATTATATTACATGCATTACGTTCCCGTAATTCTATTTAAAGGCAGAATTTTGTAAAGGACTTCTTCGAACCAATTCTTTCACAAAGACTTATTATTACAACTTGGTCGCTCATAATGGGCCTCATTAAAAGGCTGAAAGTCATCCAAAGGGCAATAAAGATTGCTTGAAGTTGATCTGCGTAAGCGAATCAGAAATGAACAGATCCGTAGGAGAACCAACGTAACCGATATCGCCCTAAGAATTGACAAACTTCAGTGGCATTGCTCGCAGATTGAACAGATGGTCCATGGGGCCGAAAGGTTCTGGAGTACGGCCGCGTACTGGAAGATGTTGAAGGTTTAGAAGGCTTTCTACAAAGTAGACCGATGACCTTGTGAAGGCCACAAGAATCCGATGGATGTGAGAAGTACAGAACCGGTCGAAGTGGTGATGCTTAGGAGAGGCCTATGTCCAGCGGTGGAAGTCTTTCGGCTAAAATGATGATATTATTACAACTTTCAAGTCTCATTTTACAAATCTACAGGTTACGCTAGCAGTGCGCAATATCACCAAAAAACTGTCATTCTCACCGTATAAGGCGGGTATGACTGTTCTACCAGCTTGACAAAATTCGGCAGTGTTTGGAAATATTTGGAATTACACCAGCATTTCCTATATCCGAGGCTATTTATTTAGGACAACGTCAACATAAGCAGTATTTATTATTTAATTCTACACCTGAACAAAAATATTCACGATGAGTATCTCATACTTGATAGGATCTGGTTTTATTAATATAAATATTTCATTAAGAGGAGTTTAATAATTCGTTCACATTTGAGAGTTCCCTTACGTATTCATGCTCATTTTGATGTCTTGAAATTATGAGATTTTAATTACATTTAACGGTTATGAGAGATTCTGTTATTAGACTTCGTGTTAAACTGATTTCTTTAAGTATTTGGTTTTCATACATTAGAACACCAATATGTCACGAAACATTGAAATATGGCTCAATTGTGATAAATCTTACTAACAATCGAAGCTATTTAACCCTAAAGTATTTCCATCATTACGGATTATTCCCCATAATATTACATACACTAACCCTCGCCACATTACCATATAAACGTACTCAATAAAACTCCAATAATTTTATGGCAAAACCGTTCAGAACATCGCCATTATCCGTTTTCATTCTAATAAAACATCTCCGATTCCTTATGGTGTAGTAAAATGTATTCAAAGCAACAACTAACGACCGGATCCTGCATCAGCATACGACTACAGTTTATTCCATGTAACATGCAGTTTGTGGCTTCAACGACTCACTCCTGTTCCTAACAGAGCTGTTTGAATCTCGTCCAAAGCGGGCTGTAAGTTCACGTAATAGCATAGTATTATCGGTGGCACGTACGATCACAACAAGCAATGTACGATTGTAATAATGATTTTAACGTTAACTGCGTTTGTATTGTAAATGAAGTATGTTGAGCGACTGCGTTTGTATTGTAAATGAAGTATGTTGAGCGATTGGATCTTGTTAATGTAAGTTATAATTTTGTTTAGAAAATTATTTATGTTTTAAAAGCTTCAGGTCGCTCCTATTTGTTGAATCATTTTCATGTAACCCTTTCAGATGTTTATTCGTGAGTTATGATTTCTTCTTGACTTTTTATCCTCAAGGAAAATCACTCCTTCAAATATTATTCAATACATGTATTACAATTATCTTTTTTGCATATAATATGTGTTAGGTAAGTAAATTGAAAACATTATTTTCTACGTAGAATTGTGTCTTTTGTTGCCGCATAACACTTACATTAACATTCAAATAATAGCCTTCGAATATTACGAGTACTTTCAGATCAGTCTTCTATCGTTCCCTGGTTTGGCTTGAAGCCAAGGGACATGTCACTACTTACGTGTTTTCACGCGTCATTACACCTTGTACTGATATCTGTACAAGTGACGTCATATTTAATAGCAGGTTTACAAAGTAGAAGCATTTTTGGGCGACTATCTTTTTAATACTTACGTGTACGTTGTTATTGTACGTATAATTATTTTACTATGATGATGGAGCAACAGAATTTCATAATTTTACCAATGGCAAATATTAAGGTTGGGTATCCTTCATAGCAAGATCTATACTGTCCTCCCATCCCTATTAACACTGTTATTTGAAAATATTGTAAAAGGCAATTATTTTTAAAAGAGTAACCGTGGAGTTTCTTTTCGGCTCTTCTCCATAGGAAACGACCAATTGGAACCGTGCACCTAGCTTCTGACGTTTCATAAGTGCCCATGTAGGTGTATGTAAAATAAAATATTTTGAATTTGAATTTGAGTTTAGAAAAATATAATTGATAAGAAAAATGCTTAGAATAGGTAATAATTACGAACAGGACTCTCATCCGGAAATAAAGTGACACTACAGTTTAATTAGTTACCCGTATTTGGCCTCACTTATCCAGTAACTATTCGACTACCTACTGAACACTCAAATAGACACCAACTTTTTGGCAAACACGAAAATTCCACGAAATGTATCGTTTGACAAACAATCAACGAACACCGACACACTTACGTCCACTTAAAATTTCACAATACACTGTGCATAATTCGTTCATTCATATTCCGTTCATGTTCCCATCGATAATGCTGCACTTAATGAAGGTTGATTGCACGTTTGTGTGCCGCTAATATGGCGATATTAGCAATTTATGAAATTCCAAACGTTTTATGGGTGTCAGGGAACGGATAAACTGATTTGGCGGCGCCAATTGGTATCGAGTGTATTCGATCAAATTTGTTACGCGAATCTGATTTTCCGTCGGGGTGAGCGAATGATTTTTGCCAGATGTGTGTAATTTTTTGGTCCGGAATGGAGGTCTAATGGCTTTCTGTGTTAAGTGATTTGATCTTTGGTTCTTTCTTACACACAACTTTTAGCACACTTCAGTCTATATTTACACTTTCGAATCCATCCACTTTTCATAGAGCTCATAGGCTGGAGGGCTCCTTAGACCATCAGTTAGTCAGTTACAAATGAGTATCAGAAATTCAGGACCGACTATAGTCGATCTCGGAATTGTCACACCAACCTACAGTTGTCAAAGACTCACGGCAACAAAATCTACATTCTACATACAACAAAATGTACCTAATATTAGCACTGCGCTTTATATAATTAGGACTATTTAAAATAGTAAATTATTCTTATGTGATTATGTTGCCGTGCGATGGCCAAGTCATTCTATTTATTAAAGAAATAAAGATGACAAATAGATAGGTATTAAATAAATTAACAGACTTGGTTTTACATTACATCTCACATCTTTTTGCGGTAGAAAAACTGCGTTGCGAGTTACATGTTATGTTTTTGATGGGATTTCTTTTACTGGAAGTTTTTGTCTTAAGTGGTAAAATATGTATGGTCAATTTGAAGATAGCTAAAAGTTTATTAATACAACCGTAATAATATTCGCAATTATGAAAAACAAACCATTCAGCTTTATATCTCGTCTATTATTTTTTTAAGGCAATTTATTTTAGTTACCGACCACAATAAGTACCGAAGCGATTATATTTTTATTTACTTCACCATAATATAAAATGTATGACCAACTTTCATATTTTTTAAGTAGGTTACACCGATTCCGCCAATTTCCTCCTACGCAAAACAACTCGTGCGTGGAAATTGGTAATCGCTACGATTTCCTTTTCCATTATAGAATGTTAAAAATAAAAGCTTTTAATATTGTAGTATATTATTTTAGTTAATCTCTTTATAATCCCGTTTTGGGATAGATGGAAAGGTGAATTTTATTAATTCGATGTTATGTTAAAGTATTAATAGAAATGGAAATATATTTAGGTATTTCATTATTTATATTTATTTATGGACCTTTCGATATTTACTCAAAAATGCTTGTAATGTGGTCATTATTTTAACAACCTTCTTTAAGCAAAGTCGACCTTCCCGCGCTACTTGAATAGGCGCCAGCAAAGTTGTATGGAATTTCAACGCTTTTGAATTTTAGCCACTGTTGTCGAGTTTTGTTTAAAAAATAGTCAGGTGCAAAGAGATTTTATTCAAAATTTAGCTGTTCATGTACAGGCAGTACAATCATCATTGAATGATTTTAAAAAAAAGCGAGTGCAGTGAAAATTTTTGCAATTCTCCATATTGTTATCCATTAACTTTCGTGATAATTCTTGGTTTATATAAATTACTCGCATTGTTTGTGTAAAGCACTATACAAGCCTTGGTCCGCAATCACTGCGTTGCTGGCCACGCTATGATGGTCTTGAGCTTAGCTTAGCTACACTCTCGGCCTTCAGTCTTGATCATCATTGCAGCCCTTGCTGTCCGCGGTATGTTCCAGCTTGTCCATCAAATGCTTCAATGCTGATCACGCTGTGTTGGCCGGGAGCTGTACTACGCAGCGCTTTCGGCCATCATCAGCGCTGCCAGCAACGAAGTTGTTTATATGGACTTTGCAAAAAAATGCTTTGTTTTTTGTATATAAAGTAGTTTTAAATTGTTTGTAGGCGTTTTGTCGTTTAAAAAGTTAGCTGATATTGTTTCTTTGTTTTTGAAGTGAAAACTTCTTTAGGCGCGTTGGGCATTTTTGAGATGGGACTAAACCATTGATTTCGCGACACTGTGACGACACCTCATTTTTGTAAACGCGATTGAGCTCTTTATTTATAATACGTTACGGATCAATGTTCTATGCAAGTATTTTACTATTATACAAGTATAGTAGTTATACAAGTATTTTTTTTTTTTACTTTAAAGGTTTTGTGAACACTATTGTGCGCTTTATTTATATTATGTTACGGACCAATGTTCTATACCAATATTTTTCTTCCACCAAGGCGATTTTGTTCAAGTTTTCAGTTCTATCGGCACTCCCGGAGTGCCACCACATTTTTTTTTGTATCCTGTTCACATTTTTTTTACACAATTTCAGTGAAATTGCTTGTTTAATAGATTTAGTATTTATGTACCTATGTTATATGGAGAGTGTTAGATGTATAGTATCGGATCGAACCCAGCCAGCGTGCTAATTATAATTAAATAACAGTTAACTAGATCATCCCTCATGTGTTTAACTGTAATATACGGTCACATATTTCATATTATTTGCTTGTTATAATCCAAAGTTGAACTAAGGCTATTATATTCAACATGGGTTTTAGTGGCTGTTGCGTCATCAGACTGTTACTTTCAACTTAAAAAAATAGTTCGAAGGAGTTGTGAACTGATACTGACATCGGAAACTAATGACCATTTTAACGGACACTACCTAGTGTCCGTTAAAATGGAAGACTTAAGGAGTTACTTTTAAGTGTCGCTAAGTGTTATTAATGAATATCGGCATAAGACACCATAGCTACTTTAAACCGTCCTTGCAAAGTTGAAAAGTTATTGACACTTAGTGAAGAAATCCTCAAGACAACAAAGTACTATCCAACAACAGAAAACTATGCTATTGTTTAATAAAATTGAGATACAAACTCCAAACCCTTATTGTAACCAGTCTCCTGATTGTTCTTAGAAAGCAAAAGAAAAACAACTCTAAACAAAGTGTTCAACGGTTCAAAGTCCATTCACATTTGTCAAATAGTTCTCCGTCAGACAATGTAGTTGTAGAAACTAACCGTTTCCAACTATTCTGTAAACAAAAGTAATAAAAGGTCAGAACTATGGTTCGTTCTTAGATAGTGCTAAACTTTGGTATTAGTTATCGTTGTATGTAAACTTAAGGTAATATTACTTAAGTAATTGTTCGTTTATAATGGATACTTGTAATAAGTAATTTCAAGTTGGTATTAAGACCACTTCATCAATTTAAATGGGGTCCAACAATTATGTATCTTCTTCCAAGCGTGTCGATAGCAATCTAAATAGACTCGGCCAAAATTCAGCCACGTGTTAGGCGACATCACTAGCGTCCATCAGTTCCTGTAATGTGCAGCTGACAGCACACGCAGGACAAAATATTAAGTGTCCCATCGCTTATGGAACAGCACCACATTAACGCTTCAAGGAAAAGTCGTCTATGAACCTCCACCTGAACAGATTTCCTTGCTTCGGCCAACCTGAGTCCGGAGTCTGTTTAAAGACTTCCAGCGTACCCAAGGTAACTCATGTCCAGGTGGGAGATCTTCAGCAGGTGGGACGATTGGTTTGGGTAAGCAAGCTCTGTCTCGTCACAACTTCAGTCTCCATCTTGGTCTCTCTATTATATATTATTATCAGGGGTTGGCAATATCGTCATCTGTATGCTGATGATATAATGAAAAACCAAAACTTCATCACGAGCAACGGGAGATATTGATAACCAAAATCTTAGACTCGTCGCAGATTGCATTGAATGCGAAAAAATATTAAGAAGTATAAAAATATTTTTTTATTTATTTAGTCAAGAATAGTAACAATTACAACTAGCAGATAATATACTTACAAGAAATAACAACTAAATTAGGCATATTATGTAAGTTTCGATTTGACGCACAACAGAAAGATTCACTTTATTACTTGATAAATAAGAAAAAAAAAACAATTTTAAATGTTTATCTATCGCATTTTATAAATTTCTAATGTAGTAGTTTAAAAATCCTTACTTTTACAACATTTGATTCAATCCCGTAAGTACCAAAATGAAATCCCGGAAAAAAGGCTTATCCATATTATGATTTCTATGACTATTCATGATGCGAGTACGGAAAATCAATCTACCTACTCCGATCACTGCTCATAATAAATAATATGATATAATTCGATAGCTACTGTAACAATTAACAATGAATTCTATTCTATTGATTTGAAGCATGTTGTGAATGTAATGAAATGTAATTTATTAATTTTATTTTGTTTTGCAGTGCCCTGACAGAGTGCATATTTGAAACTAATAATCCTATTCCAAACTCTGTAAAACATGTTTGCAATAAACTGATTTGATTTAATTTAAAATAGATTAACACAATCCAACTGATAACTTGGAACGACACCGATCCATCAGAGCTCCTAGCAAATCTCCATAAACGTCAATAATAGCCGGATATATACGTGATCATAGCGTTTGAGACATTTCACATGTAAATGCGATGCAGGCTACAGACACGTCACGCTCCCACTTGAAGCTGCATAGAGGAGTGATTGATATTGTTTGACATGTGGGACGAGCAGAATTGGAAGTTCGCTTTCTATACAACATGTACAAAAAAAAACCCTGTCCGATCCGTGAGGATGTTGTTAGGCATCGTACTGAGAGTCTATGTATGTGATAAATTTGCGGAAAAAAAAAAAAACACCTGCCTCATTTTTTAAATTGGGAATTTACCGGGTTACATGGAGCGCGGGTGGCTGTCGTTTAGCGGGTCTACAAGTCATAACTTATCACCCCTGTTGAAAAATTTCTAATTTTTAATGGATTTGGGGTAATTTTAGTACTAAAAATGTGAATTTTATAAAGTAATAACTATTTTATTTTCAATAATATTTAAAAAAAAAAACTTTTTGGTGATGCTATTGCAGTTGCTATGTGTATCCCTTTCGGATCGAACAGGATTTTTTTACAAATTGTATAATAATAAGAAATCTGTGTTACAGCAAAGAACAATTTAGCGATGAATAAAGGCACTTTCAAACAGGCGCGATACGCGACGCGACACAAAGACACCGCTCGTAGCGCGACGAGCGGTGTCTTTGTGTCGCGTCGCGTGTCGCGCCTGTTTGAAAGAGCCTTAAAGCACAAGCATCAATTTTATCTGTAAAATTGGTGGAAATTGAATTTTCACAAATAAACCTACAAGTAATCTATCGCCTTTTACGAAGTTAGAGCCGAATGGTAAAGATCAATCAGCCTTGTCCCAATTATGTTAGGGTCATCTTCCAGGCTAACCCGATCGATGCAGCTGAATATCGTTTTACATGGAGCCTGCCTATCTGACCTCCACAACTCAGTAACTGGGTAATACGATACCTCTTGGTAAGATTGGTTGTCAGACTTTGGGACTTCTGACGACCCATAACGACTGTCAAAGATCCATGAATGACAGCCGGGACCAACGGCTTAGCGAGCTTTCCGAGGCCTGGACGAGTCTCGGTTTGATTAGATTGTCACCCATCCACACACCAACCTCGGCAAGCGAATGGAAAAGATATTGTAAATAACTTCACTTAACATCGTCTAAGAGGGAAGAGTGAATTATTCCTATCAAAATTATTGACCACTGAAACAGGATTTAATTGAAATAACTGTATTTTAAAGTCAGCCAATATCAAAGCTCCAAAATTTAAATTACATCCCTGGAAACGCTCCACAGGCTACTCAAAGGCATTGCCTTGAGTCGATGCAACGAACATTCTTCGAGAATATCCACTTTGTGAAGTATTCCGCTGTTCTAAAGCATCGGCGAATTTGAATACGGATGATGGTCATATTGAATTTGGTAAATGAATATAAAAAATATTTAACGTAATATATGTCTTTCTTTCTTTCATAAATACTGTTTTATACTTGTGATAATGTTATATGAAAAAAGGTTCTTTCAACAAGGCAATAGAAATCACACAAATATACGCTCTACCATTAGAATTTTGCCAGAAATTATTTGCATTATGAAAAAGAACTGGATAATGTAAACCAACAACGTTTAGAAAAGTTACATGATGATTATTGATAACAGTCTGGTTGCAGACATCGCAAGAGCGGTCGCAGTGGCGATTCAAGGACCTAATCTATGTTCAGCAGTAGGTGTTTTTGGCAGAAAAGACGATGTTTGTCATAAAAATAGTTGAGCTAACAATTATTGTTTATAATAATTTTTCTTGAGGGGCTTGTGGCTAAGTAATGACAGTAGCACGGGTCGATCGATCAGGTTAAGCTACGCTTGACGCGGTTGGTCTGTGGATGAGTGACCATCTTTACTCACCAAGACCCCTCCGTGCCTCGGAAAGCACGTTAAGACATTGGTCCGGACTGTCATTTGTAGATCTTTGACAGTCGTTACGAGTAGTTAGAAACCCAAAAGTCTGACAACCAGTCTTACCAAGGGGTATCGTCTTACCTAGTAACTACGTTGTGGAGGTTAAACAGGCAGTCGCTCCATGTAAAATACTGGTATTCAGCTGCATCCGGTTAGACTGGAAGCCGACCCCGACATAGTTGGGAAAAGTCTAGGCAGATGGTGAATCATTTTTTTATTTTAATTCTAGCGATTGGAGGTGGCCCTGTATAAGGATGCATGAAAGGATTTGGTGGAGGCCTTTGCTTGCTGAACAAAGGGACAGTGTAGGCCAACATAAAAAAATAAAAATAAACTAGTGACCCGCCCCTGCTTCAATACACCGAGATTTCTGTACTATTTCTACGTTCAATATTTATATATAATACACACACATACTGGAATAAATGCTTTAAAAGCGATTTTCACCATGAAAACTGACTTTGTTTTATACTATAGAAGAGAAGATATACCACTTAGCAACCATTCCAAATAATAAACACGTAACGTCAAAACATCAAACAATAGAAAAACATTTCAAACGTAAAAGAATAAAATGATTTTCAACCCATCGCAAGCCACATCTTTAATTCAAAAGATCCCTCCTATATAGCTGAAGAGATCTGCTTTCACAATGTGAATTGAGTTTTAAAACTTCTCCAAACGTTACTAAGCAGTTAACTAGAGTTTAACGGCGGGTTGAGAATTTAAAGGTACTTTTAATACTTTTAATTAAGTTCACTGTTTCTTACGGTTGTTGCTAAGCAAGGTGCTAGGTGTTATTAAGAATCTTAAGATGTTTATTATAGGATTACGGAGCCGAAAGCCGGATTATACGGAGTATTTTTCGTAGGATTTGTGTTTCCAAGAATTGAAGTTGGCTGGTCTTTACTTTTGTTAGAATTTTGAAGGTCACCTTCTAAAAGTGAGGCACAATTTTATTTTTCGTGGAAAAACAAAAATAAATGGTGTAGGTGTTATTTGCCACGAGAAATATAAAGATATGAATTCTCAGTAATATTTAATTAAAATAAAAAAGATTTTTTTTTAAAAGCGAACTTTATGTAACCTAAAGAAAATACAAGAGGAAATCTTTTACTGCCCATGGGGGATGAAAGGATAGTCGCTATTGGATCAGTTCAATCTCCTGCATATTATATAAGTTACACATCCCAAGCTATCCTGAACATCAATCTCTCAACAATGATACCGAAATCAAAGCTGTATTTTGATAGCTTTTCAAAATGCCGCCTTGTATAGTTGACCTCGTAATTTCTTTATCACAATAAGGTTGAATGTCACTTTTTCTTCATAAGCAATAAGGTCTAATTGTGTAAGGGACAGTTAGATAGTTTCAAATTCCAAAAAAAAAACAAATTACACTATATTTATATTACGATGCGATGCGTGCTTTACTTATGGTAATCAAGTGTAAAAACACGCTGTGAATGTGTACGAGACGAGTAGCGTCAGCACATAATACACACAGATACACACACTTCCGACTTCGCCCGTACCTCGGACGGAACCGAGAGCTTTTGCGCTTACACACATGCACAGCGTGTTTATACACTTGCTTATCACAAGTAAAGCGCTCGTCTCTTCGTGAGATAAAAATTGTATACTGAGAATTATTGTCAAAAGTTGTAAAGCAATTACGAGGTTTAGATAAAGATGAAAAGAAAGAGATAACGAAAAAACAATACTCTCAGAAGTAATCCTCGGTGACAAAACCACAAAATGTTTTTTATCTATCGACTCAGTTCAATACCCCACACATTGCATAAGTGACACTAACATAAAACGAAGCATTCAGCATCAATCTCTCAACGCCGATAATTTATTAAAAGCGAAGCAGCCGTCACTAGGAGTACGATACATCACAATGAGTCAACTTGCAGTGAATCATATCAGCGAAGACTGTACGTGTGCTATCTTTAATTCAGTAGCTCAGCGAGCGAGTGACGTGGTGTGAGTGATGGGTGATTAGCGAGTGTGAAGTGTCAAAAATGTGGTTGTTACGAGAACCTTTGTGATTATGATTTCTTAGGGCTGAGTTTTCTCCAATGTCAGATCTTTTATCCGGGGAATTAAATTGACGTCTGACAGTTGATGGAATAATTATCAAACTTTTCCCATTAAAAAAACAGGCCAAGTGTGTGTCGGACTACGCACAATGAAGGGTTCTGTAGTTGGGAGGAATTTATCCCAAATACAAATTTGACATTGTAGTTGAAAAACATGTTCTCCCATACATGTTTACAACTGCAAATGTAAGTTTTTACGCACAATATTGAGAGATTTAACGCATTATTTTAAGACCATAGAGTGCTTATAGGTTTTCCTATAATCTATGGGAAAAAACCCATTCTCTGTATTTTTTTCACAATATTAGGCTCAGTAGTTTCGAAGATAAGAGGGAATGGTCAATTTTCATCAATTTCTTAAATATCTTTAATTTTATGTATATTAAAATTTAAAAAAAAAAAAAAAAATTGAAATTCTTAATTTTTCTTATTTACCCCTCAAAAGTGACCCCCATATTCGTAATTCATTTATTTACGTTCAGTGTTTGGGTCACAGAAATACATATGTGTATCAAATTTCAACTTAATAGGTCCATTAGATTTGGAGAAAATTGACTGTGACAGACGGACAGACGAGTGATCTTATAAGCGTTTCATTTTTTCCTTTTGAGGTACGGAACCCTAAAAACAATGAAACTATGAAGTGGTTGTAATTGAGTTTTACTGATTGCTACAGCGAATAAATAATAAAAATAATGAGATTAGGTAAGTAAACACTGTTATAAATCTAGTTGTAGTAATTCTAGTGAGATTAATGTTTATAGTGTTTTTCTGTAATCTTCGAATTGTCATAGAATTACAATCAAATAGAAACAAAGTGCAAACACCAAAATAAACAAGAATATTAACTGAATGGCGCTCAGAAACATTTATTTATTTACGGAACCCACACGGTACATAAACCAAATAATTTATTAAGTAAAAAGTAACAAAATTCCTTCAAAACAACTCATTCATTACCCGCTATTGGCATTCTTCCATATTTACAGAACATAATCAAATCGCTTCCGCTCATACATTAGAGAATGAATGAAATATATATTTTTGTCCCTCCAATGCTCTTGTATTTCAATATTTTTCACGTGAAACGAATTGGGATAACTAGAGCTCAGCTTGAATCACAATTTTGCTAGATTTTTTCATCATTCTCATTTCGAGGCAATTTTCGGAAAAGCCCCTTCAATAATTCACGTTAAGAAAATGTTTTGGTCTTTTGGTTAGAACTTTTGCGAATAAAATGGAAATCTCGTTGTTCCTTTGTTAGGAAAATGAATAAGGTTTTAGTATGGATGGAGAACAGGTGTTGATCGTAATGTTAAAGAAAGTAATCAAGAGAATAAATTGAGAATGAATTGATAAGGTACTGTAATTTCTACATGCCAAAATGGAGTAATGATCTTGGTGGTGTTATTCGATATTGATTTTACTGTCAGCAAATTATTCTAATGTTTGTAGCGTCAGAGCCAATGTTATCGATTGGTGATACATCTCTGCCTTTCGAGATCCCTTTGAGATACACGACAATTATCAAAGTACATATATGGATATTGTTTAAGCCCCCAAAGGCTTGGGAAATGGTATTAGGTTAGTATATAGTTAACATTGTAGTGCAATTACTGTTTCTAGACCCAGATAGATACGTAATAGACTTTATTGAACAATTTTTCGGGAAAAGATGATTATTATTGAAGTATTTTCACAGCTATTATTTAGCATATTAAAGACAATCATGAAATAAATTGGGGATCATGATGAAGATGATGAAACTAACTGACAAGAACCATGTAGCTTTCAATAGATGACGAATTAAACTAAGAAACGTTAAAATTACTGTAGCCACTACTACAAAAAGACGACGCGACGGCTGCATTTCATTAGCTAATGACAACCCGATCTCACCAAAGCCCACTACTGTCTGAACACCAATTAGAACTGTCTCATCCAACACTAAAATACTAGCATTGTAATAACTGTAGACAGTTATGAGTGATAAAGTGTGAACTAATCCTTATTTGACTCGTGTAGCCGGTTGGGGTTCAGTGACTCATTTTATTGTTTTGTCAGTATTGTTTTTGGGCGCGACTTCTACGAAATTCTGATTCAGACCATTTTTGTGTTTCAACACGTTGAAAAATGTTCTTTATTACTACATTTATTTTTGTTTTAAGGAGTAGACGCACTTCGAATCCAACAGCTACATAGTTGATTGACTCAACAACATAGCCTAAAAATAACAGCAGGTCACCTCGAAGAATACGATACATAGTATAGTCGACCTCGTAATTGCTTTACCGCTTTTCACAACAATTCCCAGCAAAATGGAACTTCACTACGGCACATAGACTTGGTGGACCGTGTATAGCTTAAGACTCTTCTTAAGGGGGGTGCGCTAAGGTAAGTTACATTGATGATTTTAATTATTGTTATTCTGTAAATACATTATTTGTTACGAACGCGAATCAATTTTAATTAACAAATGCAGCAGTAAATTGTAAAAAAAAACGTAAGAAAATTTAAATTTCGCGGGCTACCCTGCCGTTTTCGTCATAAATACTATGTATATGTGTGCTTGCGTACATCGTGCGTGAGTAAACGTAACATCTTTTACATAATCTAAGAATACTGTTCTCCGTAGGCTGTGACAACAGAATAGGCACAGCTACCACTAACTACATATTAACAGTTACGTCACACGTCTGACGCCGCGTCTCTTACATTATTACCCCCGGGTGAAATTGAAGCTTCAGTTTTGTTGAGAATTAATTATCAATGTTGTTGATTTGCGTTAGTTTGATAAGGAGGGTTGATTCCACGTGATTTTGTAGTTACATAATGTATATAGTCCTTGTATTTGGAGCAAGGCCGTTGTTGTTATAAATAAGTGATAGTTAACTCGTGTAGGTACATACATAATCAGCCTATAATGTTCCCAGTGCTGGGACACAGGCCTCCTCTCTTCGAGTGGGATCGGGCGTGGGCCCAGTTAGGGTTGGTAGTTGTCGCATGTCTTAAAATATGTGATTCTAGAACCGGTTTCCTCACGATGTTTTCCTTCACCATTTTGAGAGCAGTGGTGATGAAATAATTTACAGAAAGTAAAGCTTGCTTGGGTTCGAACCCACGACGTACAAAACGTTAGTCGGGGCTGTTACCACTGGGATACCACTGCTCTACAGTTAACTCGTGTATAGTTTGGTGACATTTATAAATGGAATGTGGATTCGAGAAACGGCAAAATGGTCGAGAGCGTTGACCATCAAGAAGCTTTTGTTGAGCGCCTGCATAAAGTGCTTACAGAAAGCAGATCACTTTGACACCCCAAGTCCCACAAGGATCTTGGAATTTCAACCTAGTATTTACCGAGTATTAACCGAATATTTTTTTTCTAAGGATGTTTTAAAAATCAGAAATACATTCTATCTTATTAATCGCTCCATGTAAAATACTGGTATTCAGCTGCATCCAGTTATACTGGAAGCCAACCCCAACATAGTTGGGAAAAGGCTAGGTGAATGATGATGACATTCCATCTAATTAAAGCCCTTTTCCTCTCTCCTACTTTGCTGTGCCCGACAGGGTCAAAAATTCTTTTTTTGTTTGAAAGGGTATACTTTCATATTATTATAGCAGTTAGTTCTAACTAGACAATGAGTCAAGTATTTTATTTTATTTATTTGGCTCACCAACAATTGAATACACAGATACAAAGTTATGAGATACATCCAATAGACTTATAGACTAGTGTACCAATTTGTTACAGGTAAGCACATCATGCATTACTTATTTATCCATTGATATTGAGCGCTTACTTAAAATTGGATGAGTTGTTATACTCACCGAATATAAATATTTTTTCAATCAAATTCCAATTCAAATCTATTTATCTACTTGACGTGACTCATTGGCTAACGTTTCTAGAATTCCTAAGTATCTCGCAATATTCATCTTCATAATTACGCTCAAATTCGTCTACGCTAATTCCAAAATTTGTTAGATCGAACCCCAGTTGATTGGCCCCGAAGATTACCGTAAGGCACATATCAGCACAATGTCGGTAATTGGCGTAATAACTAACACGGGTTTTAAGCAGGCAGAGGCTCATTAATTTAATCAGGAAGCGATGTAGGTACGTTTAAAGGTCAAATTTCGGATAAGGAGCGTGTTATGTGGCGTGTTCTATAATTGCCAGCTATTGTAAGGCTTCTTGCTACCTGGTCGATTGTATTTCCTGGAAAACAAATAAGGAAAATTGATATAATAGATAGATGAAATATTCGTTGTCATCGGTGAATAGTTTGAAGGAGGTTCTTATACTACAGATCCTATATAAGAGAATCCACCGCACTTTGTACTAGGTATCCATCTTAAAAAAAAAGAAAAATGCTTAAATGAACTATCGACCACGGTATGTTGCCACACCGACCGCTGAACGCAGACTGTTGGTGTGGCAACACGCCGTGTTCGAGTTCGCGACAAGTCAATCGTCATCCTGAGGATGCTTCGTTGAGAGGTGAAACAAGTGTCGATTTCTTTCAGGGTTTTATTATGGCTCTTTAGAAATAGCGGAAAAGTTACTTAATATATCTACGTCTATTGTATTTTATAATGGATTTCCGCAAGGTCACGTCTGAATCAATTAACTATAATGTAATAAGTTATAACTAGCATCAAAAGGAGCTGAAGGAGTTTACCTTCCACAGGATTACTCATTCAACTCCATTCAATCAAGTTAACCTTCCAGCTGATTAATGCTGAATATTAACCTTTCAATACCTGGTGGATTTTTTACTGAAGATCGTCAATCCAATACTGAACAAGAACTTAAAATCAAACACGTACGCATAAACGTAACAGTCTGTATGTTACATCATCATAATTATTTTGATGTATCCAGATGCGTTTATCCACAACCCAGTTGAGTTTACCAATGTGGTTTTTGCATAAACGAACCGATTTACGGTGTAACCATAAAATAAAAAGGACGTTAAATCGAACAGAGTTGTAAATCCGATAATGGCCAGATTTACAGAAAACATTCGACGTTAAATAGCCCATCATATTGATATATGGCTTCAGTAGCCAGGTGGCCAGTATAATTTGAAAAAATTGGTTATATTCTTAGTCTTAAATCAAATAGAAGATATCAGTCGTATGATCTGTGAAAAAAAGCCTTCTCAACTTCTTTTTTGGGTCAAGAAACATTGATTCCGCGATTGGTCTAAGTGTTTTCCATCACAAAATGGTTTCACAAGTTTGAATTAAAAAAGCAGTTGAGTTTCGAGGATTTTTGTCAAATTTAATTTCATCGAAATTAACTAAATAACTCAAATTTAAAAAGAAATTCCTAGAAATTTGTTGTATGTAATCAAATATTGGAAAACATATTTCAAACTTCTAATTAATTCCAAATTTAAACCGCAAAAACAGCCGAGTATTCCCGAAACAGAAACAGAAAAAAATAAAAAGAGTGCAAAGGCTGCAAAGGTATGAATTACAGTTGAAATCAAAACGGCACATTACCAGGAACACAGAACATATAAAAGACCAGGAATCACTATTCACGATCGTCGATTATAGACATCGTTGCGCGGCACTCGCTTTAAGCGATTTAATCGTTTCCTGTATGAATCGTACGTTCCCAAATTGTCTTTGAATATCCTTTAAATGAATGGTACGCTGATTGTGTGCTATGTTTTATGTGCTTTTGTTCGTGTGAAGGCCGTATAGGTATCGATTATGAGGGTAGGCTTTAAGATATCGGTTTTATGTGTGACGACAAAATTCGTTGAAGATTTTTTGGAATTACAGCGTGTTTACTGTTGAAAATATTGTTTTAAGAATATTTGTATGTTCATTATAAGAGGATGGACGTTAGTGTTCATCGACATGTCCTCTTTTGAAAATGAATTGTGTAGTTTGGAAACTTTTTACTGAAAAGCTCTTGTAGAGCAGTGATCGGTTGTTATAATAAGTATTATGTTGTTTGTTAGAAGCAGTGTACAGATTATGATATATAGTTTATTTTTATCAGTATGATTTATCACTCATTAAGCTGCACAAACCTATTTATCTTCAGCCAGGTATAACTTCCTTATGGTTACGATTGAGTCACTCTACACAAATAGATTATTTCCAACAAATCAATAGTTCTCTCACGGGCTCATATTCCTTTCATTTCGCTTTCCTTCCTAATTCCAATTTCTTGTCTACCTAATGACTATTCAATACCGAACTCCTGCGTCTGCCCCAATTCGGCCATCGTTTATTATTAAAATTGCCCCTCCAAGTTCCTAAGCTCGTAACAGAAATTTATTGGAGCAATCCTTATAAACAATGACTAAAATCTAATATAGACTGGTGTTTTGCCAAACGTTAGTACAATCGTGTTCAAAATTATATTTAATGCTGTAATTTGGAGAAAATTGCGCTGCTGATTCGGCGGCAGTGGTGCGAGGGATGTACTGTTGGCATTTTGAGTTTAGTTTTGTGTGTGTCGCCTGTTATTTTATTGCAATGATATTATGTTCTTTTGACGAAGCGCAGAAAGGGAGTAACTGTTTCATTTACCTTGTGATTTTAATTCCTAATACCGTATGATGAGGACTTTGTACAGTGACGAACCTGGTGTCAGAGATATAAAGCTGCCCATGGGTCTCGGACTTGGCTTCACATGCCAACCATTCCACTTTGATTGAAAAACTGATTGTTCGTCTTTGATTAATCTGTATGTTTTATTGTTACCCACTCGGTATTTATCAAATGTAAGTATTTTCCTCAATAAAAAATACAGTATTCCTTCACGTTTGGATAAACATTATAATTATTTAAAAAAATCTTCATAATATCTTCTTTTTTTGGCAGTGAATACCAGAATCAAGTAAGTATTTAACACTACCATCAAAAGTAAACAAAATTTCGCTATCACTCATGCCTTGACTCAACAAATTAAAGATTGCAAGTGGTAAATTCAGCAAGTTGTTCGTCGAGACAGGCCGGACATCGGCACTCTGAACAGATGGCCGGCTTAAAGTTTCTCTCAAACGTCTATAGATACGTACTAACGATGTCCCCCACCAGTTAAGGGAGAGTTGAGTGCTGTGCAGCAGTTTTGTTTAGTTGAAGGATGCTGATGAGTGTGACTCTGAAGTTTTACTACAGTTCCTTGTGGTCAACAATTAAAGATTTTTCTCAACGTTCATAGACTAACAGATATCATATCTAGTTAGTTAACGGTTCATAGGTGTGAGATCAGGGGGGTTCGGATGTAGGTCTGTCAAATACTTTATTAGAAAAAAAAATTGCTAAAGCTGATACGATCCGAAAGAAGATGTCTCAGTAACTCATAAGAAAACAGAACAATTTACCTTTTTTACCACCGTACGTAATGAATAATGATATATCAGTTGGTTAGATTTTCACTTTAACTTAGAATCATTTGTTCTGTGTAGTCTCATGTTCACTTCGCCAACTCTTAAACTATAATGTTGTTGCCTTAACTATGCACCCGTACATGGTAACAATCAGTGTTTTAGAACGAATTGCAACTTTGTTTTATCTTTGATCACGCTATCTGTAGGGCAATGCATTTAGCTAGCCGAAGCTGGTCCGCTTAAGGTTACTTCGTAGCACTCGTAACTGATACCCAATCCGCTACGGCGACTATTAATTTTATTCTTGAACTTTGTTGTGTATTTTTTGTCCGTAGCCGTTTATAGGGTTAATCTTTTTTTTTTAAACAATACCACGCCCATTTTTTATATATATCTACATTTTACCAGTTGTAAGTCCCTTTTAAAAAAGAGTGAGCGTATTAACATTGATTTGACGTATCCAGACTATAGGACAGCCCATTTTCTAGATTTACTTTAAGTCAAGAATTTCGTAGTGAAACAAAATAGCAACTTTGACTCGGTAAATTAACTCACGACCCTACACTCAGATCAAGCTTCTAAACTTACTTACTTAAACTTTAGAGACAGTGTTTTAACAAAAAGTTTGTTGCAATAAAAAATTATACCAATTCATGAAATATATAATAAATCAAAAGTCCAATAAATTTTCCTATCAATCCCTTTACGTAATGAGTTTTTTTTGCCAATATTATATGATTGTTTGTTAATTTTGCTTGAATTTTTTTATTGATTTTGTCCATCATTTCTTATCAAAAATATGTCTTTGTTATTGAAATTTAACTTCAAAATAAATTGGACTTATATATGTAACATTGTGCATGTTTTCCCAAATTAATTAAAATAATCCCGACGTCACCTCCATCATTCCCAAAACTTCGAGTTTACTCAAGGCACACCCACCAATACGACCAGCTTTCAATTCCGTTTGAGTCCTCTACCAGCAGAGATTAGGTACCTACTTAGTGTGCGCAGGAATCCAACATACGTAAAGAGAATTTTTGATAAGGATATAGTCTAGATTGTGACAGTAAGCTGGGATTTAATAAGAGTAAGTGTAATAACGTGATTGCTGTCCAAACATAAGCCTTTAGTAGGTAGCATTGTTATTATGTTATCAGTTTAAGTTCCGATGCTGCTTAATTCATACGTCCTGCATGCATCTAATATCTGTACGCGCAGCAAACAGCAAAAAACTAGATGTCTTTATCTGAAAAATCGAAGACCCAAAGAAATACCTACATTAAAAACAAAAAACCCGAATCACAAAATCAATACCATAAACAGTGCACAGCGATACAGAACCTTTTAAATTTTCCAACGCCCCTTAACAAGTGCGAAGTAAACCTTAACAATGAATTCGGTAAGTGTCAACCATACCCAACGTTTCGGGTCTATAAATATTTCTATTTGTGGCATGAAGGTGGCACCACCATCCATTTGAAAAGGGTCCACGTGGTAGATAAACTTGGTTTGGGGAGTTGAGATTTCAGTAATTAAATTCTGTTTTCGATACCTTTGGTTGATTAATGATCGTTTTTTGTTTTGTGACGCAATCACATGCATTATGTAACTATCGTTAGTAGTTTTGGTTGGAATTCAGCTGCATCTGGTTAGACTGGAAGCCGACCCTTATATAGTTGGGAGGGTAGTATTTTTTTTATTAACCTATGCTGTCTTACTACTGGGCAAAGGTGTCCCCATACTTCGCCATGCGTCTTTGTCTGCTGCCTTTTCGGGCCAAACAGTCAAGAAAGAGTGTAGGTCGTCGCGCCAGCGTTTCTTAGGCCTGCCTCGGTGACGACGTCCGTCTTCAGGCACCCACTGCGTGACGATCCTGGCCTGTCTATCCTGATGCATACTGTACGTGTGGCCCGCCCAGTCCCATTTCAGCCATGGGGTCTTATCGCCACCATCAGCGATGCCTATCTTCGACCGTATTACTGTGTTGCGAATTCGACCCACCAGTTTTATGTTCAAAATGCTACGCTCCATCGCTTTTTGGCAAACTTTAAGTTTGGAATTCTGAGCCAAAGACCAAGTCTGAGTCAAAGACCAAGTCTGAACGCCATAGGTTAGAACAGGCAGGATACACATGTCGACGAGCTTATGCTTTAGAGACATTGGGAGGTCACTCTTCATTAGCGCCTTCATAGATCAGTAGTTTCTCCAAGCGTTTTCGACGCGACGGTCAATTTTTTTGTCCTGTCTATTTTGGAAGGAAACTAGCTGGCCCAGGTAAATATATTCGTCGGCATATTGCATTTCCTGCCCATTGACCTCGACTTTATCTTTAGCGGCATTGATCATGACGAGTTCATCATCAGTTCAGCTCAGTTCTTGAAATATTTGTTGGAGTTGATTGAAATATTTGAAGAAGCAAAAAGTACGATATCGTCTGCGAAACGGAAGTTTGATAGCATTTTGCTGCCAACCCGAATGCCTTTCAATGCCTACGACTCTGCCAGTTGTTTAAATATCTCCTCTAGCGAAGCAGTGAAAAGTTTAGGAGAGAGTAGATCACATGTTTTACTTCTTTGGTAATTTTGAATGTGGTTCCTAAAGAGTCCAGTTTAATATTAGCCTTACTATTTTTACTTGTTTTAAATTACTTTAAGCAGTTCTATATAGGTTTCCTCTACATCTTGGCTTCGTAAGGCTGAGAATATTGCGCTGTGCTTGATGCTATCAAAAGCCTTTGCGTAATCCACGAAAGCCAGATATATGTCTGGCTTTCGAGAGTGGTATTATTATAAGTATATTCAATTATCTGGATGTCTTTCAGTTCCTAGCCGCAGAAAACGTTGAAGTTAACTTAGTGGTTTCCAAGTACTTACATAAGAATATGTTGAAAACAAGCATTTGTGGAAATGTAAATCAAAATTAAATTTAAGTTTTAAAGAGAAATTAAAGCATTCTCGTAACAATGACATGATTAAAATGCAAAAATTTAATTAATTTGGAAATTTTATCGTACCCAATGAAGTTACACAAAAGCAAAAATATAACAAGGATAATCGCTCACATTAAAAAGCAGCTAAAATATTCTTCACGCAAAATGCACCGTCAGCAAAAATGATTTCCTTTTTATTTTATTTTGCCCTCTCCAGTGTGTTCGGGTAGAAACAACTGTCATTCGCACTCAGAAACGTAACGTAAAAGTTTGCTCATTTTTAACGTTGTAAGAGTTCCATTGCTTCAACGAAAAACACTTTGAGTTTTGGTTGGTTCTGTTTGCATTTGATCTTTGATATTTATTATAGCCGTTTTTATGGACGGCTTGTTTATAATGACGGTTCAAAATGTAGGTTAATATTTTAATTTTATTATGAGGCATACCTTAATAATTATTATTTCGTCATGTTTTCCAACAAAGATATTTGTAAAACTATTTGATAATGTATTTTTATTTGTAGAAAAAAAATGTGCAAATGAACCTATATCACAGGTAAAATACACATAAATTATATTATCAATGTGACCACATTGTAGATGTAAATTTAAAAAAGATTATAATTATTTGACAGGTAAAAATAAAAGAAAATGTTACTTTCACAAACATACAGCACTTTTTAAAATCTTACTTAATTTAATAATTAATGTGATGAGACGCGAAAATTTAATTTCACGAGGTAAAAATTAAATATATTATTCGATAATAATATTCGCGGTATTTCTAATTTCATAAAAGTTAATTGGGAGTCAAATCGAGCGTGTTAGTGGTACAACGATTAATTGTCGCTCCTACGACTAAATCCGTCGCCCAACTTGACAAGTGACATTTTCTGGTCGCAACTGTCAATTACCTAACGTGGTTATCGACGTTTTAAACTGGGGTCTAGACTTTGTCCAGAGAGGTCGGTTTAAAGGTGAAAGAAAATCACTACTATTATATTATAATTCTGATAAAGGTCAGCGACAAGATTCGATTAACACGGGTACTTTTAAAACATAATCTAAATTGTCACAAAATTATTGGATACATTGTATTACTGAGGTAATATTAGTTTAATTTTACTTCTGTTCCGATTTTAATTAAATATTTATCTCAAAAATTAAGATTAAAAACATGAAGTATTAATCAACTTTTGTCACTGACTGTACCAATGCTGCCAGACGTCAATATGGTTAGTCGATAACTCGCTTGTTTTTTTTTTTTTCTATTATTCTTCCTATTTATTTTTTGTGCAGAAATCGCACATAAGTGAGAGATTTGGAAGGAAAAAGGGAAAGTCTTTGCCCAGCAGTGTGATACAATACTATAAAAAAGTGCCTAACTAACACAATTCTTTATACTTTCGATACTTAAAAAAATGATTATCAAAGCTAGTGAAGAGAGCAGTGGTGGCCAAGTGGTAACGGCCGTTTATGAGTTGTAGGTCGGTGGGTTCGAACCCAAGCATGCACTTTAGTTTGTCTGACATTATTTCATAACCACTACTCTCAAACTGGACTTTTTTAGGTATCTTTTAAATTGATCAATGAATAAAAATGCTTTCATAAAATAGTGTTTTAATCGCAACGGTCAAGTTAATATATTGAGATTTATTGCAACACTCATTAAAAAGGTCATCGTATAAATGAAAACCATTTAAGCAACGAAGTTAAAAAAACTTAAATAGAATAATCAAGTTTCAAAAAGATTCTAAATTACGTGAATAATTTCTCAGTAAAAACTACAGCTTATTTAAGTCTCACAAATTCATCGTATAAATATTTAGAGAGACATTATAATATTTAGTTTGAATCACTCGCAAACTAAATTAAGTGTACAAAGTAAAACAATTTATCAGGTCGATGCAAAGTTTAATCTAAATTACCCAAATTCCTAATATTCATTTTATAGTCCCACTCTTAAACGATTTAGAAATGAAGAAAAAACAAAACCTGGTAATAATGAGAGTTATAGGAATACAAAAGCTAAAGAAGACGAATAGTCCCAGTCGCCCCCACCTGCTTCGTTGTTCTCGTAGTCGCAAGCGCTACTGGTAAACATGAGGTCTGAGTTTGTAGGTTACAAACCTGAACGCAATTGGCTTGTTCCTTATCATCAGTGATCGAAGCGGTAGAGCTAGCTTTATACTTTCGATACGTTGTCATAATATGGACACTCCCGGAATCCCGGGATTTGAAATATATATTATTAAATAAGTTAGAATTTATTAAAAAGCTATTCACGTCTTAAGGAATAATGAACGAGCACATATGCCTCCACCATTCCGACGTGTAAGTATAAGACTGACACGTTTCAGGTTAATGAAATTATATTTTTTTTTTTCAATTTTCTGTAACAATTTTGTATAGACAAGTATCAATAGCCGTTACAAACTTATTTAAACGTTCTACGAGATCATGTTCAATAGCATGATCTGCAACATCGCGCGTGTGCGTATTGTAAATTAGCAACGCGTCGCTGATATTAGTTTAACAACGTCGTGCGCTCACTGCCAATATACAAGACAAGCTTTCGTTTATCCTTGTTAATAAAAAAGCACATTTATTTTTTCGCGTCCCGGAGTTTCAGTTAGAATCCCGGGGAATGTACATATTAATTGATGTTAATATGGACATTCCCCGGGATTCTAAAGAGCTAGAGAGAGTAGACGTTGCGTTTGCGGTCATCGAACCAAAATAGCACCGATCACTGCTTATCACATAGAACTTAAACAGATCTGGCGAAATGTGGGTGTACTATAGGGGGGGGGGGTATATATACACCTCTGCCTAAGCCTTCGGGGATTACAGACGTGTTAGCAAAGCTATAAAAGTATACAATGTACATAGAGGAGTAGAAAAATACACGTGTATGTACAGAAAAGCGAGAGTCATCGAAGGATATTAGCCAATTACGGCGAACACCCACGAGAGCGAGTACAACACATTTCTTTACTTGAGTTTAACAACTTGTGAGGAATTTCAAGTAACACTTTACTTAACCATTTAAACTCCATTGAAATAAAACAGTGGCACTCCGGGAGTGCCGACAGAAGTGAAACTTGAAAAAAAAAATCGGCACCTACCGCGGTAGTCAACGCGATGATATCTTTTACTCCACGCACTGTGGTAATCAACACGTTGATGTCTTTTTAATGGTCAAAAGCTGGTGTTATCACAGTGTCGTGAAATCAATGGTTTAGTCCCATTTCAAAAATGCCCAACGCGCCTAAAGAAGTTTTCACTTCAAAAACTTAAACTAACATATTCATTAGTTTCTATGTATATGTTAAACAAAAGTAATAAGATTGAAGAGTCCCTTAAAAATTGGTTCTTCCATTAAATTGAAATGTAACGTAATTTATTAAGGAGAAACACTCGCAACTGGATGCAAAGCTTACTAACTCCAGCTTGTTTACTCATGCAAACATAGTCTCTCAGATTTCACATCTAATACACCCACGAAATGCACGTTTTACACATTTCCAAGTCGCCGCTAACTCGAACTGAGCCAACCTTTTCCCAGCTGTAAATTTATTTGCAGTCGTGAAAAGGAGTTTTCATAAATTTAATTTCACGGAACCTAAAATTGAATTTCTTTACGACTGCTCCGATAATCAAATGAATAATCCATTTACAGGTACCTTGTAGGGTGCCCGTGAGAGAAAAGATTTTTTTTCTAACTCCAGTTCAATGCTTCTACGGCATCAAATTTTATTTTCAATGTATTTTATTCTATTCGTATTTCGTTGGTCCATTAGGCCGCCAGGTGGGAACGGTGTTTCAAGTGGAATTTTTAATATGGACCCCGGAATGAGACTGTCGGTGACTGTACGTGGTTACAATTCTTTATAAGGTTGGAAATGTAACTTATTGTTTTTCGAAGAAAAATTTTGGTCAGGTATTTTCTCTGTTGTTTCTTGAATTCGATATTTTATTCAGTTTAGCGCATACTACATATACTATAAACGATATCTTCTACATTTTAAAATAGTCTCGATTTAATATCTCATTGTCTTGGTAGCCCTGTCAAATTACGGAATGATTTTAATGCTTATTTCTACTATATAATAATAGGATATTTCATCATCATATCATATATCACAGGGTATTTCCATTGGAATCTTTATTTTTATCTCTCACGCTCATTTCACTAATGGAATATTTGTTTTGAATATTATGGTGAAAAGTAGGTTCAATGTATTCAGATGATTCACCATGTAGCAATTTCTAATGGATTTCCTTTACGAATTTACTACGCATGAATTCATTATCTTAGCTACATCTACTACATCCTGTATGAAACTACTGTCTTCAATTGTAAGCCCATCTTTTATCAATCTTTTGTTTTAACTACATCTCCACAGATAAAAAATTCACATCAGTAACCAAAATGGCTGCCATTTTCTTTACCCAACCGCGACAATACACATTCATATTTTCCTTCTTTACACAAACCCCAATCCACAATAGGGACACAAAATTCATACTCCAACAAAACCCACGGTTAAATTTTAATTCCAGTAAGTCGTTCACAAAACGAGTTGTATAAGCCAGCCAGACATAACTCATCTCCCGTTGGCCGTAAAAAATCTTCCGTAGAGTACAATCGTCTCACTGCATTATTCTCATTACCATAATCTCAATTACTTACCATCCGTCGTCGGTCTAATTTACCGCCGGGTTACAAGACCTAGTTTGGTATGCATTCATTTTTGCGAACTGTCTTGGAACTTTTGCTTGGAAGAGTTATAAAAAAGTTTTTATTTTACTGGTACGTTTTATAGGGTGTAGTTATTGAAGGCTTTAAGAGGATTTTTTGCAGCCAATTTAAAATAAATGGGGGCACAAAAATGTATCCACTGTCAAGTTTGTCCCTTTAGTACACAAACCTTAAGTGATATACATAATACTCAAATATTTTTGACTGATGAGTGTGCTGTCTAGATCAGCTTTAGTTATGGGTGTGTGATGTAGTACTCCCATAATGAGTGTGATGTAGAGTTCTTTGTTTTTATCTTAAACAATCTTAAGTTTTTTTTGAT